>CAWUFW010001241.1:1200000-2400000 GCA_963921515.1 Calotriton arnoldi
AGCACACAAGCAAGATTCGGAGCGGAAACGCTACACGCTCCGTGCAGCTTAATATGTTTACAAATAAGTGAATGACCTACAGTTGAATCGCACGACTCCCCGTGAGAAAAACTTCCTTGCCGTCTCTGAAGGCATTTATACATGAAAGGCAAGGACCAGAGTTCATGCAGGAAGGCACTACCCAAAGGCTGGTAACGGCCCACAGGATAATGTTTCATGCACGAGCTAAATTCAAACAAGGAAAACGGTAAAGCGATAACCCCATGAACCAGCCACACAGCAGAATCTAGTTCCGCCACAGAGAATGGTAAAGGATCCACTTTCTCGATATGTAACAGAGTGTAAGATGCATCTTTCATGGACATGAACTGCTGTTTTTCAGTCAAATTAAAAGGCAGAAATAAGGCAGAGGTGTTCAAGAAATGCCAAGGAACTTTACCCAACTTAAGGGTTTGCAAAGTCCACGCAAACTGCATAACTGAACGTAATTGATTTTGACCATGGTACAACATAGAAACATCATCTTGCACAATATCAACAACAGAGGACACAATATTCTCCAACGTGTAAATGCGGGAAGACAGGGTATTAATACTATTGTCAACAACAGCAAGCACCTTTTCCAAAATTGCTTGGTCTATTTCCCGAAGACGGGAAGCAGCTTCCATTTGCAATAGTTTCCAGAGTTCATTATAAGCTTCATAAATGAATCTCTTCGGTCGTGGACCACGAGGTCCCAAGATAAAGTCGGACAGATCATTATTGCCTGATAGGAGGGACAAATGTTGTTTAACAGAGTCTAGGGACGAATGTTGCAGCCACTGTTTACATAATTTACCAACTGAATACGTGGTGACAGTACGGGAATCAGAAAATCTCGGATCAGGCCTGTCCTGCCTGTAGCCAGGAACTGAGTCATGAAAACGCAGTTGGCATGCATTAGACGATATGGGCCATACTAACCAGGGTGACTTAACCAGTGCAGAAACATTAAATGAGTTGTTCTGAAACAGAGCCTGCAAAGTCGCAAGGGACATATTAAAACGCAAGCTATCATTTGGAGAGCTCGACAAGGATGCAATGGAGGGCGCGTTTAATTGTTTAGTGGTAGCTAAACCCCAACACGTAGTCTGATAGATGGAAGCATTCAGAAACATAATTTGGGCCGGGATTAGGCAAGCACGGTGCAAGGCCTCTGGTGCCCTGCACCTGCCAAGGCTTCGAGCCCCAAATAGACTTTAAATCCACAGTGTCCTTCCAGTACTCATAACCACCCACGGCTAAGGCACTCAAAAAGGAACCCGAATATAGCAATTTGGTGTGGGTCAACATGATTTTCTGAGTTAATGGGGCATTCAGTTTAAAATAATAGGACCCAGGGTTTGATCGATTGAAATCAGTGAAATAGGTAAATTTATTCCTAAGAGTCTGGGAGCTACCCGGTAAGGGGTTCGGGCAATGTTCCCATTGGGTGTAGGCAACAGAGCTACGTAGTGCACTCGGTTTATGAAGAAAATGGTTGCCCCAATGCTGGTAGCAATACAAATCGGCATAATTCGCAGAATTCATATACAAATCCTCAGCATTAAAGGAAGCATAATATTTTAAATCAGCAAACAATGCTTCAACGGCATGCACATCCCAATCGTCAGAATGAATATTACTTTTTACTACATCACCCATCGAAACTCGAAGGACATTTGGTACATTAATCATTTCTGTCGGACCATGGATTTGAAAGTTTACCGCATCCCATACGATGCCATCAGCAACTGGAAACGCTGAAATGTTCACAAATGTGTGGTCACGCTTCATGATGTGAGAGGAGGAATGTGGAGCCAAAGTTCCAGCAACACTGTTCACAGCAGAGCGTTCAGGTAAATAGTGACCATTTATAAGTAGAAAAAACACTGTGACAAAGCCAATGGACATGAACAAAAAAATCAAGAAAAGCACCAACCAGATATATGTCCAGGGCGGAACCAAAAAATTGTCTCTAAACCAGGATACAAAAAGACTGAACTTGGACGGGACAATTGATGAGGTGGAATCCGAGTCAAAGGAATAGCGTGTCGGGCTCAGTGGCGTTGTTGGTTGGTGTGCCACCGACTCTGTTGCGGGATAGGTATACTCGTCCTCGTCGATGCAGGGGGAGACAGGAGGTTCGAATATATTTTCAGGCAAATCATCCATCTCCATGGTAACATCAGTGACCGTTCGGGCAGGAGGGCCTCGAACACATGTCCGATAAATGGCAGGACAAGAGACCGCTGGTGTAACACTATTCAGGATCGGCCAGATGTTGTAGCTTGACATTTTCCACTGAGATGTATCTGTTCTCCTTGCGACCAGGAAGCGGTGGTAAGATGACTGTACGTGTTCCCTTCAAGCCCAGAACTGGAACCGGTGCACGAAAAGAGGGGCCAAATTCCTTTTTGTTCTCCACCTTCTCTCGAACCAGGTCGCCAATCTTCGGAAGCCAGCCGGCAACCGGAATCTGCAGAGCAGGGTCTGAGGCTGAAGGTAAATGTGCAATTGCAAGTTTGTCTCGGGCTTCTTGTAATTCCTGTAACATAGTAGAATGGTTATCTACATCAAACTTGGCGGATTGCGCCGCCATGTCTAGACCATCAAGGTCAGGCACAAACATTCGTATGCCAAAAAGCATTTCGTATGGGGTCCGCCCACCCAGAGGTCTTCTAGGGAGATTATTAAGTGTACGTTGTACGGTATACAAGTGGGCCAGCCAGTTCCTGCCAGTACCTATAACTCTAGCTGTCAAGGATTGCTTTAAGTCACGGTTCATTCGTTCAACGATAGAGTTGCCCTCAGGACTATACGGAGACGAAAATTTCACCCGCACCCCCAGTGAACCCATTGCGTCCTTGTAAGCCTTAGAGGCAAACGCTGGACCTTGGTCAGAATGGAAGGTGCCGCATGCGAAAATTCCCACAAAGACACGCAAATCCCTGATGACATTTCGAGCGTCAGCACTCCGTTGTGGCCAGACCCAGATGAACCGTGTGCACGAGTCCACTGCCACTAAGATATATTTATAGGCAGTGTCTGAAGAAAATGGACCGCAGTGATCCAGGTAAACACACCCAAAGGGTCTGTTTGAAATGCCTAGCGAGGTCTGTGGTGGTCGTGTAACCGTGGAAGGCTTGATCTGTTGACAAACGTCACAGGAAAGCACATAAGTACGGGTGTCTTTATATAAACCATGCCACCAGTAACGCTGCTGCAAGATGGAAACAGTCGCAGACACACCAGCATGAGCCGAAGCCATGCCTTCGTGTGCTGCCGTTATCAAGGAAAGTCTGCGGTCCGCGTTGGGGATCAGCCGATCACCAACGTCGGGTATTGTTACATAAGGAGCCTGTTCGGGACCTATCTGATAAGAATATTTGGAAGGGAAACCCCTAGGGTAATTAGTACCTTCCTTTGTTGCAGCTATAGCTGCCAAGATATCGGTGTCTATTTTAGACATGGATCTAGTAACTGCTGCTACTGTACACGTGACTACTGCTGATCTGGCAGCTTCATCTGCCAGACTGTTACCAACAGCGTGTGCGCCCACCCGCTGATGGCCTAGGGTGTGAACCACCTGTGTGAGCGGCAGACGTTGTTGTAATTCTGCCACTCTAACCCAAAGCATTTTATGCTTGATTGTGCTGCCTTTTGCGTCTCTATAGTCGTTTTTCGACCAAAAGAACAGATTGTCATTGTAAGATTGAACACAGTAGTATGAATCGCACACAATGAGAGTGGTCACATCAGGATTGACGAACTCAAGCGCAAGCACCAATGCACGCAGCTCGGCCAATTGTGCAGTACTGTCCCCGAGTGCCTGAGTGTGCACTACAGTGGATTTGAACTTTCCGTTCACAAAAGTACCTGCAACTATAGCACATGCGGCTGAATAAGCATGCTTGGACCCCGTGGCCGGCTGTGCCGAACCATCGGTGTAGATCACACAGTCGTAATCCTCAAGCGGCAATAAAGACAGAGGAGGAGGATGAACGAATTCATAATGTAAAGACTCCTGAGTCTGAAGAGAAGAATCAAAGATAAAAGTGACATCCGGAGACGTCAAAGAGGTTGCCCATTGAATCCAATGGGGGTGCAAAGCTTTAGAGTTCGGTACACTTGCTTTGGTCACTGCCTCTAGGGCAGGATATGGTGTTACCACCAGAATGCGTTTTCCCTGTGCCAGTGCGCGCTCCTTTAGAATCGCCATTTGCACTGCTGTTAGAACTTTTTCCACAGATGAAAACCGCATTTCTGCGGAAGTGTATAGATGTGACTTGTATGCGATGGGTACTGTATCACCTTCGTTAAAGGTTAAATACGTGAAACCCACTGCCCCTGGAATGATTCTAATCACCAGGTTTGTGTGGTTATCACGCGTCAAAAGGTATTTAGACTCAAGAAGGTCAGTCTGTAAAGACTGTAGAATGGAGGTATGCTCCGGAAGCCAGCAAGACTTTGAAAAGGTAGGTTGTATCAAGGCATACAGTGGCTTGATACGCTGGGCGTATTCGGGAATGTAAGTACGCCCAAAGTTCAAAAAACCCAGCAAGGACTGAAGCTTCTTCAGATTAGTAGGAGGGCACAGAAGTGCACATTTCTCTAGGAAATGGGGGGCTAATGGGGGGCTAAGCCCTTACCTTCATTGTTGAGCTCGTAGCCCAAGAACAAAACGGTAAATTCAGCAATATGAGATTTGGCAAAGTTAAATTTGTAACCTTGAACCGCAAATTCAAGAATAATGCGGTCGACTCGGGTCAGATGCGGGAACAATTCGTCGTCCGTCAGATAAATGTCATCTACGTACGAGCATGCGTCTGGATCGATGCCGTCTAACAAAGAGACAACACGAGCGGCGAATACACCTGGACTATTCTTGTAGCCCATAGGAAGACGCCTGAATTTGAACATTTTACCACCGGAAGTAAAAGCGCTCCATTGGCCACTCTCCGGGGCTAAGTTGTGCGTGTAGAATCCATTTGAGAGGTGAAGTGTCGTTTTATATTTTTTACGAACAAGACTGTCTACAAGCGCAGAACTGTGGGTGTTTTGCACCGCAAAGGTCCGACAATGAGAGTTCAAATGCCGGTAATCCAAAACTAAGCGGTACGATCCATCAGGTTTAGAAACCGCGAAAAGGGGATTGTTCATAGGTGATACGCAGGTTTCGATTACTCCCTGATATTCCAACTGAGTCAGAATTTCGGAAACGGGGCCCTTTGCTTCACGTTTTATGGGATATTGGGGTTGTGGCTGCGGTAGTGACCGCAGAGGTATTTCATGGGGGGGAGAATCCTCATCCCAACCCACGTGGTTGCGGTATAACGCAGGAGCCAGGGACACAGCCCACTCAGCTGCAAGAGCCTCCGCTTTGGCTTTGGGACATGACGAGAAAAGCTCAGAAGGATTACCTCCTCCCCTTTATGCGCAGCAAGTACGAATGGGGGCGGCCAATCCACCTCCGCTAACAAAATGTCGTATGAAGAGGTTAGATTTTCCCAAAAAATCCCTTTAATTATACGCTGTATATCACCTTCGATTTGAATGACAATATTAAAAAGTCTGTCAGGGGGTGCCACTCTGGTGTCAGCTGTCTCGACAGTAATGAATGTTTCAGTTGCTGTCGCCTCCATATGAGGACGTAGCGCCTCCCGCACTATGGTAACTTCCGCGGCGCTGTCTAGGAGGGTTACTGCCCACGTCCAATTCAGGAGCCTCGTTCTCACCGTCTGTGGCATATTTCGCTGTTACAGCGGCAACTTTCTTCTTCTGAAATTGTGGTCGAAAACGTTGAAAGTCTTCTGCTTTCCCTCTGACTTGTTGTCGAGGTTGGTCTCGTCCCTGGGGAGCCTCTCGGTCCCTTCCTCTATCCTGGCGGTCTCCTCCACCGGCCTGTGACGTAGTCTGTGCCTGTGAAGAACGAGGAGAACGCGCATCAGGGATCTGAAACCTATCCGGTGATTTAATTCTCGCTCTATCGCGTAAATCATAAGTGCGTTCAGAAGAGACTGAAACCAGGGATGCGCCTCTTGACCCCGGCTTCTTTTGTTGCTTACCCTGTTTTTTCAGCCTCCAGCTCTTTTTAGTGAAGACTGGTTTCTCATCTTTCTCAGATTGAGATTTGGATTGTTGTTGCGGTTGTGTTTGCTGTTTTGCAAAAGGCTTATTGCCCAGGCTGTTTCTGCCAATAGTTTTGTAAGCCTGGGTAATAATTTTCGGTAATTCGCGAGGCCGGTCCAATTCTGGGACCACAGTCAAAGCTTTCGCTACTTGAAAGTTCACTGCATCGCCCTTGACATTCGCAAGGATCAGTTCAGCTACTACTTCAAACACTCCCACCAGTCTCATCCCTAATTCCACAGCCGCTTCAGGGCCATGTTCATCCTGTACTTTTTTAATTACTGAGGGGAGAACCGTCATGGAAGGAGTACCAAAACACTTAGAATATACTGCTGCGAATACCTTACCCCAGTTGTCGCAGGCTGTCAACTCGGGAATTAAGTCTTTTGGCAAACTGATCGTAAGAATGCGGTGTTTATCCACTGGGGTTGTGTGTGGAAAAACAGCCTCCAACTGGTCAAATTTTTCTGCAAGCCAATAAGGAAAGTCGTCCTTATTTTGTGGACGTTTGCCCATCACTGAGTTCACCATGACAGGACTTATGGTCACTCCGCCTGCACCAGCTGGATGGCCTGCAACTCCAGGAGGGGCTCCATGGATGTTGCCTATAACATATTGTACTAAGGCTCGATGCACTCGCACCAAAGCCGAATACATGTTGCGTAGTTCCGCGACTGGTATGTTCATATAGCGCGGATGTGGGGTGTACCCAGCCAAAACAGGCCAAGTGGCCCGATAAATAGATATGGGGCCTAAACGAACCGTGGTAGTCGGTTGTGGGAGGGCGCCATCAAACCAAACACGGTGCTGCCACGCCGTGAGCGGTACTTCAAGACTAGAATAAGGTCTATATTGATTAGGAACTGCAGTGGCTGTATATTCATGGAACAAATTGTCAGTCCCATCCACTGCAGGAAAAGTGATCCATGAGTAGAACACCTCAAAGTGGTAAGCTGGATCGGCTTGTACCACAAAGATCAGCTCGACACCCGCGTCTGGCACTCCATACACCCGTAAGTGATCTCGGAGCGCAATTTGAACAGCCATTTCTGGCTAGAAATAATCGACAATCTAAAAGTAGGCAGCACAAGTAGGGTTTGTTTAAGAAACCTTTTTTAACAACTTCAAGCTTGAATGTACCTACAAAAACTTCAATATAGGAGGTATTACCGTCACACTCGCTTCCGGAAGCGTATGTGAGGGGGTTGTGGACAAGCACAAGTACTACTCAAGCGTCTCGCAGATAAGCTGCCCCACGTTGGGCGCCATGTCATAAGGTTTCTGCACACACAGAGCTATGCACAGGATAATAGGACCTTGGAATATAGTGGTGAGCCAACCATAAACCTTAGCACCCAAAACCCCAACCCAACTAGCCTTAGCGTCCCATTAGCAACAATGTACCAATGATTAGACAACCCAGAACACGGTATCTCTCTCTCAGGACTCGCAGAGGCAAGAACACTCTTTCGTCACACTCGTACCTGTCCACAACGTGCGTAAGAAGAGACACAGTATAGGTTAAAATGTTTATTTCAACTTACGTGCTCTAAGATACAGTACACGTGTCAGTACTATAAGCATAATGCATAAGAATAATATAATCAGCATAGTTACAACTCCATAGAATACAAACGGGGAAAGCATCTCATAAAGCAGTGGATATATGTCTAACTAACATTACCACCCTCCCCGTGTTGGAAGCTAGTTTATTATAAAAACAGAAGACCTCTGGGCTTTGACTAGCGAACCCCCATACCTCAGTCTCTAGATGCAAAACTACATCAGCAGACAATCACAGCTCTTCTCCCTGGAAAGGGTTTCTCCAAGTGTGTCTAGAGCGGGCAAACCGCAATATTAAAAGCACACTAATTTCTCCATGGCAGCTGTACATAGTGTTATGTCTAGGTGCGAGGGACTGGCCAAATCAGCAAGAACAAGGAAAAAGTTGTTATTCGACCTTGTACATGTTGTGCAGACTGAGCCCAACGTGAACAGGAGAAAAGGTGAAAGACAGAAAATGCAGACAGCGCTAAAATAACATGGCAAGGGCAGAGGCCGATAGAACAACGATGCAAAGTAACGTGTGCAAAGAAAAGCAGCATGGCAGACAGGCCTAAGACAACCAAGGCAGGCCAGGAGGCCATAAACCACAAGACAGCATGTTATCTCCGCGATAAAATCCAGCGATACGCGGCGATAAAAAAAATCGCAAGTTGTTGCTAATATCCCCCGCAATTCTTTCTTATCTCTCCCTCAAACTCTCTACCTCCTATTCAATCTTGGATGAATAATCTAAACATCCTCAACAGCACACCCATCATCGTTGACAGTGCCAAATCCCTAGGTGTCATCCTGGGCAAAAGACTCAATCTCAAATCCCAAATGAACACCATGGCCAAGAAAGCACGTTTCCAACTACGACTTCTCTGGGGTATTCAATGTTACATTCCTGAACAACATCTGAAAAGTCTTGTCCAATCTTTGGTGCTCTCTAAACTGGATTACTGCAATTCTCTTCTTGCAGGCCTCCCTATGACCCACTTATCCCCTTTAAAATCCATCCTCCATTCAGCTGCACGCTTTGTCTATGGGGCCAAAAGAAATGACCCTATCACTCCTTTGTTGACAACTCTTCGCTGGCTTCCTACTGAAGCCAGGACCATATATAAGACTGCTTGCATCACCTATAAAGCCCTTCACATCTCTACCCCTCACTGCCTAGCAAACAAATTCAAGTTATCCAGTGGCTCTTGACCCTCATGAAATGCTGAGAATCTGCTGCTTGAACCTCCAACCTTCAAGAGAGAATGACTTACAGCACAATCGTACTCAGAGAATGCGACTAGAATTTGGAACTCGCCACCTCCTAACCTGTACGCCACCACCTCTTTCCAAATCTTCAAATCGGACCTCAAAAATCTTCTCTCCTAAAGACATTTTCCACAATAACACTCCTCTCCAAGCTCCCCACCAGGCTTACACCCCTGCTTTATTGGCATGACCCTAACTGTTTCACAACACTTGAATGAACAATTATTCTGTAACCTAACGTAACATAGGGCTTCTTATATCTAAGTTTAAACTATGCTGTATAATAACTTGTATTTATCTCTGTAAATAAGTATTATTTCTCTATGTAACCTGCTAAACATGTTACCTGTAATATGTAATCTTGTAAATACATAACTCTAACCCTGAGTAACCGTAGTAGCCATAAGTTTGGTCTCCTACTACCTTGTTACTCTAAACCTTCTCATGTAATATTCCTCGCTCTAATGTAAACCGCTCTGAGACCTCTGGTAATGTACCTGCTACATAAAATTGCATAAATAAATAAATAGGACCACCCAATAAAGGGCTGTTGGCACCGCAAGGCATGTGGAAAGGGCTACATAAATGAATATACAATACAGAAATCTCAGCTTGTTATTCTTTTCCTGTTTATATGGCACTGTTAGCAGAGTGCTAGGGTAACAGTATCTGAGAAAGAATAGCGCAAACATTATGAGGTTTCTCAGGAAATGTCAAAGCGATCTCACGCTTGCCCAGGAGACTGGGTCCCTGAACAGTATTTTTACTTTGTGCATGCGCCTTCTATTTTTCAGCGCATTTAAGTGGAGTTTCTGTAAAATAGATCAGACCTCCTATCTCCCAATGCTCTTATGAGTATTAGTTAGGAAGGGAAGTAATTACCAGATTTTTTATTTCCCAGTGCGGTTCATAGGGGGTTTGTAGGTGTGTGTCTGAGGCTCCGTGCCCCAGGGGAGGGAGCTGCGTGTCTCCATTTTGTTCCCACCTCACACATTTACTCAGTAGGAGTTGTACTTTCTTCTGGAAAATCAAAATGAAAATTAGGAGAGGGATGACCCAGCAGGCTTCAAATAAGGTGAGCTATGTACTGAAATTGAGGACGTACAAATTCCTCAATGCAGAGTTATGATCCCATAAAACACCATTTTAGTGAGCCCGGCTTCTTAGCCCCTTGTATGTGTCATGGCTGAGTATCTTTAAATTCAGTTACATTCAGCCGCCATGGCGACCTGCCAGATGCCCAGGATAGACATCTCAATGGTTGACTCTTCATAGTAAGTGAAATCAAATGCCTGGAAGGATGGTTGCTTTCAAGTCAGTGTTCAGGTCTAAAGAAGACTAAAGTCTCACTTTTGGCTTGCCAAGAGGGTGAATGCTATTCACACATAGCTTCCAAGATTTCAGATTGCTATTTGTGACATTTTCATAATTTCAGTGTAATTATGAGTGACATTCAACGACTATGAGTGACACTTTCCCGAGAACAAAAATCAAGCAATAAAGACACTGGAAGCATATAAACACCAGAAATTATACCTATTTAAGCAATGAGAAATTCTAAGAAGATCTCAAAACTGCTGCAAAGCAGCAGAAATGGAATGGCTCTAACTTAGTGCTCTTGTAACCTAAAGGTACTGTAAAACAAATGTACAACCAGTATCATTTAAACAGATCCTGCCTTAGCCAGAGTTCTACTTTTTGATAAGTTTAATTAAACACAAGCCTGTGCCAACCAGAGCTCCTGCCTCCCCCCTGGCAATCAATCAAATTAATGCAGCATCATGACACACAGAGAGCCTGTCCAGGCTTTCCACTTGGGGATGCGATTGACTGTAACCAAACTGAAACAGGATGTGAGAGCCCCAGCCGGATCTCAGCTGCCTCAGCCTGCTAATAAATTATGATAATCATTCACAGACGTGTCAATGGGAAAGCGTTAGTCCATTGAGTCAGCAGACCAGCGTTCTCATATCAGGCTGATGCCATGCTCATGCCAATACATCGCTAAGGAAATGTATAGTATGCTCGTATTTTGACTTTCATTGGGACACAGCCCTGCCAAGTACCATGCATCAGGCATTAGACTAACGCATTTCAGTGTGGTGGTCCGCATCACCACACTGAAATGCAAAGTCACGTATTTATAGCGCCTCCTCATCTGTCCGGAGCGCTCTTACCGCTGTGTGCCTGAGCAAGCTAGTGGCAGTGCGCAGTCTGCTCTGCTTGTGGCAGGCTTAGAGGCTGGCTCATCTGAGCTCCCTTTGCCTACAATGTAACCATTCACCCGACACACCGGCATGGCATTGATCCAGCGCGAAGAGGCCAGGGTTGGATATTTTACACAAAAACTGAATTTTCAATGGGCCCATATACATTTATCCAAATATGTTCATTTGCATTACCTCGCCAATACGCTGGGGGTCAAGTTTTATAATTCACTTAAGTTCTGATTAGTTATTTCCCTGTAACCACAAATCAATTACAGTATCATTTCAATGGCTAACTAATCTTCACGAATCAACACTCTTCCTCTGGTCGATGGACCATTAGTTGAGTTAGTTGATGGTGATATTAACAACTTCTTAACTAAAATTCTTAGTGAAATAACCACAGACTCTGAATAATAATAATAATAATAATAAGTTTATCTAAAATTTCAGTCATTAAGTTGAACGCTCATCATATATAGATACACAGTGCAAATTCCATCTTTCTTAAGTGAGAGAGAAAACAATCATATAGCATAATACATTCAATTACACAAGCTCATTCAACAAAATCAAACGCATAAGAGTGGATAGATGAAGAGACAAAAGGCACATTATAATACATTTGTAAAGAAATATGCACATTTTGGACGGAATGACATTTACCTAATAAAGATAACTGGAAAACCACCCCTCTGGCCAAAGGACTGGTGAGGGGCCCCTGACTTAGGATCAGGAGACAAAGAATATAGGATAGGATCAGGACAGGTCTGATACTTATTAGACTTCTCTACAAACCCAACGCACCCGGGCGATTCCCTCTCTTACACTCTCTCCCTCCTCGATATTCTTCCGCAGTCTTCAAATCTAATCAGGCAGTAGTCTGGATCTTCTGAGTCTGCTCTCGTCTCTCTCCCTCTCTGCTCTCTCGTGCTCAGCAGTAGCGGTCGGTGGTGGGAGTGCCGCCGGGCGCTGACGTGGGGCGGGGGAGGGGCAGGGTGGGGTAGAAACTACGGATTACAGGCGATTACAGGTAAGTACACATATAAATAAATAAAACGAATTTAGTTTCTCGTGCTGCATCGCCAAATGTGATGCAGCGCGAGAAACGAAATTCGTTTTATTTATTTATATGTGTACTTACCTGTAATCGCCCGTAATCCGTAGTTTACTACCCCCCACCCTGCCCCTCCTCCGCCCCACGTCTGCGCCCGGCGGGACTCCCACCACCGACCGCTACTGTTGCTCAGCAATAGTTCTCTCACAGCTCCATCAAATATCTCTGCAGCTCTAATTCGCTTAACTCAAGTCATTCTAGTTATAGTCTTTATTTCTTCATGTCCCACCATCAAGAGTTGCAAATACGGAATATGATTGGACGGGGTTAGGGGAGTCTTCATCACACCAGGCTGACGTATTCATTTTTATTAGTAAAACCTACTGTTTGCTAACCCTTCCCCTTCGACTCATTCATATATTTTGTTTTCACATGCATATTTTGTTGCAAATGCAGTAATTTATTTAATACAAGCTTCATAGATGAGCAATACATCTTCTTCTTTTCCCATCCCTTCTGTCCTTGGATCTTGGCAGTCATTCAGCTCTCTCTCGGTCACCGGGTCATTTCATGGATTCATTGAGCATGCGTAGCTTTCGCCACTTTCTTTTCCAGTCATGGATCAACAGGCCCAAATGCACACTATTAATAAAAGAATCATAAACAGATGTTATTTTCTTAAACATGTAATTCTCACTGTTCACCACCCATTTCTACTCTAACCCATGTAATTATTACTACTCTTGGGCAAAAGCGTTAATAACAGCAGCTTTCTTTAAATCAAGCAAGCATATGCCGGGCATGCAGTACCTCAAGACTGCGTTTTGGTCTTTCTTGCGCATGTGTGAGGTTTTCCCTCTCAAAGCGAGTTAGTCACGTTATTTCTGCGTAATTCGGATTTGCACATGCGCAAAGCGTTTTCGCAGGTTAAAGCGGGTTTTAATCATGTTGCATTTTATTTCTCATTAATTCAATCATGCGATAGCTTTTTCTCTCCGTGTATCTGTATCTGGTGTATATTAGTTTCGTCTCATCTACTAATTTGATGATTAGTGAAAGTTATGGAGGATTCACTCGAGCAAGTTTCATTTTCTCGAATCCTTGCTCCATCAATCCCCCCTCTGATGGCATTTTTGAGCCATCATAAAATTACCCATCATTACCAAGTGCCAACTTTTATTCATTTAATTTTTAGTATCTTCCCTTCTTTCTTCTAATTCTTCAATTTTCCTTTTTATGCCTACTCCTTTTATTTTATCATATAAACTTCCTTTCATTTCCTCTAATTCAATTTCTTCCCTGTTTCTCTTTCTTCCCATTCTTTTATTCTTTATTTCGGCTACCATTCTTGTTTTTGTTTTATTCTTGCAACATCTATATGTCATTATCATTATCAGAGCTACTATTGGTATAGAAATTACTGGTATTAGGATCTTCCCTAATAGACTACTCCCTAAAGTGGAAAACCAATTACCTATAGTGGAAATACTTTTACTAAGTCTTTCCCAAACACCGTCAACCTCCAGTTGGGTCAAATCGTCATGAATCTTTGTAATATTTTTAATATATCCCTCAATACCTTTACTTTTGTCTGGGATATATGTACAGCAATGTTGGATTTTCAACATGCCACAGACTCCACCCTCTTTTGCCAATAATATATCAAGTGCAAGTCGATTTTGCAAAACCATAGATCTAATTGCAACCATTTCGGTATTAATCATTAAGAATCCCCCAGCATTATCTGTCGATAGACGATCAACTATTGTTGACAATTTACGTATCTTATGTGAATTCAGTATGACTCCAACTGACGGTATCAGTGCACCAAATATATCACCTATTATTTCTGAAAAACTTGTTCTTTTTCTCCGTTTTAGTCCTTGACTTGTTACATTCATTTCATTGTTCTTAGTAATGTGGTACACTTTTGGAAATACTATCCCAAGATAACAACTACCATGCCATTGTGTTGGCAACCTATAATAGGCATTCTTACCACACACGTAATATTTTCCTGGAAAGACTGGATCAGTTCCACCTTTTAGTCCCCATCCCCCAATGATTAGGAAGGTGTGTTCACATTCACTAGAAACAATGAAAATGTTGTTATAGTCAGTTTTTAGTCTATGTAGATAGAATTTTCCCAACTTTGACAAGTCTAGAGACATTGTAGCATGAGTCTCGCCTTTCTTATAGTTTCCTCCTTACTTGTCCATGGAGGTATATGTGACTTCTGTTCAACAGCCTTCTTTTGAAAATCCTGTCTTCTTTCCTCTACTACATTTAGAAAATATTTTTCTTCATCTCGCAATATACAGGTTAAGTTGTTCTTATGCGCATATGTTATGTCTATTGGGTTTGTTGTTAGGAAGAACTCGCCCATAAATTCTGCATCTTTAGCACTAAGCACTGGGTTTAGGTTTCTTCTAATAGGAATCTCTGGGAATACAAATTCCATGTTAGAATAATAATACTGCAATTTGCCTGTTTTATAGAACAGACTGGACACAAGACTACATGACACACCATATGTTAAAGGAAGATGGTGATAGGTCACCCCCTCCGAGACAGACGAAGGCAATTTCATACAAACATAACAATCGCTCACATCCATTGTATCTACATATTCATAAAGAAGTTTAGTAAACACATTTAATGGCGAATCACTATTTAATCTACCATGTTGATACATGGTCTCATCCATTTGCTCTAAATTAGTGGTAGTTGTTCTTTTAGTACCTTCATTCACTTGATCACTTGTATTAGTATTATTTCAGTTGTTAGCTACCATTAGAACAGGTATCACGAATGTTAGCAATAACCACATTAGTATTAGTATAAACACACTACATAAACAATATTTAACACATCTTCGTTTTAAACTAGATTTCGGATGTTCAGTCACTTCTGTTTCTGCCATTTTAATTTTCTAAAATTTATTAATATCTAAATTTTCTTCTAAGTCCTAAGTTTATTTTAAAACTAAAATATATATAATATCTTTGTGTGATCCCACACTTCAACAGCTTTTCGTCTTTTGTTTCCCCTTTGTTTTTACTTTCTTTTCCTCATCTGGTTCTTTTATTTTCTTCTTTACTTGTTTGTAAAATTTCCACCTTCTGTGTCAAAGTCTTTTCTCTTAAGGTGGTCTCAATTTGCTTTCGTCACTTCTTTCATTAGTGACATTTTCTTGTTCTTCGTTTAGATCAAGATTCTCAAAGTCTTCAAGGATAATGTATGTCCATTCAGGAGCTTTATATTGTCTGCTCGGAACTCTCAGTCTTTTTGATCTTCGTAAAGGTCTTCTTCTCAGTTGTTCTTGCTCAGTTTGACTCGATACTTCATTTACTTGTTCCTGTTCTTTCTCTGTTCTTCTTATTAGAATATATTTTAGTCCTTTCACTTCACTTGACCTGTGATCACTTTTTCTGACCCTCTTTGTTTGTACGGCCTTTTCACCTTCTTCACCTATTTCTAGTGTTCTTTTAGTTCTTCCCTTTGGTGCACAGACATAATATCGAGTTTTTTTTCCGAACTACAGAAATATCGAGTTGGAAATATCGAAGGGACAGAATATCGACATCAAGAATATCGGTGACCAGAATATCGACCTGAAGGTAAGAAATATCCTTTTTGTTAATATCGAAGTCAGTAATATCGTTTGCAAAAATATTGTTGTTAATAATATCGATGTTTATAATAGTGTTATGTATTTTAGTATGTATTTTATATGTATGTGTTCTATATTTTTTGTTAAGTACTGTATTTTTTTTAAATATATGTATTACATTTTTAGAAGTTAGTAATTTTTTTTAAAGTAAATTTTGCGTTTTAGTACCGTAGCGGGTTGTCGGTTTATAGGGGAATAGGGTGGGAAGTAATTTAATTATAGTAAATTAAATAATAATTTTTAGAAATTATTAATTATTTTTAATTAAATTTTGCGTTTTAGTTCCGTAGCGGGTTGTGGGTTTATAGGGGAATAGGGTGGGAAGTAATTTATTATAATAAAGTAATTATTAATTTTTATTTATTGGTATTGATAATTAATTTATTGTTAATTAATTATTTATTGGTAATTAATTTTTATTAATTGATTAATTGATAATTATATTAATTGTGTTATTTTTTAGGAGCGGGTTGTGGGTTTATAGGGGAATAGGGTGGGAAGTAAATTAATTATAATAAAGTAATTATTAATTTTTATTTATTGGTATTGATAATTAATTTATTGTTAATTAATTATTAATTGGTAAATAATTTTTATTAATTGATTAATTGATAATTATATTAATTGTGTTAATTTATTTTAGGAGCGGGTTGTGGGTTTATAGGGGAATAGGGTGGGAAATAATTTAATTTTATTAAAGTAATTATTAATTTTTATTTATTGGTATTCATAATTAATTAATTGTTAATTAATTATTAATTGGTTATTTAATTAAAAAATATATTAAATTGATAAGCATGTTAATTTTAACCCTCTGCTATCCAACACTTTCCCTACAGTTACAGTCTCTGGAGTGGCAATAGTAATTTTTACCCCTATGCTATCCAACACTTTCCCTACTGTTGCACTCTCTGGAGTTGGAATAGTAATGTTAACCCCTTCGCTATCCAACACTTTCCCTACTGTTGCACTCTCTGGAGTGGGAATAGTAATTTTTACCCCTACGCTATCCAACACTTTCCCTAATGTTGCACTCTCTGAAGTTGGATTAGTAATTTTTACCCCTACGCTATCCAACACTTTCCCTACTGTTGCACTATCTGGAGTGGGAATAGTAATTTTTACCCCTACGCTTTCCAACACTTTCCCTACTGTTGCACTTATTGGAGTGGGAATAGTAATTTTTACCCCTATGCTATCCAACACTTTCCCTACTGTTGCACTTATTGGAGTGGGAATAGTAATTTTTACCCCTACGCTATCCAACACTTTCCCTACTGTTGCACTTATTGGAGTGGGAATAGTAATTTTTACCCCTATGCTATCTAACATTTTCCCTACTGTTGCACTCTCTGGAGTGGGAATAGTAATTTTAACGCCTACGCTATCCAACACTTTCCCTACTGTTGCACTCACTGGAGTGGGAATAGTAATTTTTACCCCTTTGCTATCCAACACTTTCCCTACTGTTGCACTCAGTGGAGTGGGAATAGTAATTTTTACCCTACGCTATCCAACATTTTCCCTACTGTTGCACTCTCTGGAGTGGGAATAGTAATTTTTACCCCTACGCTATCCAACACTTTCCCTATTGTTGCACTCACTGGAGTGGGAATAATAATTTTTACCTCTACGCTATCCAAAACCTTTCCTACTGTTGCACTCTCTGGAGTGGGAATAGTATTTTTACCCCTACGCTATCCAACACTTTCCCTACTGTTGCACTCACTGGAGTGGGAATAGTAATTTTTGCCCCTACGCTATCCAACACTTTCCCTACTGTTACACTCTTTGGAGTGGGAATAGTAATTTTATCCCCTTCGCTATCCAATATTTTCTCTACTGTTTTAGTTAATGTAGTGTATAATTTATTTTAAAAAGATTAAAAATATTGTAATTTTTAATTTGTTATATATATTTTTTATATTTTTATTTATATTATTGGTTTTTTGTATATATGTATTGATAATTTTTTTAATGTTTTTTAACAATTTATAAGTTATTAAAATAATTATTTATAAATATTATTACGTAAGTATATATATTATATTTTATACGTATATATGTTTAATTTATTTTTACATTATATGTATTAGTCATAATTTTAAACATTTTAAAATAATGTTAACTATCTTTCTTTTAATTATATGTATTATTTACTTTATTTTACATTATTTTTTAAACATTAAAAAAAACAATATTTTTAACAACGATATTTTTGACAATATTTTTTTTCGATATTTTTGTACTTACCATGATGTAGATAGGACTTCGATATTGTGGACATCGATATTTCGGCTCCGATATTTTTGTCGTCGATATTTCTGTAGTCGATATTCTGTCAGTGATTACTTCCCTTTCTATTTCTAATTGAGTTTGATCTGAGTTTCCTACAGCAGATACTTCTGTTGACTGAATTTGTTCTGATCCTGTCAATCTCTCATTTTCTTCTTCTGATTGAGCTTGATCTGGATTTTCTGTTTCAATTCGTTCTGGTCTTTCAATCTCTTGCTCTTCCTCAGCCTCTACAGCAGTCTCCTGAGACCCAGTATCTAGTGCCCACCCTACTTGACTTGTACTTGGTTGTTCATCATCGATGCATTTTTCAGAGTCTGTTTCTCTGTTTTCTTTGACTTCACAACTGTCAGCTTCTGGTTCTTCTCTTTGCTCTACCAGTTGCTGCTCTTGTCGTTCAGATGGACTTGGGACTCTTTGTGTATGACTGGCATGGATCCAGTTTGGCAAGCCAAAACACTTCACTGCTGTTGTTGTGACCAATATAATTTGATGAGGTCCTTCCCACCTGGGTTCTAAACATGATTTTCTTGTGTGCTTCTTTATCATAACCCAGTCTCCTGGACACAAATCATGAGTTTGATTCGGCTGTGCTGCGGTTGCATCTTCTCCAACCTGGTGAGACACAGAACGTACCAGATCAGCTAGTCCTTTACAATAGTCCAATATTAGACCATCAGTTATATTCATCAGTTTGTTTCCAGGTACAAATGCTTGTCTCATTGCTCTTCCCATGAGTATTTCATGAGGACTCAATCCTGTTCTTCTGTCAGGGATGCTTCTAAGGCTCATCAAGACAAGGGGCAAAGCATCAGGCCATTTCAGTGAAGTGGATGCACACACCTTTCCTAACCTGGATTACATTGTGCCATTGAGCTGCTCAACCACTCCAGAAGCTTATGGTCGATAGGCACAATTTAGTTTCTGTTCAATTTTTAGAGCTGTACAGATTAATCTAATTATCTCATTATTAAAATGAGGTCCTCTATCTGATTCCAAAGTGACTGGAAACCCAAATCTTGGAATGAGCTCCCTCAACAGTAATTTGGCAACTGTGAGGCTGTCATTCCTTCTCGTTGGATAGGCCTCCACCCATCGAGAAAACAGACACACAATGACAAGGACGTACTTCAAACCATTACACGATGGCAGTTCTATAAAGTCGAGCTGCAGCCTTGTAAATGGTCCCTCTGCCTCTCCAATTTTTCCCCAACCGACAACTGTCTTTCTACCTGGATTCTGCTGTTGGCATGTCAAACATCGTTGGCAGAGACTCTCTGCAATGAGTCTAAACTTGGGATTATACTATGTCTGCCTGAAGTGTCTAATCATGGCATCCCTCCCAATGTGTGTAGCTCCATGATATACTCTTGCCATTTGTGATAATAAACTGTCTGGCATTATTGGTCTACCATCTGGACACACCCATACTTCGTCATCTGCTCTTCTTATGCATCCTGTTTTGATCCAAAGTTCCTTTTCTTTTGGATTTGCCACATCCTGTAACTGCCAAACTTCATCCCATGTTTCAAAAGCAGAGAAAAACATTAGTTGGCAATTGGTAGTTTCTTTTTCCAACCCTTTGTTCAAAGACATTGTATTTCAAGCACAAAATTATGCAACTTGGTCAGCATATTTGTTGCCTTGTGTCACATAATCATTTCCTGATTTATGTGCGGCACACTTGACCACTGCAATTTCTTTTGGCAATTGTAATGCTTCCAACAGTTCTTTGACATTTTTACTGTTTCTGATAGGAGAACCTGAAGAAGTCAGAAATCCCCTTTGCATCCATAATTGGCCAAAGTCATGCATCAACCCTAAAACCATATTGACTATTCGTGAATATGGTTACTCTCAATTTTTTCCCAATTTTGCAGGCTTTTGCTAAAGCTACCAATTTGGCTATTTGTGCAGACTTGACTCCTCTTAGACAGGATGCTTCTATAATAGCAGACATAGTACATACAGCATAGGCAGCATTCAGTTCTCCATTTTGTTTTCGCAAGCATGGCCCATCAACAAACAATACATAATCTGATTCTCCCAATGGGACATCAAAGATGTCCGGCCTGGGCTTTGTACACATCTCTGTTAGATCCAAACAATCATGATCAACTTCCTCTTTTACTTCTTCACAGTATGGGTCCGGCAACAAGGTTGCTGGATTCACTGTGGTGCATCTTATCACACTTAAATTTTCAGCACCTAGGATCATTCTTTCATACTTAGTCAGCCGACTAGGGGTCAAGTGCTGAGTTTGAGTCCTTGTTAAAAGGATCTCGACAGAATGTGGCACATATACCTTCAAAGGATGTCCCATTACAATAGACTCACTCTGCTCCAGACTCACACAAGTAGCAGCTACTGCTTTTAAGCAGCCAGGCAATGCTGCAGCCACAGAATCCAGAGTGGCAGAAAAATATGCCACTGGACGTTGCATCAATCCATGTCTTTGGGTTAACACTGAAAGCGCACATCCTTCCCTCTCACAACAGAACAAAGCAAATTCTTTCGTATAGTCAGGCATTCCTAATGCTGGTGCTTGACACAAACAATCCTTCAGTTTTATGAATGCATCCTCGCTTTCATCATCCCATTCAATCGGATCTATCACATCCTTTCCTGTCAATTTTATTAGGGGTTTTGCAAGCAATGAAAATCCACTGATCCACTGACGACAGTATCCAATCACTCCCAAAAACATTCGTACTTCTTTCTTAGTTTTAGGCAGATTCATCTGTCGAGTCACTTTTATTCTCTCTGGTGTCACTTTCTAACTCCTTTTTCTATCTTGTGTCCCAAATATTGGACTTCTTGTTGGCAAAACTGTAATTTTTCTGGTGACACCTTGTGTCCACCTTCTGCCAAATGGTTCAGTAAAGCAATTGTGTCTGTGACACAGGCCTCTCTTGTCTTTGATGCCACCAATAGGTCATCAATGTACTGAACCAAAACTGAATTTCCTGGCATAACCAATGTTTCCAAATACTTTTTCAAGATTTGATTGAAAATTGAGGGACTCTCTGTGTACCCTTGAGGAACTCGACACCATGCCAAAACACGGTCTTCGAATCGAAATGCAAAAAGATATTGGCTATCTATGTGCAAAGGAATCGAAAAGAATGCTTGGCACAAATCAATCACTGTATACCAATGTGCATCCCAAGGTATCTGATAAAGAATTACTGCTGGATTTGGTACTACTGGACAACAGGGTACTACTATCTTATTGATTTTCCTTAAATCTTGCACTATCCTATATTTGCCACTAGACTTTTTAAGTCCCATGATTGGCGAATTACAAGGACTGCACATTATTTCTTTCAAAATACCTTATTCAATCATCTGATCAATTACTGGAGGAACTCCTGCTTTTACTTCTGGACTCATTTTGTACTGTCGTGTGTTTGGATAAATCGCACCTTCTTTCACCATTATTTGAATTGGGTCTACATTTGCCATCAGACCAATTTCTTTTCCTGAAAAATCCCACACATCTGATCTCACCTTGTCTCTCAGCTCATAAGGCAGCCTGCTTTCAGTCAGAAGTGAAAACATCTCATCCACTTCTGTTCCTTGTTTTGCTAGCATCATCTTGAAAGTGATATCTTCATCAGGTGTTTGGAAAGCAGTACCATCAGGTGTACAATAGATGGTACAGTTCATTTTACACAACAAATCCCTCCCTAACAAGTTAACTGGGCTTGAATCACACACCACAAACCGATGCATGTCTTTGAAATTTCCGATATTCACTTCTATTGGTTTAGTAACCGGGGTTTTTATTTGCTTATTTGAGACTCCTACAACTTGGATAGTTTCTCCCGAGAGGGGTAGGTTTGGAATTTCTGCTGCTCTCACAGTAGAACGGGTAGCACCAGTATCCACTAGGAAAGGGATGTCATTACCTTCCACTTTTCCATCAACGAATGGACCTGACTGATCTACCGCCAAGGATGTGCCAAGCACGCATTCTTCCTCCCCCGTCAGGCACCGTCATTGAGAAACATCCGAATCACTCTCATTACTGTGCATCCAATATTGTTGAACCGTTTGTGTATTCTTACCACTCTCTCCACGAAATCCGGTGTTCACACTGTATCTCTGCACTTGAGCGTTCATACAGTTGGGCATAGGGGCTTGTGGCACCTGTAACTGTGGAGTAACTACCTGTTGCTGTTGCTGCTGGTTCACAACCACCTCATTCTGCATCTGTGGATTTAAATTTTGATTTACCCCATTATTCTGTTGAACGTTTCTACACTCATTCTTCCAATGTCCATGCTTTCCGCACGCATGACAAGGATACTTCTTTTTCGCTTCTTCTCTACTCATTCGCCCTTTTCCTTTATTTCCATTCAATCCTTGACTATTCTGATTCTGGTCATTCGACTGGTTATCATTTTGAGAACCAGTACTTGCCTCTTGGTGTTCTGCCAACTTCACTTGTGCCCACATCATCTTTTCTTTCAATTTCTTGTGTTTTGCGTCAATATCATCACTACAATACTTTCGCATACTTCAGGATGTCATCAATAGGCTTACTTTGCCAGCAAAGCATATGCTGCTGAATCATCTGACTAATTTCTGATCTCAATCCATACACAAACCTGTACACAAAATGTCCCATATCCTTATCACCAATATTTTCAAATCCACTATACTGTTTAAATACTTGTAACAGCCTTTCGTAATACGCATGCACTGACTCCTTGAGCTCTTGAGTTGTTCTATCTATTTTAACCCAATCCGTTTACTTTGGAGGAATTTTCCCTTTCAAGAAAGTAATCACTTTTTCATCACACCTTCTGAAGGTGCACCTGTCTTTGCATTTCTTGGATACTCTTCAGTTGGCAAATCAACCGTAATCTTACATTCTGTCCACAAATCAGTTGGTACCACTATATCAAACAGGCCATCCAAATCCTTTAATAATACCTTTGAAACTTTCACAAACCTCTCTACCTGCTTGTACCATTCAACTGGTTTCTCCCTTAATCTGGGAAAATCATTCGTAAAAGACAAAATATCCTGTCTAGACCAAGGAACATGAACATATCCACCACCAGGAACTTCTCTCATTGGACACACTCTTTCAACCTGTTCTGTTTCTCTTATTGGGAATGCAGATGCTTCCTTTGTAGCTGCCTCATCCCTTTTCCTTGTCCATCTACCTCTCCATCTGTCTGCATCTCCCCATTTATTCAAGATATTAATTAATTCTTTGATCTGTAATCTCCTTCCTGACGCATTCAAACTTTCTAAATCCTTTTCAGTAAATTCTGCCCTTTATGGTTTCTGCAATAATTTTGATTTTTCTACATCCTTTCCAAATTCTGAAGCAACTTCTACTATTTTCTCATGCAGATTCTTTGCTCTCCATGTTATACTTTTACACAAAAACAACAATTCATCATCTCTGTATGTACCTAATCTATCTGGGCTTATTGTACCAATGATCATTTCTTCCAAATCCACTTTCAACTTAGCCACATCTATACTTGGTGTTTGGGGTTTCTTCTTGTCTAACCCTTTCGCCCACTCCTCTAGGTCTTCTGGCGAAAATCCTTTAGAATTTCCTGCTACTGGAGTGACAATCAGTTCCTTTCTTCTTTATTCACTGGTGAACCTCTCTTCGGGGTTTCAGTCACTGTTTCAATATTAGGGAGATCTAGTAACGAGATATTTGAATCACTCTCACTTGTTAGATCTTCTGACATTACTACCTCTATTCTAACATTATTTTGTGGGACTGTCACTGTTTGTAATCTCGGGTGTCTCGTTTATCCCCATATAATGGAATAACCGGACCTACCGTTACTGGTACTGTCAAGGCTTCAGCATTTAAACCTAACTGATTTATTTTCTGAATTTCTCTTCTTTTGTTCTATTCAATGCATCCCTTTCTTTTTCCTGTAACACTCGGGTAACTGTTGGATCATATAAAACCTGTGGAACTAATGGAGTTCTCATCATTGGTGCACTTGGAGTTGCCTCTCCAGAATTTTCTTGATAAGGTGGAGGTCTTTTAACTAAAATGTCCTCTAATAACTCATCATCAGTTTCATCACATTCTGTTCCTGCCATACCTGTGTGTTTCATTTTTTCTTTACATTTACTCCCTACTTGATCCTCATCCATCAATACAACCCTTCCGTTACTACAGCTCTTCTCCATCTTTTCATCTCCTCGATTATCAAACAGATATTTTGGAAAAAAACCTCCATTTATTCCTCTATCTCCTCTGTATTTCTCTCGTTCAAATGCCTCAACTTCCCAGTCTTCCAAAGCTTCATACTGCTTTAACCTAGGGCTAGGTTCTAATAAATTCATCCGATTTCTCAAATTCTGAAGAATCCTTAAATTAAACGTACCATTTTCAGGAAAAGTTAGAACACCATCGCCTTTCGTATACTCCACCCAATTTTCCAACCAAACACAAGTATGATATCCTCGTTCCAACATCATAAAGGAAGCAGGCGTATTCGAAGGTGGCATAAGAATTCCTTCTCTTATTACTACACGTTTATCTTTTTTAAAGAAATGTTTGATTTTATTAATTAGCTTCATTCTTCCAATCCCTGTAATTAGTTGTTTCAGTGACCAAAACTTAGAAACTCTTCCGTATTTCTCTGGTATCCTATTCCCCAACTCTTGTCCTATACCAGCGCGACTCACACCAACAGTCCAATTGAAGCTCACTACGTATTTTCTTCCACAACCAATACCTGCGCTGCTCCTGTCTGCCAACCAATCAGAGCTTTCCACACACCCACTTGTCTGACCAATGCCAGCGCGGCTTTTTATGACGTCAGTATTACTCCTACTACTGACCCTCCCTTTACAATCGGCACTTGTTACATGCCCGCTGTCTCAACCAATACCAGCGCGGCTCTCTGTGACGTCAGTATGACTCCTGCTACTGACCCTCCCTTCACAAGATAATACGACAATGTATTTTCTAAACTTTCTTAATACATTTTCTTGTTAGTAACAACGTAAAACAGCGCTACTCTGTCTGCTCCGCTAATTCAAAGATAGTTTATTCACTTGCTTCAAAGAGAAAGTACTTCCTTACACTGCGAGTAAAAACCACTGTTTACCCTTCACTTAAGCTCGGGGAGGACCTATTACTCCTCTAGGGATACTCCTCCTTTGGGTAAGGCCAAAGTTTCACAGGTGGACCCTTCGCTATCACTCACTCTCGGCTTTTATACAATATAGTCCCTAATATAACACCTACAGCCCTCCGTAGCTTTTAAGTATTATGACAACAGAAGAGTAACCTTCTGCAGTGCGATTTCCTTACCACACTCTTCAAAATTCCATTCCCGTGATTCCCAGGTATCTCTGTACCTGTACTTCCAGACAACATAGAACAGGACACTAACTTTTCATGTTAAGAATGTATAGTCAATAATCAATAATCAATAATCACCAAACAAATCAATAATAACCATAACTCTGCTACGAGAAAAACTGATCCAGCGCGAAGAGGCCAGGGTTGGATATTTTACACAAAAACTGAATTTTCAATGGGCCCATATACATTTATCCAAATATGTTCATTTGCATTCCCTGGCCAATCCGCTGGGGGTCAAGTTTTATAATTCACTTAAGTTCTGATTAGTTATTTCCCTGTAACCACAAATCAATTACTGTATCAATTCAATGGCTAACTAATCTTCACAAATCAACACTCTTCCTCTGGTCGATGGACCATTAGTTGAGTTAGTTGATGGTGATATTAACAACTTCTTAACTAAAATTCTTAGTGAAATAACCACAGACTCTGAATAATAATAATAATAATAATAAGTTTATCAAAAATTTCAGTCATTAAGTTGAACGCTCATCAAATATAGATACACAGTGCAAATTCTATCTTTCTTAAGTGAGAGAGAGAGCAATCATATAGCATAATACATTCAATTACACAAGCTCATTCAACAAAATCAAACGCATAAGAGTGGATAAATGAAGAGACAAAAGGCACAATATAATACATTTGCAAAGAAATATGCAAATCTTGGACGGAATGACATCTACCTAATAAAGATGACTGGAAAACCACCCCTCTGGCCAAAGGACTGGTGAGGGTCCCCTGACTTAGGATCAGGAGACAAAGATTATAGGATAGGATCAGGACAGGTCTGATACTTACTAGACTTCTCTACAAACCCGACGCACCCGGGCGATTCCCTCTCTTACACTCTCTCCCTCCTCGATATTCTTCCGCAATCTTCAAATCTAATCAGGCAGTAGTCTGGATCTTCCGAGTCTGCTCTTGTCTCTCTCCCTCTCTGCTCTCTCGTGCTCAGCAATAGTTCTCTCACAGCTCCATCAAATATCTCTGCAGCTCTAATTCGCTTAACTCAAGTCATTCTAGTTATAGTCTTTATTTCTTCATGTCCCACCCTCAAGAGTTGCAAATACGGAATATGATTGGACGGGGCTAGGGGAGTCTTCATCACACCAGGCTGATGTATTCATTTTTATTAGTAAAACCTATTGTTTGCTAACCCTTCCCCTTCGACTCATTCATATATTTTGTTTTCACATGCATATTTTGTTGCAAATGCAGTAATTTATTTAATACAAGCTTCATAGATGAGCGATACATCTTCTTCTTTTCCCATCCCTTCTGTCCTTGTATCTTGGCAGTCATTCAGCTCTCTTTCGGTCACAGGGTCATTTCATGGATTCATTGAGCATGCGTAGCTTTCGCCATTTTCTTTTTCAGTCATGGATCAACAGGCCCAATGCACACTATTAATAAAAGAATCATAAACAGATGTTATTTTCATAAACATGTAATTCTCACTGTTCACCACCCACTTCTACTCTATCCCATGTAATTATTACTACTCTTGGGCAAAAGCGTTAATAACAGCAGCTTTCTTTAAATCAAGCAAGCATATGCCGGGCATGCGGTACCTCAAGACCGCGTTTTGGTCTTTCTTGCGCATGCGTGAGGTTTTCCATCTCAAAGCGAGTTAGTCACGTTATTTCTGCGTAATTCGGGTTTGCACATGCGCAAAGCGTTTTCGCAGGTTAAAGCGGGTTTTAATCGTGTTGCATTTTATTTCTCATTAATTCAATCATGTGTAAGCTTTTTCTCCCCATGTATCTGTATCTGGTGTATATTAGTTTCGTCTCATCTACTAATTTAATGATTAGTGAAAGTTAACGAAGGATTCACTCGAGCAAGTTTCCTTTTCTCGAATCCTTGCTCCATCAATCCCCCCTCTGATGGCATTTTTGAGCAATCATAAAAATACCCATTATTACCAAGTGCCAACTTTTATTCATTTAATTTTTAGTATCTTCCTTTCTTTCTTCTAATTCTTCAATTTTCCTTTTTATGCCTACTCCTTTTATTTTATCATATAAACTTCCTTTCATTTCCTCTGATTCAATTTCTTCCCTGTTTCTCTTTCTTCCCATTCTTGTATTCTTTATTTTGGCTACCATTCTTGTTTTTGTTTTATTCTTGCAACATCTATATGTCATTATCATTATCAGAGCTACTATTGTTATAGAAATTACTGGTATTAGGATCTTCCCTAATAGACTACTCCCTAAAGTGGAAAACCAATTACCTATAGTGAAAATACTTTTACTAAGTCTTTCCCAAACACCGTCAACCTCCAGTTGGGTCAAATCGTCATGAATCTTTGTAATATTTTTAATATATCCCTCAATACCTTTACTTTTGTCTGGGATATATGTACAGCAATGTTGGATTTTCAACATGCCTCAGACCTCACCCTCTTTTGCCAATAATATATCAAGTGCAAGTCGATTTTGCAAAACCATAGATCTAATTGCAACCATTTCGGTATTAATCATTAAGAATCCCCCAGCAGTATCTGTCGATAGACGATCAACTACTGTTGACAATATACGTATCTTATGTGAATTCAGTATGACTCCAACTGACGGTATCAGTGCACCAAATATATCACCTATTATTTCTGAAAAACTTGGGGGCATATTAGCAAGGGCGTTATCGCCGCTTTAGCGGCACTTTTTGCCGCTAAAGCGGCAATATTTCTATCGCCCTATTAGCAAGCTGTCGCTAACAGCTGTTAGCGACAGCTTCATGGCGAAAGCGACCGTTTTGGTGCCGCTTTGCATGTCAGCGATATTTATCGCTAATGACATGCAAAGTAGGCATTCCCAACTAAAAGCGACTGCAAACAGTCGCAAACACAACTTCCCCCTATTACCAATGCCCGTGAAGCGATGAAAAACGTTGCGCTAACCGCGATTATCGCTGGAATTTAACACCTGCTAAAAACCTGACTTAACCATTCTTGTCAATGGGAGGTGGATTGTAAGGTTAAGTCCTCACCTGCCTATTAGCAACCTTTTCATTAGCGCAGTGAATTTATCGCTGGATTTCTTGCGCTATTGCTGGGTTTCGCCGCTATCGCTGGATTTTTTATCGCCTTGGAGATAAGCGTTGATAATAACGCGTTATCTCCGCGATGAAATCCAGCGATAGCCGGCGATAAAAAAAACAGCGCTAAGCGCGCTTTGCGATAATTATCGCAAATCCTTGGTAATATGCCCCTTGTTCTTTTTCTCCGTTTTAGTCCTTGACTTATTACATTCATTTCATTGTTCTTAGTAATGTGGTACACTTTTGGAAATACTATCCCAAGATAACAACTACCATGCCATTGTGTTGGCAAACTATAATAGGCATTCTTACCACACACGTAATATATTCCCGGAAAGACGGGATCAGTTCCACCTTTTAGTCCCCATCCCCCCATGATTAGGAAGATATGTTCACGTTCACTAGATCCAATGAAAATGTTGTTATAGTCAGTTTTTAGTCTATGTAGACAGAATTTTCCCAACTTTGACAAGTCTAGAGACATTGCAGCATGAGTCTCGCCTTTCTTATAGTTTCCCTCCTTACTTGTCCATGGAGGTATATGTGACTTCTGTTCAACAGCCTTCTTTTGAAAATCCTGTCTTCTTTACTCTACTAAATTTAGAAAATCTTTTTCTTCATCCCGCAATATACAGGTTAAATTGTTCTTATGCGCATATGTTATGTCTATTGGGTTTGCTGTTAGGAAGAACTCGCCCATATATTCTGCATCTTTAGCACTAAGCACTGGGTTTAGGTTTCTTCTTATAGGAATCTCTGGGAATACTAATTCCATGTTAGAATAATAATACTGTAAGTTAATGGAGGATTCACTCGAGCAAGTTTCATTTTCTCGAATCATTGCTCCATCAGCATCTGCACTGACGCAGGAAAGTCACTCTGATTTGGCCAATCACACAACAAGGAAAGACTTATGTGTCATTGTTGGAAGTGGGGGTCCTTATCCCTCACCGCCGCCACCAAATGCCGGAGGCGGGAGTCCCAGTCCCACACCGCTGTTGCCAGGTGCGAGATCCGGACCCCTCGTTTCAATGTTAGGCTAAGTAAGGACACCGTCTGAGATAGCCCTGCTCACCCCCTTAGTAGCTTGGCACGAGCAGCCAGGCTTATCTCCAAGGCACGAGTGTAGAGTATGTGCAACCACACTCACAGCAACCCAATGATGTCACCACAAATAGACTCCACACGAGTTTTTATAAAACGAGTATAATCTTTATACAAGAAGATATACGATATGACCAAACGATACAAAACCAACATATAATAATGGGTAGTATTTCTTCCAGTGGATTGGTAGGTTCTAATCCCAACCACCGCTTCTAACCAACAGTTAAGCTGACTTCTAACCGTTTCCAAAAGGTTAGGTAGGTCGTATTGCTAGAATCACACACGTTGCAAAAGAAACGAAATACTGCAATGCGTAACGATATACTCCTGAACTGTGCAATAGAGAAACAATGCCATACGTAGCGCCACAGTCATGTACTTTGCAATAGAAGGAATAATGAAATGCGTATCACCACCAGCATGCCCTGTGCAAGGAAGAAACATAGCAATGCGTCACGCTACAATCATGTACTGTGCACTGAAGAAATAATGCAATGCGCCACGTTATAATCAGGTACTGTGCGATGAAGAAATAATGCAATGCGCCACGCTTACAATCATGTACTCTGCAAGGGAAAATAACGCAGTGCGTAGCGCACCCAGCATGTAGTTCGTCAGGCACAAATAGAGTCAGGCGTCATACGACAGTTCGATAGTTCGTTAGCAGCAATAATGCAAAGTGTAATATGACAGTCTAGGTGCTCCGTTAACAGTTGCCCCCGACATGGATCAATGATGACACAAAAGTACCGCTTCTCACTCCGGCCCCAGTACTGCCCCTCCTTGGGCCAGCACGGGCCTCGATCCGAGCCGAAGCAACAGGCTCATGCAGCTGCCAGGAGCGAGAGGCCGAGAGAGTGTCCCTCCGAGCCCACACCCCACCCCAGGTGGTGATCCACGTTACCTGGGGGGGCCTGACCCCACTCTCCTCCCCTCCTTCAGCGACTTGGGCCTTGATCCAGAACTCCGTCAATGGGCACGGTGAGCTCCGGCCGGCGACTCCGCTCCTCCGGGACTGCTGGTCCGGGCTGCTACTGTTGCACTCCGAGGGCCCGATGACCTGGCCCTCCTTCCAGCGGTCTCAGTGGACACCGAGACCCACCCTCAGCACTTGTGGAGACTTACTTCGATTTCGGTGCACACGCTACCCAGGTACACCTCACCAGCGCCTCTGGTTGCACCGTGACACGCACTCTGCGAGTCCGAGACTCGCCTCTTCTCTGGTGCACACGATGACCAGGCGATCGTCACCACGCCTCGGCTTGCACCTCGACACGCACCCTGCTCGTCCGAGTCTCACCTCTTCTCCCGGTGCACACAACAACCAGGCGCTCTTCACCAACGCCTCGGCTTGCACCACGACATGCACCCTGCGCGTCCGAGTCTCACCTCTTCTCTCGGTGCACACAACGACCAGGCGCTCTTCACCCATGCCTCGGCTTGCACCACGACACGCAACCTGCGCGTCCGAGTCTCACCTCTTCTCTTGGTGCACACAACGACCAGGCGCTCCTCACCAATGCCTTGGCTTGCACCACGACACGCACCCTGCGCATCCGAGACTCACTTCTTTTCCCGGTGCACACAACAACCAGGCGCTCCTCACCAACGCCTCGGCTTGCACCCCGACACGCACCCTGCGCGTCCGAGTCTCACCTCGTCTCCCGGTGCACACAACGACCAGGCGCTCCTCACCAACGCCTTGGCTTGCACCACGACACGCACCCTGCGCGTCCGAGACTCAGTTTATTCCTGCGTGCCCGCGATCACAAGGCACAACTTCTGAGGGTCTCAAGCTGCAAAAGCACGTGCACACCGGTTGCTTGGGACTTCTCCGGAAACTTTTATGTTCCTGTGTTTCCAAACAGGGAGCTAGCTCACCTCGGGCCCTTGGGGTTCAGGACACAGCACAAAGCACAGTCCTGTTCAAGAAGGGGGACACACCACCCAATGCAATGTCCCTTCAGTCTCTTCCTTAGTAAAAGCTACAAACTGCAGGCCAGCCCCAGATCATGAAGCAAGGGTCAGTCCTATCCAGCAGTCTCTTCAGCAACTTCTTCCTTGGCAGAGGTTCTTCTTGACCACGAAAGAGGTCAGGTCAAAGCCTTTGCAGACTCGACCTGTCCATTTCGCCATTCAAAATTACACCAAATTCTAGGGGTTTCAGTTCTCTTAGTTATACCCCTTCATGTCTTTGAAGTTCGTTGTGCTCAGGGGTCCCTGACCCCTGCCTAAATCAGTTCTGGGTGTCTCCCTCCCAGTGTCACCTTTCTCCCTTTGATACTGGGGGTCTGGACCCTTAATCACTCAGCAGGAGATGGGTCAATTGTTTTATAGCTGCAACCCAGGCCTCTTCACCTCCCGGGGTTTCTCCTCGCATACTCTCCAGATGCAGGTCAGCCAGGTGCCATCTCACCCCCTCCCATCTCAGATCCAGACAGTCAATCCACATCCAGCAGAGACACACAGAAATGCTTAAAGCACAAAACTCAGCCACTTTCTAAAAGAGTGGTTTCTGAACACACAGTGACAAAACCACTTTCATAGAAAGATGTGTTATGACACGGTCAGTTCATACATACTAAACTTCACCTCTCCATTATAAACGTATAGGAAACTAGGCTAACAAAACACCATACACAGCCTCCCCCATTCTGTCCTATGGGCAGAATGGCCTTTCACCAGTGAAAACGAAATGGAGTGTTTTTTCACTGTCAGGACATATCACACACCTCAGTATATGTCCTGCCTTTTACCTACACTGCACCCTGCCCAGGGGTTACCCGGGACCTACCACAGGGGTGCCCACAGTGTACGCAAAAGGGAAAGTAAGGCCTGACAAGGGTCAGGACAACATGCTAACTTAGCAAACTGCGCGCAGGCCCTACACTGAAGGCCTGAGTTCCCTTCTCTGCGCTCCCTTGCATTACTAGCCCTTGCACACACAGTGCACATCACTAGGGACTTTTACTAGTAAGGCAAACATACCAATCATGGCCAACCAATTACCATTTTACTTTACATAGGGAACCCTTGTACTTTGACACTGATCAGCAGTGGAAAAGTACCCAAAGCATCTAAATTGGCAACTCTATGTCAGGAAAACGGTCTAGGGGAAAGCAAAAAGTTTAGGGAACTTTAGCCAAAAAGGCCAAGTCCTACAGTCATACAGAGACACACCTATAGGCAGGCAACGCCGCGCGAGTGGGTGGGGCACTGCAGTGCACAACTTTCAAACAGCGCAGGCAGCTCCCACTGCTACTCGCACTGTATTGCGTAATGTTACTACTTCTATTGCACCCACAACTGCCGCCACCTAGGTAGTGCCTCAACTGTTACTGAGCCTGCACTGCAGTCAGGCAGTGCACAGCCATTATGCTGCAGCGAGTCGAGAGTTGTGGACCGTCCACGGCCAGTGCACTGCCTTGCCAAGGGGGGAATCAGTCATCGTGGCTCAGGCTGGCTGGCCTGTTCATCGCGTTCGCGCAGACTAGTAAGTGTCACTGTCAAGTGGGTGAGCAGCGCCTGCCTTAGCCTCTCAGTCTCTCTCCTGAGGACCGGTTTGCCCAGTGTTGTGGCGGCCTGGGCACCCGCTAAGCTCCTAGTCTGTCCTAATTGAATTTACTTTCGTTGTGTGCACTGCAGCCTCAACCTCCCACTCTCCTTAGGCTTGCAGGGTGCTCCCGCCGTGCTCCGAGTCCATGAATCTCTCAGATGTGGTGACTGTCTGCCCTAAAGGAAACCCCTGCTCAAGAGCTGCACACAGAGGCACGCAGTATGTCTAAAGTATGTAAATTACTGCACTTACTTTTTTTAGTTGCATGACATGTTCACCTTACAGAGCATTTCATCTAAACAACTAAAGTAAATTCAATTAGGACTGACTAGGAGCGCAGTGGCTGCTCAGCCGACTGCAGCATCGGGCAAGCCGGGCCTCAGGAGAGAGACTGAGAGGCTGAGGCAGGCACTGCACACCCATTTGACAGTGACACTTACTGGTCTGCATGAGGGCGATGAACAGGCCGGCCAGCCCGAGCCGCGATGACTAACTTCCCCCTGGCCGGGCAGTGCATTGGCTGTGGCTGGTCAAGAACTCTCAGCTCTCTGCAGCATAATGCTGTGCACTGCCTGACTGCAGTGCAGGCTCAGTAACAGTTGAGGCACCACTCAAGCAGCGGCCGGTTATGGGTGTCGGTTGGTGCAGTAAAAGTAGTAGCATTGCGCGCCGCGGTGAGAGCAGCGGCGGGAGCTGCCTGCGCTGTTTGAAGGTTGTGCACTGCAGTGCCCCGCCCACTCACATGGTGCATCCCACCTATAGGTGTGTCTCTGTATGACACTAGTCTGTCCTTGTTGTGTAATTGGCCAAATCAAACGGACTCTCCTGAAGTCAGTGCTGATGCCGCGCCGGTGTGTCGGGTTATTGGTTACATTGTAGCCAAAAGGAGCTCAGCTGAGCCAGCCCTCGAGCCTGCCACAAGCAGCGTTAACCACGCTCTGCCACCAGCTTGCTCAGGCACATAGTGGTAAGAGCACCCCAGACAGCTGAGGAGGCGTTATAATGTGTGACTTTGCATTTCAGTGTGGTGATGCGGAACACCACACTGAAATGCGTTAGTCTAACGCCTGATGTGTGGTACTTGGCAGGGCTGCAAAGGGAGCTCAGCTGAGCCAGCCCCCGAACCTGACGAAAGCAGCGAGGAACGCACGCTGCCACCAGTTTGCTTAGGCACACAGTGGTAGGAAAGCTGCGGACAGCTGAGGAGGTACTATAAATGCGTGACTTTGTATTATTTCAGTGCTGTGATGCGGACCACCACACTGAAAGGCATTAGTTTAAGGCATGATGTGTGGTAGTTGGAAGGGCTGTTCACATACCTACCAAGTTTCCAAGGTCCACACGTGATGCGCTGTTCCAGTCCATTTTTTTCCTTGACTCCTGGACTAGTAGTTGTGTTTTAGTTTGTATGATAGAATCATGCATGGTCAAACCACGCGTGCCTCTACCACGCAGCCCAAACCACGAATGCGCCTTAACCACGCATTCCTTTACCATGCATGCCTTTACCTCGAAATCTTGTGGTATAGGCATAAATGGTAAAGGGGTATGTGTGGCTAAGCTTCCCACTACCCTGCCCTCCTCGACCCCGTGCTGTCCCTTAAACTACCCCAACCTCTTCCACTGCCCTAAAACCTACCCCAGCCCTAAAAACTACCCCATCTACCCATTGCCCTCCCACTGCCTTAAGGCCTAAAAGCCTGCCCCTTTACATACACTACCCCAGCCCCCCGCCCCTGCGCTGTCCCTTAAACTACCCAAACCTCTTCCACTGCCCTAAAACCTACCCCGACTGCCCCCAGCCCTGAAAACTACCCCATCTACCCATACCCCTCCAACTACCCTAAGGTCTAAAACCCTGCCCCTTTATGTACACTACCCGGAACCCCCCACCCGGTGCAGTCCCTCAAACTACCCCAACCCCTTTCACTGCCCTAAAACCTACCCCAACAGCCCTCCCTAAAACTACCCCATCTACCCATTCCCCTCCCACTGCCCGAAGGCTTAAAACCCTGCCCCTTTAAGTACACTACCCGATACCCCGCGCTGTCCCTTAAACTACCGCAACCCCTTCCACTGCCCTAAAGCCTACCCCCCACCCGCCCTAAAAACAAACCCAACTACCCATTCCCATCCTACTGCCCTATGGCCTAAAACCCTGGCCCGAAGGTTACACTAGCCCACCCCACCCCCTCCACTGTCCCTTAAATTACCACAACCCCTTCCACTGCCCTAAAACCTACCCCAACCCCCTCTCAGCCCTAAAAAGTACACCATCTAACCATTTCTCTCCAACTACCTTAAGGCCTAAAACCCTGCCCCTTTACGTACACTACCCGAATCCCCCAACCCAGTGCTGTCCCTCAAACTACCCCAACCCCTATCACTGCCCTAAAACTACCCCAACATCCCGCCCTAAAACTACCCCATCTGCCCATTCTTCTCCCACTGCCCTAAGGTCTAAAACCCTGCCCCTTTACGCACACTACCCAACCCTGCGCTGTCCCTTAAACTACCCCAAACCCTTCACTGTCCTAAAACCTACCCCCACCCGCCCTAAACACTAACACAACTACCCATTCCCCTCCCACTGCCCTAAGGCCTAAAACCCTGGCCTGTAAGTTACACTACCCCGCATCCCCTTCGCTGTCCCTTAAACTACTGCAACCCCTTCCACTGCCCTAAAACCTACCACAACCCCCTCTCAGCACTAAAAACGACCCCAACCCCCCCCCAGCCCTAAAAACTACCCCCAGCCACACTTATCTCACCGCAGAGTCTTCCTGCTTCCGTCTTCCAGCAGCAAGACCACGCACTGCCTTAACCACGCATATGCGTGGTTACGGCATATGCGTGGTTAAGGCAAGCGTGGTCGAGCTTGCGTAGTCGGAACACGCGTGGTTCAGACCGCGGTGTTCCGACTGCTTCCCCGTGTTTTATAATGGCATAAACGAGACTACAAGTCCCAGAAATTAAAGGAAAAAAAACGGATTGTAGCAGGGCATCATGCATAGACCTGAAAAACTTGACAGCTATGTGACTCTAAGAAACCTGCATCCTCCAAACGACGGGAAGGAGATGGAGGTGCCACCCTAGTGGGTGGCTGTCTTGCATGAACGCAGGAGTTTTTCTAGTTCCCCCGTTCTCTTATCCACCCTTTTACGGTTCTGGAGGGGGTGAGGGATCTGTGAACTTCTTGGGCATGGGTTGTCTTCTTAGTTTAAGCAGGGCTACCTTTATGTGGACTTTAGAAGCTACTATTTTTCTTATTGTATTTACCTTTTTTTTTTGCACGTGTATTTCTTACTGCTGATTTATGGTGCCATTAATAGCGATATTTGCACATTTAGATGGTATTTATATTAAAGCACTGGGCCCCTCAAATCTTCTTTTTTGATTGGGCAGTTTTAATTATTCGGTAGCCGCAAAGATGTCAAACACTGACTCCGAATGGGAGCTAAGCAAAGGTGCTGAGAATCTTTCTAAATTATTTACTTATTCCGTTTCCATCGATATACAATAAATATCACCCCCCCCCTTTCCCCCCAAAAAAGAAAAGAGGTGATTTGTAAGAGTTTTTTAAGGAGACTCAAATTCACTATACTAGATTCGAATGCTTTGCAATTTTGCACGTTGAGAATTTTACTTGTTGTTTACTTCATAATAGTGGAATGTGTTCATTTGTAGAAAGCATATGTTGTTTCTTTATGTAACGTAAAAGCAGGAAACGTGGGGATGGTGGCACTCTTAGACGCAATACTTTTACTTTTCAACGAGATCCTTTGCTGTTTGGGAATTATGCACAAAACGAGCTGTAACTCTTCCAATGTCCACGGGGTGGCAATCAAGCATCATCAAATAGCAGTTATTTGAAGGTGTGCTATGTGGAATTTTTATTTTCTAGTTTTATATCGCGCAAATTCGACCCGAAGGTATCAAAGCGCTTTACATGAGAGCCAGTTCCATTACAGACGGACACATTCATTTTTAGACCCGGGGAGGTTAAGTGATTTGCTCAGAATCACAGGATGTTTGGGCTTCCCGCCAGACTGGGACCCGCTCCCTAGCTTTAACCCCTTCGATGCTCATGACGAGCTCAGCTCGTCATGCTGCGCGGTCACGCTGTGCGCATGACGAGCTGAGCTCGTCATGACCGCACCCGCGATCGGAATGTCCAGCACCTGGGCGGAATTCCGATCGCGGCTAAGCGGTTAAAGTAGCCATAGCCGTTACACCACAACCTTTTGAGAGTTAGCTGGTTAACCTACTGCAGCCCCATTCTGATGTCCGTAGAAATGTGATGCAAAATTACACGTGTTGCTAAGTGGGTTAATTTCACAGTCGTTGTTTATGTGATGTCGTGGGGCCCTAGGCCCCCATACAATAATAGTAAGAACACGGACACTGTACTTAGATGGTAGAATTGGCCCCGGGCATGTGCGCCCGGCCCCTTTTATTGCAGGGTCTGTGGCGCGGCGTGGCCTAGGGGGGGTCAGGGCCTTACGCAGCGCCTAAAGAATGACACACCACTCACTTATGCACTAGTGGCGGGAAGACACCGAGCGATCTCCAGTCCTTTATTTATATCCTCAGGACGAGCCCGCCCGAGGAGTGCGTGCACGGATACAATGTATAGGAGAGCCTGGACGGCTCTCTACATCCCTCCTTTTCTTTAGCACATGTCCATCATGTACCGCACACTCATGGGGACGTGCACACAAAATCCCTCAACCTTTGGCTTGGCACAGGGTTCGGCCGGAGACCACACTTCTGACTCCGGGAGCTGGAACTGGTCCCTGTTTCAGCCTGGCCACTCGGTGGTGGCACAGTCGTGAGGTCTTGGCTGGGCCTCTCAGAGACGGGAGCAGCCGCGCCATCTCTGGATCCGTTGGATTCTTGCGGTGAAACTGTTGGTTCTGGTGAACTGATATCAGGATGACTTGCGGTCCAACCTGGCTCGTCGAGTTCCTCAGGGTCTTCATCCTGCTCATACACTTTCTTAAACCATGCCACGTTCCGGGTAACCATTTGTTGCCCTCTTTGTGCAGAGACCATTGTTCCCTGAACGCGGACCACTCTCCACACTTCCAGCTCGTATGGCGTTCGAAACTTCCAGCCAGGGTGCCTGTCCTTGACCACCACACGATCTCCCACCTTCACCCATGGCGTCTTAGCCCCTCTGGCCAAACTTGCCTTCTTGTTCGTCTCTGTCCTCCTGGCTTGTATGGCTGCACTGTCTCTGTCTGGAGGCCTCCACGCCGGGTCGGTCGGGATTCTGTCTTGCGGGGCTCGCCTGAAGAGCAAATAAGATGGCGCGCAGCGAGTGGTGCTGTGAGGGGTCTGCCTGTAAGCGTCCAGGAATTGATTCAGCACTTTTTCTGCCTCTTCTCCTTGCTCCACTGCGATGCGTAGGGCCCGGTTGAGGGTCCTCATGAAGCGCTCCACCTCCTCATTCGCCTGTGGCCACTGTGGGGTGATTCTCCGGTGTCGGATTGTTTTTCTCTCAAGGTACTCCTGGAACTCTCAGCCTTGAAAAGGGGGTCCGTTGTCGGACCGGATTTCTTCAGGTAGGCCCATGAACGCAAAGGTTTTGTCCAGGGTCTTTTGCACTTGTGTGAAAGCCGTTGATGCCACCACTTCCACTATCGGGAACTTTGAGAATGAGTCTATTAACACCAGTGTGCTGCGGCCATCAGGGAAACTGCCAAAATCGATGCTGATTTTGGACCAGGGTACTTCACTCGGTTCCTCAGTGATAACTGGTGTGGGTGTGGGGTCGCCACCTGTAATTGCACATGAGTGGCAGTGTCTTATCTTTTCCTCCACCATGGTATCCATGCCAGGAAACCATACCTTGTTTTGAAGGCGTGCTTTGGTTTTCGCCATCCCCTGATGCCCGACATGTGCCAGCTTTACGATTCTCTCTTGCAGCGCTTTTGGGATGACAATGACATGGCCTCTTAGCACGACCCTGTGCTCTCCTTCTCTTAATTCGCAGTGTATTCTCCACAGTTGCTGTCGGGCATGGCTGTCTTCAGCGATGAGAGCCTGTGTACCATCCAGGAAGTGTACGCACCCGTTGTTCTTCAGGGCGTCTTTGACCCTTGCTAATGTTTCGTCCTTGGCTGTGGCCAGCCCAATTTCTTCAAGTGGCTTTAGGGAATGCGTCTTGAGTGACCATTCTGACAAATGCTTCCGTGTGAGCTACATCCGAGGGTGGATGTTGTGTGTCCGTCACTTCTGGGTTTCTGGAGAGATAGTCCGCCGGGTTGTATGCCCCTGGACGGAATGTGACCTTGAAATTGTAGGCCTGCAGCTGTACCGCCCATCTTTCAATCCTGGGGGATGCCAGTCTTGATGTCCCCGCAAACAGTGGAATCAATGGTTTGTGGTCGGTCACTACTTGGAACTCTTGTCCGTAGAGGTACAGGTGAAAGTGTTGGCACGCCGACTTGATTGCGAGGGCCTCTCTTTCTATCTGGGCATACCTTGTTTCTGTGTCTGACAAGACTCGACTAGCGTAGGCGACCGGTGCCCATGTCTCTCGGCTGTTTTCCTGGAGGAGGACCGCCCGATGCCAACGGGGCTGGCGTCCACGACCAATTCGGTGCGCCGTCCTGGGAGAAAATACGCCATCACTGTTTTGTCCATCAGCGCCGACTTGATGGTATTGAACGCCGTGTTTGCTGCAGTAGTCCATTCCCAGGAGCTGTCGCTGCATGTGAGGGCGCGCAATGGGTCGGACAGGGAGGCTAGATTCGGTATGAATCGGCCGCAGTAGGTGGCCATTCCGAGAAAACTGCGGACTTCAGTTGGCATTGTTGGGGTGCTGGCTGACTGTGTGGCCGTCGCTTTCTTGGGATCTACTCTCAGCCTTTCCCGTGAGAAGATGTATCCAAAAAAAGTCTATGGACTCCTGGTAGAAGGAGCATTTGGCCTTATGGAGAGTTAGGCCGCAATTCTCTAGACGTTGAAGGGTGGCTCGCAGGTGTGTGGGGTGGTCCTCTAGGGTGTTTGAGAACACTAGAATGTCATCACTTAGATTGATAACTCCTTGCAGGCCAGACAGAGCTTCTTTAATGGCATTTTGAAAAACTTCTGCGGCTGACGACACACCGAAGCTCAGTCTTTTATACCTCCGGAGGCCCACGTGGGTGGAGAATGTGGTGATGTACCTGCTTTCCGGCTCTAGTTCCAACTGGTGGTACCCAGCGTTCAAGTCTAGTTTTGAAAACCACATGGCGCCATTCAGGTCTGCCACTATGTCATCCATTGTGGGCGTCAGATGGCGTTCTCTCTTGACCGCTTGATTCGGGAGGTGCATGTCCACGCACAGCCGGATGGCTCCCGGCTGTTTCGGTTTTGGTGCGATGACCAACGGTGATACCCACGGAGTGGGGCCGGATACTTTCTCGATGATGTCGAGGTCCTCCAGCTTCTTTAGCTCTGCTTCCACCTGAGGGCGTAGATGGAATGGCACTCTCCTGTGCCTCAAGGCTGTCGGTCTGCCAGTTGTATCAATGTGGAGTTTGAACTGTTTCCCTTTTAGCTTTCCTAGCCCCTCAAACAGTTTCGGGAACTCATGCAGGATGGCTTCAGCGTGAGAGTCATGCACTTAATTGGCAAAGAAAACCAGGCCTAGGTCTTCCGCTGTGTGACAGCTGAGGAGGGACCCCTTCTCCCTTCGGTGATATGGAATCTGGCCGTCGTGGTGTGTTTGTCGCTGGTGACTGTTGCTTCGATCACCCCTCTGAGGGGGAGTGGATGATTCCCTCCGTATGTGTATATTCTGGCTTTTGTGGGGGCGAGCGGAGGCCATGGAGACAAACGCTCATATTGATCTGAGTCCATGACGTTTACGGACTCCCCCGTATCGATTAAAGCCTAAACGGTAGACCCCTCTACTCTGACGGAGCACATGGGGTGAGGCCTCTTTTGCTTGTCCAACCGGCTGACAAAAGATATAACGAATACATCATCGTCATCGTCTTCCATGGTAAAACTGTGCCCCTGTGCCGGGCCTTCCTCTTGTGTCTGTGGGTCGTTGAGTGACAGCTGCCGCAATTGTTGCGTTGGCCCATGGGGTTTGGCGTAGGTTTGTCGAAACTTGCTGCTCCTACACACTTTGGCGAAGTGGTTTGTTTTTCCACAATGGGAGCAGGTCTTCCCTTTTGCACCACACATGCCCGCCGGTGGATGCTCTGTGCTGCAGTTGCCGCACATTCCGCTCATCGGTGGTTTCGAGGTGGCGCGGAAAGTGTTCGGGCGCCGCTGGATGGCTTCGACCCTCTCTTCCTTGACTTGAGCGAATCTGGGAGCATGAGATGCAGCAGCGCTTCTGTGTAGGGCAGCCTCCATCAACTTCCGCAGGAGGTTTGAGCGGCACCCTTGGATCACCTGAGCTCGTATCTCTTCTCTTTGGTCGACAAAAGTGCATGTGCTTGCTAGCCTCCGCAGCCGCACGTAAAACATATCCGCAGACTCAGTGTCTGACTGCTTCGCCTGCTGTAGGTTGAACCGCTCAAAGTCGGGGTTGAGCTGGGGGTCAAAGTGCCGATTGAGCGCGGCGACTGCAGCTTCATAGTCGTCATCATCTCCTGTGTTCGGGAGCGTTTCAAAAAGATCATAGATCTCAGCACCACCATAGTATATGAGCAGTGACCTTTTCACTGTTCCGTCTGTTTCCCGCGTGCCTTTAAAGTAGTGATTAAGACACCCTATCCATGCTTTCCAGCGTGGGGCCACCATAGCTGGGTAAGCCATTTCACTGAAAGGGGGCAGTGGAGAGACTGCCGTGTGGCTGTGTACTTGAGGTGGGGCTGTGATGCCCACTCGCTGCTCTTCGGCGTCTGCCTGCGGGCCTGCCACGCATGCCTGTGGTGGCGTGCTCATGACTGCACGAGGTGCTGTGGCTTAGCTGTGTGTGGGCGTGGCTCCGGTGGCACTGTCCTCTTTATTCTCTTTTAAGGCTAGCTGGTCAATTCTCTGTGCACTCCGAGCCTTCAGTCTGAGTATATTTGGTCCAGTGTCTATGTTAGCCCAGTGTGGACACACACCTGTTGTGAGTTTGTGACACCTCCTGACTGTGGTGGCCTTTTCCTTGTGTGTGTTTCCTTTGGACCTCAGGGACAGGGTGAGGTTACAGTTTCCCGCCTTTCCTGATAGCCTCTGTGTTCTCCAATACCCTCGCACCGCCTTGCAGGATGGCCCCTTTCAGCTGTGGGTATTGCGTGGAGATGGCCCCAACGCGCTCACCTTAAAGTTGATGGCGCACGTGCGCGCGTGCCTCCACTGTAATCCGGCCTCAGGCAGCTCGCTTGAGCAAGGCGTGGCTTCACAGCAGCTCTGCCGTCCGCGATGGAAGCAGCCTCCAGGCGGCAGCAGCCTCGCTTCTTGTCGGTGCAGGCATGAGGGCGTAGCAGGGGGTGCAAATGCAGCCACCGACACAGGGATGGTGCGGGGTGTGCCGAGGGCTGGAACAGCTGGGCTCCGACGGCCGTGTCGTGAAGGGCCTTGCTGCCTCCACAGGTGCCGGAGTGATGTGGGACATCGCAGTCTCCAACACAGGTATGCAGGGGAGGCACGGGAGTCCATACCGGTCTCGTCACCAATGTGGCGTGGCCTAGGGGGGTCAGGGCCTTACGCAGCGCCTAAAGAATGACACACCACTCACTTATGCACTAGTGGCGGGAAGACCCCGAGCTATCTCCCGTCCTTTATTTATATCCTCAGGGCGAGCCCGCCCCGAGGAGTGCTTGCACGGATACAATGTATAGGAGAGCCCGGACGGCTCTCTACAGGGTCACATGTCCTGTGATGCCTGTGTGGGGTGGGGTGTAAGCCAGCCCTCTGGGAGTGGCTGGTGCCGACAACAACTAGAACAGTGACCAGCAGGTCACTACAGTTTACAGGTTATTATGATAATTTAACGGAAATAGAGTCGATTCAGTTTCGCAACTTTTTGGGTGTTTTCAAACGGAGGTGCAGTGCACAGGGCCGGACTGGGAACCAAAACCGGCCTTGGCAAAGTTCTCGGCCGACCCCCCGGGGGGGTTGGGGGTGCGGCCGAGCTGTTTGCCAGGGCCGGTTTAGGCCTATTTTGTTACAGGGGGCGATATTGCAGCTATGCTGCAAAAAAGGTCCTGTAACAAAAACGGCCCCCTGGGGGCCAAAAACTGGCCCCCACCCTGGCGGCCAACAGGGAAACGCCCGGCTGCACCACATTCTTTTAAATATGGTGCAGCCTTGCATTTCAGAAGTGGCCGAGCACGGCTTTTAGCCAAGGAGGCTAACGCCACCCTCCGACACTTCCTTGTACTTATCCCCTTAAGTCTTTTACCGTTTCTACAACAAAGTCTTTAAGCATAGGATTAGCACAGTGCTATCCATGCCGAGCTGTAAAATGGCCAAAGCCTTTTACCACTCCAAGCACAGTATTACAGCTTTGCATTGGTAAAATACCATCCAAGCCAACCTGAAATGAATAAAAGCAAGCCCTGACACGTGTTACGCTCTCATTAGAGTTCTTCAGAGAGGTATAGCTTTGTCCAAACACAAGGGAACTCCCAGTATAAGTCAAAACAAAACCCTTTCAGGCATAGAGTGACGCATAAATTATGCAAAAAAAGAGGCAGAGAACTTTTGCATAATTTATGCATCACTCTATGCCTGAAAGGGTTTTGTTTTGATATATATATATATGTACACAGATCAGCTCCGGCTAAAATAAGCAGGGGACGACACTCCGTGATATGCGAAATTTGAAATATTTAATGAACACAAAGCAAGACAGAACAACGTCCACGCGTTTCGGCTTGGCAGCCTTGTTCACGACGTTCCAATGTTCCATTGACAGAAATTAAATAAAGTTTCATGCATGGTAAACCTAAAGAAGGGCACAACCTCTGCACCACTTCTATAGGCGAAACATTTGGCCATATTGGAACATGTCTATACTCCATAAATGTGGTAAGCAGTGAAAGGGTACCTCAATATAAGTACAGCTTGAATGAATACAATCTTGCCCCAGTGGGCCTGCATCATGCTAAATCAAAATATATGGACCACCTGTCCTGAAAAAACGAGTTATCAAAAAAATATGTAAAAAGAAATTTTTTTACCATTTAGATATATAACATGTTCACCTAAGATTCTCATGTAAGAAACACATTAAGCCCCGGTGGGCACAAACCCCATACATAGATAATTAAATTACAATATAGAGAGATTCATAAATGACTATTGCCTAATATGAAATTAGGGTATGATAAATTACTATACCATAGCTGTAGGTTCGTCCATTCCATTAATTCGCACACAAGGCTATCATATCTGTGTCACGACTAAAGAGAATTCTACAATACAAATTAAATTGAAATTTTTACAAAAATTATAAGTATGAAGATAAACGATATCTTAGCTCTTTTGCTGTAAGATCACAGTAATCCATCTGGATAACCTACAACAGAATTAGAAAAAACAAATATATATTAGGACAATTGTCAGTGTAGAAAACTGAACATTCTGAATAAAATTTACATTTAAACTATTAAAAAAACCTATAAAGGTCAAAATACTAGTGTGCACAGATCATCAAAAAATTAGGCAGAAGGACTGTAGAAACATATTTCAAAAACAGCAGCACAGATCTCAAATAAAACATCATGTCAGAGTTATAAGAACATATACAACTCTTCGTCAATATTCATACCTAATGGCTCCGTTGTACCCATTTTTAAAATATATCTGCTATGTATATATATATATATATATATATATATATATATATATTCACTGAAAAAACCAAAGGTTACAGAGACATTATAGTTAGGCATAGGTTTCAATTGTACAAACCCAGAGAGATTCAGCAGTTATCGTTAGCTGAGCTAACCATAGCTCGCGCCTCCGCAATGCACTGCTGATGACCTCACATATTACATCACTCATGACATGGTCAGTGACATCACTGATGATAATTCAAATGACCACTGATGACATCACTGATGACATCATCCGGTGACTGTGAGTGTTTCTAAAAAGTTTATGAGTGTTATATATATATCTATACCAAGGTGTATTGATGAATCAGTGGGTGTATGAGTGACTGTATGGATGATTCAATGGGTGTGTGACTGACTGTATAAGTGAGTGGTTATAGGTGTCTCAGTGAATGTATAGGTGAGTGACTAGGTTGTGTGAATGTCTGTATCAGTCTGTCAGTTGGTGTCTAAGTGGCTGTAGGGGTTGGTGAGTGGGTATGTGAGTGGCTGTATGGGTGATTGATTGTTTGTCTGAGTACCTGTAAGGGTGTATGAGTGTCTGGGTGGGTGGGTGAGGGGTTGTATGACTACCTACATGGATGAGTGAGTGGGTGAGTCAGTGGATAAATGGGTTAGTGAGTGCATCTGTGAGGGGCTATATGGGTGACTGAATGTGCATATGGCTGTGTTGGTGAGTGAATGAATGTGTCAGTGGTATATGGGTGAGTAACTGCATATGTGAAAGGCAGTATAGGCGTGTGTTGGAGTATATGAGTGGCTGTATGTGTGAGTGAGTGATTGTGAGAATGGCTGTATGGGTGAGTGTGTGCTTGTGTCAGTGACTGTATAGGTGAGTGAGTATGTGTTAATATCTCTATGAATAAGTGAGTGGGTGTGTGTATAACTGTATAGGTGAGTAAGTGGCTGTGTGATTGCCTTTATGGGTGAGTGAGTAGGTGTGTGAGTAGCTCCATGGATCACTGGCAGTGTGTGAGTGGCTGTATGGGTATATGAGTGGATATATCAGGGGCTGTATTAGTGAGTTAGTTGGTGTATGAGTAGCTGTATGGGTGACGGAGTGGATGTGTGTGTAGACCTATGAATCAGTAAGTGGGTGTGTATGTCCTGGTATGAGTGTGTCAATAGTTTTAAGAATGGTAGTGTGGGCATCTGAAAGGTTATATTGGGGTGTGAGTGGGTGCGTCAGAGATTCTGTGGATGATGTCATCAGTGATGTCGTCAGTGATGTCATTTGAGATGTCATCAGTGACGTCATGAGTGATGTCACTGACCATGTCATGAGTGATGTAATATAAGAGGTCATAAGCAGTGCATTGCTGGGGCACGAGTCATAGTTAGCTGTTGAATTTCTCTGGTTTTGTACGAGGGAAACCTAAGCCTAACTATAACATCTCTGTAACCTTTGGTTTTTTCAGTGAATATCTAAGTTTTTTTAAATTACATTTCCTAAGTATAATGTAACTGTAACCTTTGGATTTTTTCAGTGAATTTCAAAGGTTTTTTTAAATGCTAATTTCTAACTATAACATCCCTGTAGCCTTTGGTTTTTTTCAGTGAACAGTATCATCGAAGGCTGTCAGTCAGTTGACTTTCGCAGACGAATACTAAAGGAACTATACACACTGGATAATATACTGACAATGTCTCGCAAAGAGGCCAGAGTCACTGCACATGCCAGGCAAATGGAAAATGGGAGAGCGCGGACAATGTAGCAAGCTAATCGCATGGCTGGGAATGCCAGAAGACATGACAAAACACTGCCACAGAAGCAGAAACAAGATAGGACAAGTTATCGCTGTAGACTTGAATTCCCACACGTTGGTGCCTACCCTGCCATGGGTCACAAATGTCGAATATGCAACCGTGAAAATCACTTTGCGAGTGTCTGTATGGATGGACAGTTCAAAATGGAGCAAGGGCGGCCAGCAACACAACGAACAACGCCAAGCAGATACGCCTGGCACATGGACACACAAAGCCGCTGCCCGTCCGCTGACTCATATGGCGCAAATGCACGTGAGATCATGGAACGACTATACCTAATGTCAGATGTCCCAGCACAAGGTTGTATGCCCAAACACATCCAGCTCATGTACAAACAACAGATAAAGAAGACAGGGACGGACGACAATGAGATGGGAAATCACACCACGAGCTTTGTGCTAGAGAGTGGCGCCACATGCAACATCATGTGCATATCAGAATATGAGAAGATGAAGCACAAGCCTCCGATGTCACCGTCCACCGTTGATGTTTTCACATGGGGTTCGAGGAAACCAGTGTTGAACATAAGGAAATTTGTAGAGACACTAATGTACAGGGAAAGTCAGTACAAGAAGAAGGTCATGTCCTAAAGGGAGACATCACAGCACCATGTCTACTAAGCAATGTCCCTGCTCAGGTGATGGGCCACCTAGCAATGACAGATCACGTCAGAGCATCACAGCATTTTGAGAGAACACCCTGCAATACTACAAGAACTAGGGAAGCTGAAAGATACGCAAATAACACTGCATATCAATGAAGCCGTCAAGCCAGTAGCTCAACACCACAGAAGAGTGCCCGTGCACTTACAACCACAGATGGAAGAAGAACTAAAAAGCCTACTGGCACAAGACATCATAGAGCTGGCAGATGGCCCAACTCTATGGGTATCTCCAATAGTGCCAGTACTGAAAAAAACACATCGAAAATATGATGTGTCAACATGCGCATACCAAACATGGCAATTGAAAGAGAAAGACACCCAGCCCCTGGGTCATGATCAGCTGCCTCACCGGAGTATGCATATTCTCAATACTAGATCTATTCAAGGGGTACCATTAACTGGAGCTTGATCCGCAATCACGCTACATCACACCATTCTCCACTCACTTGGGTCTTTTTCGCTACAAGCGACTAACAGGCACATGCATCAAGGTAGGATTTTGCGAGTCCTTAATTGCGATTATTAAGGAATCGCAATTAAGGACTCGCAAAAGCCTATGCATGTAGGAATCGCTATAAAAATAGCGATTCCTACACATTCCTTATTTGCGACTCACAAATTGCGAGTCTCAAATAAGGATTGGCTTCCCATTCATTCCTATGGGCCTACAGGCCCATAGGAATGAATGGGAAATTGCATGCGCAATTTGAAAGTATCAATTGGTACTCGCAAATTGCGCATGCAATTTCAAGGGTGCAAGGGTGTCAAAAGGACACCCTGTTGCACCCCTGAAATTGATCTGTGCACAAATGTTGCGCACACACATGTCCAAAGGACATGTGTGTGTGTAGCCTACATCTTTGAAAAATGCACTTTAGTGCATTTTTCAAAGTTTTTGCAAATTACCATGAAGTTCAACTTCATGGTAATTTGCGCCCCCTAGTAGCGAAATCGCTACTTCAAAGTGGTTCTTGCTAAATGCAATAGCAATTTGAGAACTCGCAATTAATTGTGAATTCTCAAATTGCGAGTGCCTTGACCCTTCATGCATCGCAAATGCCCTTTTTGCGGGCGCAAACGGGCGATTTTTGCGAATCGCACCGTTTGCGCTTGCAAAAATGGTTGATGCATGTACCTGTAAGTTTCAGCATATCATCCCCAGCGGAAATCTTTCAAGAGACAGGGAGGCGAGTGATAAGCCCTGTAAAAAAACAGCCTAAATTACAGAAACGACATCTTGGTATACGGTCACTTGGATGAAGAGCACGACAAGGCCCTACAAGACAAATGCGAGCTGGGGAAGGGAGAACTAGTATTCTTTGGACACATCTTTTCACGGAAAGGAATGAGACCGGATCCCAGCAAAGTAGAAACGCTGCGGAAACAAGGCCTCCAGCAGATGTAGCAGAAGTGAGGTAATTTCTGGAGCTGGCAAGCTACTGCGCTTGCTACATCAAGGATTTTGCTACGGTGAGCACCCCAATTCGTAAACTTTCAAAACAGGGCCAGCCATTTCTCTGGACCATGGAATGCGGCAGGGTGTTTGAAGACATCAGGCGTGCAGTCACAGCAGTGGACCAATTTGCCTACTTCAACGTATCCCTATGCACCGAGCTCACTGTTGATACCAGCCCGGTGGGGCTAGGAGCCATTCTCGCACAACACATGCCAGAAAGAGACTCGCCCAGACAGATTGTCGCATATGCAAGCAAGAACTTATCAGATATAGAAAGGGCATATTAGCAACCAGAGAAGGAGAGTCTAGCAGTAGTGTGGGCATGTGAACACTACCACATGTTCATATATGGGAAGCCATTCACCATCGTGACTGACCACCAGACACTAGTGACGATATGTGGAAAACCCAACAGAAAGATTCCACCGCGCATTGAAAGATGGGGGATACGCCTCATGGACTACGCCTTCAAAATAGTGCACAAACCAGGAAAAGAGCACAACCCTCCTGATTACATGTCACGGCATCCCCTACTACGGGCACCAGAGACCACGTCCATGGTGGAGCAGTACCTCAACTTCGTGCTGCGCCAAAAAACACCTGCCCCAATAACAATTGATGAAGTGGCGCAAGAGACAATGGATGATGCCACGCTACAAGCAGTCAAAATCACAACACAGCAACAGAGGTGTAGACATGTAAACAGCAGCAGTCCAGTGAGCGAAGGAATAAGAAGGGAGGAAATGCTGACATTCAAACAAATACAAGAGGAGCTGTCGCACACGGAATAAGGAATTGTACTTCGAGGAACAAGGATAGTAATACCAAAAACGCTACGGCAGCAGACCGGAAGCCTGGCCCATGAGTCCCACACGGGCATAGTGGCAACCAAAAAGATGCTAATGGAAAAAGTATGGTTCCCAGGACTTGATTGCTTGGTGGAAGGCATGATCATGAACTGTCACTTATGCCAGATAAGGGGAAGGCCAGCAAAGACAGAATCTACGCATGTCTGACCTCCCCGGGGTGGTGTGGACAACACTGGCAGCTGACTTCTATGGGCCGCTGGACACCGGAGGCTACCTGCTAGTAGTCATCGACGAATACTCACGGTTCCTCATAGTACGAAAATTGTCATCAGCAACAGCCACCCTACCAATACTAGATGACATATTTGCAGCATGAAGTGAACCGCGGACACTGAAGATAGACAATGGACCACCATTTTCAGGAGAAGAATTTCACAGGTTCATGGTGTACCTGGGAATGCATCACAGGAAAATGACACCTCTGTGGCCGCAAGCAAACAGCATGGTAGAAAGGTTCATGGGCAACATTAAAAAGGCTGTCCAAATTGATTGGCGCAGATCTCAGTGGCCCAGATTGGCGCAGATCTCAGTGGCCCAAGCACTGTGCCAAATACTGCAAGACTACCGCAACACTCCACACAGTTCCACGGGAAGATGCTCGGCAGAACTGGTGCTGGGGAGAACAAGCAGAACGAGATTGCCTCAACCGGAGGCAAAAACACCACCTGAACACAGCACCATTGATGAAAGAGATCAAGAGGCAAAGAGGAAGACGAAACAGTACACCGACGCACAGCGTCATGCCACAGCATCTGAACTAAAGCAAGGTGATCTAGTGCTTGTGCGCCAACAGCAATTAAGGAAGTCAGACGGCCCCTTCTCAAGTGAACCGTTAACAATGACAAACGTGAAAGGGCCCATAATAACGGCGGCATCAGAACCTTATTGCATCACCAGAAATAGCTCACACTTCAAAGGATTCAGAACATCGGATGATGAGGAAGGAGAGACAATGTAAAGGAACAAAGCAACAATAATAAAAGACGAAGCTGAGGACGGCGTGGAAAGGGTGCCTCACAGCAGCAAAGGACTGGACAGAGCTGGAGCTCCAAGGGAGATATGGGAAGTGTCCTGTCCAAAGAGAGTGAGCAGAAAACCAAAAAGGCTCATTGAGGAACTATAGCGATGGGACAGAAGGTTGCCAGCATCAGAGACAAAGCAAACAACTACAACAGTTGTTGTCAGGACGATGGGTGTGTTTTTAGTTCATGATTGTGTTTTCTTCATTTTATTTTCGTTTCCTTTCTTTTCTTTTCTTTTCTTGTCTTTTCTTTTCTCTTCTGTTCTGTTCTTTTCTTTCACTCATGGGTTCCTGTCCTCTCACTAGTTTTCTTGGCATTGTTTTTGCAAGTGGCGCACATGTAGCAGTCAAATTGTCTGATCCATTTCTCCTAGAGAGCGCCTTTCGTCTGAGAGTTGGAGAGGTCGAAAGACAGTGGTGTGCGGAAAATTGCACTTGCAGCTGTGCTTTTATTTAGTTCCTCTGTCATCGCGGTGGTTACGCAGATCTATTCCTCTTTGTTGATTTGCTGGTGGGCCTTTATTTGTTTTATTTATTTATTTATTTGGTCATTTTTCTCTGTGCACACTTTCTTTGCGCACAAATCCACCTTGCAGGGGTTTTCCCTTTGAGGGTTGGGCTGTATACCGCTTACCAAGTTCACTCCTTTGTTTCTCTCCACTCTATGCGACTGGGGTGGGCTTCCAACGTCGTTTCTTCTTTTAGTTTCAGGCAGACTGGCCAGGGTGGGCTCCTGGCTCTGTTATGATTTGGGCGACCGGGGTGGGCTCCCTATGTCGCTTCTTCCTTCTGCAGATGGACCAGGGTGGGCTCCTGGCTCCGTTTGATTTCCTTGTAGCAGCTCATGCGTCTGGTGTCAGTTTCGTGGATCCCACCTTCGTTGCCAGTTGTCATATCCTGCGTCACCCCCAGCACCCACGGACACAGGTAGGTGTAATACATCTTCTTTATTGCATATCTGCCTCGTAGTGCACGCAGGCTCTACATTCCTTATCCGGGGAATATGTGTAATGTCCCGTGCCCTTTCTCTGACTGGAAGTGGTGTCGAGTGGCTAACTCCCTCCCCTTGTATCCTGTGCAGGGTCCTAATGCCCACCTGCACATCACTCCGAAAGTTGCATTTGAAGAGTGGTGGAGAAAGGGGGCTGGGCCTCTGACCAGATCTTAAGAGTCCTGCTGTGTAGGACTTACAGGAGGCACTGGGAGGGCTTCTTGGCCCCCAAGGTCCCTCAGGATTAAAGTGGACTTCATCCCCCAACCAGTAGTGCACCACGAGCCGCGTTTTGCAGAGTGGTGGGAAAAGGGGGCGTGGCCTCCGAAGACATCTTAGCAATCCTGCTTGTGGGACTTATTGGAGATAACAGGAGTGGTACTAGGCCCCCAAGGACTTCCTTGGGGACCAACTACCCTTCCTATTACCTCCAGTAAGTCCCACACAGCAGGATTGCTGAGACCTGATAGGATACAAAACACAATTGGTCCAGACGGGAATGTTTTTCTCTACTACCCAAAAATGAATAACGCACAATCAAAATGTGAATGAATTCACAGTTTTATCATGAATTTTAAATAACAAATGCATTTATGCAGATGTCTTACACATAAAGAAGTTGCTCAATAGTGAGTGAGAAGAAGGAAGGTGATTAGAAAAGTGCTCGTGAAGAGATCAAGAAGGGGCGAGAGTTGAGTGCCAATATACAGAAAATATTTATAAACGAATAAGAGAACGCCTTGCTGGAACTTCCACAATCTTATGATACACCCTATATTTTTTAAATAGTTAAGACGTGGATAGTATCTCCAGTACAGGTTGATATACTTATAGATGTTGACGTTTCGACCCCAATTGGTGGGCAGGCTGATTTTTCCTTAAAACAGGGTCTTCATCCGAACAGATAGGTGAGCAACATGTGAAGAAATGGAGGTGGGGCAGATCTAATCGGTTCCCAGGTCGTTAGAGTGTGCACAAAGGGTACCAAAATAAGGATGGTCCCTGTACTGATGTGCAAATTCACTGGTGCACTACTAGTAGGGTTTGCTAAAAGGTTTTTGGTGGCCATGCCCCCTTTCTCCACCACTCTGCAAACGCGCCTCCTGGTGCACTACTAGTTGGGGGATGAAGTCCCCTTGGCTCTAGAGGGTCCTTGGTGGCCAACTAGCCCTCCTGTTACCTCCAGTAAGACCCACACAGGTAGATTGTTGAGACGTCGTCAGAGGCCACGCCCCCTTTCTCCACCACTTTGCAAACGTGCCTCCTGGTGCACTTCTTGTTGGGGGAAGAAGTCCACTTTAGTCCTGAGGCCCTCAGGAGACAAGGGGACCTCATCCCCCCACCAGCAGTGCACTGAGAGGGGTGTTTGCAGAGTGGTGGAGAAAGGGGGCATGGCCTCTGACCACCTCTCAGCAATCCCACTGTGTGGGGCATACTGGAGGTAACAGGAGGTCTTTTTGGCCCCTAAGGACCCTCAGCAGCCAAGGGGACTTCATCCTCCAACCAGGAGGTGCATTTGCAGAGTAGTGGAGACAGGGGGCAGGGCCTCCGACGAGGTGCAGGCTTTTTTTCTCTCCAAATATTTTAGGTGGGGGGCTGCGTGGTCCCTCTTCCATGGAACATTTTGTGTCCTGGGGGCCCCATCCCCCAGGGCCTGATCCTTTTTAAAACAAATTTAATGTAAAAAAATGGGAGGGGGGCCGCGCCGCCCCCCACGTGGGCCGATTTTGGCCCCGGGGACCCCATCCTCCGGAGCCCAGCCTTTATCTTAATTTATTTTTATAGTTCAAAGGGAGGGGGGCCAAGTGGCCCCCCTCCTGGGCATTTTCGGCCCCTGGACCCCATCCTCCGGGGCTTGCAATTTTTTTTAATTTGTTTTTTTAAATTCAGAGGGGTGCCGGTGGCCCCCCTCCCATGGCCTATTTCGACCTCAGAGACCACATCTCCTGGGGCCAGGCCTTTATATTTTTATTTAAAAAAGGGGAGGGGGCGTGGCCCCACTTCCAAGGCTGATTTCGGCCCAAGGACCCATCTCCCGGGGCCAGGCCTTTTCTTTTTTATATATATATTCTTTAGAGGGAGGGGGCCCAGTGGCCCTCCCACCTGGGAAATTTTCAGCCCCAGGGACCCATCCCTCGGGGCCAAGCTACTTTGTTGGGGACTGGGGGGGGAGCCTGAAGGCCCCCACGGTCCGGGCCTGCCCCTGCCTCCTGCGGGGGCCGACATTGCTTTGACACAGAGGGAAATGCTGATATGCAGTTCCCTCTGTTTCAAAGCAATTGTGCTCACTTTCAACAAGCAAGAGCCTTGTATGCTCTCTCTTGTTGAAAGTGAGCTCTGTTTGCTATGGCATGGCGGGAGCAGTGCTCCTGCCATGCCAAGCAGACAGCAATGTCCTGGGACATTGCAGGAGTCGGCCCTGGGGGGTGGCGGTTCCTAGGGCCACCTATGGCTCCAGAAGTGGGGTCACATGGCCCTCCTCCTATCTTCTGTGTAGGCCCAGGGAGGTAGTGGCCCCTGGGGCTGGGGATCCACAAGGGACCCCTCCATGAAATTGTTTCAGCCCCAGGGAGGTGGTGGTCCCTGGGGCTGCAGGGGGGCCCAGCGAGCCCCCCGCAGTTCATTAAGTATATGCCCTGGGGAGGTGGTGATCCCCGGGGCTGCGGGAGGGCCATGGGGTTTCCCGCATTTGAAACATTGATTGCCCCGGGGAGGCTGCAGGGGGCCGAGCGAGCCCCCATGCACTTCATTAAATCAATCAATCAGGGTTTTGTATTGCACGGCTACTCACCCGTGAGGGTCACAAGGCACTGGGGAGGGGGAGGGGGAGGGGGTTGGTGGTCGGCCTGGGTGGAGAATCATTCGAACAGCCAGGTCTTGAGGTCCTTCCTGAATTGGGTCAGCAATTCACATTGCCTGAGGTGGAGGGGCAGGGTGTTCCAGGTCCTGGCAGCAAGGTAGGATAACATCCTTCCTCCGGTTCTGTTCTGGTTGGATCTTGGGTACAAAGGCCGGGGTGAGTTGGGAGGAACGGAGTTGTCTGGCGGGTACTTGGAATGTGAGACGGTGGTTCAGGTATGCTGGTCCTTCATCGTGTAGAGCTTTGTAGGCATGAGTGAGGAGCTTGAAAGTGATTGACTGGGAGCCAGTGGAGTTGTCAGAGGTGTTGCGTGATGTGGCTGCGGTGGGGGTGTCGAGTACCAGTCTGGCTGCGACGTTTAAGATGTTCTGTAGTTTCTTGAGCTGTTTCTGGATGACGCTGGTGTAGAGTGCGTTGCCATAGTCGACTCTGCTGGTGATGAGTGTGTGGGTGACTGTCTTTCTGGATTCTGTGGGGATCCATCTGAATGTCTTTCGAAGCAGGCAGAGCGTGTAGAAGCAGATAAGGAAACTGCATTGATTTGGCGGTTCATGGTGCGCGATGAGTCCAGTATGATACAGAGGGCCCATGCATGGTCCGTCGGTGTGGGGTGAGATGCCACAGTGGCTGGCCACCAGGAGTCATCCCAAGCTGAAGGGGTGGGTCCCAGGATGAGTACTTCGGCCTTTCCAAGTTCAGCTTGAGGCAGCTGTCTTTCATCCAGGTAGCAACGGCCTTCATTCCACTGTGGAAGTTGGTTCTGGGGGTTGTGGGTTCGTTGGTGAGGGAGAGGGTCTGCTGGGTGTCGGCGGCATATGAGATGATGTTGAGTCCGTGGCTTCTGACAATGGCTGCGCGGGGGACATGTAGACGTTGAAGAGGATGTGGCTCAGGGACGAACTCTGGGGCACTCCACAACTGATTTCTATGGGTTCTGAGAGGAACGGCGGTAGTCTGACTCGCTGGGTCCGGCCGGTGAGGAAGAAGTGGACCCAGTCCAGAGCCTTGTCGGGGATGCCAGCGTCGTGGAGTCTCGTGATTAGGGTGCAGTGGGAGACAGTGTCGAAGGCGGCCGAGAGGTCTAGTAGGATGAGGGCTGTGGTCTCGCCCCGGTCGAGGAGGGAGCGGATGTTGTCGGATGTCGTCGGGGTGCGGCGAGGAGTGCTGTCTCATTACGGTGGTTGCTTTGGAAGCCGGATTGGGAGGTGTCCAGAACGTGGTTCACTTCGATGAACTCGGACAGTTGGGCGTTGATGGCCTTCGTGATGACCTTGGCTGTGAAAATAAATATTTGCCCTGGGTAGGTGGTGGTCCCTGGAGCTGTGGGCGGGCTCAGTGGGTCTGCCCACATACATAATTAAAAGTGCCCTGGGGAGGTGGCGGTCCATGGGGCTTTGGTAAGCCGGGGCCCCCCTCCTATATTAACATATGCCCCCGGTACCTGGACCAAAGCAAGCGTGGTAGTCCGTGCTTGCTTTTTTTCTTTTTTTCTTTTGCTGCGGATTCGCATATCCACTCACGATTAAAAATAAATGCTTTTTATCCCTGACGGGGACCCTGAGGGACCCCTCCACCATATTTGGGATGTCAGGGTATTCATACCCTGCCCCCTTTTCTTTATTTTTTACTTTTTTCAGGGCCTCGGCTTCAAGCAGAGTCCCAAAATGGCTACAAACACTTCCTGGTTGAAGTGTTGACAGCCAATCAAATTTTAGTAGGATCCACAAGTCCACTGCAAGTACTCGCGTCCCCAGATATTTATATTTTTTTAAGTTAGATATCTGAAAAACTACTGAAAGGATTTACACCAAATCACAAAAAGAAAACTTTCTGGACCAAAATCTAGCTTTCTGCCAAATTTGATGTAATTCCATTTAGCAGTTCGGGTTGTGGTCGTGTTCAAAAAATGAAAAATCCCCATCGACTTAACATGGGGAAAAAGCGTTTTGGGTCCCCCCCTTTTTTCTCGCCCCTGCTTGATGGATCACGCCAAAACTTTCAACACCGTAGCTGAACCAAAAAGGGGACGTTTTGGGAAAATTTCGTGGAGATTCGTCAAGCGGCATCAACGTTATTGGCAAAACAAAAAGCGCTTTTCCTATGGAAACTTTGGTCCTAACTATAACTACCTAGGTAATATATATAAATATATACATATATATAATATATCTCAATGCAGCGGGTGACTCGTGCACACACTTCAGTTTGCACTCACAGGTTGGGTAGTTGGCCCCCCAAGGATGTCCTTGGAAGCCAACTACCCCTTCTGTTATCTCCAGTAAGTCGCACATAGCGGGATTGCTAAGAAGTCTTCGGATGCCATGCCCCTTTTCTCCACCACTCTGCAAACTCACCTTCTGGCACACTACTGGTTGGGGGATGAAGTCCACTTTACTCCTGAGGGATCTTGGGGGCCAAGCAACCTTCCTGGTACCTCCTGTAAGTCCTACACAGCGGGATTCCTGAGAGCTGGTCGGAGGCTCAGCCCCCTTTTTCCCCAACTCTGCAAACACGACTACACTTAAAAAGCCATTGAAATTCGCCGAAAAAAACAAAGGATACAGAGACGTTAGGCTCAGGTTTGACTCGTACAAAATCAGTGAAATTCAACAGTTATAGTTAGCTAAGCTAACTATAACTCACGCCCCCGCAATGCACTGCTTATGACCTCACTTATTACATCACTCATGACATGGTCAGTGACATCACCGATGACTTCTCTGATAACATCTCAAATGACATCACTGATAACATCATCCAGAAAATTACTAACGCACCCACTCACACCCCCATAGAACCTTTCATTCACCTACACCCACTCCCACATAACCATTCACAGACCCATACTAGTACTTGCACACCCACTCACTGATTCATAGATCTACACACACATCCATTCACTCACCTATACAGCCACTTATACACCCACTCACTCACTCACTAATACAGCCACTGACATATACACTGATACACCCATACAGCCACTCACCTCAGTGGAGAGGTGTGGTGCAGCGGCCAGGGCAGCTGACTTCGGAGCACGGGGCTCACGGTTCGATCCCCGGCTCCGGCAGCAGCTCAGCTCAGCACCATGTGACTCTGGGCAATAGCTCACTTAATTTCCACGACGGCCCCCAGCGCCTTGAGACCCGTAAGGGTGAGTAGTTCGCGCTTTACAAATACGGATTTACATTTACATTTACTCACACACTGAGTCAGTCACCTAAAGAGTTACTCACACACCTACTCACTCACCCATATAGTTACACACACCCACTTACTTACTCATACAGATTCTAACACAAACTCACTCACCTATACAGTTACTGATACAAGCACACTCACACATATAGCCACTCTCACATTCACTCACCCATACAGTCACTTATATACCCCATCACTCATGTGTACTACCTTTCACATGCCTGGTTACTCACCCATATATCACTGAAACATCCACTCACTCACCCATACACACACTCACTCACCCATACAGCCCCTCACACACAATCACTAACCCATACAGTCACTGACTCACCTACTCACTCATCCATACAGTCATTCACACACACCCTCACCCACCCACACAGACACTCAGACACCCATACAGGTACTCAGACAACCAATCACTCACCCATACAGCCACTCATGTACCCACTCACACACCCATACAGCCATGTGGCCCTGCTCCTGAGCCTATTTTGCCCCACGGACTCCATCCCACATGGCCTATCTTTGAAATAGGTAGGTGTCCTAGGCCCACCCAGGCACCCACAATATATACTTTAAGAGCCAAGGGGGAACCCCAGGGCCCCTGTGGCCCCAGCCAGCTCTCCCCATTCTGCGGGAGCCGGCGTTGCTCAGGCCCAGAGGGAACAGCTATTTATGCTGCTGTCTCACAGCAGGAGCAATCTATTGCTGTGTTTCCCTGCCACCATCAGTGCAGGCAGGGAAAGAGCTCACAAGTCTGCTCCCAGTTAGCAACAACATTTTTTAAGCTACGGCTCGCAGGGAGCAGACTTTGTGTTTGCTCCCATTTGGTGGGAGTTATAAAAAATGCTCCCACCAAGCAGGAGCAAACACAAGTTTCCATGCCAGCGCTGGTGTGGGCAGGGAAGCTACTGTGTCCCGGGAGAGGGCCTGGGACACAGCAAGTGAGCAGGCCCAAGGGGATGGAGTCCCAAGGGGCCATTGAAGGCTTGGAGAGGGGGGAGGCCACGCATCCTCCTCCCCTTAAGGAATGCGGCCCTGGGGGTGGGCTCCCCAGGGCCTATTTTGGCTCGAGGAGTATGGGGAACCACTCACTCCATCCCATTAACTAAACAATGTGGCCCTGGGCTGAAATTTTTCTTTTCAATCCTGTGGAAGTCCCGCAGAATTGAGGCAAAAATTGCCCTTTTTTCAATTTTGGCCCCAGGGAGCTCCTTCTGTGCCCCCCCCATAGGGTGTAGGGGGCAGGGTAGTCCTACCCTGCTCCCTTATATTTATTCTTTCTTTTTTTTTTAAGTTCGGGACAGCCGTCTAAGTCCCCGAGTTCTGGAATGACTGGAAGCAACATTTTTCTGATGTTGCTGGCAGGCAATAAGAGTACTCACTCCCGCAGGAGTGAATTGGCACAAGGGAAAAAAGCTCCCTGCGCCAATCAGAATGCTCTTTTTTGAATTGGTGCTCCCACAAGACTGTTGCAAGACTCTTGCAAGACTCCCACAGACCCAACTGTCTAGATATACCAATATTGTTTAACCTTAATTTCTAAAAATCTACTGAACGGATTTAAACCAAATAACAAAAAGCACGATCTGTGGACCAAGATCTAGATTCCTGCCAAATTTGGTGTAATTCTGTTCAGTAGGTTTTATGGTAGTGCTTCTTAAAGAATTCTATGGAAAATGTGTGGGGATTTTGTGTTTTGGGAGCCTCTTTTTTCTTGAGCCACGCTAGACGGATTACCCCAAACTTTTAATGCGAAAACTAGGCAAAAAAGAGCATGTTTTTTTTAAAAGGTTCGTGGCTATTCATCAAACGGTGCCAAAGTTATTAGCAACATAAAAAACACATTTCCTATGGAAACGCTGACCTAACTATAACTACATATATATATATATATATATATATATATATATATATATATTATCTACTGGCGGTCGCCAGTAGATAGTTATAGTTAGGACCTATTATCCATAGGAAATCCACGACATTCTATTTGAAATAACTCTTGCGCCGGTTGACGAATCTTCGCGAAAGCTTCCAACTTGTTGGGGCGCTCCGCTCCGCTCCTACCCTGAAAGTCTCGGGTTGATTCGTCAAGCGAGGGCCGAGAAAAAAGGGGGGTCCCAAAACGCGTTTTCCCCATTCATTTTTCCATAGGAACCTTTAGTCGCAGCTACAGCCCGAACTGCTGAACGGAATTACACCAAATTTGGCAAAGAGGTAGCCCTTGGTTCAGTGTCGTGCCTTTTGCTTAAATGGTGTAAATCCGTTCAGTAGTTCCTGAGAAAATCATAAGTTAAGTCACATATATATCTATGGCCGAGTAGGGTCCGCGTACCCTCCCGATCACGAGCTGTATGCTAATTGGCTGTCAAGTGGCTGTCAACACTCCAAATCAGGAAGTGTTGGCAGCCATTTTGTCCCTCGGTAGAACCGAGGGACAGAAACAAGTGCGCAAAGCGCAAAAAGGGGCAGGGTAGAAACACCCTGACCCCCTAGGTCTGCTCAGGGGGTCCCACAAGGACCCCTGGGCAGAAAAAGCAAAACCTGGCGTTTTAAGAAGGGGAAGTAATTCCCTTGAATACTGGGGGTCCCTGGGAGCCAACTAGCCCACCAGGAACCTCCGGTATGCGCCAGGGGCTGCGTTGCAGAGAGGTGTACAGAGGCCACGCCCCTTTACACCTCTCTGCAACGCAGCTCTGTGGCGCTTTTGGAGGTACATGGTGGGCTAGTTGGACTCCAGGGACCCTCAGTATTCAAGGGGACTTAATCCCCCAACTTAAAACGCGCCACGGGGCACGTTTGCACAGTGGTGAAGGGAGGGCGGGGCTTCAGGTGACATGTGTGCAAACAGGCCCCGTGGCGCATTTTAAGATGGGGAATGAAATCCCCTTCAATCCTGAGGGTCCCTGGGGTGAACTAGCCCACCAGGTACGTCCAGAAAGCGCCACAGAGCTGCGTTGCAGAGAGGTGCAAAAAGGGGCGTGGCCTCTGAACACCTCTCTGCAACGCAGCTCCCTGGTGCATACTGGAGTTACAGGGTGGGCTAGTTGGACCCCAAGGACCCTCATGATTCAAGGGGACTTAATCCCCCAACTTAAAACGCGCCACGGGGCGCGTTTGCACAGATGTCACCTCAGGCCCCGCCTCCTCCCTTCACCATTGTGCAAATATTCCTCTAAAATCAGCCGAACTACGAATTCCGATTTACTCACCTGTTATCAGGAGAGACCTCAGTGCTGCATCTTTCAGCCCAGTACTGATCCTGAAAAGTAATTTTAACCGTACTTACCAGTAACTTGAATTTCCTTCCATAGGATATCATTGACTGGTTTCACTTGGAAATTCTTCTAAGTGTGGAGTTTTGGAACTTTATAATATTCCTCTAAAATCAGCCGAAATACGAATTCCGATTTACTCACCTGTTATCAGGAGAGACCTCAGTGCTGCATCTTTCAGCCCAGTACTGATCCTGAAAAGTAATTTTAACCGTACTTACCAGTAACTTGAATTTCCTTCCATAGGATATCATTGTCTGCTTTTTGCTGAAAAAGTTTCTAAGTGTTGATTTTTGAAACATACAAATATTCCTCTAAAATCAGCCGAACTACGAATTCCGATTTACTCACCTGTTATCAGGAGAGACCTCGTTAGAGCCCTTCAGAGAGGTATAGCTTTGTCCAGACACAAGGGAGCACCCAGTATAAGTCAAAACAAAACCCTTTCAGGCATAGACTGACGAATAAATTATGCAAAAACAGAAGCAGAGAACTCTGGGTAGTTCTCAAGTTTAGGTGGAAAGCAGCTCCAGTAAGAGCACTCTCAACACCAGCGACACTCTAAATTTGCTCACCTCAAATGTCTGCTTTTCTATCAAAGTTTTTAAGCATAGGATTAGCGCAGTGCTATCCACGCCGAGATAGAAAGGGACAAAGTCTTTTGCCATTTTTACAGCAAAGTCTTTAAGCATAGGATTAGCACAGTGCTATCCTTGCCGAGCTGTAAAATGGCCAAAGCCTTTTACCATTCCAGGCACAGTATTAGAACGAAACACGTGTCAGGGGTTACTTTTATTCATTTCAGGTTGGCTTGGATGGTATTTTACCAATCCAAAGCTGTAATACTGTGCCTGGAATGGTAAAAGGCTTTGGCCATTTTACAGCTCGGCAAGGATAGCACTGTGCTAATCCTATGCTTAAAGACTTTGCTGTAAAAATGGCAAAAGACTTTGTCCCTTTCTATCTCGGCGTGGATAGCACTGCGCTAATCCTATGCTTAAAAACTTTGATAGAAAAGCAGACATTTGAGGTGAGCAAATTTAGAGTGTCGCTGGTGTTGAGAGTGCTCTTAATGGAGCTGCTTTCCACCTAAACTTGAGAACTACCCAGAGTTCTCTGCTTCTGTTTTTGCATAATTTATTCGTCACTCTATGCCTGAAAGGGTTTTGTTTTGACTTATACTGGGTGCTCCCTTGTGTCTGGACAAAGCTATACCTCTCTGAAGAGCTCTAACGAGAACGAAACACGTGTCAGGGGTTACTTTTATTCATTTCAGGTTGGCTTGGATGGTATTTTACCAATCCAAAGCTGTAATACTGTGCCTGGAGTGGTAAAAGGCTTTGGCCATTTTACAGCTCGGCAAGGATAGCACTGTGCTAATCCTATGCTTAAAGGCTTTGCTGTAAAAATGGCAAAAGACTTTGTCCCTTTCTATCTCGGCGTGGATAGCACTGCGCTAATCCTATGCTTAAAAACTTTGATAGAAAAGCAGACATTTGAGGTGAGAAAATTTAGAGTGTCGCTGGTGTTGAGAGTGCTCTTACTGGAGAAGCTTTCCACCTAAACTTGAGAACTACCCAGAGTTCTCTGCTTCTGTTTTTGCATATATATATATATATATATATATATATACATATCCGCCTACGCTTGCTCACAATCGCTAGAACCCTTGGCGCTTCAGAACCGGTGCAAATCTCAAGGCTGATCCACGCCGAATAAACATCCCACACACTCCTTTTCCAGGAAAAGAGGTCGCACTCGCAGATGCAGTTTCCGAATGCATTTATTTTTCAATTCATTCCAGGTTGAAAGTCCAAACCGACGTGTTTCGTTCTCACTGAGAACTTGATCACGGTATGAAAGACGATGTTTGCAACAACCAATAAAAATACATTTTAAGCATCATGTGACCCAATTTGAAACTAAATCCCATCTCAAGGTGTTATGGGAGTTGTAGTGATTTGGTGCTATACATCATTATTTTTTCTTTTTCTCACGAATAATAAAAATTTAAAAGTGTGAATCAATAAAGAGTGAAGGTGAAAGTAAAAAATGAGTAGTTAGCTAAAGTAATTCAATTTAAACACAAAACGCTAGTGCTGATGTACTAATATATACACAAAAGGAGATTCATGATGTGTATAATCAATGGTTAAATTTTTAAACGTAATTGTCTCAGTAGTCCGAACTGCACCCATCTATGCTCTTTTTAGGCAATTTTCTTTTTTCTTTTTTCTTACAAAGTTTTAGTCTTTCATTTAGTCTGTGAATTCTGCCCTCCGGTGGGCATTGCCATCTAATCACTTTGGTCATTTCTGTTGCAGTTCCCTTTTTTCCATCTCTCCTCCTTGTGTATAATGCCTCTTCGGGCCCAATAATAAGATTTATTTAATGATTATGTGATATATTCTTATTTTCCAGCACTGGATTATACTCGAGAAGTATACAGGTCAATTCATAGATGAACATACAGTTCCTCTCTTTGGTTCAGCCCAAACGGAGTAAAAGTTCTGAAATTTAAAATTTGTCTCGATTCCCTCTGACGGAGTTTTTTCTCACGATTGCCTCCTCTCTCATTATTTGGTACTTTTTCAATTGCATAAAAACTTAGCAACTTCCAGTTACCCTCATGGTTGGACTCCATATGTTTTGCCACTGCGTTTCCTCGGTCTTTATTTATTGTTGCCCTAACATGCTCAAGAATCCTCTTTTTGAGTTCACATATCGTACTTCCTATGTACTTCAAGGAACAAGGACATTCTATAACGTAAACAACGTATTTACTTTTGCCTGTTATCAATTCTTTTATTTGCCACATTTTGTTGTTTGCCATTTTTGCCTCTGTGATGTTCCTGGCTATTTGACAGACTTTACAATTGTGGCATTTTATGAAGCCTTTTGTTTTTAACCAATGAGTCCCTTTCATGTTCTTTTTCTGTTGGAAGTGACTGTGGATTAGTTTGTCTTTCAGATTTTTTGCCCAATGGAACGTTATGTCTGGATGCGTTCCCATGATTCTCCCTACTGTAGGGTCCAATTGCAATATCTTCCAATTTTTTCTTAGTATGTTTTTGACTTTTTTGGATTCACTCGAATTATCCATAATCAGTCTCACTGGTTCCGGACTCTTTTGAATTGCTACTGGTTTTACTTTTAAGGTCTCTTCTCTTGTTTTCTCATTTGATCTTGACCAGCACTTCCTTACATTGCTGTCTTTGTCCCCTCTTTGTTTAAATCTCAATGATGTTTTCATACTTTGTTTTTTCCATTCGGTTTCCTATGAGCAGATCCGTCGAATTCTGAGGAATTCTCTGTATGGTACGTTCTGGATTATTGATGGTTTGTGAAAACTGTCTGCATGTAATGTGGCATTTGTTGATGTTTCTTTGCGGTGTAGTGTTGTTTGAATTTTGTTATTCACTACATATATTTCGGTATCCAAAAAGATGACTCTATCTTTACTGATAGTGTAGGTGAATCTCAGATTAGCGTCTGTGGAGTTTAAGATTTCAAAATACTCCTGGAACTCTGTTGCTGTTCCATCCCATACAATTAGGAGGTCGTCTATGTATCACAGCCACATTGCAGTTTTGTTGACATATTCGTCGTTGTTTGGGTGCCAGGCTAGCTGTTGCTCCCACCATCCCATTACCAGACATGCGTAACTGGGGCTAAAAGAAAACCCCATCGCACATCCTTTTACCTGCTTGTAGATTTCCTCACCGAACAAAAAAACATTTTGAGTCAGGCACATGTCGATCATGTCTAGAAGCATTTGGTTGTGCTGGCTGTATTGTATATTTCTTTCTTTTAGGACGAAACCACAGGCTTGCATTCCTATGTTGTTTGCGATGTTTGTATATAGGGATGTTACGTCCATTGTAATGAGCATGTAGGATTCTTGCCAAGATATTTCCTGGAGGTGCCGCAGTAGGTCGCTGGTATCTTTAATGTAGGAGTTTAGATTTAGCACAAACAGCATTAAAAAGAAATCGATATAATTAGCTATAGGCTCAAGCAATGATCCCTTTGCCGAGATGATCGGACGGCCAGGAGGCTTCAAGGGATTTTTGTGGAGCTTTGGTAGGAAATACATTGTTGCCGTGATTGGATGTTCCATTGTGAGGTATTTTCTTTCCTCCTCATCGATAAGGTTTTGTAGAACCATTCCATGATTTTCTTATCCAAGATGTTTTTGAAAGTCATTGTTGGATTGCTTTCCAATTTCCGATAGTACTCACTGTTTTTTAATTGTGAATGCGCTTCTGTTCCATAATCTGTTTTATTCGAGATGACAATATTTCCGCCTTTGTCGGCCATTTTTATGATGATTTTTTGATCCTGTGTCAAATTCATTAGGGCCGTTCTTTCTTGTTTTGTCAGATTGTCACAATATTTTGTTTTTTGAGTTTGTAGAGGTCCTGGATTACTGCTTTTTGAAAAATGTCGATTTTATTCCCTGGTGCTAATTGTGGGTAGATCCGTGACGTGGGTTTCTTGCCACTCAGGCCTGCTCCTATTTGAGGACATGCTATTTCCATAGTGATGTGGTCTTGTTCGTTTGTTACATCCAGATTAATCAAGGTTAGTAAGGCATTCGTATCTGTTGTTATTAGGCTTGACTCAGGTGGTTTTGATCTTATCCTTTTTGCATAGTCAGCCATTTCCTTATTTTCCTGGAAGATTTTTGCTAGCTTGATTTTTCTTACATACTTATAAATATCTATTCTGTTTTGAGCCATGTCCATTTGTTGTGTTGGGCAGAAATTAATGCCCCGCTTTAACAATGATATTTCAGAATCAGATATATCCCGCTTAGATAGATTGACCACTGTCAGTTCTTCCATTTCATTCAGAAGGGGTTCTTCTGGCGCATGCTTCTTGTCGTGGTTCCAATTTTTTCGGTTGTTCCACTTTCTCCTCTTTCCTCTCCTCGTTGTTTTCTGGATTCCCACTGGCGTCCTCTCCCCTTCCTCTTTGGCTTTGTTGTGTATTTCGATTTTGTTCCCACTGTCTCTGTTGGAGAACCAATCTCATATCTCCTAAAAAAGTATGCTTTACTTGGTCTCCAGTTGTGTCTTGATCCCCTTCACTAGCATCTGTTGAGGTTAATGATGAGATACTACTGGAGATCTGAGCTGCATTGTCCATTCTGTTTTGTTGTTTGAATGTATCGAACTTTCTAGCGTATGTAAAAATACGCACTTGTATATAGTCGTCTTTGTCCCGCTGGAACTTTGTTTGTTTTCTCAATTTCACCGTTTCCTCATGTTTTTCAATGTGTCGTTCCAATTCCTCTTTTAATTTCATCATTTCTGGATTCATTTTCAACGCTGATAGTTCCTTTTCTAAGTCCTGTAATTCTTCTTTGATTTTGGTAAGTGCCAATTCAATGTGTTTCACTAAGATGGTTAAAAGGCCCATGGAGAAATTTAGAATGTGTTCCCCCCACTCTTGTAATAATTCATTGGTCGCATCCTGTTGGCTCGGCATGAGTGATATTCTTAGGCCTCTTGGAACTCTTTGTACCTCCAGATATTTTTTCAATGTGGTCAACTCCCACCATTTATTTATTTCTTTTCTGCTCAGTTTTTCCCATTGCTTGAGTTTACTCCGTGTATCCGATTTTTTGGGGAGACTTTTGCTGTTTGGTTCTGTATGTCTATTTCTTGATCAAAAAATGAATCTAACAGTTCATTTAGTTTTGCTTCTCGTTTTTCCATCTTTGGCTTTCACTCTTTCCCTGTAATTTATGATTAGCAACTTCCTTGCTTTTAATTAGGAAAACTATCTGCCCGTGGGTTATGGACAGTATTACTGTGATATCCTGCCCGTTCCAGTTGAAACACTTAGGGGTATATTCACAAGAACGCGTGATAACTACCGCAAGAGTAGCGTAACGCAACTTTCAATAACGCAGCCTATCACGGGAAAATAACCCCGTGTCAACGTGGAATTCACAACAAGGCGGTAGCATGCAATAGTCACCAGATAACGCGTCAAATGCCAGCGTGAAAATCAACACCACGCCCAAAAAATGCAAAACGCGAACGCGAGAAATCATGCGATGAGGCCAATCGCGGTACAAAAAGCAGCGAAGAGCAGCCTCAGGCCTGCAACTCCCACGCGTCTGGCGGACAATTGCACCATAAAAACCACAGGCACAACACACCAGAAACAAGCCAAAGCATGTAGCAACATCCATGCACCCTGACCCAGCGCAGAGGGCAACCCCAACACCACAACCCCCACAGACCACCAGCAAGGAACAAGTGGGTCGGGGAAGGCCAAGGAGAAAATGGAGAGGAAGACGGGGTGCAGACCGCAGGAAAACAAGACCAAGGCCACGGAGGCGACAGAACACTACCAGCAAATGACCCACAAGCAGACCGCCTGGAATGCAGTCGCAGAGCCCAGGAGGCCAATCCAGGAGGCCAAGAGGCGCCGGCAGGACCTGACAACCTAAACCAGGTACAAACCCGCTGCCAACAGGAAGGCAGCAACGGCGACCGGAGGTGGCAGTCCAGCACCACAGGAGGAGCAGGAGGAAACCCAGGCCACAGTCATCAGTGTGGAGAGGGTGCAAGGAGTAGGGAGTATGGACACAGCCCGACAGGACCTGACACAACAACAACAGGGTGAGGATCCAACAGGGACTGGGGGGACGGGGTGATGGGCACAATGCCACACATGCACAATGAGGTGTAACACACCGCATACCCACAATTACCCAGGGACATGTCCTCCATCCCCCTGGCACACTGCAGCACACACACATAGCAATCACAGCACATACCATGACAATGTGGCACAAAGTGCAACACCCACACTGCAGAACAGGGGACACAACTGGGTCCAACCAGGCACAGTAACAGAACAATCACATCGGACAGAGCAGGGAACTGTGAGATGCATATCTACCCCTACAACCCCATATCAGCCATGTAGGCCAAATGTACACTGTCCCAACTCAAATAGCCACCACCGCCCAAACACTCACAATGTACATCGTCACACAGTCTGCATGTTGACAAGAACAAGGCGCCAACACAATCCCAACATGCACCTCACCTTCACAATGCAGAGGGACAAACAACACCTCCAGCAGGTCAGAACAGACAACCCATCAGTGATGCCCGAGACGAACACAACAGCCCAGACACCGACACCCTACAACAGCCCATGGACATCCCACACAACCCACCACCAGGACCAGGGCAGACAAGCCACTCAGAGGAGAACTCAGCCCCTGCAACAGACCACACAGCATGAAGCACCCGCAATCACGGCTGGCTCACAACACTTCACCCACCCACACATGGCATCCCAATGCCAGGTGGCAGAACGCCAAAAGGAGGTGGCCCAACAGGTGAGGGTGTTGCCAAACCCATGGAATGCGAACTAGAACACATACGTGGGTGTCCAATACCCTTCAGGGACCCCCACACCCCACAAAGGAGACCCACACCTCCACAGAGACACATGCACATATCATGTTGAACTGGCCACGGGCACGTGCGCCCGGCCCCTTTATTGGCAGGGCCACATGTACAGTGACGCCTGTGCTGGATGTGTGTGGGGTGAGTATAAGCCAGCCCGCACAGAGTGCTTGGTGCTGCCAACAACCTGAACAGTGGACACCAGTGCAATGGAAACAGTAAACATGAGCATAACAGAGTCAAATGCAGAGCAACATGGAGGGATCTGGAGTAAGGACAGAGGTCACCCAATATTCAGTCTGGACGTTCCTTGAGTTGCAGTGCACTGAGGCAGGGGCACACGAGAGAGAGCGCGCTCATGTGAAGAAACTGCCAGGATTGTGTCCCTTCGGGTTAGTCCTGATGCAGATGCAGTGGGGTGTGTTACACCTGCATCAACTTCCACATCAACGTCCCAGGTCTCCCACACTGCCTGAGGTGACAGTTGCGTCCGCAATCCACAGCGCAATACCCAGCAACAGATCCGGGTGTGTAGCTTGGCTACCACCACCAGTCTTCATTCCTGCCTTGGGGCTGTTGCCTCCTGCCCTCTCATTGTCTGTGCCCTCTCCCTTCCGCACACTTGACACATCTTCCTCATCATAGTCCCAGGTCTTCCCCACTGCATGAGGTGACATAGCTGCGCAACCTCACAACAGCACAAAACACAATCAGTAACGGACAATGGCTTGTGGTGCACTGAGTCACTGGCACGTGGAGTGCTGAGCAGGGTATCAGGCCGATGATGGCATCCACGACAGGTCTGAGCAACTCCCTTGCTCACTTTGCCACTGGATTCAAGCTAGCCTGGCTGATGAGGGCTGTTAGCCTGAAACCGGTCCCAGGATGCTTGATTCCGGTCCAGGGAAGACATGGCTTGGCAGTTCGGTCTGGACTGTTCCCATGAGGCACAGGGTCAAGACTGATTTGCATATAGCTGTGTCTGAACTGGGGTGGCAAAGTGAGCTAAAGAATGATGATGGATTCAACCCAGATCTGTGACTGGGGTGAGTGTTTGAAAAGTTTCAGCACTCCGTCCATCATCTCCTTGTGTTTGCTTTGTTCGCCCTAAGTTGGCAGGGTATGCCCAGATGTGGGTCCCTTGCTCACTTTGCCACTGGATTCAAGCTAGCCTGGCTGATGAAGGCTGTTAGCCTGAAACCGGTCCCAGGATGCTTGATTCCGGTCCAGGGAAGACATGGCTTGGCAGTTCGGTCTGGACTGTTCCCATGAGGCACAGGGTCAAGACTGATTTGCATATAGCTGTGTCTGAACTGGGGTGGCAAAGTGAGCTAAAGAATGATGATGGATTTAACCCAGATCTGTGACTGGGGGTGAGTGTTTGAAAAGTTTCAGCACTCCGTCCATCATCTCCTTGTGTTTGCAACTCCTTAGGTCTGTCAGGACCACCATTTCGACTCTGGCAGATGGCGGTTGAAGGTGGTCCTTGTGGTGGTGGTGTGTGCCCCCTGCGGTGATGCGACGTCCGGGCCGGTCAAGACTCGATGCCATGTGTGGGCCCTGGTGGACCGCAGCTGGGGCCGGAGGAGGCGGACAGCACAGGGCCACAGACACCTGGCACTGATGACCCCAAGACCATCACTACAGAGGCCATTCAATGTCTCAGAAGAAGGGGTCCCAGGCCTGAGCAGCACAGAGTTAGTGGCCCCGGATGCACTGCGGCCGGCACAGGCACCCAGCCACGGGACGGTGACTTGCGGTGCAGTCAGATGGGCCATGCGACCTGAGCGGGTCCCCATCAATGTCCGAGGTGTATGTTGCGGAGGGTTTCGGGGGACAGTGGAAGGTGTCCTCCAGGGCATGATGTGGAAGGTCTGATGTCATCTGGAAGCAGCAAATGTAGGAGTGGAAAGCGCAACCCTCGTTTGCAACAACAATTCGGGATCAGCCACATGAGGATGAAAACTAGCCCCTAGTCCATAGACTCAAACGCCACCAATGTACGACCAGTGAGTGTCCATGAATGTCGGGGAACAGACTTAGCGGCACAGGTGGTGTGAGGGCATGCAGTCTGCGATGATGCCGGTACACAGATGTGAACTCCGACATTGCCAAATCAAGGCTCTGTGACCTACTGGACCGCAGTGTAGGCCGGAGGCAGCGGTCAGCATGGGCCCACAGCCACCTGTCGTTGGCTCGCGGGGCACAGAGTTAGTGACACAGTGGCAGTTGTCAGTAGTGTTCAATCACCTCCGTAACGATGATCCTGTTCCTTCCGGACTGCAACGCGTCATCCTCTTACGCCTCTCCGTGCGTGCGATGAAATGTATTCTGTCCTTTGAATTACCGATGTTCAGTTCCAAATCTGTGACCCCACTCGTGCGCAGCGTAGGCCGAGGGCAGTAGTCCGTGTAGGCCCACAGGCACGTGTGGTTGTGATGCCATGCACAGACTTGTTGCCACCTAATCGAAGTGTGTATTGGGAATTGTTCTCTGCCTTAAATAATGTTCACTGCCATGGTGTAATCAAGACTCAGTTCCAAATGTGTGACCTACCTGACCGTGGTGTAGGCCTGAGGCAGCGGTCAGCACGGCCCATTCACCTTGTGTTGCCGGCATAGTATGGATGGCCCCACCGGCCTGCGTTGTTCAGGTTCAGTGCACCACGTGTAGCCGGCTGGCGTTGAACAGGGTTAGTGGCACCACGTGTAGCCGGCTGGCATTGAACAGGGTTAGTGGCACCACATGTCGCAAGAAGCCCATATGGAACTATGCCTCACTGATCGGGGGGCGTGTGGTGCTGTGGCCGCTGGCCCGGATTTGGGGTCACTGCCATTCATGACTCAGGACACAGTTTCACATGTGGGACCTGCTGGTCCGAGGAGTGGGACGTAGGCGGCAGTGCAGTACGTCAACTAGAAAGGACTGAAGTGGGCCTGTGTCGTGGAGGCCTGGTGGTCTGAGCTGACTATATACACAACAGGGAGCACAAGAGGGAAATCACCAGGCCACCCTCCTCTCACAACACATCAAAACAATAAAGACCTGGCTACATGAGAGTTTCTTTACTGTCACCTTCAGTCACTGCATCAAAAGTGAGTTTCATTTTTACTCCCACTATGGCACCCCGTCCAATTGCCTGCAGTCCCAAACTCTGAACTCAGTACTTAAAAAAAGGAAGAATCACTGTCGATTAAGCCACCCCGCCAACTATTCCCTCCGTCACAACATGTGAGTGAAGAAAACTTACTACCAAAGTAAGTGAAAAGAGTGAGCGGGCACCTCACATATGCAACACCAAGAAGGGCTACCGGCAGGTTCTCGCCAGTGTGCCCACGTATATCATCATCGGTTACCCACTCACTAGAACAAAGGAATTAGTGTCCAAAAATGAGAGCAAGGAAAACAGAGAAAGGGAATCAACTGTTCCAAACCAAGAAACCCGTGCTGAGCAAAGAACCATATGCTCAAATACTATTAAAAGCAAGTCAAGACTCACTGTCGTATTACCCCCTTTAATTGAAAAAGTGAGCTTGCTCAAGTTAAAAGCACTGCATGTTGCTAACCTTTTCCAAGAAGGCCAACATGTTTCATTGCCAATCACATATATTATGGCAAATTCATCAGGGCGTGGGGTTCCAATCACTCGCCTTTCAGGACAAATGGCTGTAACGAGATGCCGCTGTAGGAGATTCTCGATGCGGTGAAATTGACAAGCAACGGCAGTGCTTTTTAAAGAAGGTATAATAGTGATGTATACACCCCTTCTTGGTCTGGTGCAGGCTGGTATGAAAGCCCCCTGCTGACACTGGCCAACCCGCATTTATTATTAAAAAGATATTGTCCTGAAAGGCGAGTGATTGGAACCCCACGCCCTGATGAATTTGCCATAATATATGTGATTGGCAATGAAACATGTTGGCCTTCTTGGAAAAGGTTAGCAACATGCAGTGCTTTTAACTTGAGCAAGCTCACTTTTTCAATTAAAGGGGGTAATACGACAGTGAGTCTTGACTTGCTTTTAATAGTATTTGAGCACATGGTTCTTTGCTCAGCACGGGTTTCTTGGTTTGGAACAGTTGATTCCCTTTCTCTGTTTTCCTTGCTCTCCTTTTTGGACACTAATTCCTTTGTTCTAGTGAGTGGGTAACCGATGATGATATACGTGGGCACACTGGCGAGAACCTGCCGGTAGCCCTTCTTGGTGTTGCATACGTGAGGTGCCCGCTCACTCTTTTCACTTACTTTGGTAGTAAGTTTTCTTCACTCACATGTTGTGACGGAGGGAATAGTTGGCGGGGTGGCTTAATCGACAGTGATTCTTCCTTTTTTTAAGTACTGATTTCAGAGTTTGGGACTGCAGGCAATTGGACGGGGTGCCATAGTGGGAGTAAAAATGAAACTCACTTTTGATGCAGTGACTGAAGGTGACAGTAAAGAAACTCTCATGTAGCCAGGTCTTTATTGTTTTGATGGTCTGAGCTGACTGCCAAGTTCACGGGACTCGGGCTTGGAGCTTGTGCCGGCACGTGGTGGGCCCTCCTTGACACACACCGGTGTCGGCAGGTGATCAGTGTGGCCTGGCTGCGCAGGGGCGGGCCTGACGTGTTCGTGGTCCAGCGTGCCGGGGTCTGGCAGGCGCACTGCATCGCAGGCAACTCCGCTCACGAGGACGGCGTCGGCCTCATGGCGGGGTGGGAGGCGCTGCCCTGGCAGAGACGTTGGTCTTTCCGGAAGGGGACCACGCCCAGGCCTACGTACTTTTTCTTCACACCCCTACGCTGGCGTGGCGTACGCCGGGCCATCACACTCCGGTGACGCTTAGGGGGGCGTGACAGGCAACATTTCCGCGAGGTCCCCCACTGGCTGGGGTGACATGGTGGCGTCCACTGTCCACTACACTCCATACGCCAGAGGCGTATGTCGCCTTGGATATGGGTGTGTTCTGCATACTGCAGTCTGTCCAGCACATCTCCGCCACTCTTGGCATTGTGTGCTTTCCGGATCATGGTTCTCCTGCATCTGCACACATGCCTGGTTGCCACCTCTCCCCACATTCGGCTATTATGTGGCTGAGGTGCCATGCCGTTGCTGGCTCATGTTCAGGGCTTGCCCATGTGGACATTGTAAGTTGAATACATCAAAAAGAATCCGTAGGTGACGGATCAAAAGAACCTAGCCAAGAAACAAGGGCAGGTTCACCAATTGGGGTGAAGGCCACCTCTACTGGTAGAAAAGAAAAATTTATTTTCTTGTGTCCCCTCACTCACCCAGGGTTGCCCCTAGGTAACATGCTTCATCATTGGGGCCATCCCAAACATCTACTGATTGGGGCGTGCTGCGACTTGTGGATTTACGTAGGAGCACTTACCTTGTGAGGCTATGTGTCGTGCAGTGTAGGGGGGAGTGGTGTAAGTGATGTTTTAAAAAATTACCTAACTAGTGAGCTATTGTTTTATTCCTGCTCCTAGTTGGTAAGGATAAAAAGGGGGTTAATAAAAGGGAAATGTAACTATTATGTAATTATAATCCCTTGTATTATGTCAACATGTTTCAAGGTATCCCCTAAACCTTTTCTTCAGGACAACAAAGGGACCAGCCCTTTGTGTACCACTCACGTGCCGGACCTATAATAAAGTGAAGTGAAAAATTATTAATGCACACCTATTGTGTGAGCATTGGGAAAAATATATACATACGGTTGCTTCTGAACACGTAGTAATTATTTTTTGGCAAAAGTGCGCCTCATGGTCTGTCTGGGTGGAGGGGCCTGTAGAAACCTGTGCTCAGCAACCCTCCGTCAATACGACCTATTCAGTCCCAAGGCATCAAGGCATCAAGATGCGGTCTGCCTTCGGACTTGGGTACCAGGGTGATGGTGATGTCCAGGACAGGTGTGGGGGACTTGGATGTGGCTGGCTGTGGGACTCCTCCGACTCTGGCGGGTGTTGGATGGGGGGTCTCAGGGGCCAACAGGTGCAGCCATGCCATCAGCTTTGTGTGGGGTGGGATGTTGGTTGTCCGCTGTATTGTTGCCGTAGGCCTGCTAGGCGATGATGGTCAGGATGCGTAGGTTTGTTGTCCCTTTCAGCCTGGAGCGGAAGGTGACATTGTCAGATGTTGGGTCTGTGCGGCTGGTACGTTTCCTGGGGTTCCACTGTCTTTGTCTGCGCTGCGTCTGTGTTGGTCCGGGGGGGGTGTTCCGGGTGTGGGTTGTGGCCCTCTTGGGTGTCCAGGCTGCATGATGTGTGGCTCCATGGCATCTGTTGCCCTTCCGATGTAGCCCTGGGCTGTGCTCCCTTTTGTGGTGCTGGCTGCCGTCCGACTTTGCACCAGGTCAGAGCAGGTGTAGATTTCCTGGTGCTAACGCGCCTTATCGCCTGTTTTGTGTTTTTATCGCGGATGTGGCTGGTCGTTGTGAATGTTGAGGTGTGCTGTTGTCTCGGCTTTTGTCACGGGAACGCCTACTCTGCATCTCATTAGCGATATTTGCGAGGGTCCTCTGTGGCGATGTTTTTTGTGGCTGCTATTGCGGGTATACTGGTGCTGTGGGCTGTTTACACCAGCTTGTGAATGGGGGGGTAAATTTATGACGACTTTGGCTGCGATAAAGTGCCGTTAATTTGGCGATGGCTCCTTGTGAATATGCCCCCAAGTGCGGTTTATTTTCAGTTTCCTTCTGTCCTCCCACAGTTAGCCAGCTTGTTACAATGTTGCAATACTTTGCCAATTACACATTCTGCCACTCACTTTTATGAAATGGAGACGCGCTTACCTCCACCCGCTGGTGATAGGTTCCACGTCTCTGCCGTCTCTGCGTTCGTGTGTTGTTTCTTGTTCCTCGTTGCTGGCGGTCACCGGGTTCAGCTTTCACAATCCTCCTACGCTGGCTCACAATCGCTAGAACCCTTGGCGCTTCAGAACCGGTGCAAACCTCAAGGCTGAGCCACGCCGAATAAACATCCAACACACACTCCTTTTCCAGGAAAAGAGGTCGCACTCGCAGATGCAGTTTCCGAATGCATTTATTTTTCAATTCATTCCAGGTTGAAAGTCCAAACCGACACGTTTCGTTCTCACTGAGAACTTGATCACGGTATGAAAGACGATGTTTGCAACAACCAATAAAAATACATTTTAAGCATCATGTGACCCAATTTGAAACTAAATCCCATCTCAAGGTGTTATGGGAGTTGTAGTGCTTTGGTGCTATACATCATTATTTTTTCTTCTTCTCTCGAATTATAACAATTTAAAAGTGTGAATCAATAAAGAGTGAAGGTGAAAGTAAAAAATGAGTAGTTAGTTAAAGTAATTCAATTTAAACACAAAACGCTAGTGCTGATGTACTAATATATACACAAAAGGAGATTCATGATGTGTATAATCAATCGTTACATTTTTAGATGTAATTGTCTCAATAGTCCGAACTGCACCCATCTATGCTCTTTTTAGGCAATTTTCTTTTTTCTTTTTTATTACAAAGTTTTAGTCTTTCATTTAGTCTGTGAATTCTGCCCTCCGGTGGGCATTGCCATCTAATCACTTTGGTCATTTCTGTTGCAGTTCCCTTTTTTCCATCTCTCCTCCTTGTGTATAATGCCTCTTCGGGCCCAATCATAAGATTTATTTAATGATTATGTGATATATTCTTATTTTCTAGCACTGAATTATACTCGAGAAGTATACAGGTCAATTCATAGATGAACATGCAGTTCCTCGCTTTGGTTCAGCCCAAATGGAGTAAAAGTTCTGCAATTTAAAATTTGTCTCGATTCCCTCTGACGGAGTTTTTTCTCATGATTGCCTCCTCTCTCATTATTTGGTACTGTTTCAATTGCATAAAAACTTAGCAACTTCCAGTTCCCCTCGTGGTTGGACTCCATATGTTTTGCCACTGCGTTTCCTCGGTCTTCGGAAAAAAGGGAACTAGATGACAATGCCCACCGGAGGGCAGAATTCACAGACTAAATGAAAGACTAAAACTTTGTAAGAAAAAAGAAAATTGCCTAAAAAGAGCATAGATGGGTGCAGTTCGGACTATTGAGACAATTACGTCTAAAAATGTAACCAATGATTATACACATCATGAATCTCCTTTTGTGTATATATTAGTACATCAGCACTAGCGTTTTGTGTTTAAATTGAATTACTTTAACTAACTACTCATTTTTTACTTTCACCTTCACTCTTTATTAAAAGAACCCTCACTCACCAACCTAGTTGGTGACATGCTTCATCATTGGGTCCCCACCAGAGAGGTGATTTATTTACAGTAAACATTCTCTGTTTTATGTCTGATTGTCTTTACAGATTTACAACGGCTTTCAGAAACTCTGAAGGTCAGATCAAGTAAACCGTGAGTTTATTTGCTATACCCCCACAGGTTAGGGTGTGCCTTAGCGTGCACATACCGCCGTGGTGGGTTGGTCCTGATGAAAGCTTCGCTATTCGCACTCTGAAGCAGAAACATGTTGACCATTTTTTTATACACTTCACATATTGGATGTGCTTGGACAAATTAGCCGGGCAGCTACCATCCAACACACTTGTTTTTTTACTGTTGCCTGGTTTTCCACCATTAAATTTCTTTGGGAATAAACCGAGGCATCTTTTAATCTTCACCATCACTCACACCAATCACAGCAAACCAGCTCCGCTGTAATCAGGCGTCGTAGCACACCGGAGAGGCATTCGGCCTCTCTGGTGGGGACCCAATGATGAAGCATGTCACCAACTAGGTTGGTGAGTGAGGGTTCTTTTAAACACTAATGGTTTTCCTTGTGTTGTTTCTCCTTCTTTTTCGTTTCCTTTGATTTCACTCTTTAGTTGTTTTTTGATATATACCGGGGGGATTAAGAGTGACTCCTTTGTCTTCCCTTGCTCTCCCGTTGTTGAATTCCGTTATAGTTAGTTGGACATTTCACTCGTACAAAACCAGAGAAATTCGGTCGTTATAGTTAGTTGAGCTAACTATAACTCGCTCCCCCGCAATGCACTGCTGATGACATCACATATTACATCACTCATGACATGGTCAGTGACTTCACTGATGACATCACTGATGACATCTCAAATGACATCAATGATGACATCGTCCAGTGACTTTGGGGCCGATTCACAGAACTAATCTGAGATAAAATCCTAAACTTACTACTTTTGGTATTCACAGAAGGCATTTAGTAGTAGTAAAGTTAGGACTCCTAACTTTACTACTACTAAATGCCTTTTGTGAATACCGAAAGTCGTAAAGTTAGGATTTTGTCTCAGTTTAGTAGTAGTAAAGTTAGGAGTCCTAACTTTACTACTACTGAATGCCTTCTGTGAATACCAAAAGTAGTAAGTTTAGGATTTTATCTCAGATTAGTTCTGTGAATCGGCCCCTGTGTGTTTCTGTAAAGTTTAAATATGTTTTATATATATATAGGCCAAGGTGTATTGAAGAATGAGTGGGTGTATGATTGTCTGAATGGATGATTTAGTAGGTGCGTGACTGACTGTATAAGTGAGTGATTAAACGTGTCTTACTGAATGCATGAGCTAGTCAGTCTGTCTGTTGGTGTGTAAGCGGCTGCATGGGTTGGTGAGTAGCTACATGAGTGTCTATATGGGTTATTGATTGGTTGTCTGAGTATCTGTATGGGTGCCTGAGTGTCTGTGTGGGTGGGTGGGGTTTGTGTGACTTCCTGCATGGATGTGTGAGTGGGTGATTCACTGGGTTTATGGGTTCAAGAGTGCATCTGTGAGGGACTGTATGGTTGGGTGAGTGTGTGTATGGCTGTGTTGGTGAGTGAATGGATGCCTCAGTGGTACATGTGTGAGTAACTACATATGTGAAAGGCAGTATATATGAGTGTTGGAGTATATAAATGACTATATGTGAGCGCGAGTGATTGTGAGAGTGGCTGTGTGGATGAGTGTGTGCTTGTGTCAGTGATTGTATAAGAGAGTAAGTATGTGTTAGTATCTGTATGAATAAGTGAGGGGTGTGTGTATAACTGTATAGGTGAGTAAATGGGAGTGTGATTGATTCTTTGCATGACTGACTAGCTGTGTGAGTAACTCTATGGGTGAGTGGTGATGTGTGAGTGTCTGTATGGGTGTATGAGTGCATATGATAGTGGCTGTATTGAGTGACTGCATGTATGAGTGGCTGTATGGGTGGGTGAGTGGATGTGTGTGTAGACCTAGGAATCAGTGAGTGGGTATGTAGTAATTGGTATTGGTGTGAGTGGTGTAAAAAGGAACGTGGCCTTGGACACCTCTCAGCAATCCCACTGTGTGGGGATTACTGGAGGTACCTGGTGGTCTAGTTAGCCCCTAAGGACCCTTAGGATTGAAGGGGACTTAATCCCCCAATTCAGAACGCGCCAGGAGGTGCGTTTGCACAGTGGTGCAGGGAGGGGGAGGGGCCTCCGGCGAGATGCCAGCTTTTTTACTTGTTTTTGGAAGGGGCTGTGTGCCTCCCCTTCCGCTAATTATTTTTGGGCCCTGGGGACCCCATCCCCCAGGGCCTGAGAATTTTTTTTTTTTTTCTCAAATGGGAAGGGGGCCACGTGGCCCCCCTTCCCTGGGCCACTATTGGCCCCGGGGACCCCATCCCCCTGGGCCTGGCCTTGTTTTTTTGAAAAAAATGGTTTCGAGAATGGTAGTCTGTATTTTAGAGTGGGTGTATCAAAGGTTATATTAGGGTGTGAGGAGGTGCATCAGATTATCACGTGGATGATGTCATCAGTGATGTCATTTGAGATGTCATCAGTGATGTCATGAGTGATGTCACATACCATGTCATGAGTGATGTAATATGTGATGTCATCAGCAGTGCATTGCGGGCGTGAGTTATAGTTAGCTCAACTAACTATAACGGCCGAATTTCTCTGGTTTTGTACGAGTGAAATGTCCAACTAACTATAACGTCCCTGAAACCTGTGGTTTTTTCAGTGAATTTCAAAGGTTTTTTAAATGCTAATTTCTAACTATAGCGTCCCTGAAACCTATGGTTTTTTCAGTGAATTTCAAAGGTTTTTTAAATGCTAATTTCTAACTATGCCTACATAGGTAGGACGTGCAGAAAGAGGAAGAAAGGCGCAGAAAAAAGCAAGAGAAGTGCAGAAAGAGGCAAGAGAGGTGCAGAAAGAGGAAGAAAGGTGCAGAAAGAAGCAAGAGATGCGCAGAAAGAGGCAACAGAAGTCCAGAAAGAGGAAGAAAGGTGAAGAAAGAAGCAAGAGATGTGCAGTAAGAACCTTCAGAGGTACAGAAAGAGGCCTACTTTGACTGTACCTTACAACAAACTCATACAAAGTACCTAATCACTAATCCTTCTCCGAAGATGTCTTAAACCTCACTTTTCTCTTGAAGGTTCACTATTAATCGACTGCTCAGAATGTTAGGGCTACCAAATATAAAACAGCAATCCTAAGCATATCACTGTTGTAAGTCTGACCAAGTTTCTGACAGAATGCATGCGTGTCTATGCTTTTATCTAGTGACATGTTAAAAGAAAATAAACATACAAACACTTGAATACCTGTGTTTCAAACAGCATACTCTGTAAATTTGTGTAAAAAAGGTGTATGCATTTCTTTCTGCTCACAGTACAGGGCACATGGGTATTCAATAGCATATTTGAGGGGCTCTATAACATATATATACATAAGACATGTCTGCCTGTGCAACCGAATGACAGAGCAGAACTAAGAAGATTTGACCACCTATAAGAGAAGCTACCCGCTTTTTAAGCTACCATCTTCAGATGCGTAACACATGTGAGAATACATGTGCTAGTAGACATATACCTCAGTCACGAGAGCACACAGACCTTTAAACTTGACAGCTTGCACTTCACATTTGAATATAGAAACAGGCGAGAGAAGTACAGAAAGGAGCAAGAGAATTGCAGAAAAAAACAAGAGAGGTGAAGAAAGAGTAAGAAATGTGCAGAAAAAGGAAAGAGAAGTGCAGAAAGAGGCAAGAGAAGTGTAGAAAGAGGCAAGAGAGGAGCAGAAAGAGGCAAGAGAGGAGCAGAAAGAGGTAAGTGAGGTGCAGAAAGAGGCACGAGAAGTGCAGAAAGAGGCAAGAGAAGTGCAGAAAGAGGCAAGAGAGGTACAGAAAGAAGCAACAGAGGTGCAGAAGGAGACAAGAGAACTGCAGAAAGGCAAGAGAGTTGCAGAAACAGGCAAGAGAGGTGCAGAAAAAGGGAATAGGGGTGCAGAAAGAGGCAAGAGAGGTGCAGAAAGAAGCAAGAGCAGTACAGAAAGAACCAACAGAGGCGCTGAAGGAGGCAAGAGGGGTGCTGAAAGAGGCAAGAGGGATGCAGAAAGAAGCAACAGAAGTGTGGAAAGAGGTAACAGAAGTGTAGAAAGAAGCAACAGAGGTGCAGAAAAAGGCAAGAGAGGTACAGAAAGAGGGGTGCAGAAAGAGGCAAGAGGGATGCAGAAAGAAGCAAGAGCAGTGCAGAAAGAACCAACAGAGTTGCTGAAGGAGGCAAGAGGGGTGCCGAAAGAAGCAAGAGGGGTGCCAAAATTTTCAAGAGAGGTGCAGAAAGAAGCAAGAGCAGTGCAGAAAGTACCAACAGAGGTTCAGAAACAGACAAGAGGAGTGGAGAAAGAGGAAAGAAAAGTTCAGAAAGAAGCAACAGAGGTGCAGAAGGAGGCAAGAGAATTGAAGAAAGAGGCAAGAGAGTTGCAGAAAGAGGCAAGACAGGTGCACAAAGAGGGAAGAAAAGTGCAGAAAGAGGCAAGAGGGGTGCAGAAAGAAGCAAGAGAGGTGTAGAAAGAAGCAACAGAGGTGCAGAAAGAGGCAAGAGGGGTGCAGAGAGTGGCAAGAGAAGTGCAGAAGGAAGCAACAGAGGTTCAGAAAAAGGCAAGAAAAGTACAGAAAGAGGCAAGAGAGTTACATATACAGGCAAAAGGGGTGCAGAAAGAACCAACAGAGGTGCAGAAAGAGGCAAGAAGGGTACAGAAATGTGCAAGAGAGTAGCAGACAGAAGCAAGAGCAGTGCAGAAAGAACCAACAGAGGTGCAGAAAGAGGCAAGAGGGGTGCACAAAGAGGCAAGAGGGGTGCACAAAGAGGCAAGAGGGGTGCAGAAAGAGGCAAGAGAAGTGCAGAAAAAAGCAAATGAGGTACAGAAAGAGGCAAGAGGGGTGCAGAAAGAGGCAAGAGAGGACAGAAAGAGGCAAGAGAGGTGCACACAGAGGCACGTGGGGTGCAGAAATTCACAAGAGAGGTACAGAAAGAAGCAAGAGAGCTGCAGAAAGAACCAACAGAGGTGCAGAAGGAGGCAAGAGGTGTGCAGAAAGAGGCAAGAGAAGTGCAGAAAGAAGCAACAGAGGTGCAGAAGGAGACAAGAGAACTGCAGAAAGAGGCAAGAGAGTTGCAGAAACAGGCAAGAGAGGTGCAGAAAAAGGGAACAGGGTACAGAAAGAAGCAAGAGAGGTGCAGAAAGAGGGAAGAAGGGTACAGAAAGAGGCAGGAGAAGTGCAGAAAGAAGCAAGAGAAGTGCAGAAAGAAGCAACAGGGGTACAGAAAAAGGCAAGAGGGGTGCAGAACGAGGCAAGAGAAGTGCAGAAAGAAGCAACAGAGGTGAAAAAGAGGCAAGAGAGGTGCAGAAAGAGGGAAGAGGGGTGCAGAAAGAGGCAAAGAGGGGTACAGAAAGAAGCAAGTGAGATACAGAAAGAAGCAAGAGAAGTGCATAAAGAAGCAACAGAGGTGCAGAAAGAGGTAAGAGGGGTGCAGAAAGAGGCAAGAGAAGTACAGAAAGAAGCAACAGAAGTGCAGAAGGAGACAAGATAACTGCAGAAAGAGTCAAGAAAGTTGCAGAAACAGGCAAGAGAGGTGCAGAAAAAGGGAACAGGAATGCAGAAAGAAGCAAGAGAGGTGCAGAAAGAGGGAAGAAGGGTGCAGAAAGAGGCAAGAGGAGTGCAGAAAAAAGCAACAGAAGTGCAGAAAGAAGCAAGAGAAGTGCAGAAAGAAGCAAGAGAGGTACAGAAAGAGGCAAGAGTGGTGCAGAAAGAGACAAGAGAAGTGCAGAAAGAAGCAACAGAGGTGAAAAAAGAGGCAAGAGAGGTGCAGAAAGAACGAAGAGGGGTGCAGAAAGAGGCAAGAGGGGTGCAGAAAGAAGCAAGAAAGGTGCAGAAAGATACAAGAAAAGTGCAGAAAGAAGCAACAGAGGTGCAGAAATAGGCAAGTGGGGTGCAGAAAGAGGGAAGAGAGATGCAGAAAGAGGCAAAAGGGGTGCAGAAAGAAGTGAGAGGTGCAGAAAGAAGCAAAAGATGTGCAGAAAGAAGGAACCCAGGTGCAGAAAGAGGCAAGATGGGTGCGGGAAGAGGGGTGTAAAAGAGGCACGAGGGGTGCAGAAAGAAGCAAGAGAGGTGCAGAAAGAAGCAACAGAGGTGCAGAAAGAGGGAAGAGGGGTGGAGAAAGAGACAAGAGAGGTGCAGAAAGAAGCAACAGAGGTGCAGAAAGAGGAAAGAGGGGTGGAGAAAGACAAGAGAGGTGCAGAAAGTAACAAAAGAAGTGCAGAAAGAAGGAACAGAGGTGCAGAAAGAGGCAAGAGGAGTGCAGAAAGAGAAGAGGAGTGCAGAAAGAGAAGAGGGGTGCAGAAAGAGGCACAAGGGGTGCAGAAAGAAGCAAGAGATGTACAGAAAGATGCAAGATAAGTGCAGAAATAAGCAACAGAGATGCAGAAAGAGGGAAGAGGGGTGGAGAAAGAGGCAAGAGAAGTGCAGAAAGAAGCAACAGACATGCAGAAAGGGGGAAGAGGGGTGGAGAAAGAGGCAAGAGGTGTGCATAAAGAAGCAAGAAAGGTGCAGAAAGAAACAAAAGAAGTGCAGAAAGAAGGAACAGAGGTGTAGAAAGAGGCAGGAGGGGTTCAGAAAGAGGGAAGAGGGGTGCAGAAAGAGGCAAGAGAGGTGCAGAAAGAGGCAAGAGGTGTGCACAAAGAAACAAGTGAGGTGCAGAAAGAGGCAAGTGAGGTGCAGAAAGAGGCAACAGAAGTGCAGAAAGAGGCAAAAGAGGTGCAGAAAGAGGCAAGAGAAGTGCAGAAAAAAAGGTGCAGAAAGAAGCAACAGAAATGCAGAAAGAGGCAAGAGAGGCGCAGAAAGAAGCAAGAGTGGCTTGCACACCATTAGTATCAATTTAACACCCACATTTTATCAATAAGTAACAGGTGACCATTCTAGGTTTACAAAGGACCTTCCACCACGCTGTAACACTTGTCGCTGCATTTTTGGTAACATTTGAGCCATTTGAGCTAGAAACAAGGCTTTTTTTGTTCAAATCTGCAGATTAGGGAGCAGATGATGGATTATGTGGCTAATGCGGAAAATGTATAATTGTGCGAAAGTCGGTGCAACCAAACAGTCGCATAATTCCAGGGGCCCTGCTCATATCTCTGACTAGGTCCAGAAGTGCTCCTCAGTGATTCCTTCTTTTTTTGTCTCATTCAGTTCATAGTTTAGCTTCTATGGGAATGAGGAAGACTAAACCTGAGGTTACCACTCCACAACACAGACTACCATACGACATAATTACTCTCCATAACACATAATCCCACTCAACATAATTCCTATACACTAAATGCCACCTAATTTCTATCCACATAATTACACTGCACAACATACCACATAATTCCACTACACACAACGTACATTAATCCACTCCAAAAAACATTAGTAAAAAACTTTTACATTTACAATGCCGATAGCTCTAACTCTCACAAATGCGAAACCTATTACATTGCAAATGCTTCTTTAACTAGTAGTCACGTTTGCAGAGTGGTGGAGAAAGGGTGCTGGGCCTCCAACCAGCGCTCAGGAATTCCGCTGCGTAGGACTTACAAGAGGTACCAGGAGGGCTTCTTGGCCCCCAAAGTCCCTCAGGAGTAAAGTGGACTTCATTCCCCAACATGTAGTGTGCCAGGAGGCGCGTTTGCAGAGTGGTGGAGAAAGGGGGGCTTTGCCTCCGAAGACCTCTTAGCAATCCCACTGTGTGGGACTTACTGGATTAACAGGAGGGGTAGTCGGCCCCCAAGGACATCTTTGGGGGCCAACTACCCCTCCTATTATCTCCAGTAATTCCCACACAACAGGATTGCTTCGTTCTCATAGCAGGCCACGCCCCTTTGCCCACCTCTCTGCAAAAGCACCTCCTGGCATGCTCTTGGTTGGGGGATGAAGTCCCCTTCACTTGTGGGGGTCCTTAGGGGCCAACTCGCCTACCTGTTACCTCCAGTAAGCCCCACACAGTGGGATTATTGAGAGGTGGACACAGGCCACGCCCCCTAGCTCCACCACTCTGCAAACGCACCTCCTGGCATGCTCTTGGTTGGGAGATGACGTCCCCTTGCCTCCTGAGGGTCCCTGGGGGCCAACTACCTCTCCTGTTATCTCTAGTAAGCCCCACACAGCTGGATTGCTGAGTGGTCCGAGGCCACTCCCCCTTTTTACACCACTCTGCAAACGTGCCTCCTGGCGCACTGCTGCTCAGGGGATGAAGTCCACTTTAGTCCTGAGGTCCTCATAACACAAGAGGACCTCATCACCCCACCAGCAGTGCGCCAAGAGGCACATTTGCAGAGTGGTGTAAAAAGGAACGTGGCCTTGGACACCTCTCAGCAATCCCACTGTGTGGGGATTACTGGAGGTACCTGGTGGTCTAGTTAGCCCCTAAGGACCCTTAGGATTGAAGGGAACTTAATCCCCCAATTCAGAACGCGCCAGGAGGTGCGTTTGCACAGTGGTGCAGGGAGGGGGAGGGGCCTCCGGCGAGATGCCAGCTTTTTTTACTTGTTTTTTGGAAGGGGGCTGTGTGCCTCCCCTTCCGCTAATTATTTTTGGGCCCTGGGGACCCCATCCCCCAGGGCCTGAGAATTATTTATTTTTTTCTCAAATGGGAAGGGGGCCACGTGGCCCCCCTTCCCTGGGCCACTATTGGCCCCGGGGACCCCATCCCCCTGGGCCTGGCCTTGTTTTTTTGAAAAAAAAATCCCGGGACGGGGGCCGCATGGCCCACCTCCCCTGGGCCACTTCTGGCCCCGAAGACCCCATCCCCCGGGGCCCGGCCCTCAATGTTGGAGACCGTGGGGGGAGCCCCAATGCCCCCGCGGTCTCAGCTGGCTCCCTACCTCCTGCGGGAGCCGGCATTGCTTTTGGACAAGGGGAGCTGCTAACATGCAGCTCCCCTACTCCAAAAGCAATACTGCTTTGCTTCATGGAAGCGAGAGCAGGTTTCCTGCTCTCGCTTCCATGAAGCAAAGCAGAAGTTTGCAATGACAGGGCGGGAGGCGTGCTTCCGCCCTGCCATTGCAAACTGCAATGTCCCGGGGTGGGCACCCCGGGACATTGCCGGAGCCTGCCCTGGGGGGATGGTGGTCCCCAGGGCAATGGAGGGCTCCAGGAGGGGGGCCGCACGGCCCCCCTCCCTTCGAGTACAAAGCCCCGGGGAGGTGGCGGTCCCTGGGGCTTGGGGGGGCCCGCGAGGCCCCCCCCACATTAATTAAGAAAGCCCTGGGGTGGTGGTGGTCCCCGGGGCTTGGGGGCCCGCGAGGCCCCCCCATTAATGAAGAAAGCCCCGGGGAGGTGGTGGTCCCCGGGGCTTGGTGGGCCCACGGCCCCCCTCCATAATTAATAAAGCCCCGGGGAGGTGGCGATCCCCGGGGTTGCGGGGGGGCCTGCAAGGCCCCCCCGCCCATAATTAATGAAAGCCCCAGGGAGGTGGCAGTCCCCGGGGCATGGGGAGGCCCGCGAGGCCCCCCCATTAATGAAGAAAGTCCCGGGGAGGTGGCGGTTCCCAGGGCTGCGGGGGGCTGCGTGCTCCCCGCACAAAATAAATAAAGCCCCGAGGAGGTGGCGGTCCCCCGCATACAATTTCCTCATTGCCCCCGGACCTGGCCCACCCGGGGGCTCAAAGAAACGAAGCGCGGTAGTCCGCGCTTCATTTTTTTTTTTCAGCCGAATTCGTGCACCCAGTGCGAATTTGGCTGAATTTGTTTGGAAAAAATGCTTTTATTGGCCCTGGGGGTCATTGTGGGACCCCCTGAGCAGGCCTAGGGGGTCTGGGTGTTTCTACCCTGCCCCCTTTTCTTGTTTTTTATCTTTTATTTACTGTTTTCTTGTGACTCGGTAAAACCGAGTCACAGGAAAACAGTAAAAACACTTCCTGGTTTGGAATGTTGGCAGCCAATCAGAATGAAACTCGTGATCGGGAGGGTTCGTGAATCCTCCTCGGTCACCAGATATCGATATTTTTTATTTTTACATTTCTCAGGAACTACTGAACTGATTTACACCATTTAAAGCGAAGAGTGCACTCTGGACCAAGAGCTACCTCTCTGCCAAATTTGGTGTAATTCTGTTCAGCAGTTTGGGCTGTAGCCGCGACAAAAGTTCCTATGGAAATTAACATGGCGAAAAGGCGTTTTGGGACCCACCTTTTTTCTCGGCCCCGGCTTGACAAATCACCCCGAAACTTACAAGATAGGAGCTGACCGGACGGGCCATTAGTTTTGAAAATTTCACAAAGATTCATCAAACGGCGCCAAATATATTGGCAAATCAAAAAACGCTTTTCCTATGGAAACAAGGTCCTAACTATAACTACCTACTGGCGACCGCCAGTAGGTAATATATATAACAGTTTGTTGAAAATGATGCTGAGCACTGAGGCTGTGGAATCAGATAATTATTTTATTAACGTGCAACCATTTATAAAAACTGACAAGCGCGTTTCGTGTGCCTGGCTTTTGTCAATGTCAGTGAACCCCCGTGACACATCACCTCTTAACAACAATTAATTTCCTTGGGCAGCTGAGTCAGTGTAAACATCAACGAGGGGCAGAACCTAATGAGCAATGGGTAGAGAAAGTGGCCCTTTGGCGCTCTTTTTAATGTCTGGCTGGGCACGCTGTTAGAAGCAGAGAATTACATCGCAATCCTTAATGACAACGATCTGAATCTGAGATTTACTAGCCACATTAGTAAAACAGAGGTGCAGTTTTCAGATCTATTGATGTTTGTTTCTAATAGCAAATTATATAGCAAACCCACAGCCGAAAATACAGTGTTACATGCACAGAGCCAGCACCTACGCAGTTTCATTAACAGCATTCCCTTTGGAGAACTCTTGAGGGTCAAACGCAACTGTTCTGTAATGGATGACTATACCAAGGCAGAGAGAGAGGTTCTCAGTAGACTTAGGGAAAGGGGTTACTCAAGAACAACACTGAGTGAAGCAACTGAGAATGTTCATAAGAAAGAGAGGCAGGATCTCTTGATTCGAAAACAGAAAAAGCAAGTGGAGGGCGATGAAGACACCAAAGTAAGATTGAAACTGAATTTCTCCGCTGAGTCAAATCAGATTCGCGAAATAACACAGAAACATTGGAGCATTCTCCAGACCGATGCTATACTGGGAGATGCGCTACCGTGTAGACCAGATATCACCAATAGAAAAAGCATATCCTTAAAGGACATCTTGGTTCACAGTCATTAAATAGACAAACCCATGAGGAAAACAGAAAATACTGGCTTTTACCCTTGCACTAAGTGTAAAGCTTGCAGAAGAAGCACAAAAGAAAAGGATTATGAAATCCTGGGTAAAAAAGAGAGAAGAAGCATAAACAAACTGCTTAACTGTAACTCGAATTTTGTGATTTATTGCCTAGTATGCCCTTGTGGCATGCAATATGTAGGCAGCATGGTGCATCAGGCCAAGAAACAGGTCTTAAAGCATGCCAGGGCTTTCACAAATCGGGATAACACATATCAGGTAGCGAGACATTTTGCTAAGGTACATCAAAGCAGAAGTGACAAGTTGCGTTTCTTCTGCATCGGTCAGATGATTCACAAGGAAAGAGGTGGTGACAGGGTTAGACTCCTGAGACAGCTGGAATCTAGATATATTGTAGAGCTGAGAACCCGAACACTTTGGGGCCTTAACAGTGAGGAAGAATTGTGGGCGCATATAGGATAGATATGGGCCTGTTCGGGTCTATGTCCAACAGAAAGTCATATAATTCTCACTGAGCAGACCATTTAGAAATCGGCATCGATATGGAAGGGTCCACTTAGCAAGATTGAACAGGGGGTTCATATAGGATTATATTATGTCATCCGTGATGAGCATCCAGGCGTAGGCTGCACTCTATTCAGGAGTGGCTCGTGCAGGTAAGAGCAGTAGGGCAGTGGGTCCGGGTTGGGGGGGGATTCGACAGACGACCATGAGGGAAAATTAAATAAATAATTAAATTTCCCTTGCCGTCGTCTGTTGAAATCTCCCCCCACCTGGCCCCACCGATCTTACCTGCACGAGACGCGGCTGACTCTATTCATCAGAGAACGTCGTTACGTATAAACAGTTTAATAGGAGGAGGTTGTAGATGTAATCAGCTGTCATTGTAGTCAATTTACTTTTTCAGAAGATTCAAGAATTTCTCTGTGCTGGCTAGGGTGGATCAGCCTCTCGTCTACATATCAAATGAGATGGTTATATTTACAGCATCACTGTGATAGCTATGAACATTTTATGATTATGTCGGGGTGTACGTTCATGTATATGTATTGATTTTTTACATTGTTTTCATTTGAATGTTCAATTTTTGATTGTCTTGATATATTTCAGAAATAGCAATCCCATTCACAGCATAATTTTCATCAGTAGGATGGGACCACAGTGATTGTTTACTAAATGAATTATTCTTTACTTATATTATACTGTCCAGCTTTCACATTGAATGAATGTCATTTCTTATAAATGAATTTGAATTAATGAGAGTATGATCCCAGCATGCAGGATGAGCAAGGTTGATTAATCTTGGACACATGAATTACAACAATGGTTTTTTGTATGTTATAAAATGGCCACCATGAGCAATACTGACAGAATGAAACATGCATTCTAGCCCCTCATTGATGTTTAGTCTGACCCAGCTGCCCGATGAAATTAATTGTTGTTAAGAGATTATGTCTCACGGGGGTTCACTGACATTGACAAAGGCCAGGAGGCCGAAAAGCGTTTGTCAGTTTTTATCAATGGTTACACATTAATAAAATAATTATCTGATTCCACAGCATGTGAGTGCTCAGCATCGTTTTAGACAAACTGTAATATATATATATATATATTATATTTATAGTTATAGTTAGGTCAGCGTTTCCAAAGGAAATGTGTTTTTTATGTTGCTAATAACTTTGGCACCGTTTGACGAATAGCAACGAAACTTTTTTTGCCTAGTTTGCGCATTAAACGTTTGGGGGTGATCCGTCAAGCAGGGGCCAAGAACAAAGGGGCTCCCAAAACACAAAATCCCCACATATTTTCCATAGAATTCTTTAACAAGCACTACCGCAAAAACTACTGAACGGAATTACACCAAATTTGGCAGGAATCTACATCTTGGTCCACAGATTGTGTTTTTTGTGATTTGGTTTAAATCCGTTCAGTATTTTTTTTTTAAATTAAGGCTAAACAATATTGGTATATCTAGATGGTTGGGTCTGTGAGACTTTAAAAATAAATTAATTAATAAATATAAGAGAGCAAGGTAGGAATTCCCTGGGCCCTAGGCCCCATGGGGGGCCCAGAAGGAGCCCCCCAGGTCCAAAATTGAAAAAAAGGCAATTTTTGTCTCAATTCTGCCGGACTTCCGGGAGATCGGAAAAAAAACTTCAGCCCAGGGTCACATTGGTTAGATAAGGGGATGGGGTGAGCATCACCCCTCCCTCCCTGAGCAACTATAGGCCCTGGGGAGCCATCCCCAAGGCCGCATTCCATAAGGGGAAGAGGACATGTGGCCTCTCCTAACCTTCAAAGGCCCCTTGGGACCCCATCCTCCGGGGGCTGGCTCACTTGCTGTGTCCTGGGGAGCCCACCCCCGGGACACAGTAGTTTCCCTGCCCGCACCGGCACTGGCAGGGAAACTGGTGTTTGCTCCTGCTTGGTGGGAGCAGGCACAAAGTCTGCTCCCTGCGGGACGGAGCTTACAAAAAGGCTGTTGCTAGCTGGGAGCAGACTTGTGAGCTCTTTCCCTGCCTGCACTGATGCTGGCAGGGAAACAGAGCAATAGATTGCTTCTTCTAGGAGAGAGCAGCATAAATAGCTGTTCCCTCTGGGCCGGAGCAACGCGGGCTCTCACAGAATGTGGAGAGCTGGCTGGAGCCACAAGGGCCCTGGGCTTCCCCTGCTGCCCTCAACGTGTATATGGTGGGTGCCTGGGTGGGCCCCAGGACACCCATCTATTTAAAAGAGAAGCTGTGATGGATGGGGTCCGTGGGGCAAAATAGGCTCAGGTAGGGGGGCCACGTGGCCCCCATCCCCTTTTAATTAAATACAGGCCTCAGTTCCACAGGGCCTGATGAGGCTTAGGGAGGCCCCCCTCCCCTTCAAAGATATATATATATCTATATATATCTATATATAGATATATATATATTACCTACTGGTGGTCGCCAGTAGGTAGTTATAGTTAGGACCTAGTTTCCATAGGAAAAGCGTTTTTTGTTTTCCCAATAACTTTGGCGTCGTTTGATGAATCTTCGTGAAATTGTCAAAACTAGTGGGGGCCAAGAAAAAAGGGGGGTCCCAAAACGCGTTTTCCCCATGTAATTTTCCATAGGAAACTTTAGACAAAGCTACAGCACGAACTGCTGAACGGAATTACACCAAATTTGGCAAAAAGGTAGCCCTTGGTTCAGAAAGAGCCCTTTTTGTTAAATGTTTGTTAAATGGTGTAAATCCGTTCTGTAGTTCCTGAGAAATTTGAAAAAGAAAACGTTTCGATATCTATGGCCGCGGTGGGTTTGCGAACCCTCCCGAGCACAAGCTTTACTCTGATTGGCTGCCAACACTCCAAACCAGGAACTGTTGGCAGCCATCTTGTGACTCGGTAGAATCGAGTCACAAGAAAACAGTAAAACAAAGTGTAAAATGAAGAAAAGGGGCAGGGTAGAAACACCCTGACCCCCTAGGGCTGCTTAGGGGGTTCCACAAGGACCCCCAGGGACAAAAATATATATATTTTTTAAAACGGCAGAAGTCGCGTTGGAGTCGCGACCCCTGCCGAGAAAATAATAAAAAAAGGAGCGTGGACTGTCGATTTCAAAAAGCCCCCGGGTGGGCCGGTCCCGGGGGCACTCGGGAATTAATGTGTGGGGGCCCCCGTAGCCCTGGGGACCACCACCTCCCCGGGACAATGAAAAGGAGGTAGGGGGGCCACGCTGTCCCCCTCCAGGAGCCCTCGATGGACCTGGGGACCACCACGACCCAGGGCCGGCTCTTGCAGTGTCCCGTGGTGCCCACCCCTGGGACACTGCTGTTTGCAATGACAGGGCGGGAGCCGTGGGGCTCCTGCCCTGTCATTGCAAACTCCTACATTGCTTCATGGAAGCGAGAGCAGGGAAACCTGCTCTTGCTTCTACGAAGCAAAGCAGGATTGCTTTTCCACAAGGGGAGCCAGCAGCAGCTCCCCTTGTGGAAAAGCAATGCCGGCTCCCGCAGGAGGCGGGGAGCCGGCGGGACCGTGGGGGCATTGGGGCTGGGAGGGGGGCCACATGGCCCCCTTTCATTTTTATAAAAAAAATAAGTAAATGTGCATTGTCCCAGGGGATGGGGTCCCTGGGGCGAATATAAATGGTAGACATTTTTTTTTTTTGACAAAGCTTGGAGTTGCGGCTGTTACGCGGCGCTCAGCGCGGCCCCCTGGTGTAAACGCGAGGGGTGCACGGCGCTCAGCACGGCCCCCTGGTGTGAACGCGAGGGGTGCGCGGCTCCTTAGTGTAAACGCGAGGGGTGCACGGCTCTCAGCGCGGCCCCCTAGTGTGAACGCGAGGGGTGCGCGGCCCCCTAGTGTGAACACGAGGGGTGCGCGGATTTGTTAGTCGTGCTGGGTGCGCGATTCCAAGCAAAAAAAAAATGTTTTTCTTCATATAAACATAGGTTATATGTTGGGTTATTGAGTGGCTCTAAAAAGAGCCCTTGTTTTCATTGGGAGATAGTTGTAGCTACATGTAAGTGCGGATGCAGAGCTTCAGGTTGTTGAGAAACACTCTGTTGCCTTCATCAGTGAAGTGTACTCCATCACTTCTGTAGATGCCATCCATATTGAAACGAAGATTGTTGTTATAGATGGAGCCCATCCTATGGTCTCTGAGGTAAGCAGAAACAGCTTTATTGACATTTTTTCTAGCTTTCTCTATCTGAGGACAAAATTGGTTGGAGCACTTCCATTTCTGTCTTTGGCATATGTTAGAGTATACAAAGACAGTTGGGGGGAAAAGCAATATCAATTCTCCAAAGGTGTCCTTCATTAGCATTTCCAGACCTACCCCAGTCAATGTGCCTAGGTCATTGCCACCACAGTGCACAATCATGAGGTCAGGGGCTTGGAGATGCAAAAAGGTTTTAACCAAAGGCATCAATTGGTGCCACTTTAATCCTCTCTGTCCAATCCAATTAGGGGCCGATTCCGATCTCGGCCGGTAGGGCTCCGAATCGGATTCGGCTTTACCGGATCCGATTCGGAGCCCTGTTTCCCGACCGAACCGTACGCGGTCCGGCCGAGCGAGTACGATGCGAAATCGCCGACCGACTCGTCCGGGCGTCCCGACCGCTCCGACCGACTCGCTCCCGGCTTGAACCGCTCCGACCGACTCGCTCGGACTCGACTCGCACCGCGCAATGGAGACGCTTCCCGGCCGGGTAAGTACGATGCGCGCCGCGAGCAGTCCGACCGAGCCGCGCACTCCGGCTCGTAAGAGCTGTCGGAGCCGTACTTTGGGGGTCCGTGTCGGACCCCTGTACGCGTAGCCGCGCGAGTCGCACACAGGGGGACCCATGGGTCCCCCTACCTGTGCGTGTACGGCGCGAATCGCTTCGCCGCGTACCCGCTGCAGGGGCGCCCTTGTCCGACTCGCACCCATTGAGTCAATGGGAGCCCGCGTACGCGTTGTACGACCGGCTCCCATTGACATCAATGGGAGTCCGACCGACTCGAGTCCGATAACATACGGACGCATCGTACTCGTTCGGTCGGACTGCACGGGTCCGATTCGGTCGGAAATCTCTCCGGGTCCGGCTCGGTCGGAGAAATTTCCAGCCCGAATCGGAATCGACCCCTAAATGTCTACATTTTGCAAAGCTAGGTCTTTGTCAATACCTCTGCGTTCAGCATACCTTTTGCACCAGAAAATATAGCTGTGCCCAACAATCCACACTGAAAGCATCTTGAAGGGATGACTGTAGGTAATGAAAAGATGTCTGTAGCTGAGGTAGTCAGTTGGTAGAATGAGAGATATCTAAAATGGTGGAGAAGATGCTGTTTTTAAGAAAGTAGATGTTGGAAAGTGGGTTATTGGTAGGGGCAAATGTAGGTCTGCCACTGGCAATAAGGCCACTAACACATGATAGGACTCAGCATAGGTCTTAGAAAATTATTCCTATGCTCAACCCTTGGTTGCGAGCAGACAGGCTTAACTTCAAAGACAGGTATGTAAAGCATTTAAAAACACCATTTCAGTAAATAATCAAGACACAACACAAAATAAAAATCCAACACCAATTTATAAAAATAGGTCATATTTTTATCTTTTAAATGACACCAAAACGACAACAATCCACTGTAGGGAACCAGAGATATGAATTTTTAAAGATTAGTCACTTTCTAGTGCTTAGAAACCAACAGTGCCCCTTTTAGTCATTTTGTTTTCTCTGACAGGGACACACCTTTAGAAATTGTTCTGAAGAATTTTCTCACCACTGTGTTGTGCCGCCTTCTTCAGCAAGCGGGGTCCAGTTAGAACTCCTTCCTGAAGTTCTGCTTGCGGGTCCCAAAGTATCCAACACACAATCCAAGTTTCTGGAATCTCCAAGAGGGTCCTTGAAAGTGTGAAACTTCAATTCCGCAATCCACTTGAACAAAACCCTTACAAATCCACTGGTACTCCAGGCTGGGAATTCTTTGTGGGGATGTCCAGATGAGCTCTGTTAACCTGTAGCTTGCAGGGAGTCCACTCTTTAGTCCTTTTGCAGCAAGGTAATCCACAGGGCTGTAGTTTCAGTTGGTGCAGTCTTCAGAGGTCAGGCCTTAGAAATCTTTGCACAGCAAAACTTCTCAGCAGGGCACTTCTTGCTTCAGTAAGTTTCAAGCAGCAGATCTGGAGGGCTCTGCCCCTCTCAGATACTTATTCAAAATTCTCTGGGTCAAGCACCAGGTCACTTCTGACCAATGAGAGCAGGGTAACTCCTCATAGTTATGACCACATCCTGTAGAGTGTGGCATTATTTTGTCCCAGAGTGCACCAATCTTCAAAATCCATAATGGCTGATTTTCCAGCAAGGAGGTAAGAGCTGACTAAACACACCCCCTGGGATGGCTTATCTCCATGGACTCTCCCCCTACCATCTGCACATACCTTCCTTAAGCCTAGCCCTGACTCTGGGTCAAGAGTGTCAGAGTTAAACTGAAACCCAGGCCTCCCCTCTGCCTTTGAAGAGCATGGTTTACGACTCCAACCCCTGGCCTGGCATTCCTATAGACCAGCACACTGCCCTCCCAGCAGAGTGGTTAACCCCAGGGGTTCTTTATCACCTCTTCAAGGCAGCCTGGCTAATCCACATAACTCTGACCAATCAGGGCAGACCACTGGAAGGCTGAATTTGGACTTACAAACAAGAAAGTCTTATAACTTCTTGTATGTACACTTTAGGAGAAATTCAACAATATAATATTGTTGGATTTACTACTACCATTCTGGAAAGTCTTTGAATGGTCCGGCTAGTCCTCTCCTATCAATATTTATTAATCAATAACTTCCTACCATGTTAACCTATGGGCCATGGGGTTTGCAATGGGGAAAATGACTTGGGCTAGTTTTCTAGCACCAGGGCTTATAAAAACATAGTTTATAAGTATTTCCCTAATTTCTACAGGACCCCCACCCCCTGTGCAACTAGGGGAGACTTTAGGGGTTCTGAATCTGCAGAAATATTGCAGATCCTCCTTACCCAGTGCTCCTAGCATCAAAGTCGAATTTGAGCAGCACTTTAACACAATGTGGGGAGTGAAATGTGAAATTTCACTTTACCCAGGCATATAAAAACTCATTTTATTAGGGTGTACCTTATAGATAACTGACCCCCCACCCCTGGGATACCTAGGGGAGACCCTGGGGGTCCCTAATATACCATAACATTGTAGGTTTTCCATTTTTAAGTGCCCCTACCACCAAAGTCGAGTTTGGCCACAATTTACTGTTTAAAAGCAGTCCTGGCACCCAGTGCTGCTTTTAAACTGACCTCAGGCTTCAGCAAAAAGCTGCTGGCCTCTAAACTGCCATGCCTCAGGGTACTGGGGACTTCTAGGTAGTTTCAATCCCCTGCCCTATTATATACTAGGGGCCTATGGGGTAGGTCATGCCAATTACAGGGGTACCCCACCATACCATAGTGTACCCTAGTGTATGTTGGGTGTTTTAACTGTATTCTAATGTGTTCCTTTCAGCTCAGCACTGGCCCTGGGCCTGGTTAGGCAGAGCCCAGGGTCAGTCAAAATCAGTTACCACCAGCATCAGCAAAAAGTTGGGGGGTGCCCAGGGCACAGGATGACTTTGCAACAGTAGAGATTTGATTGGCTGTTTAAGAACATTGTACATTCAAAAATAGGGTGCATTTTACTTTGTTTAAAAAGCAAGTTTCTTATTGGTTAGTAAAAAATGTTTGAAAGGTACAGCAGAAAGGATAAGGTCATGTTTTGCAAAGGCAACCACACCTGCTGTTCTCATTTGCAACATTGTGTGGTGAACTTGTGACCTGTCAGTTAAGTTGAATGTTGCATGACCTGTTGCTATGGAAACTGACATTAAGCAGAAAGGGTGAAGAAGTCAGTTGATAAGGGTTATTATCTGTGACCAATGGAAATGTGTTTTACAATTTGAAAATCTCTGGGAAGCAATGTCATTTGTTGCTTATGTGTATTTGTATGGAAAAAGAGAGGGAAACCTTGCCATTACTGGTTTCACCTTGCAGAGTCTGGTGATTTATATTGACTGTGTGTAAAAGAAAATCCTGTCTGAGTGTGTGAGATTTTTCATTCAACAGATTTATTTAAAAGGTGAGTTACATATTTTTGAGGTTTATTTAAAAAAGATTTGACATTATTCTAAAACTGTGTTGTTTGAAATATATTATTAAATGTAGAGATGTATATTGGAATTAGTTTCATTGTACTTGAAGTTTGTTTAAAAAACAGTCTGTACAGTAATATGTATATTTTTAAGTCTGTTCAAAGGTATAGCTGAATGATGCCTCATATTTTTAGATAGTTGGTTGAAGATGCAGTACAAATGTGTATTTTGAAAGATGTTCATATAAGGTGTAGTTTATTAGGCTTCATTTTTTTCTCTCTACAAAGGTATAGTTGAATGATACTGCATAATTATAAATACTTTGGTAAAGATGCAGCACAACTGTGGTGTTTGAAAGATGATCATATAAGGTGTTATTAATTAGGTTTCTGTTATTAGTTTGTACAGAAGGTAAAGTTAAATGATGGCATATATTTAAAGATCACAGAAGAAAAATGGGGCGACGTCTCACCCCATTCCGAACGCACAGCCTTCATAGATGCATAACGAAGATGCCACAAATTATTCCGGATAATCCACGAGTTTATTCCTTTTTTTTATCAATCTTTCACTCAATGTTTATCTTGTTTATCCGGTCACATAAAAGACACTCCATGTTTTCTTTAAACCCTTAATGCTGTAGATGTGCCGATACAGGCCTCGTTCTAAAGCATGGAATTACATGGGTATTCCTCAGTCGTTGTATTCATCACCCAATGCATTTCGGGCCCATTCTGGCCCTTCGTCAGGGGTACCCTGCACATTTTTAAAAACACAATTATTGTGCTGTGACTTTAAATAAACTCACGTTACTTGAGTTTTATACATATTATAAAGCGTATAAAGAATATACATGTTAATAACTGGGGTTCATCCCATTAGCAACGTTCTGCCCACTGAATTCAAAATACTGCGCTTCACTAAATACATATTCCGTATTCCATCACGCTATTGTTTATCTCTCCGCCATTCCAATGTCTGTAACTCGGTTCCCTTACCCATGTACCAACAGTCTTTACGCCTCCAAATATCTCTCTAATTGAACATAATCAAACGAACCCGTAGCTTAAACGTCTGGTAACAGCTTACTCTAGTGTTCAAACACCGTGCCTTCTCTCATATTCACAACCATGTTCGTTCCTATCCCTCTCTCCCTCCATTAAGAACACCTGAACTAACGTGAGTTTATTTAAAGTCACAGCACAATAATTGTGTTTTTAAAAATGTGCAGGGTACCCCTGACGAAGGGCCAGAATGGGCCCGAAATGCATTGGGTGATGAATACAACGACTGAGGAATACCCATGTAATTCCATGCTTTAGAACGAGGCCCGTATCGGCACATCTACAGCATTAAGGGTTTAAAGAAAACATGGAGTGTCTTTTATGTGACCGGATAAACAAGATAAACATTGAGTGAAAGATTGATAAAAAAAAAGAAAGAAAAAAAAAGGAATAAACTCGTGGATTAACCGGAATAATTTGTGGCATCTTCGTTATGCATCTATGAAGGCTGTGCGTTCGGAATGGGGTGAGACATCGCCCCATTTTTCTTCTGTGACTTATACTTCACGTGGTTTGGCAGTCCACGATACCGGGCTTGCACGCCTACAAATGAAAACATATGAATTATTGATGAAACGTGAAAAGACTCGGTGTGCATATCGTCATCTTCTTTGTAATATATTTAAAGATAGAATAGGGAAATAAGGTGCTGTTAATTAGGTTTCTTATTGTAGTCTAAGCAAAGGTATAGTTGAATGATGCCACATAATTTTAGATACAAAGCTGAAGATGTATAATAAAAGTGTGGTTTTAAAAATGATCATTTAAGGTGTTGTTAATTGCTCTTCTTTCATAAGTCTGTTGAGAGGTATAGTTTAATGATGTTGCATATTTGTAGATTGAATGGTCAAGATGTAACTCAAAAATAAACCACCATATATTACCCTTTCTGGCATGTTGTACTTATCTACTTAACTAGATAGTATGTAATAAGTTATCTATGTGTTCAGATTCTATTTATACAGTTGCATGTATGCTTAGTGTACTCATGCACTGACCCAGGCACTAACTCATGCACTTCTACAATCCCTTGAGCACTACCTATACAGTTCAGTAATCTCTCTGTTACTACCTATGCACTCCTCCAATCACCCAGCCAGTCCCATATCCTTATCTAATCATGGTGCCAAAACCCAAGCACTTATAAATTCACCATGCACTCTCCTTGCAGTACTCTAATCATCCAGTCACTACCCATGTACCCATGCAATGACCCAAGCACTAACTCATGTACTTCTACAATCCCTTGAGCGCTACCTATACAGTTTAGTAATCTCCATGTCACTCCTTGTGCACTCCTCCAATCACCTAGCCAGTCCCATGTCCTTATCTAATCACTGCCCCAAAACCCAAGCACTTATAAATTCACCATGCACTCTCCTTGCAGTAGTCTAATCATCCAGTCACTACCCATGTACTCATGCAATGACTCAGGCACTAACTCATGCACTTCTACAATCCCTTGAGCACTACCTATACAGTTCAGTAATCTCCCTGTTACTACCTATGCATTCCTCCAATCACCCAGCCAGTCTCATGTCCTTATCTAATCACTGCGCCAAAACCCAAGCACTTATAAATTCACCATGCACTCTCCTTGCAGTACTCTAATCATCCAGTCACTACCCATGCAATGACCCAGGCACTAACTCATGCACTTCTACAATCCCTTGAGCGCTACCTATACAGTTTGGTAATCTCCCTGTTACTACCTATGCATTCCTCCAATCACCCAGCCAGTCCCATGTCCTTATCCAATGATTGCGCCATAGCTGAAGCACTTATAAATTCACCATGCACTCTCCTTGCAGTTTTCTAATCATCCAGTCACTACCCATGTACTAATGCAATGACCCAGGCACTAACTTATGCACTTCTATAATCCCTTGAGCACTACCTATACAGTTCAGTAATCTCCCTGTTACTACTTATGCACTCCTCCAATCACCCAGCTAGTCCCATGTCCTTATCCAATCACTGCGCCAAAACTCAAGCACTCATAAATTCACCATGCACTCTCCTTGCAGAACTCTAATCATCCAGTCACTACCCATGTACTCATGCAATGACTCAGGCACTAACTCATGCACTTATACAATCCCTTGAGCACTACCTATAAAGTTCAGTAATCTCCCTGTTACTACCTATGCATTCCTCCAATCACCCAAGCCAGTCTCATGTCCTTATCTAATCACTGCGCCAAAAGCCAAGCACTTATAAATTCACCATGCACTCTCCTTGCAGTACTCTAATCATCAAGTCACTACCCATGCAATGACCCATGCACTAACTCATGCACTTCTACAATCCCTTGAGCACTACCTATACAGTTTAGTAATTTCCCTGTTACTAGTTATGCAATTCCTCCAATCACCCAGACAGTCCCATGTCCTTATCTAATCATTGCGCCAAAACCCAAGCACTTATAAATTCACCATGCACTCTCCTTGCAGTACTCTAATCATCAAGTCAGTACCTATGTACTCATGCAATTACCCAGGCACTAACTCATGCACTTCTACAATCCCTTGAGTGCTACCTATATAGTTTAGTAATCTCCCTGTTACTACCTATGCACTCCTCCAATTACCCAGCCAGTCCCATGTCCTTATCCAATCACTGCGCCAAAACCCAAGCACTTATAAATTCACCATGCACTCTCCTTGCAGTACTCTAATCATCCAGTCACTACCCATGCAATGACCCAGGCACTAACTCATGCACTTCTACAATCCCTTGAGCACTACCTATACAGTTTAGTAATTTCCCTGTTACTAGTTATGCACTCCTCCAATCACCTAGCCAGTCCCATGTCCTTATCCAATCAGTGTGCCAAATTCCAAGCACTTATAAATTCACCATGCATTCTCCTTGCAGTACTCTAATCATCCAGTCAGTACCTATGTACTCATGCAATTACCCAGGCACCAACTCATGCACTTCTACAATCCCTTCAGTGCTACCTATATAGTTTAGTAATCTCCCTGTTACTACCTATGCACTCCTCCAATTACCCAGCCACTCCCATGTCCTTATCCAATCACTGTGCCAAAACCCAAGCACTTATAAATTCACCATGCACTCTCCTTGCAGTACTCTAATCATCCAGTCACTACCCATGTACTCATGCAATGACCCAGGCACTAACTCATGCACTTCTACAATCCCTTGAGCACTACCTATACAGTTCAGTAATTTCTCTGTTACTACCTATGCACTCCTCCAATCATCCAGCCAGTCCCATGTCCTTATCTAATTATTGTGCCAAAACCCAAGCACTTATAAATTCACTAAGCACTCTGCTTGCAGTACTCTAATCATCCAGTCACTACCCATGTACCCATGCAATGACTCAGGTACTAACTCATGCACGTCTACAATCCCTTGAGCACTACCTATACAGTTCAGTAATTTCCCTGTTACTACCTATGCAGTCCTCCAATCACCCAGCCAGTCCCATGTCTTTAACTAATCATTGCCCCAAAACCCAACCACTTATAAATTCACCATGCACTCTCCTTGCAGTACTCTAATCATCCAGTCAGTACCCATGTACTCATGCAATTATCCAGGCACTAACTCATGCACTTCTACAATGCCTTGAGTGCTACCTATACAGTTTAGTAATCTCCCTGTTACTACCTATGCACTCCTCCAATCACCCAGACAGTTCCATGTCCTTATCTAATCATTCCGCCAAAACACAAGCATTTATAAATTCATCATGCACTCTCCTTGCAGTACTCTAATCATCCAGTCAGTACCTATGTTCTCATGCAATTACCCAGGCACTAACTCATGCACTTCTACAATCCCTTGAGCACTACCTACACAGTTCAGTAATCTCCCTGTTACTACCTATGCACTCCTCCAATCACCCAGCCAGTCCCATGTCCTTATCCAATCACTGCGCCAAAACACAAGCACTTATAAATTCACCATGCACTCTCCTTGCAGTACTGTAATCATCCAGTCACTACCCATGTAGTCATGCAATTACCCAGGCACTAACTCATGCACTTCTACAATCCATTGAGCACTGTTAGACCTGGCATCCTTGGCGTGGGTCTCCCTTCCATTTTTTCGTAATGCCTCCACTGTTGCCGATATGTTTTTGCTGGACTAAATGCTCATGGGCACTTTGCCGCTGCTAATCAGGGCCAAAGTGCAAGTGCTCCCTATCGTTAATTGATGTAAGTATTAGTGACTCCATGATTGGATGATTGGTTTACTTGTCAGTCCCTAGTACCGTGCACTCAGTGTGCCCAGGGCTTGTAAATCCAATGCCGCTGGTGGGCTTGCAGCACTGGTTGTGCCACCCACAGAAGCGGCTTGTAAAATGTGTCTCAGGCCTGCCATCGCAGAGCCTGTGTGCAGCCTAGGGCTGCCATGTCGACTTGGTGAGTACACCCACTTACCAGTCCCTAAACCTTCCCTTTACTGCATGTTGGTCACCCCTAAAGTAGGCCCTAGGGCAGGGTGCATTGTAAGTATAAGGTAGGACATGCCCTGGTGTGTGTGGCATGTCCTAATAGTGAATTACAGCCATTTTCGTTTTTCACTATTGCAAGGCTACCTGCTCCCCATAGGCCAGAATGGGCAGACTGACTATTACACCTTATAGTCAGAACTGACCCCGGGAACATGGTAGAAAAACGAATTTAGTATGCCTGAACTCAGGATGATAAAATACATCTTTTAGTGAAGTTGGTTTTGACATTCTGTGTTTGAAAATACCACTTTTAGAAAGTGGGTATTTTCTTGCCTAACTATCCAAGCCTGCCTTAGCTAGGTTGTGTATTCCTTGTCTGGAGATTGAGTGACAGGGGCTGGGGATGGCTACAGGAGACAGGGTGAGTCAGCGCAGGGCTGAATAGAAAGATCTGCATCCAGAGTGGAGGGAGGAGTTGCACCTGGGTCTGAATAGGGCTGTGCCTGCCTTCCACAATGCTGGCTCCACCTCCTGCCGGGCGGCTGAGCACTCTGCCCCACATTCTGAAAGGAAAGAAGGAGTCAGAAAAACAAAGTGCTCCAGAACTGACCAGAACTGGTTTTGGACTAGGCAGAGGCCTCTCTGCCTCCAGAGAACAAAGAGAATCAGGGTATAAGAGGGGCACCCAGACCCCAGGAAAATTAGATCACTTTTGGGAACAAGAAGAAACCTTTGCTGAGGAGCGGAACCAAGAAGAAACTGAGGAGAGACTATCCCTAAGCTGAAGTGCTGCTTGGGGGATTGGCCTGCAGTGGTTTGCCTGACTGCCAAAGAAAGGAGAAAGGAACTTTTGCTTTGCTGTGACTTTCATCAACTTGTGAAGGATCTCCAAGGGCTTGGAAGAGAGCTTGCCCCCTGACCGAAGTCCCAGGACCATTGGACTTCACCCCCTTTGTGAATTGCTGCTGGAAACTCTGTTTCAGTGGCTGCAGAGGTAGGGAGCTGTGACCGACTCTCACGACCGACTCAGTGTCCTGTAAGCACCGCATCGAAGCACCGTCTCGCCCTGCAACGCACGGCCCTGGTCTCACCGACTCCGTCAACGAGCCGCTGCCTGCACCGCATCGAGGGACAACGCGTCCTGCAACGCTTCGCTACGCTGAATCGAACTGGTCCGACCGACACGGTCACTGCTGCTGAGTTCGAGTCCTGTGACCGCACCGGAGTTGGGCACCGCTCGCACGCTTTGCGACGCACCGCCCGACTCGCACCGCTGTCCGGACTGATCGACGCCAGCTCCTGAATCCGGCTCCGTCGCTGCACCGCAACCTGCCAGCACCGCATCGAAGCACCGTCTCGCCCTGCAACGCACGGCCCTGGTCTCACCGACTCCGTCTCGACGACGTCAACGAGCCGCTGCCTGCACCGCATCGAGGGACAACGCGTCCTGCAACGCTTCCATTTTTGCATCGCAACCGCGACGAACAGCCATCCGGCTCGCACGCCCATGCCTGCCGCTTCAAGTAAAAGGTACTGTGACCGAGTCTGTCTACGCTGGGTTGGCCCGTCTCGACGCGGTCAGCTGGATCTGTTAGACTCTGTTTGTTCTCGACATCGCCGTAGCCGGAGGAGGCTACCGACTCGCACAGAACCTTGAATTAAGCCTTTTTGATCAGAACTAAGTATTCTTAACAGTATTGTGGATTATTTTTGTCGTTTATGGTCTTGTGATAAATCTATATAAAGTATACCTATTTTTATAAATATATAACCTGTGTGGTGTCCGTTTGTAGTGTTGTCACTTGATTACTGTATGTGTTCACAAATGCTTTACACACTGCCTCTGAACTAAGCCTGTCTGCTCGTGCCAAGCTACCAAGAGGGTGAGCAGGGGTTATTTCAGGAGTGTACCTACTTTCCCTGACTAGACTCAAGGGTCCCTATTTGGACAAAGGTACATACCTCTGCCAACTAGAGACCCCCAAATCTAACATTGGTGGTCAGCGGTGAGGATTCTGGACTTGCATTTGTGACTCATGTACAGTGATTGGTGAACACTACTTAGTGAGTGCAGACCAAAACGCAACCACATACTTTTATAGCATTTTTTCTGGGATTTCCTATTTTTGCAAATGCCAAGTTCAGTCACTATGGAGAAACCAGCATCAGTAGCCTCTGTTGAGTGTGATTGGGAAGAAGAGAGGCTAGAATGCTACACCCTTAAGCAGCTCAGGCAATTCTGCAAAAAGTTTAAAGTTTCCATGACCGGACTCTCCAGGAAGGAGGACCTCCAAAAGGCGCTGAGGGCCTGGGTCGAATCAAGGAGTGCCCCTGTGGAGGGGGCTGAGAATGCAGAAGGGCAGCTGGAGGGGCTATTGGGTCTAGGGGCTAGAAGACCACCTTCCCCAGTAGGTAGCAGTGTTTCTGCCAGAGGAGTTGGAGGACAGGAAGGAGAGTAGGATGCACGAAATGCAGATGACCAAGCTCAAGCTGAATGGGCAGTTAGAATTCGAAATGCAAACTAGGAAATTGGCCCTAGAGGAAAAGAAAATGCAGTTTGAACATGAGAAAGTTTTGAGGGAGTTGGAATTGAAGGCCAAGAGCTTAGAGATTACTCCCTCTGGTGGCAGTGTACCGCCTGTGCCTGTTGAAGCTAGGGTGTATATTCCCAAAGATGTGGTGAAGGAGTTTTTTAAAAATGATGACATAGGGCAGTGGTTCAAAGCCTATGAGGTAGCCATGTCTTCCCACCGGGTCCCTGAGAAGGATTGGGGAGCGGGGTTGTGGGGACAGTTCCTCAGTGAATGACGGGATACCTTGTTAGATTTGCCCTCTGAAGTCTATAATTCGTACAGCCACATGAAGGATGCCTTAATGACTAGGTATGGTTTGACCCCTGAGCTTTATAGGCAAAGGTTCAGGAACTGTAGTAAGATTGAAAGCAGTACCTGGGTTGAATATGTGACCTTCTTTTGCAGAGCCTTGGATGGTTGGGTAAAGGGTAGCAAAGCGACTGATTTTCAGGCGCTCTTTGATTTGATTGCCTGGGAGCACTTGTCCGGTAATTGTTTTCCTGAGCTACGCCAGCACCTGATTGATAGTAAGCTGACTAACCCTAGGCAGCTTGCTGAGGAGGCGGACTGCTGGGTGAGTACCCGGGTCCACAAGGGTCACGTGGGAGACTCCGCCAAGGGTGGGCAGGGTCCCCAGCAGAAGAGTGGGGGGACAAGGGTAAACAGAAGGAGTTCCATAAAGGGCCCCAAAGTAAACCCCAAGGGAACCAAGGGAAAGGTTCCCAGCCTCCCCTGAGAAGAAGCCAGTGGCCCTGACAGGCCCCCCTGTTCACCAGGGACCGCTGGTATGTTACAAGTGTGGCGCCCCTGGCCAAAAGGCAAACGATCCTCGTTGCCCTTTGCATGGAAAACCAGCACCCACCAGTGCAGTCCCCCGGCAGTTGGCTAGTGTAGCCCTGGGGGAGGAGTTGGGTGCCCAAGGTGGGGGGATCCCACAGTGTTTTCCCTTGTCTCATTAGGAGACTCTGAGATGGTCCCTAGGACCCCGCTGCCTGAGAACACTAAGAAATACAGGCAGTGGGTGACCATCAATGGCCATAGGGTGGAGGCTCTGAGAGACACAGGAGCCAGTGTTACAGCTGTCAAGTGTCACCTGGTGTCTAAAGAGCAGGTTATCCCTGATGCATTCTATCCGGTTGTTGCCGCTGACAACACAGAGAGTCACTGCAAGGTGGCTCAGGTTCCCTTTGAGTGGGGGGTCTCGGGTACTCATCAAGTAGCTGTGAGGCCAGCCATGCCTGTTGACTGTTTGTTAGGGAACGATTTGGAGAGCTCACCTTGGGCTAAGGTGGAGCGGAGTGCGCATTTAGAAATGTTGGGCTTGCCTGATTGGGCATGTGTGACCACCCGGTCAATGGCAGCTAAAGGTGTTCAAGAGGACCTGGAGCCTGAGAGGGAGGCCCAGGTGCCTGCCGAAGAGAGAGGAGGCAGGGGGCGCGGGAAACCGGCCCCCAAAGTTCCCACGGTCCAGGAGGAGGCAGACCCTGAGGGGGATGCCCTGGAGCCTACAGGGGAACAGGTAGCTGAACTGGGGGACCTACCTGAGCTGACCCATTGGCAGCAAGAAGGAGGACCCTCCAGGAAAGAGTTCCGCGAGGAGCAGAACGCATGCCCCTCTCTCGTGGGTCTGAGGCAACAGGCCACAGACCAGGCAGCAGGTGATCAGTCTGGATCACATTGGGTTTACTGGGAGAATGGTCTCCTGTATTCAGAGCCTAAGGTTGCTGAGCCTGGGTCAGCCCGTGTGCTGGTGGTACCCCAGCGCTTCTGAGCCTTTCTACTGGGGTTGGCTCATGATGTACCGTTAGCGGGACATCTGGGGCAGGACAAGACCTTTGACAGGCTTGTTACCCATTTCTATTGGCCCCAGATGCGCAGGAGTGCCGCCACTCACTGCAGGACATGCCAGACTTGCCAGGCAAGTGGAAAGAGTGGGAGGAAGCACAAGGCTCCTCTCCAGCCATTCCCTGTGGTCAGCACCCCCTTTGAACGGGTGGGTATTGACATTGTGGGGCCACTGGACCCCAAGACAGCCATGGGCAACAGGTTTATCCTGGTCTTGGTGGACCATGCCACCCGGTACCCTGAAGCCATCCCTCTGAGGACAGTGACGGCCCCCGCGGTGGGACGGGCACTGATGGGAATTTTTTCACGTGTGGGATTCCCTCAAGAGGTGGTGTCTGACAGAGGTACCAACTTCGTGTCCAAGTACATGAAGTCCCTGTGGCAGGAGTGCGGTGTAACTTACAAGTTCACCACTCCTTACCACCCTCAAGGAAATGGTCTGGTTGAGAGATTCAACCGGACCCTCAAGGGCATGATTATGGGTCTGGAAGAACCCATGAGGCGTAAATGGGACGTCCTCCTACCATGCCTGTTGTTTGCATACCGGGAGGTGCCACAGAAGTCTCTAGGGTTCAGTCCCTTTGAGCTCCTCTATGGACACCCGGTGCGAGGACCTCTGAGTTTGGTCAAGGAAGGCTGGGAGCAATCTCCCAGGAAACCTCCCCAGGATGTATACAGTTACATGCTGGCCTTCAGGAACCAGACTAGGCGTTTCAGAGAGCTTGCTGAGGCAAATCTGGAAGCCAGCCAGGAGGAGATGAAGCGGTGGTACGACCACAATGCCACTCTGGTAGAGCTTCAGCCTGGTCAGAAAGTGTGGGTCATGGCCCCGGTAGAGCCTTGTGCGCTCCAGGACAGGTGGACCGGCCCTTTTACGGTGGTGGAGCGCAAGAGTCCAGTTACCTATTTGGTGGACTTGCAGTCTCCCAGGAACCCCTTGCGGGTCCTGCATGTGAACCGCCTGAAGCCCCACTTGGAGAGGTCCCAAGTGGGCATGCTCTTAGCTACAGATGATGGAATGGAGGAGGAGACCGAGCCTCTTCCTGACCTCCTGTCAGCCCGAGAGCAAGATGGATCAGTGGAGGGAGTAAACCTCTCTACCTCCCTGACACCTGAGCAGCAGGGTGACTGTCGCCAACTGTTGGGACAGTTCCCTGACCTGTTCTCCCTGGTTCCCAGTGTCACTCATTGGTGCGTCCATGAGGTGGACACTGGGGACAGTCTTCCTGTGAAGCACAAGGCTTACAGGGTGACTGACAGGGTCAGAGCCTGCATCAAGGAGGAGGTCTCCAAGATGTTTGCGCTAGGGGTGATTGAGTCCTCTAACAGCCCTTGGGCCAGCCCAGTGGTCTTGGTTCCAAAGGCTGCCGCGCCTGGTGCCACACCAGAACTCCGGTTCTGTGTGGACTACAGGGGACTCAATTCCGTCACCAGGACTGACGCCCACCCCATCCCCAGAGCTGATGAGCTCATAGATCGGTTAGGGTCTGCGCGGTACCTCAGCACGTTTGACTTAACGTCTGGGTACTGGCAGATCGCCTTGACTGATGGGGCAAAGAGAGGTCGGCATTCTCCACACCAGATGGGCACTACCAGTTCCGGGTGATGCCCTTTGGGATGAAGAATGCCCCTGCCACCTTTCAGAGGTTGGTCAACCAGGTGTTGGTTGGACTGGAGGATTTCAGTGCCGCCTACCTGGATGACATCGCAGTGTTCAGTGCCAGTTGGGAAGAACATCTGCGCCACCTCTGGGAAGTGTTGATGGCGCTGCGGAGGGCAGGCCTCACAATCAAGGCGAGTAAGTGCCAGATTGGGCAGGGTTCTGTGGTGTACTTGGGACACCAGGTTGGGAGCGGCCAGGTGGCGCCCCTCCAACCGAAAATTGATACCATTCTGGCTTGGGAGCCCCCAAGACCCAGACAGAGGTGAGAGCCTTCCTAGGACTCACCGGGTATTACAGGAGATTCGTCAAGGGGTATGGCAGCATTGTTGCCCCCTTGACCGAGCTGACTTCCAAGAAGCAGCCCAGGAAAGTGATTTGGACTGATGCCTGTCAGGAAGCTTTTGACACCTTGAAGACTGCCATGTGCACGGCGCCTGTGCTCCAGGCACCCAACTTCTCCAATGAGTTCATTGTTCAGACGGACGCTTCAGAGCATGGTGTAGGGGCTGTTCTATCACAGATCAATGAGGAGGGCCTAGACCAACCTGTAGCCTTCCTCAGTAGGAGGTTACTCCCCGGGAACAGAGATGGAGTGCTATCGAGCGTGAGGGATTTGCTGTGGTCTGGGCACTGAAGAAGCTGAGACCATACCTGTTTGGGACTCACTTCCGGGTTCAGACAGACCACAGGCCCCTCAGATGGTTGATGCAGATGAGGGGTGAGAATCCAAAGCTGTTGAGGTGGTCCATTTCCCTACAGGGGATGGACTTTACGGTGGAACACCGCCCTGGTACAGAACACGCCAATGCTGATGGACTGTCCAGATTTTTCCGCCTTAGCGATGAGAACTCCCTAGGGGTAGGATAGTTCTCCCCACATTTCAGCTGGAGGGGACCTGGCATCCTTGGCGTGGGTCTCCCTTCCATTTTTTCGTAATGCCTCCACTGTTGCCGATATGTTTTTGCTGGACTAAATGCTCATGGGCACTTTGCCACTGCTAATCAGGGCCAAAGTGCAAGTGCTCCCTATCGTTAATTGATGTAAGTATTAGTGACTCCATGATTGGATGATTGGTTTACTTGTCAGTCCCTAGTACCGTGCACTCAGTGTGCCCAGGGCTTGTAAATCCAATGCCGCTGGTGGGCTTGCAGCACTGGTTGTGCCACCCACAGAAGCGGCTTGTAAAATGTGTCTCAGGCCTGCCATCGCAGAGCCTGTGTGCAGCCTAGGGCTGCCATGTCGACTTGGTGAGTACACCCACTTACCAGTCCCTAAACCTTCCCTTTACTGCATGTTGGTCACCCCTAAAGTAGGCCCTAGGGCAGGGTGCATTGTAAGTATAAGGTAGGACATGCCCTGGTGTGTGTGGCATGTCCTAATAGTGAATTACAGCCATTTTCGTTTTTCACTATTGCAAGGCTACCTGCTCCCCATAGGCCAGAATGGGCAGACTGACTATTACACCTAATAGTCAGAACTGACCCCGGGAACATGGTAGAAAAACGAATTTAGTATGCCTGAACTCAGGATGATAAAATACATCTTTTAGTGAAGTTGGTTTTGACATTCTGTGTTTGAAAATACCACTTTTAGAAAGTGGGTATTTTCTTGCCTAACTATCCAAGCCTGCCTCTGCTAGGTTGTGTATTCCTTGTCTGGAGATTGAGTGACAGGGGCTGGGGATGGCTACAGGAGACAGGGTGAGTCAGCGCAGGGCTGAATAGAAAGATCTGCATCCAGAGTGGAGGGAGGAGTTGCACCTGGGTCTGAATAGGGCTGTGCCTGCCTTCCACAATGCTGGCTCCACCTCCTGCCGGGTGGCTGAGCACTCTGCCCCACATTCTGAAAGGAAAGAAGGAGTCAGAAAAACAGTGCTCCAGAACTGACCAGAACTGGTTTTGGACTAGGCAGAGGCCTCTCTGCCTCCAGAGAACAAAGAGAATCAGGGTATAAGAGGGGCACCCAGACCCCAGGAAAATTAGATCACTTTTGGGAACAAGAAGAAACCTTTGCTGAGGAGCGGAACCAAGAAGAAACTGAGGAGAGACTATCCCTAAGCTGAAGTGCTGCTTGGGGGATTGGCCTGCAGTGGTTTGCCTGACTGCCAAAGAAAGGAGAAAGGAACTTTTGCTTTGCTGTGACTTTCATCAACTTGTGAAGGATCTCCAAGGGCTTGGAAGAGAGCTTGCCCCTGACCGAAGTCCCAGGACCATTGGACTTCACCCCCTTTGTGAATTGCTGCTGGAAACTCTGTTTCAGTGGCTGCAGAGGTAGGGAGCTGTGACCGACTCTCACGACCGACTCGGTGTCCTGTAAGCACTGCATCGAAGCACCGTCTCGCCCTGCAACGCACGGCCCTGGTCTCACCGACTCCGTCAACGAGCCGCTGCCTGCACCGCATCGAGGGACAACGCGTCCTGCAACGCTTCGCTACGCTGAATCGAACTGGTCCGACCGACACGGTCACTGCTGCTGAGTTCGAGTCCTGTGACCGCACCGGAGTTGGGCACCGCTCGCACGCTTTGCGACGCACCGCCCGACTCGCACCGCTGTCCGGACTGATCGACGCCAGATCCTGAATCCAGCTCCGTCGCCGCACCGCAACCTGCCAGCACCGCATCGAAGCACCGTCTCGCCCTGCAACGCACGGCCCTGGTCTCACCGACTCCGTCTCGACGACGTCAACGAGCCGCTGCCTGCACCGCATCGAGGGACAACGCGTCCTGCAACGCTTCCATTTTTGCATCGCGACCGCGACGAACAGCCATCCGGCTCGCACGCCCGTGCCTGCCGCTTCAAGTAAAAGGTACTGTGACCGAGTCTGTCTACGCTGGGTTGGCCGGTCTCGACGCGGTCAGCTGGATCTGTTAGACTCTGTTTGTTCTCGACATCGCCGTAGCCGGAGGAGGCTACCGACTCGCACAGAACCTTGAATTAAGCCTTTTTGATCAGAACTAAGTATTCTTAACAGTATTGTGGATTATTTTTGTCGTTTATGGTCTTGTGATAAATCTATATAAAGTATACCTATTTTTATAAATATATAACCTGTGTGGTGTCCGTTTGTAGTGTTGTCACTTGATTACTGTATGTGTTCACAAATGCTTTACACACTGCCTCTGAACTAAGCCTGTCTGCTCGTGCCAAGCTACCAAGAGGGTGAGCAGGGGTTATTTCAGGAGTGTACCTACTTTCCCTGACTAGACTCAAGGGTCCCTATTTGGACAAAGGTACATACCTCTGCCAACTAGAGACCCCCAAATCTAACAAGCACTACCTATACAGTTCTTTAATCTCCTTGTTACTACCTATGCAGTCCTCCAATCACCCAGCCAGTCCCATGTCCTTATCTAATCAGTGCGCCAAAACCCAAGCACTTATAAATTCACCATGCACTCTCCTTGCAGTACTCTAATCATCCAGTCAGTACCCATGTACTCATGCAATTACCCAGGCACTAACTCATACACTTCTACAATCCCTTCAGTGCTACCTATACAGTTTAGTAATCTCCCTATTACTACGTTTATGCACTCCTCCAATTACCCAGCCAGTCCCATGTTCTTATCCAATCACTGCGCCAAAACCCAAGCACTTATAAATTCACCATGCACTTTCTTGCAGTACCCTAATCATCCAGTCACTACCCATGTACCCATGTACCCATGCAATGACCCAGGCACTAACTCATGCACTTCTACAATCCCTTGAGCACTACCTATACAGTTCAGTAATCTCCCTGTTATTACCTATGCACTCCTCCAATCACCCAGCCAGTCTTATGTCCTTATCTAATCACTGCGCCAAAACCCAAGCACTTATAAATTCACCATGCACTCTCTTTGCAGTACTCTAATCATCCAGTCACTACCCATGCAATGACCCAGGCACTAACTCATGCACTTCTACAATCCCTTGAGCACTACCTATACAGTTCAGTAATCTCCCTGTTACTAACTATGCATTCCTCCAATCACCCAGCCAGTCTCATGTCCTTATCTAATCACTGCGCCAAAACCCAAGCACTTATAAATTCACCATGCACTCTCCTTAAAGCACTCTAATCATCCAGTCACTACAGATGTACTCATGCAATGACCCAGGCACTAACTCATGCTCTGCCACAATCCCCTGTCCACTACCCATGCAGTCCTCTAAACACCTAAACACTACTCATTCACTCCTCCAATTATCCAGGTAGTACCTGTATAGTGCAGCAAACCCAATGTGATTTCAAAACAAAGCATTTAATTGGTTTTTATGTAGAACGTGTTTGTGTAGTAATAGAATAGTATATTTTTATATAGTTATATTAATAATATTATATATTTTTTTCTTTTTTTCAGATATTCTTCATCATCATTAAAAAAGACTTACCGTGACCAAAAAAACAGAAAGGAGGAAACAAGACAAAAAAGAATATTAATTAAAGAAAAGACAACAGCAAGAATTAGATGAACTACAACATGTGGGAAAAAAGAAAAAATCTTGCAGTAAGAGAGCAAAAGAATTTATTAAAAGACTTTCAAGGACTAGAAACTGTTTGCACAATGTGGAAAGTAGAAAGAATACCTCAACAACAAAGAAGAGTGAAATGAAAAAAGGACAAATTAATGGCAAATCACGTTTTCAAAAAACAATCTATGGTAAAAGGAGAAAGAATCAATTTGATGAAATAAGGAAAAGAATGTTTCACAATAGAGTAGTACTTAATTTATTAAAAGATGGCAAGAGATATAGAAAAAGATCAGCATTTTATAAAAAGAAGAAACAGATTGAAACTATTGTTGAAAAGGCTTTTGAATTAAAAAGGAAATTATTCATTTTAGTTTTAAACAGAATTCGATCATTAGATAAGCCAATACGTTTTATGAAGGCCAAAAGTAAAAAGAAGAGACTAATTAACAGAACTAACTTTTGTGATATTTTTGGGGTGAATGGAAGCACACTTCAAGTTCAGAGCCTTTTTTAATGAAGAGAGCTATTTTCAAACCAATACATTAGTTCACGCAGTTGATACCAGTGGTCGTGCTTATGAAGTGAAGAACGGTTGTCCAATTGAAAAAGAAAAGATGGTTCCTAGAAATGTAGAAGAAGTGATAGCTGATGAAGGTCTAGGGAGACGTACTAAAGCCCCAATGTATACTTGGAATTGTAGTAGTATTTGTAGTATACGACAGGAGTCTATTGATATTTTTCGAAATTTCTTACGAGGGTATAGTAAAAAAAGTGTTAAACAAAAGATTAAGATGCTGCAAGGACTAGATCCTTGCAAAGTGAGAAAAATACTGGTTTGCAAGGTCATTCTCTGGCTTGTCTTTCTAGAAAAGTGTGTCAAAGTGTTTTTCATCATTTCAGAATGTTAGCAGTACATCACTCTCAAATGCGAAACTTAGTCAGAAGATTGTACTATGCAAAAAGTCCAGCAATAATTATAAGTGATTTAAATAGTGCTCTTTTGCATGGGTCTGTTTCAGATGTAAAAAATGTTTGTGATGAAATAGAGTTTCGTTACTTTGGTCCTGAACAAGAGTGTAGAGAGAGTGAGACATTGATAGAAGTAGGTGTTGAAGAAAACGTGCAAGATAGTAGTATTGAGAAGTTTGAAGAAGTAATTACAAAGTTGAAGGTAATTTGTTGTGAAAGACCAAATTATGTTTGTATTTGGTGTCGACGAACTCACTATAAAAATCAAACTAGGAATGTTGATCTGTATTTAAAAAGTGAAAAAGAAAACAATGATAAGTGGGAGGAATTTGCAACTTATTTGTTCGTAGAAGATTGTTTTGATTTGGGTAGTGATCAACGTATTTGTAAATATTGTTATACCAAATTAGAGGATAACAAAATGCCTGCTAGAGCTGTACATAATAACCTAGAGTTGGTAGGTATTCCTCCAGAGCTGGTAGATTTAAATACTTATGAGTCCATTCTGATTCCATCTGTGCACCCGTTTCAGGCTATTGTTCGTATGGAGCCTAAAACAGGTAAGTTGCCTCCCACAGATTTACAGAGAGGATTAAAAGGAAGAGTTCTGTATTTACCTTTAGATTTAAAGAAAAATATTGAAACTATTGGTGTAGAGAAAGAGGAAACTGAACCTTTAGTTATTCTAGTTAATGGTGTTCTTACGAAGACTCAGAAAATATGGCAAGAATTAGTAGATGTGAGCAAAGTGCAAAAGGCTACGTTATATCTCACAAAACACAATGATTACTACAAAAATGTGTATGTGGAAGAAGAAGAAATAGTTTTAGGAGATGATAGCAAAATTTCAAGTGGCCAAATTGAAAAAGTGGACATGTCCAAAAGTGAAGAAATTTATGAACATTATAGTGTACATCCTTTACATTCCAAAGAAGTGATGGGAAATACTATTGAATTATTCCAAATGAAGAAAGCGAAGGGGACTCCCATGAGTGTTCGGGAAAAAAGTTTGGAAGCTCGTTGTTTTCCACAGCTCTTCCCCACTGGAAAAGGTGGACGATATGACGAACGACCAGTACAGATTCCCGCATCAGAATATTGGACAACAAGATTGTACTCAGAAGATCCAAGATTTCGACAATGTATCCCATATATATTTCATCTTTTGTTTGAAAGTGACTTGTCTGGACTTTCATATGCAGTCAACCACATATTAAAAACAGGAGTTCATCTTCAAAATGTTTCTGCAAAGTAACTCATGGACAAAGTACATCAAAGAGATGATCATTTAGAATCTCAATTGATTCATTTGATGGCGTGTCAACATGGTACTAATGAGTATTGGTATTGTCGTCATGGAGAACTTAAATGCATGTTAAAGAACTTAGGAACTCCTACGTGGTTTGTTACGCTAAGCTGTGCTGAATACGCATGGGACGATTTACTTGAATTTCTTCGAGAAGCAAATTCAAGTATTAAAAACATTGAATTCAAGACACCTGGAGAACTGTGTTCCCTGGATCCTGTAAATGTGTGCAGATATTTTAATCATAGGTTTCAAGCTATGATGTCTTTCATCTGCAATAAAAACAATCCTCCTCTTGGAGAAGTGATTGATTTCTTTTGGAGAAAGGAGTATCAAGCTAGAGGTGCTCCTCATATACATATGCTTTTATGGATCAAGGATGCACCCAAATTTGGAACTGATTCGGATGAGACTGTTTTATCTTTTATTGAAGACTATGTTACATGTGCTGTACCAAAAACAAGAGAAGAAAACAGCTTAAGACAACAAGTTTTACGGTTTCAAACTCATCGATGTGGCAAATACTGTCGACGGAAATACAAGTCGAAGGAAAAGTTTTATACCAAATGTCGTTTTGGATTTCCACGTCCAGTAATATCGAAAGGAAGAGTCAACAGTTTCATGTCAGCAGTGAGGCATACTATCACTAGAAAATCTCCAAAAACCACTTACAATTTAAAAAGAAGTGAACAATCAAAGTATATTAATGATTATAATCCAGTTATTTTGTCGATTTGGAATGCCAGTATGTTGCGGATAATTCCATTGCTGTTGCTCGGTATGTAACATCATACATAACAAAATCTGAAAAGACGGAGTTGAAAGAAATGTGGGAAGAAATTTCCCACGAGAAGACTCTTAGTAAGAAATTGTACAGCTTTAGTTTGAAGATGCTGTCCCAACGAGAGATTGGATCCTACGAATGTTCGGATCGGTTGTCCTCTTCAAGTTTATATTCAAAGTCAAGAGGAATCATTTGGGTTAGTCTAGGTCTTGCTGCAATACGAAACGAGTACTTAAATCTATACAAGAAATCGAATATTTAGCATTAAATGAACCGGAAAGCACAGACATTGTTAAAACAAACATGCTGGATACGTACTATCCAAATAGAAGTCCCCATCTTGAAAACATATGTCTCTATGAAGTGCTGCAATAATACAGTTTTAAGAGATATATTACAGAGAACATAAATGAAGAAAAATTTGCAGTGATTGGTTCAGAAGGATGTTTGTTGAAACATAGTAAAGGAAATCTGATTAATCACAGGAAACTGAGTTGTGATACACCTGATAAAAGGGAATTTTACTATTTAGCACTTCTGCAACTCTTCAAGCCTTGGCGTACTGAAATGGAATTACTTGGAGATTTTCAGTGCTATGAAGATTCTTTTAATGCATGTAAAGATAGCATTGAATGCACAGTTTTTCAAAATTATCTCCAAATGTTAAACGAAGAAATTGAACAGGAAGCTAGTATTGCAGTTGAGATTGCTAGAGACAGTTCTCAAGATAGTCAAAGTTCTGCTCCACTCAGTCAAGATCCACTAGGAGAACCAATTCTTGAAAGTGAAGCAGCAATTGCTATGAGTGAAGTAGAAACGGCAATGCATCAAGCTCAACAGGATATTATGGAGTTGGGAAACTTAGAAGAGCAACTAAATATTGAACAGAAAGAAATATATCAGCAAGTTACACAACAGATCGACCATGGTTTACTTCATGAAAATAAAGAATGCAACTGTACATCATTTAAACCTATCAGAATTTGTATCAGTGGTCAAGCTGGTACAGGAAAAAGTTTCTTAATTAAAGTTTTAACCAGTTATTTACAGAAAACCACTGAATCTCATTTATCTTGTGTTGTAACCGCTCCAACTGGGTTAGCAGCACACAACATTAAAGGAATTACATTGCATCGCTTACTAATGCTACCTGTTGAACATGAAAACAAGTTGGAATATCACAAGCTTTCCGGAGAAGCTTGTTTAGAGGTTTCAAGAGTACTAAAGAAAATGAAACTTCTGATTATTGATGAAGTGAGCATGGTCTCAAACTTAATGCTTGCCTTTGTGCATTTAAGAATGCAGCAAATTTTAAAAACAGAATACGATGTGTTATTTGGAGGAAAACATGTGATAGTTTTCGGCGATCTACTGCAACTTACTCCTGTAAAAGGGCAACCAGTTTTTAAAACACTTGTGCATGAAGACACCAGAAAATCTTTGGAAAGTATTAGAAATGTGAACATTTGGTCATATTTTGAATACAAAGAACTTATTAAAAATATGCGACAGGCAAGTGATGAAGATTATGGAAGCATTCTTCAAGATATAAGAATTGGTGTATTGACAGTACATGGCAAAGAAACTTTGCAAAGTCGACTACTTACAAACTTGTTTCCAAATGAAAATGTTGCTCCGGAAATAATATACAAAAAAATTGTAGAAAAGAAATCTATAATCTGCCTAATGCCAACACTGCGAGAGTGTTCTACATTCAATGAAGAACTTTTGAAGCTGGAAAAACAACAAATAATAAAAATGGAAGCCATTGATAAAATAGAGCATGAAGGAATTACTATTATTTTGTCAGAAAAATTAAAAGCAAAATTGGATTCATTGGAAAAATCTATATCTAAGACTGCTGGTTTAGAAAAGAATTTATATGTATGTGAAAACTGTCGGGTAATTTTACGGCGTAATTTGGATGTGGAAAAAGGTTTAGTGAATGGAGCAATGGGAAAAGTTGTTGATTTTGTTAATTATCAAAATAGAGATGCAATTGAATTTTTGAAGATCAAATTTGATCAGATTGAAGAAGTAAAACAGATTGCACGTTGTTCTGTTCATTTTTTGCTTGTTAAAGATTTGTATGTTCGTAGAAAACAGTTTCCTCTTTCTTTAGCATATGCGGTGACCATTCATAAATCTCAAGGTTTAAGTGTAGACAGTGCTTTGGTAAACATTGGAAGTACCGTGTTTAAAGAGGGAATGGCATATGTTGCATTGTACCGAGTCAGAAGTTTATCTGGATTGTCTGATTGATTTTGATGAGAGAAAGATTAGTGCAGATGCAAATTGTGTAAGAGAGTATAATCGGTTAAGAAGATTGTATGCTCCGAACTTAGGGGAATATCCTGTATATGAAAAGCGTGTAGTAGGTCGAAAACGAACATATGAGAAACTCTGTAGTGAGGTTGGAAAGAAGAAAAAAAATCAAGAGAATGTTGAGATTCCAAACAAAAAGAAAAAGGACACTGTTGAAGAGATTGTAGGATATCAGTTAGAAAATAGTTCAGGTATCAACTGCTATGCTAATGTAGTTGTGAACGTCATATTTTTTCTAGAAAATCTCCAACAACAAATTATGGAGAATCGTGAAAAAAGATTTTGTTCCTTGCTGCATTCTATTTTTGAAAAATTGAGTACTGATAAAACTAAAATCCAAAGTGTTTCTGGCATTCGGAATCTTCTGGATATATGTTCTGGTTCTTCACAATTTGCACAGAATGTACAGCAAGATGCTCAGGAATTTCTTATGTTTATGCTTGCAGTATTGGAAGATGAAGGAATACAAATTGAAAATCTGTGTGGAGTTCGTTACAGATGGGAACTTGATTGTGAAAATTGTAGATTTACTTCTACCACTAACATAGACACTGAAAGATTCATATATTTGACAATACCAGATTGTAAAACAGTGTCTTTTAACAAATTAGTTAAATCAGCTAATCAAAATATGGAGTGTAGTCACTGCAAGACAGAAATGTTATCAACATTATTTATAGAAAGATTTGGACAATATATCATTTTAATGATACAACGGGGAGCCTCTGGACGCAGTTTTTTGCCCTGTCTGCTGCCCTCCAATTACGGGGACCACCAGGACCAGTTCGCCTCGCGGCAGGAGCCGCGTCACGGACCAGCGCTAGCCGGTGCTTTAAAGCTCGCACAGGCTCCCGCAGTGCGGGAGCCTCTGGACGCAGTTTTTTGCCCTGTCTGCTGCCCTCCAATTACGGGGACCACCAGGACCAGTTCGCCTCGCGGCAGGAGCCGCGTCACGGACCAGCGCCAGCCGGTGCTTTAAAGCTCGCACAGGCTCCCGCAGCGCGGGAGCCTCTGGACGCAGTTTTTTGCCCTGTCTGCTGCCCTCCAATTACGGGGACCACCAGGACCAGTTCGCCTCGCGGCAGGAGCCGCGTCACGGACCAGCGCCAGCCGGTGCTTTAAAGCTCGCACAGGCTCCCGCAGCGCGGGCGAAGCCCGGGCCAAGGGCGTACCCGTCCACGCCCGTCGGAGCCAGGAGGGGGCAGGGCTGGGCCCCCCCCCTAATATCTGCTTATGTGGATAAAGGAGAGCACTGATAATTGCTCATCTAAGTTGCAGGTACAGCGGCGCCAGAGGTCCAGATTGGATGTTTGTTATTTGTGAGGCTAGGTTTCTATCATGAGTATTCGTAAGGGGGTAGCTGGGACCCTGGATGCTTTTATCATAAGGGCGGAATCTATGTTAAGTCACGAGATTGAGCTTACTGAATGACGGTTGTCGCTAGACTCTCTCACTGCACATAGACGACTATCATTAGGTCCCCCCCTTGCTGGTGGGGCCCCACAAGATTGTATGCCTGTAAGCCTGCCTAACCAGCCCCAGTCCCCTGCCGTACCTGTGGCAGAGGTGTCAGAGGCGGTCATATCGTCTCCCGTTACCCCTAAGGCCGCATCAAATGGGCCGTCTTTAGGCACAAGGGCAAGGACTACCAAAACCCGCAGTAAGGAAAATAAATACACCTCAACAGTGGGGAGCAAGAAGGGAGCCAATACTAATGGCTATAAACAGAAACGACAGGGGTCTGGAGCCGCGAAGACCCAGATGGTTCAATTCTGTTCTATTAGCACTCAGACAGACATTGCTTTTTTGCCATCAATTCAGAGTGCCTCTGTCACTGCAGCTACTGTTTCCGCTGTTGCAGGAGATGTTGTTACTGGCTTGGACATTGTTATGGATATTGGACAAGGCTTTTATTCGGTTAAAAGAGCATATGGATACTAACTTTATTTCCCTTAGGGAGCGGGTTGATCGGGTAGAAACTACAGTGATTAATCAGAATAATCAAAAGGAGTTCTTGCAGAATACTGATAGTGCAGGGGGGGTATTGCCCGCTTTAACAGCAATGGGCACTAATCCTACTTCACTTACTGCACATATAGGCTTCCCTCTTGGTAATCTATGTATAACTTGTAGGAAAGTTAAGGAGCTGGTTGCTCCTTGTCAGACCAACGTGTTGGGTGGTAAAGTAGTCCACCCCACAGCCCCTAATATATATTACACAGCAGGTACTCACCAAAAGCTACCTACCACCAGCGCGCCTGATCCTGTGGTGAATCTATCTACAGGTACCTCAAAGCCAAATAATGGGCTCGTGAAAACCAGGGGTAGGGGTGGCGGTGATACCAATGGGGTGATTTTAGGCCTACCTCCAGAGGCTTGTCCATATGTTGTAGTATTAGCAGGGGTCCCTACCCTTGAGAAAGGTCAGGGGGAAACATGTTTACAGTTGAGAAATAAGTGTGCGGATTGGTTGTCTAAACATAGGAGGTTTGGGGTGGCAGACATGCATAACATCATTATGGCTAGAAGGGTAGGCTGGGTCGGTATGACATCAAAAAATATCGAGGGGGACTGCATAGTGGTCAACTTTCGCAGCCCGCTCGTGGCTAGATCAATTTTGAGGGCCCAGGAAGATCTTGCCTTGAATTCCACCAGTATCTGTGCACTGCCCTTGAGCTACTTTTATAAGCCAGCTCCAATACCTTTGCCTATTGATGTCCCCTTTCCCTCAGTGGGTAACAGGTTTTCCCCCTTGTCTGATCTTGACAGCCAGGGTTGACTAATCTCGCACACGTTATCTAGTGAAGATGGCCCCCTTTTATCGGAGACATGTCAGCACACATACACACAGTCGCCTGAATTATTGAACCCTGCTTTACATGATAAGGTTAGTCCTTTAGTGGCTAGTGGGGAGTTACCCTGCAATCAACAGAGTTTAACCTACATCTGTAGAAGAAGCCCGGCTATAAAGGGAAGGGAAACCCTTAACTGTCATATCATTAGCTGGAACATTGCGGGTCTGAGAAGCAAAAAAGAGGATCCCAAGTGGCGTAACATACTAAAAGATTATGAGATAATTAGTTTACAGGAAACCTGGGAAACGGAAGATAATTTCTGGGTAGATGGGTTTCATTCATATAGTGTCCCCGCGCAGCCGTCTGCCTCAGGTAGAGCGAAGGGGGGTCTTTTAATGCTCTTTTCCCTAAAATTAGCAGGGGTTCATAGGAGGGTGGATGTGGGTTCCCAAAATTGTTTGGCAATAGAATTTAATGCACACAACTCAAAGAAATTTTTGTTTGTTAATTTTTATAATTCTGGTGTTATGTCTATGGTAAATGAACATTTAATTAATCTGAAACTTTTTTAGAGGCGTACCAAGAGAAACAAACCACTTATTATTCAATTATAATTATGGGAGATTTTAATATTCATGTTTGCAGACTGAACTGTCAGGGGGATAATTATTTAGGGCCCCTGAACTTTCAAACCCCTCATTTTGAACATACACAGGCGGGGGAAAGTCTTGAGGAACTCTTAGCAGAAGCTGATCTTTATGAAGCAGGTTTTCCCATCACAAAGGAAAGGATTCCTACTTTTAAAGCGAGAGGTATAGATACTATTATAGATTTTATTTTTCTCTCTCCTACACTGCTGTCTCAGGTAATTTTTTATAATGCAAAGTGGACTCATTTTAGTGACCATAACCCTGTTATTCTTGTCTTAGACAATGGTTGTGGTCTAAAAGGGAGGTTGGAGAACCCAGGGGGTGCCATCCGTCTGAAAACATCTGACCAAGGACGCAGACTAAAATGGGCTAAGGTAATCCCGGACCAGTTTTTCCAGGAGTTATATGATAAGGCAAGGGATCTGTTCGAAACCTGCCTTGATAACTTTGGGCAGGGGGCGGGAGTCCTTTTGTCCTTTGAGGGCATTTGTGCTCAGGTGAAGTTAGACCTCTCCCTACCTATAAGATCTGGGAATTTCCTGGGAGAAAGATGGTTTGATAGGGATTGCTCTGAGACCCACCGTAAACTGATAGCTGCACTTAAAAAGGTCCCATGTGATAAAGACCATGTTGCTAGGCTAAGAAAGGCATATAAATTTCCAGTGGCTAAACGGAAGAATGAACTTAAAGAAGAAGCTTGGAATGCACTTCTATCGGTGGAGGTCCTCAAGGATAGCTCTAGATTCTGGGCCATTGTTAATCAACCTGCCCTGTCAGGGTCTGAGAATTGCTTTGTTGATTATAATATTACAGAAGATCAATGGCTCGCACATTTTGAAGATATTTATGAGTCCACTCCTAGCCTGGATTCATCTGATAACCTAGATCCCTGCAGGGTCTCTCCTATTATGGTTTTCGACGCAGGTGAAGTGGAAATGGCCATTATGCAAATGGCCAGTAATAAGGCCCCTGGACCAGATGGTGTCCCAGCAGATCTGTATAAACAAAACCCATCGCTCTGGGCTAAAGTTTTGACGAATGTCTACAACAGGGCTAGTTATCAGGGTTTTCCGCCATCTTGGTCGACGTCTATTATAATCCCGGTCTTTAACCCCTTGTGTGCGCGGCCGATTTTCGCCCTGTGCGGGGCGTTTCATTGAGTGGGCGGGTTCATGACGAGCTCAGCTCGTCATGCGCACACGAGCACTGCGCAGCATGACAAGCTGAGCTCGTCATGAGCATAGAAAGGGTTAAAAAAGGCCAGAGAGGGGACCCACGGTGTTATAGACCAATTTCACTTATTGACTCTGCAGTAAAGGTTTTAGGGAGAGTGATTTTAACAAAGTTAATGGACTGGTTGGATGAGATTGATATTTTAACTAATTTCCAATACGGATTTAGAAGCGGTAGAGGCACTCTGGACCAGTACCTTAATTTACATCTTTTAGCAGGAAAATACATCATAGCCAAAGAGGGGTCGCTTCAGTTAGCTTTCATGGACCTCTCTTCGGCTTTTGATCTGGTAAACAGATCTAAGCTATGGCTTGTCCTGCTAGATATGGGCATAGATCCAAGCTTAGTTTACTTCCTGGCGGACTTCCATAGTGATCTTTCGGCAAGGGTGAGGGTTAATCAGGATGGGAAATGCACACAGCATTTTAAATCTGATAGAGGCGTACGTCAAGGCTGTATATTAGCCCCATTACTTTTTACGTTGTATATAAATAAGTTGGGCAAAGTTTTAGATTTAGCCAGCCTGGACATACCACGAGTAGGGGACAGGGTTATCCCTGTACTCCTATACGCGGATGATGCCGTGCTACTTGCCCGCACTGCTGTAGGGTTACAAAGACTTTTGGATTCCTTTGGGGCTTATATGAATTTGTTGGATCTCGTGGTCAATAAAGTAAAATCACAAGTTATGACCATGGGCTTGAAACCGAGGAAATCCAAAGCCCTGTTCTGTGAAGATAGTGAGCTGACTCGGGTTAGTTCCTTCACTTACCTAGGGGTAGTCTTTGATAAGAGGGGATCTTGGGTACCCCAACAGAAAGTTAAGAATAATATAATGGCTAGGGCTACGGCTGCCGTGCATGGATTTGCCCAGCGTTTGGGAGCCAAACCAATTGATGCTATGTTGAACATCTACAGGTCAAAATGCTTGGCCATTGCTTTATATGGCGCGGCCATCTGGGGTTATAAGACGATTGAGGGGGTGCAGGTGTGTGAAAACAAGTTCCTGCGTTGCCTTCTGTCGGTCCCCCAATCAACCCCGACTTTCACAATACATCAAGAAATGGGAGTGGGTTACGTAGGAGATCAGTTGAAGTTGGCCCCGGTGGTTTGCTGGCTCAAGACCTGGCTTAACTCAGATTTAACCCTGAATCACATGATTTTAAAGGATTGTGTTTCCATGGATCGAGCTAACAATATTCCATGGCTCGCCTACGTCAAGTCCGCTTTAATTAAATTAGGGCGGCAGGAATTATTTGACCAGCCAGACAAAATAAAGAAGGAGGACCTGGCATGGGTTAAAACACATTTCCTGAATGGGCTGATGGCGGAGCGGGAGGAAATTGAGCTAAAAAAATCTACTGTTAGAGCATCTTTCTTACTGAAAACCTCCCCCCTGATTGAACCCTATATGAGATGGGTTACGAGGCCCGCCCATCGTGCACTTTTAACTAGGTTCCGTTTTAATTTAATTCATTTCTCCCTAGGCAACCTGCAAGGCTGGGGTAGGCCATGTGACCTGGGTCCTTGTACGTGTGATGATTTCTCAACCTAGGACACATTGCATTTTATGATGTTTTGTGAATTTTATAGCGTTATTCGTAGGAGGTTTTTAATCCCAATTTTGAAGGGAAAGGGTTTTATTCAGGCGAAACCCGCCTTGTTTTATCTCCAGCTGCTGAACAATCCGCAGGAAACTTTTTATATTGCCAGTTTTCTAGTTGCTGCTGTGAGATTGAAAAAAGTGCGGTTCCACCCGATACCCTACAGAGTTACTACTTAGTTTTTATTACCTGGAATTATTGTGTTTTTCCTGTGTCGATCTTTTGATTTGCTTGTGTATGGTAGCCCTGATTTATATGTAATTGGTTGAAGTTTGATTTTATGTGAATCTCCCTTTTTTATTAGATTGTTTTTATTTTGATGAATTGGATCTGTGTCTTTTTAAGTGTTTTAATATATTGTACTATGTGGTGTACTTTTATGGTTTTTAGTAACCGAAATAAAGTGGTTTGATGATTGATACAACGTTGTACAGCAGATGGAAGAAAATTGGAAACTTTAATTAAAAGTTTTGTAGCAAGTCAACTATCAATATTAGAAAGAACTTTCAAAGCAGTAGCAATTATTTTCCACGATGGACCTTCTACAACATCTGGACACTACACTGTCTATTTAAAGTGCAATAAAGGATGGACACATTGTAATGATGCCCATTTGCTTTTCAAATATCGGTTGCCTAATGAATTACCAAATTCATACCTAATATTTTTTATGCCAAAGTTTTGAGAACATCATTCGGCCTATTGGGAAGATGTCATTATGAATTAAGAAGTTTATTTTTGGTATTTTCACTGCAAATGGTTTCAAAAACATCATTTAGACTATAGGGAAAATATCAAGAATTGCTGATTCAATTATCTTTTCTGTTCTTTGATATTTTATTTAGAAAATTGTGTTACAAAGAAGCATTTGATATATTTGATCTTTGTATTATATGCAATATTATTGAGGATGTTTATTTTAGGAAATCTAAACACATAGTTGAGTTTGTTGTAAATATTTTGAACACAGATGTGGGTTTTTTTAACAATCTTATTGATTGTATTTTTTTGCCCACTGTTACATGATGAGCAACATTGAAATCACTGTCTATGGTGAAATTCAATAGATTCTGAGAACAGCAAAAAGGCAAACTGAATATGTTATGTAATGGTAAAATTATGTTGTCTACTTCAAACTATAATATTATATGTTATAACTGTATTTTTCTTCTCTTTTACAGACCAAGATTCTAAAGTTTGATAGTTTTTAAAATTTAGATTATAAAAAACAACTGAAAAAATTGTTTCAAAGAGTTTCATATCTACTATCGAAAAGGTAAGATTAAGTAACCCAAACACTATCCATGCAGTACTACATTCACCTCTGCACTATCCATACAGTCCTCTAGCCACGTAGACACTGCTCACTCGCTCCTTCAATTCCCCAGGTAGTACCCATGCAGTCAAGCAATCACCCTGTCACTCCCCGTACATTCCTTCAGTCACCCAGCCACTACCATGTACTAATCCAAACACTCCGCCAATACCCAAGGAACTAATAAATTCACCACGCACTCTCCTTGCGGTACTCTAATCATCCACTCAGTACCGATGTACTCATGCAAAGACCCAGTCACAAACACATGCACTACTGCAATCCCCTATGCACTACTCATGCAGTCCTCTAACCACTTACACACTTCTCATTCCCTCCTTCAATTCCCCTGGTAGTACCCATACAGTCCACCAATCACTCTGTCACTGCCCGTGCACTCCTCCAGTCACCCAGCCACTACCATGTACTAATCCAAACACTCCGCCAATACCCTAGCACTTATAAATTCACCAAGCACTCTCCTTGCGGTACTCTAATTATCCACTCAGTACCCATGTACTCATGCAATGACCCAGTCACAAACACATGCACTGCTGCAATCCCCTATGCACTACTCATGCAGTCCTCAAACCACTTACACACTTCTCATTCGCTTCTTCAATTCCCCTGGTAGTACCCATACAGTCCAGCAATCCAGTCCTCTAACCAGCAATCACCATCTCACTTCCCATGCACTCCTCCAGTCACCCAGCCACTACCATGTACTAATCCAAACACTCCGCCAATACCCAAGCACTTATAAATTTACCACGCAGTCTCCTTGCAGTACTCTAATCATCCACTCAGTACCCATGTACTCATGCAAAGACCCAGTCACAAACACATGCACTGCCGCAATCCCCTATGCACTACTCATGCAGTCCTCTAACCACTTACACACTTCTCATTCGGTCCTTCAATTCCCCTGGTAGTACCTATACAGTCCAGCAATCACCCTCTCACTTCCTGTGCACTCCTCTAGTCACCCAGCCACTATCATGTACTAATCCAAACACTCCGCCAATACCCAAGCACTTATAAATTCACCACGCAGTCTCCTTGCGGTACTCTAATCATCCACTCAGTGCCCATGTACTCATGCAAAGACCCAGTCACAAACACATGCACTGCTGCAATCCTCTATGCACTACTCATGCAGTCCTCTAACCACTTACACACTTCTCATTCGTTCCTTCAATTCCCTAGGTAGTACCCATACAGTCCAGCAATCACCCTCTCACTTCCCATGCAGTCCTCCAGTCACCCAGCCACCTCCATGTACTAATCCAAACACTCCGCCAATACCCAAGCACTTATAAATTCACCACACAGTCTCCTTGCAGTACTCTAATCATCCACTCAGTACCCATGTACTCATGCAAAGACCCAGTCACAACCACATGCACTGCTGCCATCCCCTATGCACTACTCATGCAGTCCTCTAACCACTTACACACTTCTCATTCGCTCCTTCAATTCCCCTAGTAGTACCCATGCAGTCCAGCAATCACCCTCTCACTTCCCGTGCACTCCTCCAGTCACGCAGCCACTACCATGTACTAATCCAAACACTCCGCCAATACCCAAGCACTTATAAAATCACCATGCAGTCTCCTTGCAGTACTGTAATCATCCACTCAGTACCCATGTACTCATGCAAAGACCCAGTCACAAACACATGCACTGCTGCAATCCCCTATGCACTACTCATGCAGTCCTCTAACCACTTACACACTTCTCATTCGCTCCTTCAATTCCCCTAGTAGTACCCATGCAGTCCAGCAATCACTCTGTCACTCCCCGTGAACTCCTCCAGTCACCCAGCCACTACCATGTACTAATCCAAACACTCCGCCAATACCCAAGCACTTATAAATTTACCACGCAGTCTCCTTGCAGTACTCTAATCAGCCACTCAGTACCCATGTACTCATGCAATGACCCAGTCACAAACACATGCACTGCTGCAATCCCCTATGCACTACTCATGCAGTCCTCTAACCACTTACACACTTCTCATTCGCTCCTTCAATTCCCCTAGTAGTACCCATGCAGTCCAGCAATCACTCTGTCACTCCCCGTGCACTCCTCCAGTCACCCAGCCACTACCATGTACTAATCCAAACACTCCGCCAATACCCAAGCACTTATAAATTTACCACGCAGTCTCCTTGCAGTACTCTAATCAGCCACTCAGTACCCATGTACTCATGCAATGACCCAGTCACAAACACATGCACTGCTGCAATCCCCTATGCACTACTCATGCAGTCCTCTAACCACTTACACACTTCTCATTCGCTCCTTCAATTCCCCTAGTAGTACCCATGCAGTCCAGCAATCACTCTGTCACTCCCCGTGCACTCCTCCAGTCACCCAGCCACAACCATGTACTAATCCAAACACTCCGCCAATACCCAAGCACTTATAAATTCACCACGCACTCTCCTTGTAGTACTCTAATCATGAGTCACTTAAGTAATTTTTCTTTTTTAACCAGTAGAGGTGGTTCCGTAAGAACCTTTTTTTTTCTGAACAATTTTAAAAAACAGTTGTTATTTTTAACTTTTTAAACTTTTTTTGTATGTTTTTTATTTTAAAAGCAACAGACAAAAATGAAGATCAGGAAACGATCTCTCTAACAAAAACAAAAGCACATTCTAAAAAGAAAAATTAACATTTATGTGCTTTTAGAGCAGCAGAGATAACGTCCACACACTGCTCTCCAATACACAGTTTGGTGTCGCACTTAATGCAACTAACTTCTGCATTTAAAAATTCTGGAAGAATGTGGGGCCTTGGAGCAGGTGGAACCTGTGCTGATGTAGATGGAGCATTGCAATCACGTTGGGCAGCAGCATTCAACTCTCTTCTGCTCTCCTCTCTTGCCAGGTGTACCGGGTGTATCGTCTCCAAATGCTTCTTCATGCTGCTAGTACCGCACAAATACTTCTTTTCGGATCCTCTAGACAGCACTCTCTTGCAAATAATGCAAGTAACTTTTCTGGCATGCACCTTTTTTTCGCCTTGAGGAACAGTGAAAAAAGCCCATACAATGCTTTCTTTTTTCTTCTTGCCCTGGTCCACCATCTGTTCTTCCTCCTCAACAGCCAAAGGATCAACCTCAGCAAGACTGGAAGCCATGTTTTTTTTTAAAAAATAAACAAACACACAAAAAAGGTAAAGTTAAGAAGACAAGTAGGAAACAGGTCTTGTCTCTGTGAAAGACAAAAAATAAGGGGAATATCAAGAGGATGGATCCTCCCTCTTCCACAATGAAATTGATTTAAACCAATCAGATTCTTTTTTTCTTCTGCTGACATGAAGTCGCGTAGGGTGCGCGCACCCATCACGCACCCCTCGCGCACCCGCGAAATATCGAATACATGATTATACACTATATATAAAAATTTCTATAAACTTTTAATAAGTATATTAGCAAAACTGTTCACTCTAATATAATATTCAAAGTTTCAATAGTCATTTTTTCAAGTTTAAAAATACGCCGAAGTCGCGACCCCGGCGCGATCACGGTGCAATCATGGCGCGACCCAGGAAATACGTGCAGGGAGGGGTCGTGCACACTACACGCATACGTCGCTTATATAGCAAAATTAGTTTCAAACAGATTATATTGAAAATAATAGTTTAAAAATACTTTTGTAAATTAATTTAGGCAAACACTTAATGCAAAACTTTTATTCATAATTAATTTAAAGATATTTCATACTTTACAAATTACGCCGAAGTTGCGACCCCCGCGCGACTTCTAAAATGGCTGTGCGCGCACCCTTCGTGTAGGGTGCGCGAAGGGTGCGCAACGTCTGCATAATAATTAAAAAAAAAATAATAATAATATAGTTTTCCTAACTATAAATTATTCTAAACTTTTTTTAAATATATATATGTATATATGTAGTCAATAAAAAAACCATAGGATTGAGTCACATTATACTTAGAAATTAGCATTTAAAAAACCTTTGAAATTCACTGAAAAAACCATAGGTTTCAGGGACGTTATAGTTAGAAATTAGCATTTAAAAAACCTTTGAAATTCACTAAAAAAACACAGGTTTCAGGGACGTTATAGTTAGAAATTAGCATATAAAAAACCTTTGCAATTCACTGAAAAAGCCATAGGTTTCAGGGACGTTATAGTTAGAAATTAGCATTTTAAAAACCATAGAAATTCACTGAAAAAACCATAGGTTTCAGGGACGTTATAGTTATTTGGACATTTCACTCGTACAAAACCAGAGAAATTCAGGCGTTATAGTTAGTTGGGCTAACTATAACTCACGCCCCCGCAATGCACTGCTGATGACGTTACATATTACATCACTCATCACATGGTCAGTGCCATCACTGATGACATCACTGATGACATCATCCACGTGATGATCTGATGCACTTCCTCACACCCTAATATAACCTTTGAAACACCCCCTCTAAAATACAGACTACTATTCTCTAAACAATAGACACACTAATACCAGTTAGTACATACCCACTCACTGATCCATAGGTCTACACACACATCCACTCACCCATACAGTGACTCATACACGCAGTCACTCATCAATATAGGTATTGAAATATGCAATCATACACCTGTACAGATACTCACACACCGCCACACACCCATAGAGTTACTCACACACCTAGTCAGTCTTGCAAAAAATCAATCACTACTCACCTATACAGTTATACACACACCACTTCACTTATTCATACAGATACTAACACATACTTATTGTCTTATACAATCACTGACACAAGCACACAGTCATACATACAGTCAATCTCACAATCACTCACTATCATATATAGACATTTATATATTCCGACACTCACATATACTGTCTTTTACATATGTAGTTACTTACACATGTACTACTGAGATATCCATTTACTCACCAACACACCCATACAAACACTCACCCACCCATACAGACCTTCACAGATGCACTCTTAAACCCATATACCCAGTGAATGACTCACTCACACATCTATACACAGGGTCACACACCCCCACCCATACACACAGACACTCACGCATCCATACAGATACTCAGACAACCAATCATTAATCCATATAGACACTCGTTTACATACACAACAACCCATGCAACTGCTTACACACCAACTGACAGACTGATACAGACATTCACACAGTTTAGTCACTAACCCATGCATTCAGTAAGACACATTTAATTACTCACTTATACACTCAGTCACGCACCTACTAAATCCTCCATCCAGACACTCATACACCCACTCATTCTTCAATACACCTTGGCATATATATAATACATATTAAAACTTTAAAGAAACTCAGTCACTGGATGATGTCATCAGTGATGTCATCAGTGATGTCATTTGAGATGTCATCAGTGATGTCATCAGTGATGTCACTGACCATGTGATGAGTGATGTAATATGTAACGTCATCAGCAGTGCATTGCGGGGGCGTGAGTTATAGTTAGCCCAACTAACTATAACGCCTGAATTTCTCTGGTTTTGTACGAGTGAAATGTCCAAATAACTATAATGTCCCTGAAACCTATGGTTTTTTCAGTGAATTTCTATGGTTTTTTAAATGCTAATTTCTAACTATAACGTCCCTGAAACCTGTGGTTTTTTCAGTGAATATATATATATATATATATATATATATATATATATATATATATATATATATATATATATATATATATATATATATATGCCAATCGAAAGTACCCGAAGTAAGAAGGCACCACACACAGCGTAAATTCAACCTTTTATTCTGGTAGACAGCAGCATGCTCAGCGAGGCCCTCGCAGCTTCGTCTTGTGTGCCATACGCGTTTCAGGAGCAATCTCCCTTGTTCACTGGCTAACGTCGAGGAAGAGACAGCTGTGCAGGTTTAAATCGCACTCGCGATTTACATGGTAAAACCAGCCCCAATGGGCGTGTCCTGGCAAGGTATTCTGGTCTTTGTAGGCAGGTAAGTTCTTGTATCCTGGATGGATACTGCTGTTCACTTCCCTTAATGCTTTCAATTCCCTCTGGATCGCTGTTTGAAGCCCGGCTGGGCTGCTGCTATTTTCGTGTCCCACCAGACGGAGAACGCCGTTCCATTTGTACTTTTGTATTTCACCGACAAATGGACCTGCTGGAGTATGCAGCGGGGTAGCCTTCGTGGCCAGGGCAGACCACATATATGCCAATCGAAAGTACCCGAAGTAAGAAGGCACCACACACAGCGTAAATTCAACCTTTTATTCTGGTAGACAGCAGCATGCTCAGCGAGGCCCTCGCAGCTTCGTCTTGTGTGCCATACGCGTTTCAGGAGCAATCTCCCTTGTTCACTGGCTAACGTCGAGGAAGAGACAGCTGTGCAGGTTTAAATCGCACTCGCGATTTACATGAGTAAAACCAGCCCCAATGGGCGTGTCCTGGCAAGGTATTCTGGTCTTTGTAGGCAGGTAAGTTCTTGTATCCTGGATGGATACTGCTGTTCACTTCCTTAATGCTTTCAATTCCCTCTGGATCGCTGTTTGAAGCCCGGCTGGGCTGCTGCTATTTTCGTGTCCCACCAGACGGAGAACGCCGTTCCATTTGTACTTTTGTATTTCACCGACAAATGGACCTGCTGGAGTATGCAGCGGGGTAGCCTTCGTGGCCAGGGCAGACCACATATATGCCAATCGAAAGTACCCGAAGTAAGAAGGCACCACACACAGCGTAAATTCAACCTTTTATTCTGGTAGACAGCAGCATGCTCAGCGAGGCCCTCGCAGCTTCGTCTTGTGTGCCATACGCGTTTCAGGAGCAATCTCCCTTGTTCACTGGCTAACGTCGAGGAAGAGACAGCTGTGCAGGTTTAAATCGCACTCGCGATTTACATGGTAAAACCAGCCCCAATGGGCGTGTCCTGGCAAGGTATTCTGGTCTTTGTAGGCAGGTAAGTTCTTGTATCCTGGATGGATACTGCTGTTCACTTCCCTTAATGCTTTCAATTCCCTCTGGATCGCTGTTTGAAGCCCGGCTGGGCTGCTGCTATTTTCGTGTCCCACCAGACGGAAAACGCCGTTCCATTTGTACTTTTGTATTTCACCGACAAATGGACCTGCTGGAGTATGCAGCGGGGTAGCCTTCGTGGCCAGGGCAGACCACATATATGCCAATCGAAAGTACCCGAAGTAAGAAGGCACCACACACAGCGTAAATTCAACCTTTTATTCTGGTAGACAGCAGCATGCTCAGCGAGGCCCTCGCAGCTTCGTCTTGTGTGCCATACGCGTTTCAGGAGCAATCTCCCTTGTTCACTGGCTAACGTCGAGGAAGAGACAGCTGTGCCTTCTTACTTCGGGTACTTTCGATTGGCATATATATATATATATATATATATATCTATCACAATACTCCTCCAAATTTAAGAAGAGATCTGCACTCATGGCGCAAGTTTCCCATTTCATTTATTGGCAAGAAACTCAGCAAATCCAGGACGCGTTTCAGCTGTCCCTGCAGCCTTTTTCAACTGGTGAGAATGCTGGTATTATTTAATATATAAAGCTTTCATGTGGGTTCAATTAAACTGAAATAGTAAAAATACTCAAGTTCTCAGCACTCGTTGCAATCACTTGAATACGTTTTTAGACCAGTGTCACTTTAAATAGTTCATGGACAGATGTCTTCAGAGTGCGAGCAATAATTAACCTCACTGTGCAAATATGCCTTTTGTAAAACCAGCATTCCGTTTTTACTGCTGTGGTAAGTGTTTAAAATCCATTACAGTCTCACCAATGTTTTCCATGTCTTGCGCCCCCCTCAGAAGGCAGCTGCCTTCTGTGGCCCCAGCTCCGAGAGTACCTCTGTCATCAGGACGGAAAAACATTTCCTTTCCTTCCGTCACACGATAATGCTTCGGGGGCGCTCTAGCTTCATAAGTCGTGACCTTCAAAAGATTGCGGTTGCTGCATAAGCGCTCCAAATCGCTGGTGGTGCAGTAAAAGACGTCACCGCTGGCGTCTGTAAAACATTCACAAACCTCCTCCAAATTTAAGAAGAGATCTGCACTCATGGCGCAAGTTTCCCATTTCATTTATTGGCAAGAAACTCAGCAGATTAAAATCCAGGACGCGTTTCAGCTGTCCCTGCAGCCTTTTTCAACTGGTAAGAAGGCTGGTATTATTTAATATATAAAGCTTTCACGTGGGTTCAATTAAACTGAAATAGTAAAAATACTCAAGTTCTCAGCACTCGTTGCAATCACTTGAATACATTTTTAGACCAGTGTCACTTTAAATAGTTCATGGACAGATGTCTTATATATGAACTCCAACTCCAGTTTCCCCAATCAGAAATGGACACCGACACAGGAGCTTAGATCATTCATCTGTTACTTGCAGCGGGGTAGCTAACCTCTTCAAGATTTCCAATAGTCACCTGTCCCTGTACTCCGTTTCCATCAGAAAGAGACGAGCTGCAGCTCAATTCCTTTGAGCGTGATTATTTATTTTTCTAACAGCGAAAAAAAAACGGCGCATTTTGGAGTTGGCCGCTCCTTGCTCACGGGTCCGTTGCGTTTGCTCTACCATTACGTAAATACTAGTGCTACCATCAACACGATAAAAATAGGACTACATAACCTTTTAGAAATATGTAAATCTACTTGGCAGCCATCTTATAGCATTATTTTCATGCTAATAATGGAACATTCTGCTTTACATAATTGCATTTTCAAGCTTGTTATCATACATCTTTGGACATCAATCCTGCTATAGAATGCATGAATCAATTTTAAATCATAGCTATCATCATCACGGTCTTATATTGCTGTATCCTTGCATATAATTCCTTTACTTTATCAAAAATAAACAAAATGTTCATCATTTTTGTGATCACCTTTCAAACAATTCTGCCCTAGCGGGCAATTAATTAATTTGTTCTTTCAGTCAGAAAATAACCAGTAATAACAGACCTCCAATACATGATAATATGCCCCAGTGGACCATGCCCCCTTTTTTATTTTTAAAGTGAGGGGGCCCCCCTCCTGGGCCTTTTTCAGCCCCAGGGACCCCATCCCCCAGTGCCAGGTCTCTACTGTGGGTGCCCTGGTCCCACCCAGGACACCCACTCATCGGTTGGGGACCGCAGGGGAGCCTGAAGGCCCCTGTGGCACCTGCCAGCTCCCCGCATCCTGTGGGAGCCGACATTACTTTTGGATAGACAAACTGCTAAACATGCAGCTCCCTCAGTCCAAATGCAATTCTGCTCTGCTTTGAGTAAGCAAGAGAATTTTACATGCTCTTGCTTACTCGAAGCAGAGCAGAGTTTTCTATGACTTGGCGGAAGTGGTGCTTCCGCCAAGCCATTCCCGAACAGCAATGTCCCGAGGTGAGCACCCTAGGACATTGCTGGAGCCGGCCCTCTGTGGTGGCAGTCCCCAGGGCCAGCTTTGGCTCCTGACGGGGGATGTGCGGCCCCCCTCCATTGCAGAACACATCCCCGGGAAGGTGGTAGTCCCCGGGGCTGCCCGGCCCCCCACTTTAAGTGTTGCAATTTGCCCCGGGGAGTTTGCGGTTCCTGGGGCTACGGGGGGGCCCACTTTAAGTTTTGCAGTTTGCCCCCAGGGGGCGTGCAGCTTACCTCCCCCGCATTAATGTTGAATTATGCCCCAGGGAGGTGGCAGTCCCCGGGGCTGCAGGGGCGGCATGGGCCCCCCCACATTCAATAATAATTTGCCCTGGGGAGTTGGTGGTCCCCAGGGCACGGGGGTGCCTTTGGCAACCCCCATATAATTTTCAAAAAGCCCCGGGGAGGTGGCGGTACCGGGGCTTTAATGCTCCAAGGAGTGGGGCCCTGTGTGCCCCCCTCCTAAGTATTATACACTTAAACCCGGGACCTGGCCACCCGAGGGCTGATTACAAATGAGGCGCGGGAGGCTGCGCTTCATTTAAAAAAAAAAAAAAAAAAACAATTCGGCAGGAGTCACGGATCCAGCGCAACTCCGGACTAATTCTTTTTAAGAAAAAAGCTTTTGGGCCCTGGAGGCCTGGGGGGGGGATCAGGCTGTTTCTAACTTGCCCCCTTTTCTTTTTACATTTTTTTTCTGTGACTCGGTTCAACCGAGTCACAAGGTTGCTTCCAACACTTCTTGTTTAGAAGTGTTGGCAGCCAATCAGATCTCAGTACAAGATCGGGAGCGATCGCGGATCCACTGCATCCCTATATACACAACTGGAAATTTCTTTAAATAACTCCAAAAATGCTGAACGGATTTACACCAAATAACAAAACACACATCCCTGAACTAACATCTATCATCCTGCCAAATTTGGTGTCATTCCATTCAGCAGTTCAGGCATGTCCTCAGGGCCTGGACTGTGGCCAGGCCCTGGGGTAAAGCCCCCACAGGCATCCAACCTCACACTGCGCACGGCCTTTGGCCTAGTAACTTTAGCCATGCTGAATAGCAGCCACTCTGGTGTACAATATTGCTAAAACATATTTACAAAGCCAACAGCTCTTGCATAGGCGAGACCTAGTGGCTTTGCCAATGCTTGTTACCTTTTTGACACCCTGTCCTCTTTTGTCTTCACATTTACCTTTTCCACAAAAACATATTTTTGTGGAAAACATATTTAGTCATTTTAATTTTTCCTTAAAATGAAATTTCAGCAGCCTGTTTTCATGAGGATGACTTTCTTCATTAAAGGAAATTGTCAAAATAACGGAATACCCTGAAGAAGCAGTCAACTTAAGGCCAGCAGTCAACTTAAGGCCAGCAGTCAACTTAAGGCCAATCGAGGACCAAGCACTCGATTTGAGCTCCACCTTCTAGGTAGTATAAGGCAAATGTACACAAGACAATAACTGGTAGGGCCTCCAACAGTACATTCCACAGTTTGAGCAGACGTATACTTTCAAGTCTGTTATATTCTTTTAATAGGTCTGAATATAGACAGCTTCAGCTGTTTGTTACCATAGCACATGTAATCCATTCAAAGAAAAATACAAAAAGTAGAGAGAGAGAGAGAGAGTAGCTTTCGGCCTGCCTCTTTTACTGATGGGCTTTCTTGCCTTCATCTGCATTAGGCATAGGCCGAGTGGGCGGTCAGCGGGCAGCATTTAGTGAATGTTTACATTTTTTGATTGCCACTACTTTAAGACGTTGGTGATGTGCATGAAGATGTTTTTTTCCTGTGATGGTTCCACCAGAGGTGGCTTTTCCGCTGTCGTACTATTGTTGCAATTCAGAACATCCAGCAGCTCCTATGATGCTAGCGCATTCTGCTCACGTTAGGCATTGCAATACAAATAAGAGTGCCTAATGGCTCTTCTATTATACTCAATGGCTGTCTTGTATTGACTGACTTTGCCCCCTTGCTCAGCTTCTTAAAAGGAACAGAACCTATATATTCATCTCTCTGTGCCACTTCTCACTCATTTTTCTTTCATCCTCTCTTCATCTTCTGACTCTTTAGTTGCCTCTCCTAAACTCAAAGGGGCATATTTACAATAAAGTGGCGAGGCCTGTCATTAAGCCAAGAAGGCTAACGGAACGCTTCGTCACTTTAGAGACGCAGGCTGCACCATATTTATGTTATGTTATGTTATGTTATGTTATTATGACTTGTATAGCGCGCGTATACCCTTAGGTGTCTTGGCGCTTCCGGTCTTCAAATTACATTACAAACCACTGATCCTAAAAGAGCCATGTCTTTAGCTGCTTTCTGAACTCCAGGAGGGAGGGAATTTTCCTAAGATAAAGTGGGAGAGAGTTCCATTCCTTTATGGTATTGTAACTAAAACTCCTCCCACCCCAATTCGTTTTTTAATTCTAACAGTAGGCATCAAATTTAAATTTGCCGATCGTAGAGATCTATTGAGGGAATACCATCTGAAGAGGTCCCATAGAAATTTCGGACCTTCTTTGTAAAGGGCCTTGTGAGCGATACAAAGCGCCTTAAATTTTACCCGCTGACCGACTGGCAGCCAGTGCAGGTCCTGAATCCCTTTTGTCACTGACTGATACTTGGGGATGTCCAATATGAGTCTTGCTGCAGCATTTTGTACCATTTGCAATTTTCTAAGGAGAGAGGATTGAATGTTAATATAAAGGCCATTGCAATAGTCAAGTTTTGATAAGACTAGAGAGGTCACAACTGTCTTTCTAGATTCTTTAGGAATAAAAGGAAGTATTTTTTTTAAGGTTTTAATCATGAAGTATGTGGAAGACACCACTGTGGACACTTGGGGTTTCAGGCTCAGTTTGTCATCTATAATAACGCCAAGATTTTTAGCCTTAATTACAGGTGAAGGTGGGGGGCCAAGATTGTCTGGCCACCACTCAGGGGACCAAGGTGGAGAAAGATTACCAAACATCATCAATTCCGTCTTGCTTGAGTTCAATTTCAAGCAGTGATTGCTCATCCAGCTACTTAATTTAATCATACACTCGTGAAGTTTTAGAGAATGATTGATATCCTTGTCTATTGTCGAGATTACCAACTGGGTATCATCGGCGTAGGTGGTAGGGATCAAATTGAAACTTCTAATCAATGGTGCCAATTCAGCCACGTAAATGTTAAAAGCGTAGGGCTCAATGATGAGCCCTGAGGGACCCCGCATGGCAGTATAAAAGGTGCCGACTTAAATTTGCCTAGGTGGACAGATTGGGATCTTTCTGATAAAAGGATGTCAACAGGGAGAGGGCTGCTCCTCCTATCCCTATTGTTTTTAATCGCTGGACCAGAAGAGCATGGTCAACAGTATCAAATGCTGCGGATAGGTCCAGCAGTATAAGAACTGCTGACCCACCGCAATCCAAAGAGGATCGAATTTCTTCCGTGGTTTTAATCAAAGCCGTTTCCGTACTATGATTGGCTCTAAAACCGAACTGGCTGTGATCTAAAACTTGGCTGTCCACGATAAAAGTAGAGAGTTCTACATTTAACATTTTTCAATTATCTTTGCAGGCAAAGGAAGTCTTGCAATAGGTCGATAATTGGCAGGGTCAGTTGAATTCAAATTAGCTTTTTTTAGAAGAGGCAAGATACAAGCCTAGAATACAATACTAGAATATGGTGCAGCCCTGCTTTTTCCCCAGCGCTGGTGCTAACTTTAGCTGCCTATGTGTTGAGGAGAAGATTCTTTATGTGCAGGAAGCTGCTTAATGCAGCACACATAGAAGTTGCAAAACTGCTTTTTTTTAAATGATTGTTTATGTGCAGGAAGGGGGACCTTCATGCACATAAACAATCATTGGTGTTTTGCTGTTTCATTGTGTGTTGCACAACTCAGCATACATGGAAACAGCAAAAACAAGGAGAAATAAAACATTTCTCCTCATTTCCCCTGTTTAAGACCAGGTTTTTGTATCAATACAAAGAGGGGGGGGGGACCAGGAGCCAGTTGTGGTCCAGTGCCCGTGCTCCTAATGTGGAACGTCTAATCAAAGGGGGGACACTGTTCCGGTAGAGGGGTGCAACATGTCACCCGCTCAATGCGAGGAGGAAGAGGAAAGAGACCTAAGGAAAAAAGGGGGAAACAAAGAGGGAGGTGTAGGTTGTCCTAGGTATTAGGACCCACTTGTGAGAGGGAAGAACAAGTTTTGCCTCTTGTTGCCCTCACACACCCTGAAGGATGTCATGCTTCATCTTCGGGCATTTGCTCCTCGTTGGGCCGGCGCTGCAATGCCCTACGGGTCCCCCGAAGGGTCACTTTGGCGGAGATCTTTTTAGAGAAAAGCCGTAAGGTGCATGCGGGTGTGTGGGGTGGGTCCTCTTGGAGGGTGATGTAGTGCGTGCAACGTAAGTTAAAACTGCCTAAGGGCTACCAAAAACAAGTTTAATGTGGCGGTACCTTTGACAGAATAAAGACCCGTAGGTTGAGAGTTACCCCAAGCGGCTTAATGTGCCCAGGTAACTAAAATATAAAAGAGGTCGACATGTTTCGCGCCTGTGTGGTCTCAAAGATCCATGGCGCTTCTTCAGGACCGAATCAAAACAAAGTGAAGTGTTGTGCACGTGAAAAGTGAAAGGGTAAATTACCTCTTAGGGTGTCAGGACTGGGCCAGGGAACTGTGTACCCTACAGTCTGGCTACAAAACTAAATAGTTGTGACCGCTCCTGGACACCACCTAGGAGAAAAAACAACAGAAAACAAAGGAGACATGCGTCAGAACTGTTTGTGAAGCGTCGCAATGTGGCCCCACAGCCTATAGCCAAACTGTGCACATCATAGTGTAGAAAACAAGACAAGGATGGTCAAAGTAGTGCCAATAGAGCAGAAACCCCTGCGCGGTGTCTCAACTACGATCACCGGGCGGGCCGGGCACCCGCCGTGCCAGAAAGCATGGCCGCTGCGTGTGTGGCCCCGCCGGCGCCCTAGGAGTCACCCGTGCTCGGTGTTGTGCTGAAGACAGATGGACCCAGTATTGTGGGCGAGTGCGTGCCTGTAACAAATTGAGGTTGTGGTTTAAAAAGAACAATAACCTTCCGTGCCATGTAGAGAGGCACCTGAAGGTAGTAGAGCCTCCTTGAGCCGCAACTTTCCGCCCCACGAGTGTGGTTTACAGTAGTCAGAGTCAAATACTGCCCTTACTTATAAATAAAAGGAGAGTTGCTCCATAGGCTAGAAGAGTAGGACGCCCGCAAAGAAGAAAACACAATGTGGAACACAGATGTCAGATAGTACCCATGTTCTATCATCACAGTGCGATATAGAGAACTTACTGTTTTATTTCTGTTGTCCTAATCGCAATGTTCTTACTCACAATTTTGCTCGGGTGCCGGCTCATTCGCACCTACCCCGTCCGTACGTCTGCCTGCAGTGTGCGGTCATGGCGGGGACGACTTAAAGTAGTGTAGCTAATTGGTTCTCGGGAGGAGCCCTCTTCCGGTACGCCCAATCATGCAGCTCGCAGCTGTGCATGTGTCAGGGGGCAGCGGTACTGCGCATGTATTCTTTTTTTTTTTTTTTTATCCTCATCTCACCAATAAGCTTCTGCAATATCTCAAAGAGAAAAGCCAAACGTTCGGAACTGTGCGCCCAATGGCTACTACAATTGCATAGGCCAACCAAGCCAGCCTCCTTCGTTGAAGGCTTGGTGTAATCATAGGACTAAGTTGAACCAAGAGGGGGGTCTACATCAGATTCCGATCCTTACCCCAGTAGACCATAGCTGACCAGATATTCACCCCATTCTCGATCTCGTCACCCTGATCCAAACGTGCCATGGCAAACACAGCTTTCAACCATTCCTCATTCATTGGGGGGTGAGGCTCTTTCCATTTTAAACAGATTTCCCTTCGGGCTATTAAAACCAGGTATAATAGTAAACCTTTTTGATCTTGCTGAAGGTTCTTTCCATTGACACCATCATCCCCAAATATTACCAGGGGGACATTTACCATAATTCTGATCTTAAAAATACCACTAAGAACTTCCGCCACTCCCTTCCAGAAAACCCTAAGTTCTAGGCACTCATAGAAGATGTGTATATCGTTTGCATTAGGAAGGGTACATCTAGGGCACTTAGGGGAGGATAGAGGGGCGAACTTAGCAATCTTTGCAGGTGTATAGTAGAGCCTATTGATGACAAAAAAATTGTTCTTTTTGAGGCTAGCTGGTCTCACATATTTGTAGAGAAGCTTCAATGAAGGTTCATAAAAATCTGTACTCTCTGATTCACATGGAGACAGATTCACACCACATGCAGTGGAGGTAGGTCCATATCTTCCACCTCCAATAGCTTTTTGTACCAGAATGAAACCTCCTTTCTTTTGGGACATGCATTTTGCAAGGTTCGTTCTGTCTCCCAGTCTCCTCTTATGTCCTCCTTTTCTGCTGTAAACCAGGAGGCTAATTGAAGAAATTTAAATCTTGAAAAGCTACTGCCAATCTTTGCTCTTAGAACTTCCCAGGGATGCACTCCATCAGTAGAGACGAGCTCCGACCAGATGTTAATGCCCGCCCTTTTAATGGAAATCGCTAAGCTATCCTTCAAACAGACTGGGGTGCCCGGGGAGTCCCAGATCGGTGCAAAGTCTGAGTAATACCCAATCCTCCATCTACATCGAACCTTGTACCATACCCTAAGGGCAGCCCTCAAGACTTTCAGACGCACCTTTTTGAAAAATCTAGGTGCCCCAAATTTGTACAAAAAACCTTCCCCCACACCACTGCCCTCTACCATCACCATTTCCCCTAGTAACCTCCCCCATGATGTTTCTTCTGGTTTAACAAGTAGCATCCTTATGTTTTTAAATTGGAAAGCGACTGAATACCAGTTGATGTCCGGGAGGGCCAGCCCGCCTTTAATGAGCCTACGTCTCAACTTTTTCCATGACAGTCTGGCCCCTTTATTTGCCCAGTTCAAACTTCCGATCTTACTTTGTATTCTGCCAATATCTTTACTTGGGAATTCAAGTGGGATTGCGTTAAACAAATATGTCAATTTTGGCAAAATAACAATTTTTACCAAGTTAACCCGGCCGTAAATAGTTAAGGGGAGGCTGTTCCATCTAGCAAATAGCCTTTCAACCTCTTTAATAATCCTATTTAGGTTAAGCTGGGGAATTTTGTCCAGATCCTTAACAATGGTGATGCCCAGGTATCTCAACTCGTTACTCATGGTGCCTGCGCAGTTGTCGATATTCCAACACATCACCTCTGTTTTGGAGGTGTTGGCAAGATAACCCGAATGGGTACCAAAATCTTCCAGCAAAGCTTCAACCCTGGGGATAACCACCCCAGGATCGTTGGTATATAGCAGCAAATCGTCAGCATAAAGAGCCAGCTTGCTGCTATATTGCTGTGATTTAAAGGGAGAAATCTGGTTATCCAATCTTATTGCTTGCGCGAATGGCTCAATATAGAGGTCGAATAGCAACGGAGAAATAGGACAACCTTGTCTTGTTCCTCTATGTATATTGAAACTGGAAGTTAACATGCCATTCAACAGAATTTTGGGTGAGGCTCCCTGATAGCACTTCATCAATGTCTGAACAAAGACAGGGCCGAAGCCCATCACCCTAAGTACCTCCCACAGGTATACCCAGCAGACTCTGTCAAACGCCTTGGCCGCGTCTAAAGCCACTACGGCCAAGGGATCCGAACGCCCCATAGCCAAATCGATATTACCAATTAGCTGATGGGTCTGTTCCTGGATAAACCTACCAGGAATGAAACCTTTTTGATCTGGATTAATCAGCCCGGGAACCAATTTGACCAGTCTCCCTGCTAGAACACTCATAAAGATCTTATAATCAGCATTCAGCAGGGAGATTGGCCTATATGAGTCTGCCTTTCGGGGATCTTTCCCAGGTTTTAAGATCAAAATAATGGTTGCTTCTTTCCATGAGCTCGGAACCAGTCCTTCAGACCTATAGACTGAATTAAACAAGATCGACAATATCGGGACCAGTTCACCCAGGAGGAGTTTGTACACTTCACAGGGAAGTGCATCAGTACCAGCAGCCTTATTGTTTTTACCCTTCCTTATTTGGTCTCTTATTTCATTTTCCGTTATGGGGGCATCTAAACACGCACAACCCTCGTTTGTTAATGTCGACAATGATTTATTTCTAAGCCAATTTTGAAGAGTATCGTTATTAGGTACCTTCCCTTCACTATATAGATCTGAAAATAGAGAGAGAAGGCAAGCTTCTATGTCCTCAGGATTACTAGACTTCTCCCCACTTTCATTTATTATCAATGCATTAATATTGTTCTTGGAGCAATCTAATCTAGCTTTCCACGCCAAGAGGGCACCTGCCCTCTCTCCATATTCAAAATTTTGCATATTTTTTGTTCTCCATTGCGCCCTACATTTAAGATCCAATCTCCCCCTATAATCTTGACGTACTTGATCCAGATCTTTCTGAACTAGTAGGAGCCTTTGGGGATTCCCATAGCAAATCTGGGACCTCTCCTCCTCGAGTATGCAGATTTTCCTCTCAAGGGTCCGTAACTCCCTAGTCTCCTCCCTGTTCTTTGAACATATAAGACCATGCAGCAGGCCCCTTATACTAGCCTTAAAGGCATCCCAGACATAATCCATGGAAGTAGAGCCCATATTTATTGAAAAATAATCAACGGTAGCCAATTTAAGAGCCCTTACTATATCCTCATCTAACAACATGGACCTTTTAAGGGTCCACCTGGGTTGTGAGTTATACCTTTTCCCCACATACGAGACCAGCACCGGGGCATGGTCAGATATGTGGCTAGGCAAAACAGTTATATTGCTCATATTGACTAAGCTAGACTTATCCATTAAAACATAATCGATTCTTGAAGAATGCCCATGTTTCTTGCTATGGAACGTAAATCCGTTTTTCTCACCCATTTTTGCCCTCCAGACATCTACAAACTCCAAATCATGTAGCATGTTTTTCAGTGCTAATCGTACTCTAGGGGCCCCCACATATCGGCTAAGATTAGATCTATCTTTTACAGGATCAAGAAGAACATTAAAATCGCCTCCTATGATTATTGGCGAGATAAGTTCGACAAGGTTAGACTGTAATCTTATGATATATGTCGGGTCATCAGTATTAGGACCATAGAAGGAGGCACATGCTAACTCTAATCCTCCAAAGTCCAATATGGCCACTATCCACCTCCCTGATACATCTGAATGAATGGTTTTTATAGAGCAACCTGCCCCCGTTTAATCAAAATAGCCACACCCTTGTTATGTACTGTCTGCACAGAGGAACAAAAGTATTTTACCCAAGAGTATTTAGAGAAGATAATAGAACACTCTGCGTGGCTTAAATGCGTCTCCTGGATAAGACAAATTTGGGCAGGAGATAATTCTAAGTACTTTAACACCAGACATTGTCTACGGGGGCACCTTAAACCATTAACATTCCATGACATAATCTTAACCTCCCTACTCAAGAGGCGTATGTCTGTCATCTAGTGGAAAGAGCCAGCACGGCCGAACGCTTATAAATGGGAGATTGGGGACTTTTTTTTTTTTACCCACTGCTCCTCACCCGGTGCAACCCCCCAACGCCCACCCCTCCTCCCCTCGGTGACCCCTCCCCCCCCACGGGAAACCCTCCCTTCTATTAGGCAGAAGCCTATTCGGCCTCGTTCCCTTGGGTCAAACAAAAAATAAAGAAAAACTTATTACATCAATCACAGGTCTTGATGTCAGTAGCCCTTACCTTACCTCATCTGCCTCTCAAACCTACACCCCACTTTTAATCTTTTCTATTAGTTGATCCACCTCCTCCACAGTGTGGTACATATACATGTGGTTATTCCACATAATGCGGAGAGAAGCAGGAAACTTCAATTGCACCTTTGCCCCCAGTTTATTTAAAACCTCCATTCTTTTGCCCAGCTCATACTGCCTTGTTGCCGTGATATGCGATACATCCGACCTGATGGAGAAAGAGAAAGGATTGGAAGAGGAATTAGAAGTTATACTTCCTTCCTTTAAAGCCAAGGAGAGGATAGCCTCTTTAACAGTATATGTCAAGAAATTAATTAAGATTTTCCTTGGTTTTTGCTTGGCGGGGTTTCTTTTAAACGGGTCACGATGTACCCGTTGAATTTCCTTGGCAAGATCCACTTCGGGAGAATTTTTTAGCACTGTCTCTTTCAACAGGGATATCACAAACCCCCTGATGTCCGCCCCCTCTAGTGCTTCAAGGACATTAATAAGTCTCAGGTTATTATTCCTTGTATGGTTTTCCAATCGCTCAAGTTCTCCCTTCAATTCCTTATTTTAGGTTGCTAGCTTAACCATTTCCGCAGTGGAGGTGTGGAGCGTCTCTTTAATTTTCGGTATCTCCTGCTCCAAAGCATCCGTTCTCAAGGAGACCTCCTCCAGCTTCTGCGCTAGCACCACACACAACGCCTGAATCGCTGCCTGGTTGGTTTCTGATACAATAAACCTATTCCTCATCTCATCTTTAAGAGAGAGTAAGATTTCTGCCAAAGAACCTGTTGGCGTTGCAGATTCGTCCATCCCAGGGGGCTTTGTTTTCCAACTTCATACGCGTCAGAGGCCACTAGCAGGTAGAACCTGTTTGCTATATCCACTGAGGGATGGATAACAGAGGATTGGCTCCCTGAGGGATCTTTTAAGCTCTTAAGAGGCGCAGCTCCATTACTCATGACATCGAGAGAGTCGGGAGTACCTGGTGCATGTGTTCCGTCATTTTAATCTCCCCATCGGAATGAGCTCCCCTTCGCATCTGCGCATGCGTATTTCACCGCGAATGCGCATTTGCAAAAATAAACCTTTGGCATGTCTTTCTGAGCTCCCCATCAAAGCCAAAAAATACCGTCATTGCTCACATGCTGTAGGGGGAGACCAAACCTACGGGGGAGATCATCTAGTTAGAACACCTGCATATCCTGCTGCGGAGAGACCAACAAACTGGAAAACTTAAGCTGGGTCGAGGTCGAGGTCAAAGTCGAAGACGAGTCTAATGATATAGAGTCCGATGTTATAGGTAATATAGGTAATACAGGTAGTATAAGTGCTATGCCAGACTGTAACTGTAACTGTGATTGTGACTTGCTAGCTCTAGGTGAGACTTCTTTATCCAAACCCTCAGATGTAACATGGGATAAAGTTGTACATGAAGATGTTGATAGAACCTTATAAAAAGCTTTCAAAGACGGGGTTAATTTCACTTTAACAGTTGATTTTTTCTTACCCCTGCCCTTCCCTCTACCGTTGACTCCGGATTCGGTATTAGCGCCCTTGCATATAACTTGCTTTGCCAGTCCAGGGACTCGCACATCGATTCCGGGGGAGAGACTCGAGTAGGCAAACTTAGTTGTGTACTATCGATATCAGCACAGGACTGAACCACCCTGGCACGTAATGTATATCTACAGCCTCTGGGCGGGGACAAACCGGGCTGCTGCACTTTATTTATCTCCATACATTTGTAAGAATCTTCTCCCTTTATGATTGTCTGAAAGGTCTGGGTACTAAATTTTAAATAGTCTCCCTGCTGGCATGTATATGCACCTTCAAACAGAGAATCCCGTCGCAACAGACACTTGGTCTTACCTTCTTTCAATAAATAGATAGCACCAATTTTATTGCCAGTCTTTGCCACAGAGGCTTGCTCCAGACACCCTACCTGGACCACCAAGTCTCCCCCACCGTCTCTCTCACCGCGGCGTCCTGCTCCCACGCTGTAATCGCCAGTGCTGACCCTGCCGCCCGTGGCTCGGACCAGGAAATAGGCTACACCACTCCGCCGCCACTCACGAGCAGCGCCCTCCCACAGCGAAGCTCGGAGTGCCGGCGAACCTCGAACACGCTCCGGTGCAGCACGCTCTGGCGCCATACACCACGCCCGGCAGGCAGGTAGGCAAAGCAGAGCAGCGATACGGCGATGTGGCGGCTTGACGGCTTGGCAGAGGGGAGAACAGCAGTGAACAGCGGGCTTCACCAACTTCAGGTACGCAGGATTATAGGCGAGTAAATCTACACAATAATGTTCATTTCGGGGCCGCTACTCGAGACCGCACACAGACCCAAGGGAACATCGGCCACAACCACTTAGCTTGTGGCCGCCATGTTTCCCTGCTTCCCCCTGCAACTGCGCATGTATTCTAAAGGGACCCTTCTCCCGAGTGCCTGCGCATAGAGTGTAGCGCATATCCCTGTCGTTATGGTAATAAATGACGCCTGGTGCGTGGAGCGCGTGTGTATATCCATGTGCTGGTTGCTCCCAAAATGCGGTGATTAGAGACCACTGCCTAGAGGCGCGTACTCCCATATGTGTGGTCTCGGCTCAGTCTAAAATGAGTTTGAGAAATTGAATAAAACTGCAATAAAACTGCAAAGCCTCGGGGTGTGACGGTAGTCGCCTGATTGGACCTACTTATCACTCTGGAGAATGGACACCTCCACACGGCCACTCACAGGAAGGCGACCGATTGTAACAGCCTCCTCAGCTTTAAGAGTCACCATCCTAAGGCCCTCAGGGAGAACCTTCTGTACGGCCAGTTTCTGAGGATACGACGAAACTGCAGCAGCATCCAGGAATATGATGCTCAAGCAGGCTCACTTGCCAGGAATCTACACAACAGGGACTACCCACGGGAGGTTATCAGCAAGGCCAGGAAGCGCGCCAGAAACAACAACCGGCAGGCATTACTTGAAACAAGGGAGAAACAACCAACGTGTGTGACAACCTTCATGCCGATGTCCAACAGAATCAAGAACATCATTAAACACAATTGGAGGATCCTGAACACCGGCACCTTGAACCCTTGATCACCCAGAACTACGAATCTGCGTGATCAGTTGGTCAATACTAGACCACTAGCAAAGAGCAAACCACAGGACACGACCCTATGGAACCTACCACCGGTGACAGGCCATTTCCCGTGTGGTACATGCAGTGCGTGTCCCTCCACCCTACACACCAAAACCCTGCACTTCGATGACTTCACATGGGAACAGCGTAGACACACCAATTGTAACACTAAGAACTGTGTCTACCTGGTCACCTGCCCATGCTCACTGAGGTACGTGGGTATGACGACCCGACCAGTCAAAGTAAGGATAAGCGAACATAAGAGCACGATCAGACGTGGCCAGACGGCCACTAAAATGACAAACCACTACATCGAGAAAGGCCACACCTGTGACGAAATACAGTGGACAATACTGGAGGCCAACCAGATGTGGAGCAAAGCTTCCCTTCTTCGCCGCGAACAACATTGGGTACACCGTCTTCGTACACACGAACGGGGTCTCAACTATGAGATCCCCTGGGTAGAACTCTGGCGCATCCAGTCCAATAAGCCTTCCCCATCTTACATGATCTAGACAGAGGACATGGGCGTTTATAGCCCTCTGTACATGGGGCGGGACAACACTACTAGTCCAGTCCCCTCTTGGATGGCACACAATAATGGCACCACACCATGATTACCCCCAACCGAGATGCATGGGGCTCACAAAATAATGACCACTCTGCAGTGGGAATACAGTGATGGGCTAACATACAGGCAAGACACTTTCTCTCTGTCTCCTCTATCATTCAGCCCACTAGCGCTGCACTGGTCGCCTCGTTTCGTATTTGGCGGGCCCGCCGTGCTTTAATTTATCTTCATTCCCTGATTTGCAATCAGGCGACTACCGTCTCACCCCGAGGCAGTACAGTTTTATTCAATTTCTCAAACTCATTTTAGACTGAGCCGAGACCACACATACGGGAGTACGCGCCTCTAGGCAGCGGTCTCTAATCGCCACATTTTGGGAGCAACCAGCACATGGATATACACACGCGCTCCGCGCGCCAGGGGTAATTTATTACCATAACGACTGGGATCTGCGCTACACTCTATGTGCAGGCACTCGGGAGAAGGGTCCCTTTAGAATACATGCGCAGTACAGCTGCATGATTGGGCGTACCGGAAGAGGGCTCCTCCCGAGAACCAATTAGCTACACTACATTAAGTCGTCCCCGCCATGACCACACACTGCAGGCAGACGTACGGACGGGGTAGGTGCGAATGAGCCGGCACCCGAGCAAAATTGTGAGTAAGACATTGCGATTAGGACAACAGAAATAAAACAGTAAGTTCTCTACATCGCACTGTGATGATAGAACATGGGTACTATCTGACATCTGTGTTCCACATTGTGTTTTCTTCTTTGTAGCCCGGTAAGGTGCGGGCGTCCTACTCTTCTAGCCTATGGAGCAACTCTCCTTTTATTTATAGGTAAGGGTAGTATTGGACTCTGACTACTGTAAACCACACTTGTAGGGCGGAAAGTTGCGGCTCAAGGAGGCTCTACTACCTTCAGGTGCCTCTTTACATGGCACGGAAGGTTATTGTTCTTTTTAAACCACAACCTCAATTTGCTACAGGCACGCACTCGCCCACAATCCTGGGTCCATCTGTCTTCAGCACAACACCGAGCATGGGTGACTCCTAGGGCGCCGGCGGGGCCACACACGCAAGTCATGCTTTCTGGCGCGGCGTGTGCCTGGCCCGCCCGGTGATCGTAGTTGAGACACCGCGCTGGGGTTTCTGCTCTATTGGCACTACTTTGACCATCCTTGTCTCGTGTTCTACACTATGATGTGCGCAGTTTGGCTATAGGCTGTGGGGGCACATTGCGACGCCTCACAAACAGTTCTGACGCATGTCTCCTTTGTTTTCTGTTGTCTTTTCTCCTAGGTGGTGTCCAGGAGCGGTCACAACTATTTAGTTTTGTAGCCAGACTGTAGGGTACACAGTTCCCTGGCCGCCCTGACACCCTAAGAGGGCATTTACCCTTTCACTTTTCACGTGCACAACACTTCACTTTGTTTTGATTCGGTCCTGAAGAAGCACCATGGATCTTTGAGACCACACAGGCGCGAAACATGTCGACCTCTTTTATATTTTAGTTACCTGGGCACATTAAGCCGCTTGGGGTAACTCTCAACCTACGGGTTTTTATTCTGTCAAGGGTACTGCCACATTAAACTTGTTTTTGGTAACCCTTAGGCAGTTTTAACTTACGTTGCACGCACTACATCACCCTCCAAGAGGACCCACCCCACACACCCGCATGCACCTTACTGCTTTTCTCTAAAAAGATCTTCGCCAAAGTGACCCTTCGGGGGACTAATAGGGCATTGCAGCGCCGGCCCAACGAGGAGCAAACGCCCGAAGATGAAGCATGACATCCTTTGGGTGTGTGAGGGCAACAAGAGGCAAGACTTGTTCTTCCCTCTCACAAGTGGGTCCTAATACCTAGGAGAACCTACACCTCCCTCTTTGTTTCCCCCTTTTTTCGTTTGGTCTCTTTCCTCTTCCTCCTCGCATTGAGCGGGTGACATGTTGCACCCCTACACCGGAACAGTGTCCCCCCTTTAAGACCAGGTTTTCCCTGGTCTAAATTTTGGCGCTGCCTCCTATTTACACTGCTCTTGTAAATAGGGGGCAGCGTCAAAATTAATGGGTGTTGCGGTGGAACGCCCACCACAACACCTATTGCCCCCCCCTTTCACGCTAAGTGTAGTGTGAAAGGAGACCTTATTTGCAAGGCAGCTTTAGGCCACGTTAAGTGGCTTAACGCTGCCTTGTAAATAAGACGAAGCTCCTATCGCCACCACGTCACTAAAAGTTACGTTGTGGTGGCGATAGGGGTTTGTAAATATGCCCCCAAATACTCTTAAGGCACCGGCAACTCTTTCAGGTGATGAAAGCATGAATGCCAGAGCAGTTCTTTACAACAGTATGGAGGGCTCCCAGCAGCTCGTCTGACATGCTCTCCAGGCCACTCTTTTGGTATACAGGGCACTCAGCAGCTGCTAAGCATGTTGGTGTTTATCAATATGTTATAAAGTGCCACTGCATAGCTTTTTGAGATTTTGACAGTGTAGTGCCTCACTACTACACTGCATTACCACCACCACTACACCATTTCGGCCACCACCGCAACCATTACTATTGTCAATATCAGCCCCATTACCACCGCTAAGCGCAGGCGCATCCCAAATGGACCCTAACATGGCTGACTGCAGTCAGTGCAAGGAGGAAAGTTGGTGTACCCAGTTGTCACAAGAATTCACCACAACTTCATGCCAGCCATCATCAGAATAGTCTGGTAGTAGGAATATGTAAAAGCTACAAGATTTACCACAATTGGACTCTGGCATTCCCAGATGACAATGGCACTAAATGTTTATAAGGCCTTAGTAAAGTAAATGGACAGTACCAAGGCCTTCTGTAAACAGTACATGCTGGATGATTTTCGACGATTCTGATAAAACACTTCTTGCCCAGTTGTCCATTAACATAAAAACCAAAACTGGCACAGGGCACCTCTCTGCAGTCAGTAAATCACCATCAATTCAATTTACTTAAAAAAGCCAATCGACACCAAAGAGGAAATGTGCCCAAGGCATTATGAGATCTCCAATATAAGACTAGCATTATAAATGCCATTTATATAGTCCATTCCTGGAGGTCACACATCCATCCTTCACCATATTCAAAATTGGACATTCTAAAGGGCTATCAAGCAGAACTTTCATTCCTACTCTCACAGATCCTGTGTCCATCAAAATGCTAAGTGCTGCGACCAAAGACATGATAAGAGGACATATCGGGTCACTCATGCATGCCACCAAAAAACTCCTACATAGGCAACAGCAAATACAGCACCCTTCTAACCAAGCACTCCCCCCCATGGTGCTGCATGCTAACCAGCCATCGAGCAACTTCAATACCCCATAATCTATGATATAATATGAACTGCTATACAAATGCAACTAAGAAGCCAAACATTCACCATTACCATTACCACTACTGCCACAACCACTTCTATTGCCATTACCATGACCCTATTACCACAGTATTACTGATGGAGCAAGGACTCACAAATGAGACTTGCTTGGATGCAATCTGCTCACAGTATTAATTTATTAAACTTTGTATTGTTCATACTAACTCTTGCATACACGAACATAAGTAGCAAGGAAGCTTGCCTATGTGTTTAAACTAACAAATAACGCTTGTCTATTCTAAAATGGCCGCTAAAACGCGGGAACTTTACTGCGCATGTCTCAACCATATCACGTGTTGTGACGTCTTTCTTTGCTTGGTGGGAAACTCTTGCTTCTGCGCAGTGTGCATTAAAATGGTTGCTTTATGTTTTCACGTGCTACAGTTTGCTCTTGTGTTGTAATTAAATTGTCGTTTTCTTAACGCTATTAATGCGGGATAGAATTTATAAGTAAATGGGAATAGAGTAGAAAGAGTGGGTATACAGTGAAACATTTTATTTGTGATTTTAATATTTTCTTCTTTGACTTTTATTAGTTCGTAATTTGGGCCTGGGGTTGGTGAACTGAAACTCGAGAGACAATGATTCTGCGCATGCGTCCTGCATGGCTGCCCAGAGAGAAAGGATGAAGTCAACCTGGACGTCGTCCAAGGCCGTGACCTGATGGCCAACACTGCTGTACCCATGAATGTCCCTATTAATATGCAACAATGTACATGAAGAATGTATAAACTTTGTCGTGAGACGGGTGGGAAATAAAGCAAATGTATTAAATGTGATGGGCAGTATTTTAAAACAATGGGCTTTAGGAAATTGAACTAAATCAATATGGTGTGAGGATCAACCCCCTGTCCCCGTCCAATCAGAAATAGTGGTCCCATATTTTGGCAAGATTAATGGGAGGTACATGGGCGTAGAAGGGTATAATAGATATAGAATTAGCTAATTAGATTAGACTAGACGCTGACAGAGGAGCTCAGAGAACAGGCATCCACACAGAGAGGCATAAGCTCCAGACCGACAAGCTGATCGATTGCAGACTGAACCGCTGTCCAGAGAGGTCCTGAGGAGGGGGCGGCGGAGTCCATTAGAAGGAAGGCACGGGAGAATCGAGGAGAAGTCGAGTATCAGAGAGTGGTACGACGCAGGCGTCGTTGGTAGAGAGGTCACCGGTCCTGTCCTGAACCTGGAGGAGGTCCTTACTCTTCATCCTTCCTGGGTCCTATCTTTTCCAACTCCTTGGCCAAGGGGTTTGGTTCTCGCACTTTAGGTAAATATACCTGCAACCTTAGTTGCGCTGCTGTCTCTATCTTCTCCTTTCTAAGGGACCGTCATTAATCAATAATTATTATTCTATGCTTCATCCTTGATATGCGATTAAGTATTATGTGGTTCTGTACTTTACTCTGCAAAATCTTTAGATAAACATTTTAAAACTTCCTGACTCAGTGATTATTTCAGGATTATGAATTGTAATGAATGTCACTCATATTAAACTTTCCAATTAGCAAAGGATTCATTGGTAAGTCATTACTCTTCAATCAGAAAAGTAATTGGTAGCAGGGATTTTGATAAAGAGTACAACTGACTCACCAGCGTAAGTACTAGCGTAGTATGAATGAATGGGCCCAAGTGAGTATCTGGTGTATGAATGCTCGTTGCTAGTATCACGCTGGATCATTACTATGGCCATCATTACCCCCATCAACACATAACCATTACCACCATCGCCACCACACCACCATTACCAAAAACATTATCACCTTTACCACTATTGCCACCACCATTACCACTACCACCATTACTACCAAGAATATTACCACCACTATAACCACCACCATTACCACCACTTTTAGCACAGTCACATGCATCACAGCCTTTACCACCACCAGTATTACCAAAAAACCAATTGCCACCACAATCACTGCCACCGTTATCACCACTGTCATCAGTAGTATTATCTTCACAACTGCCCCTATTAATATAGTTACTGCTACCACCATCGCCACCACTACTACCACCACCACCACTTTTGTTATCACATTATAACCACCAACCCTACTACAACTATACAACTACTGCCATCACCACAAGCACCGTCATTACCACTAATACAACTTCCACCAACATCACAGCTGTTGCCAGCATCACCAACATCGTCATTACAGTTACAGCCAACAACATTGCCACTACCACCATTATAATCACTGCTGATATATACCTGCCATAACCACTACTGTTGCCACCATTGCTGTTCCCACTATCACCACTGTTAGAACCATCACTACCAATATCTGCACCTCTATTACCAGCATCACAGCTATTGCCACTACCACAGTCACTATCACTACTACTACCATCAGTACTATCACCACCACTATATCTCCACTGCTACAACCATCACCACTACTACTACCACTCTTATCACCACCATCGTTACCATTACCCCAATACAACCACCACCACATCACCACAACCATTGCCAAAATTACTGCCATTACCTTCCTTGCCATTACCGCCACCACCACCATTACCACCAGTCTTACCATTATCAGCACCACTACTCCAACAGTCATCTGACTTCATTGTGTACTCTATCTTGCTTTATGAAGTGTAGAGTTTATCACGTACATTTTGCTTTTTGTAGATAGAGAGCACATTCCGTGATGTGGCTGCTGTTTTTTTCTGAAGACGAGTGAAATCTTTTACATGAATGGCAGAATGAACTTTACAGAACTGTGATGAAGGAAATTCACCAAGCCATGATCTCACTAGGTAAGACTGTATTCTTTTCTTAGGTTTTCATTAGCTTTCTGATTTAACAGATATGAGCTACGAGGAAGGCTTGCAAAACCCATTCCATCATACTGACTTGAAGACTATACAATACTTTTACTAGGCAATCATATGAGGCCAAATTATAAGTCTTTCAATATATGGTTCAAAATCTAGAAGTAATACTGTGTGTTGGTGCTAGTCTTAAGTACCCTCTATTCTCTGGATCTATTTCACTCTTCCCTTCAAACCAAAATAGCCAAGAAGTTTGTACATAGTTTGGTGGTGCCCTGTAGCAGGCAAACAACCAACCATATTTGGGAACACTGATCCGTCAATGTTTGCCAAGTAGGCTTCTCTTATGGTAGTAATAAAACGTTATATAACTCACTTCACGAGACGGACCTCTCGTTAGGGGTAAAGAAAAGATTAGTCCCCTACTTTAAAGTGGACCAATTGGTCCCACATGGGTAGGGGAAAAATGGAAAAAAGAGAAAGCAATTGAAAGATACAGTGCAGGAGTGACCAAAGGAGGAAGAGAACCTCTTGGGAAATCCCAAAGGGGTGTAAATACTGCCCACACCCACTCAATGAGTGGCATGCTTCATCATAGGGCCGCTACGGCACCCTGACGCAGACCAACATCCAGGGAGGAGTGCAAGGAAAAAACTGAATAAAGAAAAGGAACAATTTCCAAAGGTAGGGATCCCAATTTCAGAGAATACTTTAAACAGTCTAAGTGAGTACCCGAGACTTTTATTATGGGTCCAACTTGGCAGGATTAAAAAGAAAAAGTTAGTAGGGGTATATGGGAAAAGTAATGTCACCATTACCCTATCTGCTGTATCAACATTTTTCTGCTCTTGATTGCCACCCGGTAGGGTCGTTGGCATTCAGCATGATACAGACCCCTAAAAAATGTCTTTGTAGTGTTCCCTCCTAGTCTAATCACTAGCTGGTAGGGGACCTACCGGTGGCCATACTTGCCCTTTGTAGACACACATCTTCTGCGTACCAGAGTTCCATCAATAATGCTCCTAACTCGGGGATAGAGTGGGGAAACCGTCCTATACTCACACTTTCATCAAGGTATGGGTGTTTCCAACTTGGCCACTCCGACGAGTAACAAAACGCTCTCCAGATTTTGGAATGTTCGCCATGACACTGGTTTTCTCAAACATTCGTAGCTTGCTTTGCGCACCCTATTTAGCCAACGCCAGAAATGTAACTTCTAAACAGAAGGCAACTTTCATCAGCCTTTCCTTCTTGGAAATATTCTCCTCATTTCCTTGGCCTACAACATAGGTACTCATAAACCTTTTCTCTGAGCCCAAAATTACGCCTTGGGGTGTGACTGAGGGCTCTATTCATGCCAGCAGGAGATGGAGTGGAAAAATATATTCAATGAGGGTGGGAGGCTATAAGGCACATACACAATTTTGGAGGTTTTATTCCCAACTGCTCTCTTCTAATTAAGCTTCTAACCTCTTTAAGACTATGGCCCTCATTTACTAGGTTTTGACGCACGGCAGCGCTGCAAGGAATCTTGCTACGCTGTTCAGCGTCAAAAGAAAAGGGCAGGAATGTTTCGTATCTATGAAATACGGTGCATTCCTGTCCTTTTCCCCTGCTCTGGCGCACAATGGGCTGCCATGCACCAACGCAGGCACCCTTGCACCATGGTGCAAGCGTGTCTGCGTTGTATGGGTGATTGTTTTTCTGCAGAGAGGGACACCTTCCTGCACAAAAACAATCACAAGAGGTGCTTTCCCCTTTCTATGTGTATTGCTGAATGCAGCACACATAGAAAGAGGAGAAAATGAGGAGAAATAAGGATATTTCTCCTCATATTGCCACTGGCGTTAGAATCTGACTCATTCCCAGGTTTACGATTCCTCGTAAATCTGGGAATGCTAGGTGCATGGGTGTTGCTTGGGCACACCCACAGCAGCACCCATGTAACGCCCCTTTTACGCAGTGTTCTGCGTGAAAGGGCACATATTTACAAGGCCATGAAAAGCCACGCAAAGTGGCTTTGCGTGACCTTGCAAATATGGTGTGGCACATTGCACCACTGGAGCGTCAAAAAAGTGATGCTCCGGCGGCGCAAAAGTGCCACTAGGGTTCTCGTAAATGAGGCCCATTATAAGATGGCCGCCATGAAACATTGCCCAAGTTTTATGGCCGCCATGATGTATACCTAGTATAGACGCGCCCTTGATATTTTTGCTATTATAAGATGGCCGCCATAAAATATGGTATAGTTTGTCTTTATTTGGAAAAAACATTCTTTGTTGATAGTTACGCGACTTCCAGCGATTTCGCTGTTTTTAATTCATTTTGACTGCCGCGAGTATTCAAATCGGCTTGGACAAATTATTGGTTTTTTGTCCCATTGCCGTAACTTTTGACGTTTGGAACCTTGTTGAATAACCTAATATCGTTAAGTCTTATTAGGGAAAATGCTGTCTCCTTGCTTGCTGCCTATATCTCTTTATTATCCGGAGTATAGACGCGCTGATGATATCTTTGCCATTACAAGATGGCCGCCATAAAATAAAGTCTATTTGGCCCTTTCTTCTGGGAAAGAAACATTCTCTGATGAGATTCAGCTGATCTCAATCTATCCTGATTGCCGCGAGTATTTAAACCGGCTCGGGCAAGTTATTTGCTCTTCGTCTTTCTACCGCGACGCTTGACGTTTGGAAACCTGTTGATAGCCCAATATCGGTAAGTTTTATTAGGAGATATGTTGTCCCGCTTGCTTGCTACCTTTATTTCTTCATTCTGTCATTTTATATATTCTTTTTCTTTTGATTGGATTATTTAAAATCGAGTATTTAGACTGGGCATACCCCTTCAAGGGGAGTGGGAAAACGCTGTTTTGCCTTATTTACCGCTTTGCCTTTCTTAAAGCTCAGTTGTTATTTCTTCTTCAGGATGTGCATATACCTAGTATAGACGCGTCCTTGATATTTGTGCTATTATAAGATGGCCGCCATAAAACATGGTATAGTTTGCCTTTATTTTGAAAAAACATTCATCGTTGATAGTTACTGCGAATTGTGTTGCTTTTAGTGAAGCGATACTATGGTACATGCTTTTTGATGGGAATATGGATTAGAGTATATTTGGGTTAAATCGCTCTGGTGTAATAGCTATGAGATTAAACCCTTGGTTTGACATAAGGTGACTAATACGATGGTTAATCTATTTTTGTTTCCCTTACTGTTCGTTTTTGTGCTGATATTATGATATATGCCCTAGTTAAATCTGGGCAACTTTATGATGATTTTTTATCCTTTTCTTTGCTTATATTATAGACTATTAACAACAGTTCCAGCATATATATTTTGCTGTGGAACTGATAAGGCTTGGGCCTGCAGGATATGGTTTTGGGGCTGGTGACATCATACCCTTGTAAGTATTGGAACCTCACTCTTTTAACATCATGACCATTCGGTAACCAGTATTATATAAGTTTGGTTCCCTGTGAATATGGGCTTAGCCATATATGGGGGTTAGAATCGATGTCACAGATGTGTGGATATATAGGGTTCCTTATGGAAATTTACTTAGTGGTTAAATGAGGACAAATGTAACAATTGAAATTACAATGGGGTGATTATCAATCTAATGAGCAGTTTTTGCCCACTCTTACTTGGGTGGGACAATCAGACGAGTTGACTGAGTATTAGTCCCGTGTTAGGAGGGACTCTATGAAAATACATTATGGTTATTCTTGTTTTTTCTTTAGGTGACTGAATTGGGTGACCATTAAGAGGCGGCAAAGCATTAATTTACATGCACGCCCTGCCCCTTCATCTAGTTTTCCTGAAGTTCTTTCCGTATATATTCTCCCAAGATCGATAGCTCTGAGGAATATTGTTTAAACTTCAGGTGTGAAGTAAGTACCTTGGTTTCCATCTGTGCAGTTCATTCTTCCGTTAGCTGTAATTGGTGTATAAACCTTCACCTATCTCTCTGCAGGTATTTTTGATATCGGCGATTTAGATGGGGAACGAGAGATAGGCAGTTTCTCTGTTTGTTCTTTGGACTCTTCATCCTTGTGGTGGTTGACCTTCTTAGAGTTACTAGCGGTAGGTTCCATTATATGTACAATTGCATTTTTTTAGTAAAAGAAACTTCTAGAAATGCAAAGTTATTGATTAGAATCGTGATTTTTTTTTGTTTTTTTGTTTTATGCCTCTGTGGGATGACATTATCCACATCATTTATCTAATTTCTGTCAGGATGCCTCTAGGTTATTTTGTTTTGAAACATTAATTGAAATAGTTTCTCTTTATCTTTCTATTGTAAATACTAGTAAAACGTATAGAAATGCGGTGTCTATTTTGAATTTGTAATTTATTTAAAGTCTGTCTGTTTTTAGTATGTCTGGGTTATCTTTTTTCTCCTTTTTTGTATATAGGATTGTCAACATAGCTTTTTGGCTAAAAAGGATTAATCTTTTAAATGAATGTGTATTATGTATGTGTTGCTTGTTTATGTTCACTGACGTCTATATATTTGTTTGTTTAAATTGACAGCCCTGAAGAAGTCCTCTAGTAGGACTGAAACGCGTCGGCTGTGGCTGTTTCACTGTGAAAAAAATAATTTTTTTTGCATATGTTTATGTTTTTAAAAAAAGAGAATTTTGGAATAAAAATAAATTTTGAGTAATATTTGTATTACATATGGACTATGTCTATGTATTTTTATATTTTGTAATTAATATGTGGTGCACCTGTGCTTGTGTTTTATATTGTTGTGATCCCATGAGGATCTGCACTGTGATGGTGGGTGCGTTTCAGTGTGCACACAAACCCCAGGAAGAATAGAGGGGTATTAAAATTAGAGGGATAGCAGTTCAGGTGCTGTATCTTTGGAGGGTTCCACTGTCAGACCGTGTTTAAATTTCTTGATCCCCTGTTTAGCACTGATCTGCCCTGAAAATTTACATATATAATTGATTCCCCTTTAGAAGTTTAACAAAACTCTAGAGGTGATGCCAGGCTTTAAAGATAGACGACAGGAACTAGCCCTGGATCTATTCGCCTCCAGTTCTAAACCAGGAGGCATGTCTGTAAATGCTCCAAAAACAGAGGGCTTAAAAGTTAAATTTCAAAAATTAGAAAAATTAAAAAAACATGAGATGTCCAGATGGTGGGACGGCACCACCCTGGAAAAATACATTGAAAATGAGAAAATTCCTAGAGGCCTCAGAATTTTTATTTTCCCTACCTTTGAGGACCTTGACAAGGACTCCCTGGAGGATTGGGAGGGTAATCTCCGCAATGCATCGTTTAATATGATGCGTATCTTAATTAAGAACGCGGAGAAAAAGGGTATAAAATTGCAACAGGAAATAGTGGAACTAGAAAAAGAGATAGCAATATCTGAATTAAAGGAAGTGGTGAAGAAAAACTATGCAATATTGGATGAGATCCTTGAAGGTCACCAAATTTATTTACGAGATAAAAAGGTGAAAAAAATTAGAAGGGATGATAAGGATTATAAGGATGGGAGAGTTTACACTTTCTCCCACAAATATGATAATGTTAAAATTCCAGGGAAGGTAAAAGACCACGTGAGGATACTTTGGAATTGACCTCCGCAAGTAGTACAACATCTCTCTCCTCTACGGCCAGTTTAATCCCTACAGAGGAATCAACTGGGATAACTGAGCCTGAAAATAGGTCAAATTTTTTATTGGAAATGGAAAGGTTCAGATTGGGGGCAAGATCAACACCCAAAGATCAAACACAAGAAGGGGGGGTAGGAGATGGCAGGAGAACAAACAGAAACAACAAGAAAGTAAGACAAGAGCCAGTAGGCAGGTTGACCAGATCAAAGAAAATGGAGACATTGAGAGATTAGGTACGAATGAAAAAAATGATGTACAGGAATTAATGATCATTAATCTCTCTGAAAAAGTTCTAACTGATGATGATGTCTCTGTATTAAGTAAAGGACTTGGATTTTGCCCTAATCAGATGGGGAATGATGTCGATATATTTGTGGATTTGTCCAAATTTGTAAGATAATTAAAATTGAAGGACCATTTCCTACGTAATCCGTCCATTCTTACTAAACCTTTGGAGGATTGTGTTCCTCCACCACACACTGTAGCTGAAATAAATGTCATTCAAATGATGATGTCTATTGAACATGAAACATCAATTGAGGTTGACCTGATCAGAGATGAATTGGAAATTGTTGAGGATGTGTCATTGGACAGTGGCTTAAAGACAAAATCTAAGTTTATTCCGATGGGTACACACCCCAATATAGACGTCTTTCATGATAGGGTGACACAGGGTTTTTATAAACTCTTGGAACATCCTACCCCCCTAAATTTGAAAAACTACAATCTCACTGCAGGTGAGAATAAAGCTTTAAAGGGACTTAAATCTGATCCCTCAATTGTTATTCGTGAAGCAGATAAGGGGGGAAATGTGGTGATCATGGCAAGATCTAGCTACATGAATGAGATAGATCGACAGTTGGCAGACACATCCTGTTACATTAAACTTCCTGGTAACCCTATTAAGTCTTTAGGAACATATATTAACATGAGACTTATTGAGTGGCGGGAGACTGGTCTATTAAGTAAGGAGGAGTATAGATATTTGACGGTTTCAGAACCTACGTTCCCGTGCATATACATTTTACCAAAGATACATAAGGGAGGCCATTTCCCACCAGGCCGTCCCATTATCTCTGGGATAAACTCTCCCACGGAAAGATTATCAGAGTATGTGGACCATTATATACAGCCCCTTGTACAAAATTTGCCGGCTTATATTAAGGATACTAGAGATATCTTAGAAAAATGTGAAGGCCTGGCATGGACTGAGAGCCTCATGTTTGTCACCCTGGATGTGACAAGTCTTTATACTTGCATCAGAAAAGAATTTGGAGTAAGAGCGCTACAATTCTTTCTGGGACAAAGGACAGCAGACCATTATTCCCATAATGAGGTCTTGCTGGAAATGACTGACATAATCCTATCAAAGAATTTCTTTCTCCATGATTCACAGTGGTTTCATCAGATCCAGGGCACGGCAATGGGTTCCAGGTTTGCTCCCGCTTATGCTGGGCTCTTTATGGGCTGGTATGAGCGGGAGCATGCCTGTGGTCGCCGTGCTGCTGAGTGGATGGAGCATGTTATTTTCTGGGGCAGGTACATCGATGATGTTATTATGATCTGGGATGGGCCTGCCCCGGCACTTTTGGAATATCACGCATATTTAAATGAGAATCCATATAATGTGAGATTTACAATCAGTTATAGTAGTGAATCAATTGATTTTTTGGACATCACCTTTTTTGTGCGTGATAACTATATCCAGAGTCGCACCCATAGGAAGAGTACAGCATGCAACAGTGTATTGCATTTCCAAAGCGCTCATCCTCATCATGTGATTGACAATATCCCTTATGGGGAGATGATTAGGATGAGACGCAACTGTAGCATGGAGGACTCCTTTATTCAGAACATCAGGGAGACTGAACAGCGTTTCTTGGCTAGGGGGTACCCAAGTCAGACCCTGACTAAAGCACATAGTAGAATCATGACAATCCCTAGGACAACTACTTTAATAACAAACCCAGCAAAAAAGAGTAAGAAGGTACCTCTTTCATTTAACACCCAGTATAATACTCGTAGCAGTAGGGTTTACAATGTCCTGCGGAAATATTGGCATTTGTTGATGGACATACCTAGTCTTCATGGAACCTTGGCCACAAAACCTAAGATCACATATAGAAGAGGACAAACATTACGGAACATGTTATGTCCTAGTTATGTCACCACACCCAAAGCCGATAATTGGCTGACATTATCGACAACGGGCTTCTATATATGTAGTGAATGTAGTGTGTGCAGATTGGGAAGGAATAGGATTAAAACCTTTAATTTCAATACCAAACGTATATACAACATTAATTTTTTCATCAATTGTAAAACAAAATATGTGACATATATATTGGGCTGCCCATGTAATAAGATTTATGTGGGCAGTACCAAAAGAGCTCTAAAAGCAAGAATCCAGGAGCATCTTCGGGCTCTTCGAAATGGAGATCTTGGTTATCCACTCACATACCACATGCAGGAGAATCATGGAGGTAGTGAGGAATTGTGGTTTATGGGAATTGACCACATCCCAGTGCACCGTAGAGGAGGGGATAGAGAACTTGCCCTGAGAAAAAACGAGGCTGGGTGGATATGTAGGCTTCGGTGTGTAGAATTGGGGCATAATAGAGAGGACGAAATGCATTACTTTCTATAGAATTTTTTTTTTTTCCCACATTTCTATAATAATGTAGGTCTTTCATTCGAGGTTCTCCTGTCTTCCTTCTACTTGAATTGTCTCTATGCAGTATGGTTTGATTTCCTGGACTTGGGTCTGGGATAGTCGTCATGATTCGTTTATACATGCTTCCTCTTTTTTTCTGGAGAGGGTACATGTTAGAGAGTATTATTTATAGGTTGTATTATCGTTTAATGCACTTTGGTGACTTTTTCGCTTTGGACAAAACAGAACCTTCATATTTGTTCGGAACACCCTGGGCTGTATATTGGTCACTGTCTTAAATATACATGTGCTGATGATACTATTGCCATTATAAGATGGCCGCCATGAAACATTGCCCAAGTTTTATGGCCGCCATGATGTATACCTAGTATAGACGCGCCCTTGATATTTTTGCTATTATAAGATGGCCGCCATAAAATATGGTATAGTTTGTCTTTATTTGGAAAAAACATTCTTTGTTGATAGTTACGCGACTTCCAGCAATTTAGCTGTTTTTAATTCATTTTGACTGCCGCGAGTATTCAAATCGGCTTGGACAATTATTGGTTTTTTGTCCCATTGCCGTAACATTTGACGTTTGGAACCTTGTTGAATAACCTAATATCATTAAGTCTTATTAGGGAAAATGCTGTCTCCTTGCTTGCTGCCTATATCTCTTTATTATCCGGAGTATAGACGCGCTGATGATATCTTTGCCATTACAAGATGGCCGCCATAAAATAAAGTCTATTTGGCCCTTTCTTCTGGGAAAGAAACATTCTCTGATGAGATTCAGCTGATCTCAATCTATCCTGATTGCCGCGAGTATTTAAACCGGCTCGGGCAAGTTATTTGCTCTTCGTCTCTCTACCGCGACGCTTGACGTTTGGAAACCTGTTGATAGCCCAATATCGGTAAGTTTTATTAGGAGATATGTTGTCCCGCTTGCTTGCTACCTTTATTTCTTCATTCTGTCATTTTATATATTCTTTTTCTTTTGATTGGATTATTTAAAATCGAGTATTTAGACTGGGCATACCCCTTCAAGGGGAGTGGGAAAACGCTGTTTTGCCTTATTTACCGCTTTGCCTTTCTTAAAGCTCAGTTGTTATTTCTTCTTCAGGATGTGCATATACCTAGTATAGACGCGTCCTTGATATTTGTGCTATTATAAGATGGCCGCCATAAAACATGGTATAGTTTGCCTTTATTTTGAAAAAACATTCATCGTTGATAGTTACGCGAATTGTGTTGCTTTTAGTGAAGCGATACTATGGTACATGCTTTTTTGATGGGAATATGGATTAGAGTATATTTGGGTTAAATCGCTCTGGTGTAATAGCTATGAGATTAAACCCTTGGTTTGACATAAGGTGACAATACGATGGTTAAACTATTTTTGTTTCCCTTACTGTTCGTTTTTGTGCTGATATTATGATATATGCCCTAGTTAAATCTGGGCAACTTTATGATGATTTTTTATCCTTTTCTTTGCTTATATTATAGACTATTAACAACAGTTCCAGCATATATACTTTGCTGTGGAACTGATAAGGCTTGGGCCTGCAGGATATGGTTTTGGGGCTGGTGACATCATACCCTTGTAAGTATTGGAACCTCACTCTTTTAACATCATGACCATTCGGTAACCAGTATTATATAAGTTTGGTTCCCTGTGAATATGGGTTTAGCCATATATGGGGGTTAGAATCGATGTCACAGATGTGTGGATATATAGGGTTCCTTATGGAAATTTACTTAGTGGTTAAATGAGGACAAATGTAACAATTGAAATTACAATGGGGTGATTATCAATCTAATGAGCAGTTTTTGCCCACTCTTACTTGGGTGGGACAATCACACGAGTTGACTGAGTATTAGTCCCGTGTTAGGAGGGACTCTATGAAAATACATTATGGTTATTCTTGTTTTTTCTTTAGGTGACTGAATTGGGTGACCATTAAGAGGCGGCAAAGCATTAATTTACATGCACGCCCTGCCCCTTCATCTAGTTTTCCTGAAGTTCTTTCCGTATATATTCTCCCAAGATCGATAGCTCTGAGGAATATTGTTTAAACTTCAGATGTGAAGTAAGTACCTTGGTTTCCATCTGTGCAGTTCATTCTTCCGTTAGCTGTAATTGGTGTATAAACCTTCACCTATCTCTCTGCAGGTATTTTTGATATCGGCGATTTAGATGGGGAACGAGAGATAGGCAGTTTCTCTGTTTGTTCTTTGGACTCTTCATCCTTGTGGTGATTGACCTTCTTAGAGTTACTAGCGGTAGGTTCCATTATATGTACAATTGCATTTTTTTAGTAAAAGAAACTTCTAGAAATGCAAAGTTATTGATTAGAATCGTGATTTTTTTTTTTTTTTTTTTTTATGCCTCTGTGGGATGACATTATCCACATCATTTATCTAATTTCTGTCAGGATGCCTCTAGGTTATTTTGTTTTGAAACATTAATTGAAATAGTTTCTCTTTATCTTTCTATTGTAAATACTAGTAAAACGTATAGAAATGCCGTGTCTATTTTGAATTTGTAATTTATTTAAAGTCTGTCTGTTTTTAGTATGTCTGGGTTATCTTTTTTCTCCTTTTTTTGTATATAGGATTGTCAACATAGCTTTTTGGCTAAAAAGGATTAATCTTTTAAATGAATGTGTATTATGTATGTGTTGCTTGTTTATGTTCACTGACGTCTATATATTTGTTTGTTTAAATTGACAGCCCTGAAGAAGTCCTCTAGTAGGACGAAACGCGTCGGCTGTGGCTGTTTCACTGTGAAAAAAATAATTTTTTTGCATATGTTTATGTTTTTAAAAAAAAAGAGAATTTTGGAATAAAAATAAATTTTGAGTAATATTTGTATTACATATGGACTATGTCTATGTATTTTTATATTTTGTAATTAATATGTGGTGCACCTGTGCTTGTGTTTTATATTGTTGTGATCCCATGAGGATCTGCACTGTGATGGTGGGTGCGTTTCAGTGTGCACACAAACCCCAGGAAGAATAGAGGGGTATTAAAATTAGAGGGATAGCAGTTCAGGTGCTGTATCTTTGGAGGGTTCCACTGTCAGACCGTGTTTAAATTTCTCCTCATATTGCCTTGGCGTTAGAATCTGACTCATTCCCAGGTTTACGATTCCTCGTAAATCTGGGAATGCTTTAGATTGCATGGGTGTTGCTTGGGCACACCCACAGCAACACCCATGTAACGCCCCTTTTACGCAGTGTTCTGCGTGAAAAGGGCACATATTTACAAGGCCATGAAAAGCCACGCAAAGTGGCTTTGCGTGACCTTGCAAATATGGTGTGGCACATTGCACCACTGGAGCGTCAAAAAAGTGATGCTCCGGCGGCGCAAAAGTGCCACTAGGGTTCTCGTAAATGAGGCCCTATGAGTTCATCAAGGGTAATTATTGTCATTCTGTCTCCGAGTTTTAGTCTCTTTACCCTCTACTGGAGTTGACCTTGACTCCTCGCTGTTGCCTCCCTTGGAAAGTGAGGTGTACAAAAAGACTACCTTAGTTATCCAGTTGGAAGGCAGTCATATCAGGGCATTAATGGTAAACTACGTAACTACCAAAGTTGCTGTCCATTAACCAACTGCTGTCCCTGCACCAAGAGAAAAGGCCTCACAGTCTCCTGCTGCATTCCATTTCGTATCTGAAAACATTGAGTACACTTAGAAACAGTTTCAATTAATTTAGCAATTACTATAAAAAACCTTTACAACCTGGTGGGCCAAATTACTGAGGAATGATGCTGAGAGACTTGACATCTCGTCCTTTTTTAGGTCGAGCCTAGACATCGCTTGCGCTGTTAGGCGATCGGTTGTCTGTACTTTGTGGGGTTTGACGCCTCCCACTCTTTCCAATGGCTTTTGTGTGTGTTATTTAAAAATCGTAGCCTGCAAATGGCTAATGGTGGGTGCATATCCCACCTTTTCTGAGAAGTTAACTCCCATGGAGTATTGCCGCTGGAACGAGCAGCGGCACGCAGGCGTGGCTGCCACCTCCACTCAGGCAGGAACAAGCATTTGAAATGCAATAAGTTCTCGCATTTACGAGAGTTTGAGCTATTGCCTTTGTTAATGACAATGCCTTTTATTTATGTGTTGTTTTTAAAACAGACAAATAAAAGGCATTGTCATTTACAATGCCAATAGCTTAAACTCTTGCAAATGCGAGACCTATTGCAAATGCATTCATGCTATAATGTTTTTTAAAAAGCATTAGGAGAGAGCGTGTCCTGCCTGCAACAGCAGGCAGGACAAAGCTATTTGAGAAAATAGTGCTCAGAGGCTGTAATTAAAGCCTACCAAGTAACAACACACATAACAGGGGGTATCGCCATGGGAGGTTACAAAATAAGACAAGGCAGTACTAAGGAGGGTCTACTAAGCCTATTGAGCAATGAACAGCCAGAGTTTACAGTGGACAAAGACACAAGCCAATGAAAAATATGGGCGGAGAGTGGGCGGAGCTTCAAGTCCCTACCTACATACAGCATGTCTCGCAGAGCAGCTCATGCACTTCCCAGGCTTGACCTAAAAAACTAGCTGCAGGCTCCAATCGGAGCTGCTGCGACGGGGTGCTCTGCAGTGAGTGCAGGCGCTCTGTCAATGTGATTTAGTGCGCGACGTCTTCTATGGCTTTCTTTGCTATATTATTTTGGGTAGGCTTTTGTATGTGTACAGGGTAAATTTCTTAATTTAAGCTTTTTTTCTAAAGGTTCTTTTTGTTTTCTTGTGCGGCCGCGTGCCTTTAATCAGCACTACAGCACCTGCGCATAATGTTTCGAAAGAATAGCAAGTTAATTGCGCTTCTCGTTACTGAACCCCTGATCCGGTGAAAAACCATGGCTCTTTGTCTCTGGGAGGAGCAGGGCTATTCTTTCTCATCAAAAAACTGAAAATGGGAAATAAGTATTGGAGGCTGTCGGGTCGCACCCGAACCCCCCTCCCCCCCCCCCAAATAAATCCACTTTATTTTTGTCTCCCCTCTCGGTTGCAGTGTTGCCCATAACACCAGCTTAGTGGTTCGCTATTAATTCCAGAAGGGTTTTAGTGAATCTCTCCTCCCATTGCCTCACTGAAGAGAATGCTGTTCTGATCAGAGCCTCTGGGCTTGCAATCAGCTGAGAGCTCGTTTCCAGAAGCATTCTGTGGTCTTTGTATGTAGGCCTCACAGTTTGCTTGCTATTGTTAAAACTTGAATACAGAATTGAAATACAAAAAAGAACTCTAAGCAAAATTGTTGCTGCTCTTCTCAGCTGGTTGTTTTCTGTTTTTTTTTTCTCTCTCCCTTCCACAGAGTTGCGTTTATTGAACTACAAATACCCCTTAACTACAATTACTGGACCTCTGGGGGCTTGCTGGCTACAGTAAATAAATACAGGTATTGTTGTGAGAGAAAAAAGTACAAACTATGAAGTGAAGTCGGTGCGCTATGTTTTCAATCTTCTCCGTTGGTGTGAAATTCGGATGTCTGGAAGATGGCGCTCCCTGCTCAGGAAAGTTGTGATTCTGAGTCTGTGACACTGATTCTGTTAGAGGGTTCCCCCAGAATCCAGGCACGTGCCCAACATGGCAGCGAAGAGAGCTTCGCCTGAGCTGCAGACATGCCAGTGGCGTGGTGGAGGGGGCCGTTGTAGTGGAGAGATCAATCTTCCCTCGATGGACGATGGCATCCCGTGCTAGCCCCAGGCAATGAGCTTTCTGCACAAGGGGCTAAACGTGTAAAATAAAATGTTGGCAGTATACACCACTTCTGCCATGCAGCCAGTGACGGATGAGTGGAAATGTTCTATGACAAGTGCGAAGCTTTTTTTACAAAGAATATTTTGAAAAACAATTTGCAACCGCCGGTGGGATGCTTTGGGCAGTCGTTAATTGTACTGATATTACAGGCATGTTTTTGTTTACAGGTGTATTTTATGCACACGTGCATAGAGCCCAGTGTGAGAGGTTCTACCGTGCAGCAGATGTATACACACTTGTCCTACCATAAGGCCTTGTCAAGCCCCTGAATTATATGGTATAAGTGTATTGCATATTGATTCTGCAATTCAAAAATTAAATTAATGAGAGAACAAACATAAACGTGAAATGAACTCACGTAACATGCTGCTAAATACTCTGGGGCAGATTTACAAGCCCCTTGCGCCGCCGGTGTATCACGTTGCGTGATGCACCGGTGGCGCAGCCTGCTAAGTGATATTTACAAGAACAAGTAAAGTCACCCTGCGTGACTTAACCTGTGCTTGTAAATATCGCCCCTGTTCACACAACACTTTGCGTGTTAGGGGCGTGACATGGGTGTTGCTGTGGGTGTTCCCACGCAACACCCATGTCCACTGATGCATTTCCAGATTTACGAGAAATCGTAAATCTGGAAATGCGTCAGAATGCTACGCCACCCTCGTTTATTTCCTTTTTCAATGCGTGCTGCATTCTACAGCACACATTGGAAGAGGAAATCACCTCAATTGATTGTTTTTGTGCAGGAAGGTGCCCCTTTCTGCACAAAAACAATCTCCCCACGACGCAGTCTTCATTGCACCATGGTGCAAGGGTGCCTGCGCCGGCGCATGGCAGCAGTTTGTGCGCCAGCGCAGGGGGAAGCACAGAGATGCGACATATTGTTGTAAATATGTCGCAGCCCTGTGCTTCGAAACTAATGCAGCGCAGCAAAATGACTTGCGGCACCGCGCTGCGTTAGTTTCTTGTAGATCTGCCCCTCTGTACCTACTGTCATGTAATACAATGTGACGACGCCGTAACCACCAGCTTAAACGCACAATGTTGACTCCATGGAACAAACATCCTCCAAACGATCTGATTTTAAACCAACCCTCAGTGAACAGTGCAGGTGAAACCAAGCAAGTATTGAAATATACATTTTCATTTAAAAATAGAAGAATCAAACATAGTTTTCAACTTATTTGCACTTAGAAAGCAGGTTCATTTCAATGTAAATAGCATGTGCAACCATGACATATTACTGCATTTTCAAAGTACCAACGTATAAATGTATTTCAAATTCCTAATAACTAATATCGTTTCAGGTTATTTATATTAGTACGTATATAAAGATCACTCTATAAAAGCTTCAGACTACTCGTGTTAATTATGAATATGCAGCACCATTTTCTCTTTCTCTCACTTAGTGCACTCTTTTCTCATATGCAAAAGATGGAGTTTAAAATGAATCTCTCCATTAGCACATAAAATCATCTAGACTACATTAGATTTCATTAATTCTTCGCATACATCATTATATAATGAGGATGGTTAATGAAACCTCTATAACACCTGTCATCACTTTCACCTTTTCATTACACAATAAAAGAATACATCAGTGCAGTTTATTGAAACATGCACCTATTATTCAAATGAATATTTCCATCTAGTCTACTCTCTTCTGCAAGCTTTTATGATGCAGTAATTACGTTTTCTTGAACTTTTTTATTTTTCTCTTCAATGTGTGTTCGATGCACATTTACCATAGTTTCTCTCAAAGGTGTTAAATGCGGCTTATGTCCCATTTGAAAGGTTTAGCAGTTTTTCCACTGCATAAAGTGAAGTGTTGGAGCCTTTGTGTATTCACTAATCCCAGAGTAGCCGATGTGCATTGGGGAGTGGGGACCAGTGTGTAGTGTGAATGAAAATGTTCCTCAAAGTAATGCATGAAAATGTTCAATTCTAACTATGGGTTTCCAATGGATATCATATGTATATCTTATTCAAGAGATATGTGGTGGGTCGGTTTGTGTGAAAGCTACTGTTTGGCTCTGAGACAGACATACACACAGATCTAGCCGCATATTTTCATAGCAAATACCCAGCATGAATTATTTTTTTTAATACAGATGCAGAGAAATACTTGGAGGCGAAGGCAGAATACAAAATGGCACCATTGTGGGCCCAGCTAAAGCTTACACATGCTTTTAAGGGGTTGGCTTTGTGCAGTTGTGTTCTTCCAGCTCAGTTGTTCCATTCCCTCACTTCATTTTCGGTTTCCTTTCTCACGTTTTTCCAGTCAGCCCTGGAGAGCATTTCTTGCACCTTCTTTAACAGACAGCATACATCCCTCACGAACACCCTAAATGTCTCCCATATTAAGGAAAACAGCAATGCCTTTGGGTGATTCAGTTTGAAATATTCCATAATTATTTGTATTAAATGTGCTCTGCAGACTACATCAGTAAGAACACCAGTTTTCATTCGTCAGATCAGAATTTTAAGCTTTGCTATTTGTCTAGTGACTCAAAGCTGCTCCAGCGACTGCTTTCTACATTGTTGCACTTTCTTGCTAAGACCCAGAGCAACACTGTTAGAAATTATAAAATCAATCCTAGTAAAAGCAAAGTACTTTGTAGAATAAATAATAAATCTCATTTGAATAGGAAGTCGTGCTGGCACATTAAATCCCATGACATTCTTGTACCCTTATTTATGGGGCAATCTATTGGGAAATCGTCAAACATATGTTCGCTTACAGTGTTGAGAGCACAATGCACTTTTTATGGTACGGTTTAATCACCTTCCTAAAGAATTGTCCGGGACATCTGGGCCATACATATTGAGAAAGTATATCTCCCCATATTCACCCTATGAAATAGAGTAAATGAACAATATTTGTCCTTTTGAAAGTCTAACACCTTAGCAGCAACTTTGGGAGCAGTCAGATCTGCACCACTCTAGCATGAGTTGTGGTGTAGGATGGATATATCTGACCACTCCTACTCTTACACTTTATTGTGCAAACCTCTGTCTTCAAGTGGGTCTCCTTCTTTATTGCTATATAAAGTAATTTCTTCCGCATAAAGGATCACCGTCTCTGGTGCTTAGACAACCCTCTTTAAGCCCTGTACTTTACAAGTGATCCCCAATAAATCAGTTTGGCCCTCCAGTGTACGCTCCTCCAGTTGATCCCATGATTTCCATGTGCAAGTCAGCGCAACCCTAGGGGCCCTTATTCTACCTATGTCTGACCGTGTCCTTGAGCCACGTCTATCACTCTCTCAAAATATCACCATTCCAATTTTGTAGATAGAAAGTGTGGTGCACCAAAAACAATTGCACACCAGCTGGCTGGACCATCAGAATGCCATATATAAAAATTAGATTCTGAAATGGATACACTGTGCAAGGAAAGATTCAAACTAACACCCCTAACTTCAAAGTATTTGTAAACTGTTTGCGCTTTCTCAGCAATAGCCGTAATTCCTAGAGCATCATTCAAAATTTCTTGGTAACATCCAGCGTTTTCCAATTTCAACAACTATAGATTTTAAGTAGGCTTACTTACTCTCAAGGGCTGGGCATAGCTGTTGATCATTTACTTACTTGAAGAAAGGGTGAAAACTTACAGAACCCATGCTCTCTGTGCCAACAGTAACCACAGTTACAAAACGATGCTCCCTGAAAAGTAGTATAAAAAAATAGCAGAAGGTAAAAAACATCAAGTTCTAAAACAATCAACTGAGTACTAATGCTTGTGACTAGACGAGTTGCCACAGTGGTGTCTTCAGTCTTGTGATTGCTGGCCTGGAAATGCAAGGAGCATCTGGATCTTCAAGCTTGTGACAGCAAGACTGGAATGCCAAGATAAATGCTTGGCCTTCTGTCTCAAGTACTGGAGCAGAAGAACGAATACTAGAGCAAAGAACGTAAATGGTCCAAGAAGCTCCCTGGAGGAGTTGTGATTCAAAGATTCACAACTTACGAAGGTTTATACGGTCCTACAAGAGAAAATCCTGAGAGAAGAGGCAGTCTGTCAAGCACCATGATCGGTTGGTTTGAGGTTATTTTTAAGACTGGAGTTACCTACATAAAAAACACAAGAATTATACCTAGCGAGAAAACATCTTCACAAGAGCCAGAGTTCAAACCACCAAATAAAAGCCCTGGTGGACCGCATGTGATTTTTTTTAATTAAGTATGCAAAAGCTTTGCTTATCCGCATCATTCACCTGGGTATCTGTCTTGATGCTCTGCCTACCAGTGCCTTTTGCAATGTGTGTGCATGCAGTGACTCTGAGTACGTACCTGTGTTAGGTGACTGTTATTAAAGCGTGGAGACAAAGTGCAATTGTCAGCAAAGATAGCAGGAATCCTCAAAACAGCTGGGCGGAACTCTGTAAGTACTGGGTCAAAAAAGATAACACAGATAGTGATTTGAACCTACAGTATGATTCTGTCCCAGTAGTAAATTAGCATGAACACTGACAACACCTCAAGTTATCCGGGACAGTAAGGAATGTTGTAGCTTCTCTCTAACTGCTAAATCAATTCCGATACTTCCAATATACAGACTTCCCCAAATGCCCTCCACTCCTGCCTAGCAGCTTCTATCCGACAAGAGGATGTTTACTTTCACCCACAGCTTTACCGCACATACTGCCTTTTTGGAGTCATCCCAATACCCCGGCCCTCTCAACAACCAAGATATCTTTGACGTCCCATCTGGGCCTTGCCTTTTTGGGGCCTATTCCATCGTCTTCTGCACCAAGAATGTCCAATTCATAATGGAAAGGACTTAATTTCAGAACTGTTCACAACGTCAAGCCAAATATTACTGGACACCCCTCCACATGGCGTGTACCCTCTGTCTGTCCCTGGACCATTACAAGGTCTCCTGCTCCACCTGCCGCACCTTCCATTCAAAAAGACACTGTGTTATCGCTGAGACCAACGCCCCTCTCGATGACCCATGGTGCGGCAGCAGGGGGTTGACACCCCTGATCTCTTCGGGGACAGGACGTCGTACAAGAACGACAGCAAGGGTCTTCGGCCGACCAACCTCAGCATTTCAGTTCTGTGGCTAGTTCACACTCAGACTCCAAAACTGAAGACCCCCAGCCTGTCAAGATTCATACGAGGAAGACATCTCCAATGAGTATGACAGTCCTTCCTGCTTCACGTTCCTGGCACTGAATGGAGGCCGAAATCACCCTCGAGGGGTTCAGACATCAAGCCCTGAAGCCCAGCATCAGGTTTGCAGACTGCCACTGCCTAAAGGCCATGGTAGGGATGGAAAACATGCTTGAGATCCAGCACCAAGCCAGCTTCCACCTTTGAGGTATATACTGAAGCCCCGGCTCCCAGCGAACACCCTCGACAACTCCTTCGGCGCTGGAGTCAAAGACAACCTCCAAACTGTCTTCGGCTCCAAAGACTTCTTTGCCACCCAAACCAACCTCGATGCCAACGAGTCAGAAAAAACCTTTGAGGTACAAACACCAATTGCCTAGAGCTTCTTCCTCCACTGCATTCGAGGACCAGTATCAGCCTATCCTGTAACGCCTAAAGGAAGAGCTTGATGCCAGACAAAAGGGAATTCTGATCCACCCACAAACTGGCAGGATCCTCACTCAGCCTCCACCAAAGGCTCAAGACTCAATTCCCTTAAAAGAAAATTGTCTTTTGAGGAAGCACCAGAGCTGTATCCTGAGCCACTGGGCAAAATAAAGAGGCGCCTTGACCGAGGTCACAGTCTTTTGCTTCCTCTGCCCCATCCAACTCCTCCTCCACCCCCCTCCATCTTCTTCTCCTCTTCACTCCTCACCACTTCCCCCCTAACTATTTCACCTCAACCACATACAGCCCATCTGCCTTAATCACCATAGGGTGCTCCACATTCTGCCTTTTGAGTGACAGCCCAGGCTATCCACAGGATCCATACACTGTCCCATTTGACCCTCAGACACATGACTACCTATGGTTCAAGTTTATTTAAACGATTGTGAGGTTACTTAAAACCATTGCAATAAAAGTTGTACGAGATAATACATATTTACATAGTAAGACAATTAATAATTCCAATAATAAAATCTTTACAATTCAATTTAAAATATGACAAATAGTAAAAAACGGGTAAGAGTCACAGCTTTAAGGTTGGAAGTGCTATTGTACAGAAGAGCATTTCAATTCATATGTCTGCCTTCAAGGGGATTTGATTCTAAAGTCAACAAGTCTGCCCCTGGTAATGCCTTGGGAAATATTATGTTATTCCTAAAAGATGATATGGCAGTTGAATAATAACTTATACATTTACATAGTAAGACACAGTTACATAGTAAGACAGTTAATAATTCCAATAATAAAATTTTAGATTCAATTTAAAATATGTCAAGTAGTGAAAAACAAGTAAAAGTCACAGCTTTATGGCTGGAAGTGCTATTGTAAAGGAGAGCATTTCGGTTCATTAGTCTACCTTCAAGGGGATTTGATTCGAAAGTCAACAAGTCTACCCCTAGTAATGCCTTGGGAAACAGTATGTTGTTCCTAAAGGATGATATGGCCACTGAATATTAACTTATATCGGCTGCACTGAACAAATTACGTTTTCTGTAATCTTTGCTCCACCTTTAACAAAAACGTGACGAAACGGCAATCTAACTGGGGGTCCCCTGGGTCAAAACAGGCTAAAATTGCCTGTCTTCTTGTTCGAATTCCTCTTTGGTTGAAAGCCTTGATTAATAGTTGTTTTATTTCTGCCATTACAGTATTACAGGAGCAAACCAAGTGCAGCAGATCTTCCTTGCAGCTCCCACAGAGTCGACAGGTGGCAAGTAGATTTCCACGTAGCCAAGGTGCCACGTGTTCTTTAACTGGTAATAGCCCCAGCCGATATTTAAAAACTACTGCTTGATAAAAGCTGGGTAACCAGTGGCAAAATAATCTTGTAGGGCAATAGGCTTATAATTATTTAGTGTCATCCACCCGTGTGCCCTTTCTGCTAATGTGGCTTTATCCTCTATGGCTGATTGAATTTTAAGTGACTTCTTAACCAAACGCTTAAAGGCCTGTAGGTCAATTGGAGTGTCCCAGAGTTGTAGGAGACCTGTAAGAACAAGTGACTCTTGCAGATACGCTTTTCCCGGTAATGTATTGCGGTGCTGTAGTTCGTCATATAACATATGATTCTATGAGTTGGGTTCGGCTTTCCAGATTTTATTCCAGCATATTATATGTGCACCGCGTCTAGCTAGTGACTACTTGTGCAATAGAAATTCTAATCTTATCTGAGCAGGGGAGGTGTAACTTGGCAGAGAGAATATAATTCTGTAAGCTTGAGAGACTGCATTATCTAGAGTACTTGCATCCTGCCCTTTTATAGCCTCACTTCCGTATGAAATTGTTGGAAGGAGCTTTGCTCTTACAACTTCCAGTAGTGGCGTCAAGGAGGGTCCGGCTAGCTTTTTCTTCAAATTATTAAATGCTATAGCCAGAACCAAGCCTTTCTTTTGGATCGCCGCCTTCTGTGCAGAAAGGCTCCCTTTATTGTCGATAATTACTCAAAGGTACTTGTATTCGTCTACATTTTCCAGCCGCATTTCGCCCATGAACCAAGCCTGCGTTTATGCTTTCTTGACATTATAACACATGGTTTTCGTTTTGCCAAAATTGATCTGCAGGTCGTTGGCTTGCGCATAAGTCATCATTGTATTGAGGAGTCGTTGGAGACCCACCCTGGTACGGCTTACCAATACCACATCGTCTGCATATAAGAAGCTTGATATTGTTGTTACGCCTAATGGGATGATTACAATCTAGGCCCATCTGGGGATACTTATCTGGACCTTTATCTGGCCAAGCCTTCCCCTCTGATAGATAGATAGATATATTTATTTGCACAATTAATTAAAATCATTGCAATTCATACAAAGAGAACATAAAAAGCACTTTCCACTCTCAATTAAAAAGTTCATGTAAGCGCAAAAAGAACATAAAAAGCACTTTCCACTCTCAATTAAAAAGTTCATGTTTTTTTTTTTTGAAAAAGAAAGAAAAAAGAAGAAATTCATAGCTAACACAGCGGAGGTTCATGGGGGACATCTACTAGTAAAATTGAGTTTATCTTGATCATGAATTTTACAAATCGGGCGGCCATCTGAGCTGAGTCCCCCTTCATACACTCCTCTAGGGCTTCTTGGCATGTCCGCACATTGAGTGTTCTCCAGATGGGGCGCAACCCAAAAATTCGAAAGGGGAGTAAGATTCTACAGATGCACAAAACATGTATTACATTTTCTTCCCCATTGCTGCAAAAACGACACTGAGAGGGCGTATCTGCCTTATACTTCCGTCCATACTTATACGCCATCAGGGAGATTAGGCCAAAACGTAGTCTCATTAGCTGGTGTTTCACCGATGGCTTCATAGAGGATGACAGATAATGCAGTAAGGTATTAAGATCATAAAGTTTTGACGCCCAACTGCCATGGGATAAGTTTTTCACGGCTGATGCATCGTGTTCCACTGAGAGGATCTTTGCTTGTTTAGTCAAAACTTTAGCAACCACCCCTATGGGCAGCGAGCTTGCCCATAATTCATGAGCTTCTAGAGCGTCCAAGCAGAATATTAAAAATTTATTCCAGGAAGTGCTGGGGTTGTTTAACAGTGACCATATGCAGCTCTTTAGTGTGGAATCATGAGCCATTTTAGTTTTTGCACAATAGGCAATGAATCTTGCTTTCATGATCCAATGCTGGGAAGACAGGCAGAACTCCATACGGATTTGGGCATGAGAGGTCGAGTTGGGTAGGTGACACACTCTGCGAAAACAAGCTGATTGCACTCTATCCAACCAGGTGAACATTTTATCTTTAAAAGTAATGGCGCCAAAAGCTATAGTGGGTAGTAATTTGGCACCTATCACTCTGATTAACGGGGTGAAGTCTGGAGAATGGAGAACTTTCTTGGTTCTTAGGAAGGCCCCCTCCAGGCTGCGAGCCACACCTTGCATTGCCGCGATTTGCGGACCCGGGCTCCCTCTGTGGTCTATCCAGACTCCAAGATATTTATATATGGCAACTACCTCTATGGGTTTTCCAGCGATGTACCAGGGGCGCTGTCTTGCTCGGCGCCTCGAGACTATCATCACCTTAATTTTAGAAATATTAATCTCCAAAGCATTTGTTTCACAATACGATGCCAGGGAACCAAAAAGTCGTTGAAGGCCCACCTGAGTTTGATCAAGGAGAATCGTGTCATCTGCGTATTGCATTGACTGGATTTTAACAGATGCGATTCTTGGTGGAAAAGCTCGAGAACGGGCCAGCCACTCAGGCAAGTCTGCAAGGTACAAGTTGAAGAGTAAAGGAGCCAAGATGCATCCCTGCTTTAGGCCTCTGTTGGTCATGATTTTATTAGTTGTAGACCAACCAGAGGAAACTTTTATTTTTACCCAGGTATTGGAATAGAGAGTGATAAGGGCATTCAATAGAGACTGCGGGATGCCCCATTTGGACAGTTTTTCCCAAAGCCTGGGACGGACAACGCTGTCAAATGCCTTTCGAAAATCAATAAATCCCAGGAATAGCGATTTTTCCTTTGTGGCAAGAGTATCCTCAATCATGGGGGCTAAGCAGATCAGATTGTCCTCGATGTGACAGCCCTTTTGGAAACCGGTTTGCGTAAAAGGTATTAATTTACGGTCTTCCGCCCAGCTGGTCAATTCTTGTAATAGGACGCTTGCATAGGCCTTCCCGTCGACGTCAAGGAGGGCAATCATCCGATAGTAATCGGGATTAGATCGCTAACCTTTTTTGTGGATTGGGACGAGGAGAGAACCTCGCCAAGAATCAGGAATAGGCCCGCCCATACTGCATGCCTCAAAGAGGGGGGCCAAGAGCGCTGCCCACTTATGAGTAGAAGCTTTATATATCTTTGTTGGTAAACCATTTGGGCCCGGGGCCCCTCCTGGACGCATTTGCTTTATAATAAGTGCAACTTGTTTAGGGGTGATCTTAATAGTGGGTAGCGTTCCAGTATGGGGATTGAGGAGAGTAGAGCTGTGATAACTAGGCCAGTTGTTTCTAGCGGGCTCAACGTAAAGTGCTTCAATATGAGCCTCCCAATCAGTGGGAGAGTTATTTGTTACGGTAGATGGTTGATCCGGTCTAACAGCTTTATTTACCCAGCTCCAAAATCTCTTTTGATCCTTTGATTTTATGATTTCATGGGCAATTGTCCAGTGCTGTTCTTCTTTTGTCCTCTGGTAGGTGAACCTTGCCTTCCTATACTCTTTGCGAGTAATCGATAACGTCTCTCGTAAGGATTAGTAGTCTGTGTTGGTGTATGTGCATTTGCGCAATAAGTTATTTAATTTGTGTTTAATGCTCAACTTAGTTTGCTTGTGTTCACTGGATGACAGCATCTTGTACCACTGTCACTTTCGCACATTATTGTCTTCTGTGCTCCCTTTGCTAAAATAAGAAGCAGTCTCTTACTGCCAGTTTTCAGAAAGCTGCAGGTTTGCCGCATCAATGACTTGTTGAGGATAATTCTGCAGTGTAACATACATGTTGGTATGCTGGGCCTTAGCAAAATTCCTGTCTGCTGTATCTGAAAAGTTAGCTACTATGACTACGTTTAGTTAGCAATTTGTGTTAGCTATACTTTTAGTCGAGCCCAGGCTTGTGAAGTCTGGAATCATTGTATGTACACCTCTTTTTTCTAACAGTGGAATGGCAGGTTTAAAAAATAATTTTATTTCTTGCAAAACTCTGTTGGGACTGTAAGAATTTAATTTTGTTTCCACTTCTTAAATTGATGAATGTGAATTTTTATGCAGTTTTTCACAATTTGCCTCCATGGTCAATTTGCCTTTATTGCACAATGGCTCTATAGTACATAGCCAATATTTTTAGGTCCAGGCTTGTGTTGTTCAAGCAGTCTCGGTTCCGGTACTGGGGCAAGGTTTGAACTGTAACTATCTTTTTTAGCTTTATGTGTGTACTCTTTTTTTATCCTGTGTACCGTCCTGTAGCTCCTTAATTGGAGGTCTTGATCTGTATGGATATATGGGTTGTTCTGATTGGTGATTTTAGGAATTTTGTTGAATTACATTTTTTTACTATGTCATGAGATGTGTGGTTTGTATTGCCTAATTGGCATGATATCAAACTAATAAGATATATAATATGATACAATATATTGTACCAAGAGGTCCTGCTGTGGGCAGCCACTTATTACAAAGTGGAAATAAATAAATTCAAGAGAATGCGGATTTCCTCATGGAGTCCTATCCTCCACCTAGCGCTCTATGCAGTTCCTCCCTATGTTAATGGAAATGTTGAAAAACGCTCCTGAAATATTCAAGGAGCCCTGTCAAGGCCTCTGTACTTACCCCAAGGGTGGACAAAAAATACAAAGCCTCGACCTCAGACCCCACATGAATTAGGAGATAACTCCTCCCAGGCTTCCAGGTGGTACATACAGCCCGGAAGCATGCCAAAGCCTAAGGCACCGGTGATGCGCTCTATCAGACAAAGAGAGCAGGAAGATAGATGCAGCAGGTAAACAGGTCGCTGCTCAATCAGTGACACGCTGGTGCATTGCCAACTCTGTCGGCCTGCTCTCCAGGTATGTTCGGGCACAATGGGATGAAATGTAGGAGCCCCTCCATCTCCCAGAACAGTACAGAAAGCAAGAGCACAAGCTCTTTATGGAGGAGAAAGCAATATCCAACACCACTATTCGGTGTGCCTGGGATGCTGCTGACACCACAGCGGACTGTATTAACTTAAGTGTCCTCATTCGGCACCATGCCTGGCTGCATGTTTCTGTCTTCAAGCCAGAAGTACAGCAGCATCTGCTCAACCTGCCCTTCGATGGGGATTTGGACCGCTGGTTGACTAGATGCTTGGAAAAAATAAAAAAAAGGGCACAGATACCACAAAAGCCTTGGGGGCCATCAGACTCCTTCTCTCCGGAGTGCCTTTTGCAGATCTCAATTTAAAGGAGGAACTAAAACCACCTCCCCCAAGGCCACTACCTCCGATCAGAGGCCACAGAAGCAACAGACCCCTCCATGGGAATAATCAAAGGGAGGCTACATAGGGAACTGTTGCCGGGTGAAAGAAAAGATGAAGTGGTTAAGGTAGCTGCTTCTTCCAAGCGGTGACTTACTGACACTTTCCTCCTGATCACACTACACCTGTTGGGGGAAGCCTCAAGAGGTTCCTAGGAGGGTGACAGCACATCATTTTCACTCAGTGGGTCCTCTCCACCATATGGCAGGGTTACTGTCTAGAACTCACAGCAATCTCTTCTTACATTCCCTCCATACACACACCGTTTCCCCAGAACATCATTGTCTCATTCAAGAGAAAGTAAATACCCTTATTGCCAAAGGAGCTATAAGACCCATGCTGCCAAATCAATGTGAAAAGGGGGTGTATTCCCTGTACTTCTTAAAGGACACCCCCCCGCCCTATCCTTGACCTCGGGCTTCTAAACAAATACATCCTGTCAGAGCACTTCCACATGGTGACTCTATAGTATGTCATCCCTCTACTACAGCAAAGCAATTTCATGACTGCCCTCAACCTTAAGGACGCCTACTTCCACATCCCAATCCACCCTGCACATTGCAAGTACCTCCAGTTCATGGTAAGTGGCCAGCCGGTTTAGTGCAAGGGTGTTCACAAAGTGTCTTGCTGTGGTAGCCACCCATCTCAGGAGGAGCGGCATCTAAGAATTCCCTTACTTGGACAACTAGCTGATCAAGTGTGCAAACGAACGACAATGCCTCGCTCATTCCTAAGTCACCATATATCTCTTGCCCGACCTAGGGTTCACCATCAACACGTTAAAGTCCCACCTTCAGCCCCTTTAGATCTAGCCCATTCATGGCTCAGTTTTCAACACAGTCACTGGAACAGCTTATCACAGCCCAGCAAGTATCCAAGCCTTCCATTTTTACTGCTCCTTTTTCAGAGTGATCACCAAATTACAGTCAGGAAGGTAATGCGCCTCCTCTGCATCCTGTATTGCTCTAATCCCCCATGTCAGATTATATAGGTGCCCGCTTCAAGAGTGTCCTACAGCACAGTGGTCACAAGAGGGGGGGCACTGGGAAGATCTAGTGTTGTTTTGGACCAGCACCCTTCGCTCTCTGCAGTGGTAGAACAGCACCAATCTTTTACAGGGTCAGCCCTTTCACAACCCAGTACCGCTAGTTACCATCACGACAGAAGCTACCTTAACCAGGTGGGGGCACATTTGCAGGTTCTGACCATGCAAGACTGGTAAACACTGTACCAACTAAGTGTCCATATCAACTGCCTAGAACTCTGACCACCTAGTTAGCACTCAAGGCCTTCTTCTATCACATTCAGCACAAGGCAGTCCTTATCCAAACAGACAATATGACTGCTATGTACTACCTTCAGAACCGAGGGGGAACACAGTCTCCACAGCTATCCACATTAGCACAGCACATTTGGCAGTGGGCACTCCATCACAGTATCCATCTTCTTGCAGAGTACTTTCAAGGACTTTGCAGACCTGAATAAATGAATGAATGAAATTGGCATTTGTGAAGTGCAACAACCACCACAAAAGGCATCTCGGCACTGAAACCCAGTGAAAAAGAAAGAAGGCCTGTCCCTCCGAGAAATAAACACTTAAGGTTGAATGAAAAGAAAAGTTTTAAGAATCATTCTGAAAGTGGCAAGATTAGCGGCTTGCTTTAAAGCGAGCAGAAAATTGTTTTATGCCTTTGGCCCAAGGACAGACATAGATCAGCCCACCCACCCAGTTTGTAACCTGAACTTCGGGTTTGATTGAAGATGATTGCAGGAAGATCTCAGCATTCTCAATGGGAGGTAGCAAACAAAACAGTCATAGAGAAATTTTATGTAGAAATTCCAAGCAGCTGAAATTACCACATCAGTCCTTTGGAATGTGGTTTAACTGTGTGGACACGGATTAACCGGGCCTATTTCGGCATGGCCTTACTGATTTCAAGAGGTGTAACACAGACATTTACCAAATGCTCTGAGAATGTGATGCATGTCTGCAAGGAGGGGGAGAGCAGGGGTAGGGGAGGATATTGCTTGGCAGAAGGAAGCATTACAAGCCTTGGCACAAAATCAGCCCTAAACCCTAAACTCAACATTTTGCAGTTCTGAATGTAGTTGCGACTTCAAATTTTTCATGAAAGCATCTTCTTGTACCTTCAGTGCAGGTGCAGCTTTGTGGGAAGGTTGGTTTGCCATTCAGATGTTTGCCCTACTTAGCTCAAAATGAGAGATTTGTTATAATGTCTTCTATATGGGCGGTAGGGCAAACAGTTATCCTTTTTCAAGGTGCATATGTAGCAAAGCTATCTCTCTTTCTCTCTCTCTCTCTCTCTCTCTCTCTCTCTTTCAATTGCTGCACTCCAGTGCAAAGTGGTAGCAGAAACAGAATCAGCTAATAGAGAGCCACAGTTGCATTGCCTCTAATCAATGACAATGTGAGGAACTGATCTGCGGCTGTAGTGGTTAACCTTTATAAGTGAGTAGAAATAGGACGCTGTGCTCCTCTTAGAAATAGTTTGCATTAAATGGACATGCCATGGGTGGTACCTGGCCATTCCCCAACACGTGATTTTTTGTGCAAAGCTCTGTGTACTAAAAAAAGCTATACAGTGCTTTGCACCCAAGTTTTACGCCTCCTCAAGGTAGCCACGACCAATGTTCGTGTGTGCTGGACTGCACAGCACACATACAAACTTAGAAACATTTTAGACTATGTCTACGCATACTGTTTTGTACTGAAAGTGTACCCTTCTAGTAGAAAACATATGCTTGACATCACACACACATTTTTCACTAAGGTTCAAGGGTGTGTGCATGGAGCAAATCAGCCCAAATTGTGCCAGCACACTGGGAGAGTGATACAGTGCCATAACCTAGTTGATATGGCACTGTTCTGCTCTCTCCTTTTCACGTAACACAGCACTACAACTTTAATTGCTAGTTTAATTGAAAAATTAGTAAATTTGGCCCTTATCTTATTTTGAATAATTGCTAGTATTACTAATAAGACATAGGGCCTGACTACGAGTTTGGCGCAGTAGCACCTGCACAATGCCGCCTTCGCTGCACCAAAGCAGCGCAAGCACCGTCGACCGTATTACGATTGAAAATGTGGGAACGGCCAAAGGACCACCAACCACATAGTAATGTGGTTGGTGGTCCTTTGGCCGTTCCCATGGTGGTGCCTTGAAAACAGCCACCGCAATGGGAACGGCACAAAAGTTCCAGCACAGCATGGATGGTGAAGTATCTGCATGGCGTAGGGGACATGGGGACCCTGTAGGGCCCCCTTTGTACTTGCACCGCCAGCTTTTTTATGGCAGGGCTCCGCCATGAAAAGACTGGCGGTGCAAGAACTCAAAATATGCTGAGCGGGATGGCGCCAGTCCCTGCTCAGCACAATGCATTGTGGCGCTCCTGCGCCACAGCCAGGGAACGACTGTTACCTGGCGCAGCAGGCGGTCCACCCCGATACAACTTTGTAAGTCGTAATTGGCAAAACGGTGGGCCGCCACTCCTGCACCTCTGCGAGCCTGGCGGTCGTAAGACCGCCAGACTCGAAATCAGGCCCATAGTGTGGATTGATCTATGTCCCATGGAGGAAGCTAATCACCCACTCATTTTGATTCACAGGTGGGGATCAGAAGAGTAGAAAAAGAACGGCAATGGTTCTGTTTCTACTGAACGAACAGCATGCACAACGTCACATTGAAATAGCAAATATGATATGCTACAGACCTCTAATAAGATAAAATACTGTAGATGGCAATGGTGGTCTCAACAAAGCCAGAAACCGGAAGGAGAGAATATTTCTCAAATCGAAAGTGGTTTCAATGATACAATGCATTCCAGTTTCCGTGTTAAAGATTCAATACTAAACAAATCTCAAGAATATAATGTAAACAAAGGTGATCTTATCAGTTCAGATCTCTTAAATTGCCAAGCAAACACAAAGCAAAAGTGGAGTTTGTGCACAACTGCTGAATATGAGAAAAGATGAAGACAAACCAAAAGTCCTTTAAGCTCAGGAAAACAAATAATTTTATGTATGTAAAACATGTAAATAAATTTGCCGGGATGAATTCCTAAGACTAATGCATCAATGTATCACTGTACTTATTGTGGAAAAAGATTTAGCCATAAAGGGCATGTAACAACACACATAAGAAAGCACACAAATTAGAGACCATTCCCATGTAATGAAGGCGACAAAAGCTTCAGTACTAAAAGGAAATCTTATCATCCACAAACGATTGCATACAGGAGAGAGACCGTATCACTGTATAGCATGTAAGAAAAGCTTCTGTCAACAGGGGAATCTTACTAAACATTACAAATCTCAACATATGGCACAAAACATTAGAGTGTAAAGGCAAATCTAAGTGTACACAATAGTTGGCAACGTGGAATGACACACTACATGAAGAGATGCATGTCAGATCAAACCCGGAAGAGCAGTGCGTTGTAGGGAGCATTGCATACTCCTTAAAACGAGTCATACCAGTTCGTCAATAACTCAAGTTTGTATACAAGGCATACCATTCATGTCCTGTCCAGCTGTTTTGGAACAATATATTAGCCACAACAATATTATCTGTTTGAACATGGAAGTAAGAAAAATGTTCCATGTTAACCACTAAATGTGTATAAGGGGATTGTGCATGTTGAAACCAGGTAGGCTCTTTTAGACAAGTTGGTGTTCACATGCAAGACTGTCTCCAAAACTAGACCTTGGAAGGTCCAATCCCATGATCAGACCATGGAACGGGGGATTTCTCTCCTCCTTGCGCCATATATCGGTCTATTGCAGTCTTTAGCAGTGGAATGAAAGTATTCCTCAAATGGATCCTCAAATGTTGTTGCATTTAATGTAATATTTGGACTCAGCTTTAACAACTAAACATTAAATAAAAAAACTCTCCTCTTTAGAATTGTTTGGTGTTGTTTTGAATCATCTTTGTGCTAGGAGTGCCTTCCGTTGTAATAAAAGGAATTAATTAAGAAGGAATGGCACAAAACTATTTGTCCTTGGCCATTACCCATCATTTATTTGTCAATTGGTAACATGTTCGGGTCTACCACGGAGACATATTTCCTTTTTCAAGTTCACACACGGGGACTATTTAAAAGCAACATTTCCCAAGAAACTCTGAGAGCTATGACATCATGATGTCAAGCGCTGCCCTACTTTTCAGTAGATCCAATGATAGGAGCATGTGTCTCCAGTCACAGAACACATGTGCACACAATGTTTAGGGGTCACGCCCCTAAACATTGTGGCCACCTCTTTATTTATCGGGCTCTCCCGGGTTAGGTATGAGTTTGGTCCTCCAGGTGCATGAATAGATGAATATACCGGCGATGCTCCTTGACAGGACCTAGGTACCCTGATACCGCACCCAGTACGAATCACTCCACACAGACCGCTGTGTCCCGACGTTGTTCCTTTTTAATCTTCCCTGCAGAGATCCTATCAGGTTCCTCCATTAAATAATTCCCATCCGGTTGGACACCTTATTTTCTTCACACTACTTCTGGATTGATTCATAGCTACCACTACAGCACTATATTGAATTAAGTAACCTGGTCCTGATGATGATCTGGAATCGAACAGGTCGAAATGCTGTCGACCACTCAGCGTAACCTCTGGCGTCACTGTGGTCAACCTGAGCATCCTAAACAAAAATACCTACCTTGTATATATTCTTCATTGTATCGTTGACTACCAATTTTTGTATATTTCCTTGCGCCGCTCGCGCTGTTTTTCACTCTATTGTGTCACTGCACCGTTCACTGTCACGAGCACGTTAAGTGCACACTCATGTGTCTGGTTACTTTTGCATACACTGTATTGTAGTGCTGAAATAACTACTTACAAATAAGAATTTACTTTCTACCCACAAACCACTGGTGGTCTCCCTTTCTTCCCCTCTCTGAGTGATTTATACTCTCCTTGTATCTGCCCTCTTAAATGATTACCGGTTGAGACATTGTTTTTTGGTTACATACTCTACCTGGGTCTCGACTGGGTTAACAGGTTTACTCTTGTTTTTTGATTCCATGAAAAGTTGTTGGGCATAACTACGCTTAAGAAAACATGTTCTCAATTGTAAGAACAATAGATGATGCTGAGTGCCAACCACCAGTACAAATGCCTTCAGTGTACTCGCTTTCAGTATTTTTACTGGCAAATATGCACAAGCACCAATAGCCCATTTTTAAGGCAAGTAGTCAAAGGTTTTACTATTATTTCAAGTGTGTGACTACAGGAGCCGCTACCCTTGAGAGTAAACCATGATGGCAATCACTGTTCACGGTAGGGTAAGTTGGTATACAAGAATGTGTGTATGGTCTTTTTTGTCTCCTAACTGCTTCAAGTGTGATATTTTGTCTTATGTTTGCAGTGGTACACTATGAGCCTCATGCGCTGACAGTATTTTTGCACTAAGTAATGATATTGTACTGTTACTATTGAAAAACAATTCCTAATGCCTTGATCGTTTTTTCCTATATCTGTCCCTAGACGTATACACTCCAGAAGGCGAAGATAGAAAATCCTAGTTTCACCTGTATGGCGGTGTTTTGTAAAATGATATAGGGATCCCCTGTTAGCCCTGATGAATACTCGACCTCTCTGTAGGCAACAAATTGGGAAGAAACATGCTGGCAAATTAATAGGTGTGTAGGCCATAGTACCTATAACATCCCCATAAAAAGCATTTTAACCATACCTATGGTACCTAAAAATAAAAAAAAATCCTTCAGGTTTAACCTAAGGTCATTTTATTTTTATATCTGGTTCACTGACTGATCCAGGAAAATAACTCTTATTAAAAACTCACTCACACTATGAGGTTGAGTTCGCCCTGGTAGCACCATCATACTAGGGTGGTGTAATGAAGCCATTGATGAAGCATGCCACATACTATGTGAGGTTTTCTCATCCAGTTCATTCAGAAACACTGGATTCAGGTTAAGGTCCTAGGGTCTCTTTCAAAGGGACATTTTTAACCAGTGCATGATCTCCTCTGTCCCGTACCCTTTGTGCTGTTGAATAAAGAAAACCTTCACAGCATAGAATTCAAAGTCAAAACCCTAAAGGTTTATTCACATTAAGAATCATTACAGAAGGCAAGTAGTTAGTTGGTCAAATACAAAGTAGCATCAATAATGCCTCAAATAATACCCATTACGAGAGGTAACAACATAAGGTAGCCCTCCAAAGCAAGTAAAAAGCCAGAACCAAATTATGTTTCAGCAGGATGACTAGCATAAATCTGCTCAGTTCATAAGTCAAGAAAAGTCTTCGTATAAATCAAATAGGAAGACTAACACAGTGGCTGCACAGTTCAAAGGGAGAGAAAAGTCTGCCACACATCCCAAAAAGGCCACATTTTATATGTTTCAGACAGTAGAAAGCACATTCTTGACATGGTGACATCTGACATCATAGGGCTGTACTAATAATGTTTCATTCACATAAGCGAACAGTAAAACAAGAAAATACAATAAATCTAATAAAAAACATTTAGGAACACTTTTTCATGCATAAATAATAAGGTGTGCATAGGAAATGAGAAAACGAATGTGACATTTGTTCAACAAGTGAAAACAAAACACAGTGCAAATGCTTAGAGCAGACCCCGGTAAAGAGTTTTGAATATGTGATAAATACTGGAACATCCAGCACATGGCTTTCTTCTAGAGGAACACAAATTAGTACATTACAGCTCAGCAAAATCAACACTACCATGAAATGAATTTTATTTCACTTATTTTCTGAAATGGAGAAACACGCAAAAGAAATATGCTCCCAGGAAACTTGTTCATGTAATTTCAAAAGCCACATTTTCTCTGTTACTGCAAAACAAATGTCAGTGTGGGCGGAATTCGGCCTTGTCTGTGACTGAGGCCTAGTTATGCTAACTGAAACACATTTAAACTAACGTTATTTTGTATTCATTGAAAAATGCGCTAACTATACCAATCCGAAGAGGAAGAAATTCTTGGCACTATGACCCCACCTGCAGCAAAAAGTTCTTAAATTTGGCCTGGTCGTACCTGCCATCATGATTGTTACAGTGGACAATAAAACTAAATAATTTGGAGAGCCTGTTGAACTTGAACAGCTTGTAGACTCAATTGAAACAACAGACATGGTAATACAGCAGCCCAACATCTTTTCATATCTTGATAATAAGCCGCGCTCTCCACTTCCTTTTCCTACTCATCTGCTCCTCGTATACCACCGGATGACCTTTAGGCACTCCGATAAAGAAGGGCTCGGAAAGTATTAGTGACACTGAATCATGACAGGGACAAATCAAAATCCTTGCCAAAACCCTCTGCTGCAGAAACACCACCATATTAAAAAACCTAAGAACAGGTGGGATGTGACTTTGAGACCTCTACCCTACCTGTAGCAAGGTACCTAGGTTATCATGTCACCTTCACCATGTTTTTATGATACTCCTCCAGTTTTTGATGCTTTTCAAGGGGTGGGGGATCTCTATGCTAGTTTCAGTCCTTTTTGTTTTTTCTCAAAACTGTTGCAGAGACGGCCCTCCCTGTGGGACCCTTTTCAGATTTGTCCTCTCCCCTCATTGCTCTCAATTGTGTGAATCCCATTGTGAATTGACGGTTTTCACCATCATCTTCTATACTAACAAACAGTGCAGCTGTCCCTATTGAGTGGCAGCATTCTGCCTTAATATATTTGAGAAGCTCAAAGGTACTTCTGACAATGTTTTAATATAGCCTTATAGCCCGCCGTAGCAGGCTATACTGGCTATTAAAGACCCGCTCCAGCGTTAAGAGCCCGAGCCGAAGGCGAGGGCCTTTAACAAGGGAGCGGGACTTTAATAGCCGGTATAGCCCAGCTACGAAAGGCTATAAGGCTATTAGAACATTCTGCCACTAGAAGGCAGAATGTTCTAATAAATAAAACAAAGGCTTCAGGGAGCGCGAGGGGATTGAAATCCCCTCAGGCTCCCTGAAGCCTTTGTTCACAGCCACAGCTGTGAACAAAGAAACATTGGAATGTTGGAGCTCCGGGCTTATACCAGCCATTATAAGCCCGGAGCTACTCCATTGTTTTCAATGGAGCTCCCAACATTCCAATGTTCTAATAAAAATTCAAGAAGGGTTAATATAACATGACAAGCTCTTAAAGACAAATGGCAATGACATCTTGTGACTGACTACACCAAAGGCACTTGGACCTTGGTTCTTGAGACATATAACCAGGGACCACAGGAATGATGCCTTCAATTAACTTCCTAAAAAATAACTTTACTACTGGTACTGGTCAACAACCTGCTTGGTAAAAGCTGGTATGAATTATGACTCAAACTATTGGAGGTACGGATAGGTTAATGCCCTGCTCTACCATATATTATGGTCTGGCCAGGCCATCACTCCCTACTGGACGGAGATCTGGGCTACCTTCTCTACTCATGATTAGGCAGATGCCTAGGCCCAGCCCTCCCTGGACGGAGATCTGGGCTACCTTCTCTACTCATGATTAAGCCGGTGCCTAGGCCCAGCCCTCCCTGGACTTACCTGTGACTTACCTGTGACCAGTCCTCTGACTGGTCTAGGCCCTTGTGGACCCAGCTCCTGCGTATTGAGGCACCTGCCTCATCTCCTGCTCTCTGGCTCTCACTCCCTCCCTCTCTCGTGCCTCTGTGCCGTCTGCCTCGAGCTTCTCACCCTTTCTTTTGCACATGCTTCACTCTTTGCTCTTTTTGCTCTATTCACCTCTTGCTTTTTTTACATTTTGTGCTTTTTTCACTCTTCTCGCTTTGCTGTTTTCGCCAATTGCTCTTTTTACCTTTTGTGCTTTTTTACTCTTTGCTCTTTTTGCCTCATGCTCTTTTGCCTTTGGTGCCTTTTATCTCTGATTTTTGCTGTTTTTCCTCTTGTCCTTTCCCCTCTTGCCATTCTCCTCTTGCTCTCTTGCCTTTTGTGTCTTTCTCTGACTTTTGCCTCTTTTTTTTGCTCTCTACCCTTTAGCTCTATCTTTCTGTGCCATTTTGCTGTCTCTTTGGTGCCTCTTTCCAGCACTCCTTTTCCCACCTCCCACCTCCTGCACCATCTCCCTCCTCCTCTTCTGGTTACCTGTTCCTTCCCTCTCCACCCACTCCTTCCTGCGTTACAGCTAAGCACTACTCCTCCTCGGGAAACAACCTTTACAACGCGGTCATTACACCGCGATACCTTTACAACGCGGTCGTTACAACGACCACATTGTTAGTACATGATGTAATGACATCGCAAGTCTTTACAACGAATTCCACTAGGGGGCATTGAGGTATTGGAAATGAATTCCAACACCTTCCCTACTGTTACGCAAACTGGAGTAGGAATAGTAAATAATACTATTCCTAAGTCCAGCGCGCCCCCTAGTGGAAGTCGTTGTAAAGACTTGCGATGTAATACATCGCGTACTAACAACGCGGTCGTTGTAACAACCGCGTTGTAATGGCACGCGATGTATTACATCACGTTGTAATGTGCCATATTCCTTCTCCTCCTCCCAGGAGCCACTTAATGGTGGCTGCAGCACTGATGCGCCCATCAGAAATGCCAAAGGCAAGCCCGCCCGTACCTGGTCTGTGCCCAGAGCCACAAATCCTGGTCCAACCACTCCCCAACGGTGCTCTGCAGCGTCCCTCTGGGCACTGAACCCTGGACGATTATCCCATGCTGCTGCTGCACTGCTCCGCACAACACAGAAAGAGCCTTCGCTTGCCCCCAATGCTGTGTCACGTGTAACAACCCACCCACCACACCCCACCTTCACACAGCACACCTCCCACTCCCACTAGCAAACACGCACTCCAAGACAAACTATCACGCATGCTCAACACCTGCTAGCTCTGCAAACATGCCATGGAAATCTGGAACATTCTGGCCAATGACTCCCCAGACCTCCTCTTCCTTAGGTAGATGTGGTTGACTGCTCTGTCGGCACCTGACATCACCACCGCCATCCTGGCAGGATACAAGATTGCACAACAGGACCGCTAACACAAACCAGGAGGAGGAATTGCAAACATTTTAAATGAAACTGTCAGATGCATCACAGCCACAGTAAACGTGACCCTTTTTACTGGAGTACCTACACTTGAAACTGCGAATCTCTGCAACCTTCACCCTGAGCGAAACCGTCGTATATGACCCGCATGGACCATGAGCAAGTTTCACTGACCGCATCGCAGATTTTGTCACCCCTCTCACCATCGACTCCAAAGCCTACATACTTCTAAGAGACCTCAACTTCACCAGGAAAACAGGAGCGACCCCAGCACAGCCACATTCCTCCAAAGCGGATGTTTCCAAACAGTCGATCACAAGCTACCATTGGCTTGTTGACACCTTCAGAGTAGCTCACAGCCTTAAGTTCATATTAAAAAAAGTTCAGGGTGACATTTTTTTTTAAAGTTAAGGGAAGGCTGTGTTTATTTTGCAATATTATCCTAAGGCTGGAGATAGCAGGGCCTGATAATGAGCAGTGGTGGAGTAAGATTTATGATCCAGGATACAGAGGAGAAGAACTGAAGCACTGGGGTGATTAACTCTTAAATAAGTACTTTTCAACTCAGTATTGGAGTATGAGGACAAAATGATGTTTACAAATGTTTTTAAATGGTAGAAAATTAAAATTAAAAGTTACCTTAATGGTTAAGTTAACTCTTCATTTTTATTTTTTCCCCATTTCAAAGTGTTGCATTTACAAACAGCAGGCCTCTTGCTCCCAGTAGTCAGTAGACCCTTTGCCATATTTACAACTGAAAACTACAGTCTTCTTTTTAGGTCTCGCCTAGCGTTCTCATCGCTTTGCGAGGCATGCAGTATACACTATAGTGTGGAAGCTTCGTGGAAGCTCCGCCCACTCTCCGGCCCATCTTCTTTATTGGCTTAGGTTATAAATGCTGCCTTCCAATTGGTTTTAGGCTTGTTAGTCCCTCCCCATGACAGCCATGTCAGTCATTTGTATCCTTCCATGGCTACTGGCCCCTTTACAGCACAGACTACTTTCTTCCCGTGCCCCCCCCCACAGTCCAATGCCTTCTTGCCGCCCCCCCCTCGTGCCTCCTTGCTCGCATGCATTGCCATTTGCAATGCAATAGGTCTCGCGTAAATGCGAGTCCTATTGCATTGCCAATGCTTGTTTAAATGGGTATTGGAGTGCTTTACATGAGCACCGCTCATGTTACACAATGACACATTTATTTTTTGGTACGCACGGGGAGATTAAGTGATTTGCCCAGAATCACCGATGTCGAGCGGACGCTGAGGCTCGTTTCATCTGGTTCCGCCCCGCATTGATGTTGTTCACTTCTGCCCCGCATTGACGTCACGAGACAGTGAGAGTCTCCTCCATGGCTGCCACTGGTGAATTTTTAAAATGACCATTATCTAATTGGCTGCACTTAATGCCGGTTTTTTTGGAAGTAATTCGACTGGAAGGTATTGTTGGAGTGCTTTACATGAGCACCGGTGATGTTACACAATGACACATTTATTTTTTGGTACGCACGGGGAGATTAAGTGATTTGCCCAGAATCACCGATGTCGAGCGGACGCCGAGGATAGTTTCATCTCGTTCCGCCCCGCATTGATGTTGTTCACTTCTGCCCCGCATTGACGTCACGAGACAGTGAGAGTCTCCTCCATGGCTGCCATTGGTGAATTCTTTAAATGCCCTTTATATAATTGGCTGCACTTAATGCCGGCTTTTTTGCAAGTGCTTCTTGCTAGGAGATGTTGCTGCTGTTTGAGGAGCGCCCAAGACAGCAAATATTAGGGGCCGGAGCAGCAGCAGCGGGGGAGATCCTGAGCCAGAACAGCAGCTCCTGCCACCCAGTGCAGCCCCGGCCCCTCCGGATCAGCACCTACCGGATTCAGCCCCGCAGTGACCCCAGAGCAGTCACCAGGTGAGACTGTCCGCATGTTATCCTCAGAGCAGGCATCACCTGTGTGCAGCGGGTCGGGCTCACTCTGGATGCGACCATCTGTGCCTCACTGGGTGGGTGCCTTCTTTTCTCTCTCGTGTTATGAGGAGTGCGTCTTTCCCTCTGGGGGGGCAGAGTCTGCTTAGGCGTGCTGAGCTACCACCTCGCCAGCCCTGCCAAGTCCCACTAATCTTGCATTAGTATAATGTATTCTGTACTTTTTTGCAGGTGAGACCCCAGGCCTCAGCTTGCTGAATGTGAGGGCGGCAGCCGAAAAACAGGCCGGGTATAGAGAGCTTATTACACCCCCACCGTTTTTAAGAAAACATTATTTTTTTCGTTCTGTGTTTTTTTTCCCGTTTGAAAAATTTTACGTTTTGCACATTACCCAATAAAACATATGTTTGCACAAAGCATAAAGTGCAAAACCATGTTTACCCTAAATTTTATGAGTGTCCTGATTTGATTCCTTACTAGGAAGCCCCCCCACCTCAGGATTAGGAGACGAGAGGCCCCCATGCACAGTGGAGCATGCAGAGCCCTTCCATTTTTGGTGCTTTGCAGCAGTAAGATCTTAGTTTCTCGTTGCTCTAATAAGTGTAACTTCTGATATCTATGTTTCCCTTGTCTTCATTGCTTGATTTTGCTAGCGAGAAAGTGTCACGTATAGTCTTTAAATGTCACTCATAAATACACTAAAATTATGAAAATTTCACACAAGCAATCTGAAACCTTAGCAGCCATGCCTCTCTCCATATCCCTATCTCAGGCCTTTGCATCTGCACCTGGCAGCTGCCCTCCATGCTCACTACCACACTCACCTGGCCATACATCTCAAGTTATCCCATCTCAAAGGCCAGGAGCCCCCAAACATTTGCATTCTGGGACTCGTAGTTCTGGGTTTACGCTGAAAGCTGGGTGGCCTAATCACACTTCACTTGGACCCCTTGAGATCGTGAACTATGTCACTCACCCGTCCTGGTAGCTGACGAGGATTAAACGCTGTTGAGTGAGATGCAGCCTGTTTAGGAACATGTCTCTTACATGTGTCCAGATTGACGACATCCTCTCAGTTCATTTCCATACTCTTAAATCCTACACTTTCATTATCCTAGAACCCTAACACGTGTCAGGCATCACCACAGCGCAATAGAAATAGCATCTTTGCTAGCAAACTACTTGCACATTTTACATATCGCTGCTGAAGCAACACCTATATTGGCTAAAATCTCCCTCGTGCAGCGCCCTTCTCCACCAGAAGGTCTCCACTTCATGGCCAGTTTCAGCACAGGGCATAGGTGTTTCTGAAGGCTCAGTTAATGCCTACTTTAGGGTGTCCATGGGGTACACTTGAATACAAGCCTCTCAATGAGAGTCTTTTACAGAGTTATTGCCCTGAAAATCTGGGACAGACCCTGCCCTCTTAGAGCGATGCTGGACACCCTTGGAGGGGTAAAGCACAGTTCCATAGCAAAGCCTCCCTAATTACTGTGGCACCCTCCCTGCACGACTATCTTTCCTCCAAGTATCTTTTTAGGTCGAGCTTGATCGACGTGTTATTATCTATTCTGTATGGTTTGGCACACCCACCACTTGCCATTAGCTGTTAACTAGTGTCCCTCCGTTGCAAGCACTATAATTGAGGCACTATTTCTACTTTCTTTGTAAAGTATGTGTTACTATGGCACTTTTCTTTGGTTTACCTCTGCTTGTGGACTGCAATGATGTGTTCGTGTTTTATTTACTTTGTGCCGGCTTGATAAAAGAAACATTTGCGACCGCGTACATACACTCCACTCCAATATAAAACACATGGGTAAAATACATTGTCATTTATAATGCCAATACCTCTAACTCTCACAAATGCGAGACCAATTTGCATTGCAAATGCTTATTTTAAATGGGTTCAGTTCTGTAAATATAGCATCTTTTCTACAGGTCACTGGGAGCAAGATGTCTGGTGTTCGTAAATGTGAAACTTGGAAATGGAATTAAATTTACATGATGAGTTTTATGGAATCAATATGAACATAATAGTAACTCTTTAGTTTAATTTTCTCCAAATCAAAGTGTCGCCTTGACACACATCAGGCATCTTGCTCCCTGTAGCTGGTAGATACGGTTCCATATTTATAACTGAAAAATACAGTCATTATTTTAAGTGGGATAATTTTAAAGTGCAGAAACCTGCTCCATATCATGAACATTTTTGCAGAATTTTTTCTAGACTTTAAATTTCTCACATTTAAAAAAAATGGTTATATGTTGGTATTATACATGTAACGCTGCCACATTTGATGAAAGGTATTCCAGTGCCACAACTACATATGACTAGGTTCTCAGTCATCCATACACGTTTATCTCATTCATACGCACACATGTTTATACATCCCGAAAGACAACGCTGTGACTGACACACCGGGCTGTCCTGTCATAGTGCCCCTAGTCAAGGTATTGTGCTCAAACCACAGTATCTGTTTTCTATGGACATAAGGCTTAAAGTCAATGGAACTGGGTTTGATGATGTCTGGTAACAATGTGGGAGTTGCTTAGCATTCAGTAGCTCACGATTTTCACTGATCAGAAGTAGCTGTTGCTACAGAAAAGGTTGGGGACCCTGTTCCAAAGCCTAAGAAACCTCGGACTGACACAACAAATCAACAGACCCACACACTCCACTGGACACACCCTTGACCCCGTTTTTGCCCCCATCAACAGCATCAAAGTCACTACAACTACGCTTTTCACCTAAAATGACCACACCATCATCTTCCAGATCAACATCTCTCACCAAACGAAACCCGCAACCATCACCCTGGCCAGTTGCAACTGGAACAGCATGCCAGAATCACACTGGTCTCACACAATGCGCATGAAGCAACCCAACCGCAACCAGCATCCTAAACCGCGATATCAAACAAGTGTATTACAGACTTCGCCGGCTTCCTAGCACCCTAAAAACACAGCAACCAAAAGAGAACCCAGAAGCAGGCAAGCTGGTACACAGAGGAACTCCGTTCAACCAAACAATACTGCAAACAACTGGAAAGAAGATGGAGAATAAATCACAAAGACAGAGACAAGGGCACCTTTAAAGCAGCACTGAGATGCTATGACCAGCAGATCGAAGAAACCAAGAAGAAGACCATAGCTGAGTGCATAGGTAGCAGCTCCAATAAGAGCTCTGTTAAGAGATCTTCATGATCATCAAAGACTTCACCGCATAAGCTTCCAACAGCATCACCCACCCCCAAGACCTATGTGACATCCTATGGGGATTCTTTACCAACAAAATCAATACTATCTATAACAATTTCAACCCTCAACCAAACCTCAGCAGCCTCTCCTCTAGCCTACCCACAAAAAACACCTTGGATATACCCTTTGCTACATGGAAAACAATCACCAATAACATGGGAACCATCCACTCCAGGGCCCCGACGGACCCTTGCCCCATCACATCTACAACATAGATGCCCTATAAATGGTCCTTGAAATGGTCTCACACTCCACCTTGATCAGATGACTACACAAAACAGGTATTCTAAGATACGCTCTCAACTGGATCTGCTCTTTCCTCGCAAGAAGAACACAAAAAGTCAGCATGCCACCCTACAAGTCGGAGGCCAGGAACCTCATCTGTGGAGTCCCCCAGGGACCATCTCTCAGCCCGACTTCAACATCTTTATGGCTCTACTGCCAACATAATCAGATTGTATGGCATCAACATTCTTTCCTATGCAGACAACACCCAACCGATACTCTCCCTGATGGACAAGACTCCTGTGACAAAACCAACTTCGCCACCTGCATGACCACGGTAGACACTTGAATGATATCCAACTGCCTCAAGCTCAACTCAGAGAAGATCGGAGTTCTGATTTTCGAAAGGAAGACCTCTGCTTGGGATTCCATCTGATGGCTGGTAGACCTCTGTCCACAAGAAACCCCATCGTCCATGCCAGAATCTTAAGAATCATCCTAGACAACAAGCTTGACATGACAGCTCAGGAAAACATGATGACCTCCACCTGTTCCACATTCTGAGGATGTTGGGAAAAATCTTCAAGTAGCTACCAGAGAACAACAGGAAAACAGTCACACAGGCCCAGATAACCAGCAGACTTGACTTCAGCAACACACTCTATACAGGAATTACGAAATAGCTCCTGAACAGGCTCCAAACCATCCAAATATCTGTAGGAAGATTCGTCCTCAACCTACCACCGGCACCCACATCATTTCACACCTCAAGGAACTTCACTGGCTCCCCATACACAGACGCACTCAGTTCAAACTCCTTGCACACACATGCAAAGCACTACACAACATAGACCCCTGCTACCTCACCAGCTGTATACACTTTCAGCAATCCTCCAGGCACCTCCATTCAGCTAGACTCTCATTAGCAAAGATACCACACATAGACAAAAACCAAACAGGAGGTCACACCACTCCCCCAAAGAATTTGGAACGGCCTCCCACAGCAAATAAGAACCTCCTCCTCTTTTCCGCAGGAAGATGAAGACCTAACTTTTCAAATACATTCTCCTAGGAAGACCGCCACCTATCCAAGTGTGGAAAGTGCTAGGATACCATCACAGGTGAATACAGTGCTATACAAAAATGGATAACAAAGTGTGGGTAACTTTTGTCCATCCAGGAATCTAAAACTTATATCTGACATACTTCCCTGCAGGCCCATTCTCATGGTGTCACTGGATGGCGACCTCTCTAGCAATTACCAAGGTCTGCATCGTTTTCCAAATGAAATCCATTCATCTTCCCACTCATGATGAATGGTTGACAGAGCTTTTCAGGTTAGCTTTCTGTGACAGAATCATCTATATAATACAAGACGCCCGGGATATATTTGACAGAGGATGGACTCAGTTGTTAGTTTCTCCTCCTTAAAGAATCGAATATTTGTTCATTGACTTTGTTGGTTTTCTGCTCTTTACGACAATAAATATTATAATGATTCCCTTGATTGACCCTGTCTGTTCTCCCATTAACAGGGATACCCATGAATCGTTGGCTTGCTGTTCCCTTGTGGCTTATCTTCCCCTCCCTTCCTCCCACGTATATTTCTGTCTATACCTGGCAATGCTCTATTCATGCTGGGTAACTGCATGTTCATATGTATATTACATGTTAATGCTCAAGCATTAAGGAGTCATACCAATATTGCCTTATATGTCCTTCCAGGATTTGTACTGTACTTTATCTAAGATCCATTCATGTTTACTTCGCCAAATGTGAAAACCTTAATAAAGAATCGTTTTAAAAAAAATACTGTGCAGAGTGGTTTTTTTTGCTGGGAAAAAATATTATGAAGCACGAGCGGCTCAGTTACAAAACATAAAATGCCAAAATTAGGCTCTATTTGGTGTCAAAGAGACCCAGCACTGACAATGAAAGAATGTGAGGCACTGTTCATGCTCTTGATGACAGTTCCTTTTATATGCATGTTGGGAATCAGGGAAACCTGTAGGCTACACAAATATGTATTTCACCCTTGAAGTCGAGTCCGTATAACCCATTAAAAGCCTCACGGTTCAAGAGCATCGGGGAATGTACAAAGAGCATTTTTGATAGATTTGAATGCCCAGTGCGAATGGTTGGTATCTGCGCTTCAGCCATGACTGATCTTGTTTCCACTTTTCCGCAGTGCTATGTCTTCCGAGGCTGCATGGAACAGAGAGAGCCTGTTCTGCTGCCTTTCCCTTCCACAAATCATGGAAGGAAAGGTGTAAGAAGACTTGCAAGGAAGCAGTGCTATAGAGGACTTCATCAGCCTTACGCTGGCTGAAGTCATGGTTACGCAACGTGCTCTCGTAAAATCAGTATAGAAAACTGTGATGGATGGAATGCTTGAATAAATCTCAGCCACTGGTATTCACTCCGGCTGCATCCCAATCCATTGTTATTTTGCACGCCATGCCACCTCAGTTTGGACCCAGCTATATGCAAATCAGTCTTGACCCTGCACCAATAGGAACAGTCCAGCCCGAACTGCTAAGCCAGGTTCTCCCTGAACCGGACTAAATACTACACACTACAATTAACAAATACATGTCATTAACACTGAGTGTTATCTCTTGTATCTGTACACCTAGCCTACTTCCTCTAAATTCGTTCCCAGGTGATCTTCTCAGGTTCTTGCCCTCCACCCCGATCAGGAGTAGCTTGAATCAGGTGGTGGTGCAGTTTTGATTACCCACAGTTCAAAAATGTGCTCAATTTTTATCTTGCTCCTTTCTCAGGAGAAGGAAAATCTCATGAGTCCTTTTAATTACCACCATGCATCCAGAGCTCTCTCTCAAGCACTCGAAAGAGCCAGGGAGAACCGGCAAATCCTTGTCCATTTGCTAGAGCTGGGTGCAGGCTGTGCTCAGGAGCATGTCAGCCCAGCCTCTCCTTCAGGGGCCGTAGCATTGGGTTCTGGAAAGATGAGGTCGAGGTTCCAGCCATGAAGGTCTTGGTGCTCCACCATAGCAGATGAAGCCCACGGGTTGGGTGATTGGCAGGCTAGAATGATTGGGGTCCTGACCAGACTGAAGGTAGGTGCAGGCCTCAGCAATCAGCAGTTGCAGTCCCTGTCTGGGCCTACTGTAATTGGCAGATAGAGTCCTGAGTGCCTTCTGTGGTCAAGCAATTGCTGTCTTGACTCGGCCTTCAGCAATCACATAATTGCAGTGTTTCAGATCCTGCCAGGAACCAAAGTGAGAGTATAGGGGGTCGCACCGGCATCAGAGTTCCTCTAAGTAGATGTTGTGCAGTCTGCTTCTTCCTAAGTGCCTCACAGCTACCGGTGATATGCTGGACCTCTGTCTTTCCTAAGCAGTCTCCCCTCCGGCATGGTCAGGCAGACTACTTGTATCGCTTTGATGAGTTCTGCCTTGCTCAGGGTCTGGAGATCGATACCACCAAAACAAAGTTAATGTCATTCAACACCCACAAACCTTTCAAGAAGAGTATAGTTCTGGGGGGGTACCCCTTGAGAAGGTGGATTCTTTTACTTACTTGGGTGTACTGTTCAGTGGACACATGTCCTGGAAACCCCATGTTAGCGAAGCAACCCTAAAGCTTAAACAAATACCGAGGGCAATACTCAAAGAATACTGTGCCTCCCGTACCAAACCCATTCCACCTGTGCTCCACATTTATGAGGCCAAGGCTTTGGGCTCAGTCCTCTAGGGGGCAGAGCTATGGGGCTTCTTTAACATCCAGTGACTAACTAGTGCGGAAAATAAATTCCTCCGTAACCTTGCGTTTCTCCTCGCCAGTATCTTCTTGTACCCGCTCTATATGGACATGAGATTAAGAAGTCTTGCTAATAAAGCCAGGCTATGACCCCTGTTGTTTTGGAGGCATTTGTAGACTACCCCAGAACTCTCCCATTATGTCACAGCCCTTCCATGACCTAAGGAAGCCAACCAATTCTCTAAAGTTCCTTGGTTCACGAACATTAAAGAGATGCTTTATGCTCTTGAGCTGTGCGACCTTTGGGACCATCCTGCTACCACCTGCTTCCCTTCTAGGAATTCATTGAAGCTGCTCTCCTGGGCAGCCACAGGGACTAGTGACTCCACGAAGGCTTCAATCTCCAAGTCGGCCAGTGATTTCCTTGATTTTAAGCCTTTGAGTGGTACAGGAGTCTTACTGGGATCAGGTGACTGTCTCCATGGACAGGAAGTTATACTTCATGTTTAGAGTGGGAACTCTCCCGCAGAGAGCCTTTACCTCTAAGTGATCTTGCAGGGCCTCTGATGTATGCCCTGGTTGCACTTCTTCAGCGGAAAGTGTTTTGCACGTTCTCTTTGCCTGCCGAGCTTATGCCCGTACCCGCAGAACATGGCTGGCTCCCATCTGCAGGCGCTTAGGCAAGCGTAGTCACTTTGCTGCTCTTCGCATCCTGAGATCAGACTACAGACTAATTTTTTCCATCCCAGTTGCCAAATTTTTGGGTGCCATGTGGATACTTTGTAGAAAGGCATTCCCTCGCTCTTAACGTTATGCTGACTATTGTGTCTCATTTCTGTTAAACTTGTATGTCAGCAACACTAATCGTCTTCCTTGTACCATTTCTGTACCATGTATATGCTAGTTGATATTTTTACTTTTTCCTGTATTAATTTTGGCATCTATTTATATGAATTGTGAATTTTTCTCGCTGAAATGTATTGTTTTATCTATTTAATATGTACTTTTATCTGTATTTCCACTTTTTTTGCCCTGGAGGCTGAAATAAAGTTATTTGACTGACCACTTCCCTCTCTCAGCAGGCATGCAGCTTCTGGATGCTTCGAGAAAGGTACAAAGCTCCTCCAGCAGGAATCCAGTTTTCATTTGATGTTAGAAGACTGGCTGACAGGCACACATCAGCCCTTGTCTGGTTGTACAGCAGCCCTTTAAAAGCTATGCAGAACCTTCTTTCCTTGGCCATAAAGGGCTTCAAACTGAAACAAAGTGGGGCAGTTAGGGTCCCACTTATTCACACAACTTTTAGACCGGGTACGTGCATCCACTGCAGAACCGGTTTAATATGGTACTTCTTTCATGCTCCCTTTCCAGGCTGTTCTCCGGATACAGCCTTTCTATAGAGTGAGGCTTCTCACCAGAGGTAGCACTGGGTTGTGCCCATTCTGGAGCTTCACAACAGAGGCACAAAAAGAGTGTGATACTTCTGCATCTGGCTGTCATCAGCCCAACTAAAGGAGTATCAGGGAAGGATAAAAGAACAAGCCTCGTCTAGAGACCTCCTAATTTTTCACTGAAGAGAGCCTTACAAGTGCATTATATCCTATGGTACTTGTAATACAGCGACAGGATATCCATCAAATTTGTGGCAGAGTATCCCATCTTCCAAACTCTAAATCAGGCTCAGAGTCTGTAGTCCCTCCGCTGGCCCATACCAAACACTAAATGCAATGTTCCGAAAGTTTAATCAGCAGCTCATTGTTAGCCACAAGGCTCATATAATTTCTTACGGGAGTCCATTCCTGACTTCAGTGTCAAGTCTGCTCCCCCAATTACTGGAAAGCAAGTCATATAGTTCCACTGTCGAGGAGCACAGTCCTCACCCTCCATCGTGTGCTAGGTTAGGCTAGGGTTGTTGTTAGGTTTCCCTCTTTCCCAAGTGAGGCTCTCCCTCCTGTTAAGGAGAATATGAAACATACAGAGACCCCACCTCAGATTCTGGCAGTGGATGTTGGAACAGTATATTTAATTAAAGATCAATATAAGTTTATAGGATAAAACACAATGGGGTGGGGGTTCCTTTTGGTTCACTTAAGAGAAATGCACACCACAGCTAAACTTTTAAGCTTTTTCTGCATCACATGCTTTCAGTTTGTAGGTTGCATCTGTAGAACACATATCTGTTAGGGAGAATGTGTAGGTCTGTGGGAAGATCAAACTGTGAAATAAGAATTTAAATAGATTAGTTTTCAATGCTGGGAGGTGGATAAACATTTATTAGGACGGGACAAGAGGTCATTAGGGTTAAAGTTAGTCCAGGAACATAAACTCAGTTAATTTTAAAAGCAGACATGAGCACATGTGTTCACAGAATATTTACTGTTTAAAAATACTTTGGGATGGTAAAGAATGTGGGCATTAGACAGATTTACATCCAGAGCACGGGAAGCCTGGTAAAAGAATCACACAAAGGTCAAAGCAAAAGAAGACTAATGCGCATGTGCATTAGTAGTTAAAACTGTACATAAGATGTATTGGAATGTGTAAAAACACTAGCAGTTCTGAAATGGTGAGAAAGCTACATCATGACTGCTTTGGAATCTGACTTTAAATGTAACATAAGTCAGAGAAAACTAAGTTGGAAAATATATTAGACAGAATTAGATCAGGGGTTAGGGGTTTCTGACATGAGAACACAATTAATGGATGTAAAAGTTTAGAGTTCACATATGGCGCGGTGGAGAATTTCAAATGATATACTATATTTCTCTTAAATGTATTTTTGTAACCTAGTATATTTTATCTTTTAACCGCTTAACCGCGGCGGCAATTCCGCCGCGGTGCGGCGGTTTAGCGGAGTGGGCGGGGCCGCGTCGGCCAACGGACGTTCGCAGCACTACAGCGGTAGTGCTCGCGACGGACGTTGGCCGACGGACGCACGCAACGGGTTAATGGAAATCATGTAAACAATAACGTGGTACAGATAATCTGTGATTTATATTGCTTTTAGAGTAGAAAACTATGTTAGCATGAGGGTTTCAGGACTATAAATATGGGCCACTTGCAATGGATTTTTGAGAAACCAGTAGAGTGTCTGCTAGGGAAGGCTTGTGTGTGTGTCTCCCGGCCGCATTATTAGATTTAAATCCCCTGTGTATATTATTGCCAAATGGTCCTGTGTTTATTCATCCTAGCTAAACACTCTCTTCTATGTAGAAGTATCCCAAATGCTTGCCTCAGGCAATTTCTCCTTCTTGGCACATGACTGGAGTTTTCTCTGAATCTAGCTTCTTGTGACCACTGGGTCTGGGTTGTGAATGGTCTTGGTGGCTATTGTAGACCTTGACTGCTCCGCTCATCTTTTCCCAATTTGTGGCTTTTATTATGCTTTCTTTCAGCTCCTCTCTCTCCTCATTATGGTGTTCCTGCTTCACTTGTGTTGGCCACTCCTCCCCCTCCATCTCATCCTCTCTTTTGCACATCCTCTGGTCTTCTCACTGCTCCCAACACCTATGTCTCACTTTCTGCATCCTTATCTTCTGCTCTGCAGTTACTAGTCTCCTCTCCACTATTGCTCCCTTCCTTCTCACAAACTCCTCACCAAACATATTTCCATGTCTGTGGCTTTTGAGAATACCCCAGAATGTACCTTGAAATCAGATCTGCCTCTCACCCTCCGGTGCTGATGTTACTTCCTGGATCTGAAATCCAGAAGCCTCAAGGTCCCTTCTGTTGTCCCCATATCAGAAGACCTTAATGTAATTGGTAAGGCCTCATTTTATCCACCGCTTTTATGGGCAACCTGTCACAGCATTTTAAGTATAAAAAAAACATATTCCAAACATCGGGCTGGGACATTTAAAGATGTTACAGAGAATGTCATCTCCAGCTGCTTTGGTAATTATTTATGTCCTTTTAATGTTGGTTTGGTTTAAGAAACAGAATAGGGTCTGATATCATCTTTATTAGTGTTACCATTTCATTACATCCAAACTCAAACCTAGAGGTTAGTGATATGTTTGAGAGATCACACTGATGTCTGTGTAACGCATCATAAAATCAACCTCACCATTCTTTTGTATGCTCATGTTCTTACAGGCTCTGAACAGGTAGTGCAAAGCTCTGACCTCATTGGTAATGCTCACTCTAGCACTTTAATGTTAAATGTCATGTTACTCATGCAGCGCTCATTTCTAGGTATTTTAGAGGTACAACTTGTGATTAATAACCAACAGGCTAGTCAGTCTCCCGTATTTCAGTCTATAATGGAAGAAACATTTCGAGTAATTAAGGTACTAGATATACAGATGTTCAGTCTCATACTCCTGTAGATTCTAATCAGGTGGAATGGAAAGTTGGAGATCTTACAAATGATCAAAATGTATATATTGCTCACTAGTGGTGAAGCAGCTCTTGTAGTTTTGAAAAGCATCTCGCCATTAAAATTGTGGCCCGGATTTACTATGATTTTGCATTGGATTGCATTATTTTTGTGGCGTAGCTTCAATGCAAAATCATTTTTGCCATTTGCTAAGCCGCAAAAAAGCCACTTCGAGTGCTTTAGTAAATTCAAAGTAACGCAACTCAGCACATAGTGCTGCCTTGTGGTACTTTGCGTCGGGTAGGCGTTACATCGGTTGACATAAACCCAGATTTGCAAAGACTTGTAAACCTGGGTTTGCATCAAAATGTTGCACCTACCCAACGGAGACGTAACAAGGAGAAATATCTATATTTCTGCTTTAGAAAGAGAAATATGCCTCTAAGGATTGTTTTTGTTCAAGAAGACCCGTTTGTGCCCGCAAAAAACCTGTGTCCCATGTACTAATCCCATTTTGCGAGTCGCAAATAAATTTGCGACTCGCTATTAGGAAGGGGCATTCCAAGGGCGTCCCTTCCTAATAGCGACTCCTTAAGCTATGTAAGAATGTTTTGCGACCGCAATTGCGGTCGCAAAACACTCGCAGTTTACCACCCTTCTCAGAAGGGTGGTAAAGCACTTGCAAACAGGAAGGGGTCCCCAAGGGACCCCTTCCCATTTGTGAATGCATGCGCAAATATTTGTAAAGGGCAGGCAGTGGTCCTAGGGACCACTGCCTGCCCTCAAAAAATGAAACTGAAAAGTTTCATTTTTAGTTTTTAAATGCATCCCGTTTTCCTTTAAGGAAAATGGGCTGCATTTAAAAAAAAAAAAACTGCTTTATTTAAAACCAGTCCCAGACATGGAGGTCTGCTGACCCCAGCAGGCCACCATCCCTGGGAGTGCCAGCCATTCCCAATGGGGTCGCAAATTGCGACAGCCTCATGAATATGCATGAAGCATGAAATTTGCGACCCCATTGGGAATCGCAAACAGTGTCTCAGACACTGCTGTGCATCCCAATTAGCGAGTCGCAAATTGGAAGTCGCAAATGCGACGCAATTTGCGACTCGCTAATTGGCGGGTCGTATATCTGGCCCATTGTCATTTAAAATGCAAATAGCTCAAATTTGCGTAATGCTGCAAGACCTATTGCATTGCAAATGCTTGTTATCATCTTGCCATTCCTGAGAAGCATCAGATTCTTTCCTGACAGACCCGACACCCTTTCAATGTGTTGCATTGTGAGAAAAAAATGTAAATCTGGCCCCAAATGTTTATACACAACCTGAAAAATAAAATCAAGAAGTTAAATTCATTCCATGGTAACAAAACCCACAAAGGAGAAGACAATTCCTTATGAGAATCATGTTTAAAAAATTAAATAAACGACCAAAACATTCTGTACAGAATTGTGTGTTAGATTAAAGTTAGACTAAAATCCCAAAGGCACAAATGTTAGAATACAATATATCTGGGGGCATATTAGCAAGAACCTCGTTAAAATTATCGCCGCTTTAGCGGCAGGAAACTGCCGCTAAAACGGCGATAATGGGCTTGCTAATATGCGTTATGGAATTCAATAGAAGCCCAGGTTAGATGTCCTGCACATCTAACCTGGGCTTCTATTGAATTCCATAACGCATATTACCAAGCCCATTATCGCCGCTTTAGCGGCAGTTTCCTGCCGCTAAAACAGCGATAATTTTAACGAGGTTCTTGCTAATATGCCCCCAGGTTTTTATTTCAAACTGGATAATTTTACGAAAATGTAATCTATTAGCTATGTGGCACAAACAACGACTGGGAAACTTCTTACATACATTCTTTATATTCCGATTCTGAATTTCTTGATGTAAATATTGACAAATATTCATGATCATTCCGTTGCAAATGTCACAAAGTGGATTATTGCTATTACGGGTTTTAGATCATAAATCTATGTTTGCTTCATTAAGTCATAAATGCATCTACATAAAGATGTTTGCAACAATTCAAACTACCTGAACTAGGTAGATCACTACTATTTCAGTTGTGTTGATTCTACTCAGTTCTAATTATCGTTGTATTTTTGCAATATAACTCTCAAAAACATTTATGGTAGAGTATGAGAGGCTAGAATTTAACAAGTGGCAATGAAACGAAATCTGTACAAATAAAAGCAGATGCATTAAAATGTGTGTGCACAATTTTTTGTGTGCTGTGCTATATTGGCCAAGGGTCGTCATAAGGCTTTCCTCTAGTGCCACTTCTCAAGCCTTGTGAATCTGTTGAATAAAGAGCTGGAAAAGGCAATCCTAGTAAACCTATAATCCTAGTCCTCCATCATTGGTATGCTTTACAAATACATAAACAACGGAAAATGTCTGTACATTTGCGGGTACCCAGATCATATTTTTTAAAACTCTATTTTCATTTTGAAAATCAATTTGATGAAAAAATGCCTCCAGGATGTAATATTGCTGTGTCGTTTTATGTTTGGCATACAGGCAGCTTTAGCTGTCTTGCTAGCCTCAAGTTTTGAAAACTACTCATAATAAAACTGAATGCTTATCGGGGGCTTTTAGTTAATGCTCTTTATGTTATGTTATGTCACGATATAGCGCAACGACTCGACCTCGACGGGGCATCTCAGCGCTTGGATAGCAAATCAGGTAGGAATTAACCATTAAAAGAGCCAGGTCTCAAGATTTCTTTTAAAGCCTGCAAACTCGATGCATGCCCTGATATGAAGGGGGAGCTTATTCCAATGATGGGGAGCAAGATACGAAAAAGGATCGACCGCCGTATTTTAGAGTTCGAATACGTTGTGGGTGGAGGCGAAACTGGTTACTTGATCTGAGGTTTCTTTGAGGAAGATAGGGGACTAGTTTATCCTGCAGATATCTCAGACCTTTGCCTGACCTAGCTTTAAAGGTCAGACAGAGCAGTTTAAAAATTGCTCTTTTCTTTACGGGTAGCCAATGAAAGGTCCTGAGCAGGGCGACTGACGGTGTGCCCGGTGGCTGTTTATTAACCAGTCGGGCAGCAGTATTTCGCTAGAAGGGATGCTGCGAGTAGCGCATTTCCATAGTCTAGGCAACTGATTATCAGCGCCTGGACTAGGGTCTTCTGGGAGGGCACCGGAAGCCACTGGAATACCTTCTTAAGGAGGCGCATTACCCCAAAGCATGTACTGCAAGTAGTTATCACCTGCTCTTTAATCGATAATTTGTTGTCTATCAGAATACCTATATTTCTTGCTGTATTTTTTAGGAAAGGTAACAGGGCCGAGCTCGGTGGGCCACCAATCAGTTGTCCAAAGGGACTGTGCCTTTCCAAACAGTAAAATCTCAGTCTTATCCCCGTTCAACTGAAGGCAGTTTAGGGATATCCAAGCAGCAATGTTTCTCATGCATGTAGTGAAACTTATTTTGACATTCTCTATCTCTGTTCCAAGGACTGGACTTCTCAAATGTCAAAAAAGATATGCTTCTTGCCACAAAAGCCCTACAGAACAAGACAATGGCTCAACTCAATTCAACCATTGGTTACTGTAACATTAAAAAACTGCAGTTTGCTTGTGCACATATATACATCAAATTAAATAAAATACTACTCTAATGTTAAATGTTTGATGTCACTTGTATCTACCAGTGACTGTTAATACCTGTGAGTAGTAGATTTTCATCACTTTATTTGCTAAAAATCAAGAAATGTATTGAAATCTGCAATATTGACTGATTATCATAAACCCTAATCATATAATATATGATAATCCTATGGAAAATGAGCAAATCATCAAAATAGCAAAATTGGGTACAGAAATGTATATGTTGGAGCCACACCTCCTCAGCTTGGGGAAGGTCATTTAACGCCCTTGCATCTGACTTGATAGGGAATCTAATACCCACTTGAGGTACTGCGGTTTCATGAAAGATTTTCTAAGCTTTTGCATCTGACCTGAGAAGGACCTCTAGTCACTATGTGAGGTGCTGCAGGTTTGTGGAGCCTTAGGGGCATATTCTCAAGGACTTATCGCCGATTTATCGGCACTTTAGCGCCGCAAAAGTGGCGATAGATTTATCGCCCAATTCTCAAGCTGGTGCAAACTGCCTATATCGCCAGTTTTCCAGCGATAGCTTCCGCAAAAAACATCGCCACGGATGAGAGCGACAACTAATACTAATGATATACAGAGTAGGCGTTCCCGTGCAAAAACACACGAAAACACCACTTCGCAATATTCTCAAGGACCAGCCAGATCTGCGATGCGATCCAAAAATAGGCGATAAGGCGCGTTAGCAGCAGGGATTTAACACCTGCCTTTTACTGGTGTAAAGCAGGACGACAACCTGCAGCATGAAAGGGAGCCCAGCCCAGAGCCACATCTGAAGACCAACACATGTCATGGAGCTACTGACCATGCAGCTCGGAGACCCAAGAGGTCCACAACACCCACCGCCACCACCCCCAGGTCCCCCCCGCATCCCCCCGGACTACCACAGAGGCAGCGCAGAACAAGACAACTGACCTTCCGAAAACAGCATGGCCCCTCAGCCACACAATTGCAGAATGTGGGGAGAGGTGGGAACCAAGTATGTGTGAAGGAGGCAAGTCACCCATGAATAAGAATGTACACAATGCCAATTGTGGCGGTGATGTGCTGGACGGACTTCAGTATGCAGAGCACAGACATGTCCATGTGGACATATACTGCTGGTGTTTGTAGTGTTGTGGACAGTGGACGCAACCATGTCACCTCAGGCAGTGGGGAAGACCTCGGTCATGTAGCTGTGTCATCCCCCCCTGTAAGCGTAAGCGGAGTGGGCTTGTCCGGCGTACGCCAGTCCAGCGTAGGAGTGTGAATAAATAGGCCGGGGCTCTGGGCGTGGTTCACTTCCCGGATGGCCAACGCGTCTGCCAGGGCGGCGCCCCTCACCCTGTCACGAGTCCGTCGCCGTGACCGCCAGCCTCCTCAGCCGATCGCTGGCTTCTGTGAGACAGGCCCCCAGCGCACCCAGCGGCACAGTACCGCGGAGTCATGTGTGTGCTGACTACTGCCTTCGGCCTACACTGCGGTCAGCAGGTCCCCCAATTCAAATCGAGTCTTGATTTATTTATGGCGCAGTCCAGTAGGCAACAGACATTGCTTCCAGTGCGGATGACCGGACGACGCATCATCGCAGGCTGCGCACCCGCTGAGCGCTTCAGGTGCCACTAACTCTGTGCAGCTCAAGTCATCGCCACGTGGCTGTGGGCCCTTGCTGACCGCTGCCTCCGGCCTACACTGCGGTCAGCAGGGCTCACACATATCAAATCCAATCCTGACCTGCAAGGACACGCCATCATCGCTGGCTGCACACCCGCTGAGCGCTTCAGGTGCCACTAACTCAATTCACCACAAGTCATCGCCACGTGGCTGTGGGCCCTTGCTGACCGCTGCCTCCGGCCTACACTGCGGTCAGCAGGTCCCCCAATTCAAATTGAGTCTTGATTTATTTATGGCGCAGTCCAGTAGGCAACAGACATTGCTTCCAGTGCGGCCCACCCGGACGACGCATCATCGCAGGCTGCGCACCCGCTGAGCGCTTCAGGTGCCACTAACTCAGTGCACCACAAGTCATGGACCCTTTATGTTTGAATCTTGTGTGTGTGATTCGAGATCTGCTGCCCCTACCTCAGTGCACTGCAAGTCCTGGACCCTTTATGATTGAATCTTGTGTGTGTGATGTCAGATCTGGTGCCCCTACCTCAGTGCACTGCAAGTCATGGACCCTTTATGATTGAATCTGTGTGTGTGATCCGATGATCACTGTTCTAGTTGTTGCCAACACCAACCACTCCCTGAGGGCTGGCTTACACTCACCCCACACCCATCCAGCACAGGCGTCACTGGACATGTGACCCTGGTAATAAAAAGGGGCCGGGCGCACGTGCCCGTAGCCAGTTCCACTATCTATCTAAGTGTGTCTGTGTGGTCATTATGTATGCATGATGGCCCTGGGCCCTACCACATTACATTGTGCTGTGGACAGCAGACGCAACCATGTCACCTCAGGCAGTGGGTAAGACCTTGGACACATAGCTTTGTCCCCCCCCCCTGTAAGCGTAAGCAGACTGGGCTGGGCCGGCGTACGCCAGTCCAGCGTAGGGGTGTGAAGAATTTGCCCGGGGCTCTGGGCGTGGTTCAGTTCTGGCCTGGACAAGAAAGTAACTAATGCGTGTGTCACTGTTATAGTGTCGGCGCCACCCAGCCCTCAATCGACAATGTTGCAATGTAGCATGCACCCGGAGGGCGGGCTCGCACGAACGGAGAAATGAAGGAGCGCAAGACCGCTGGGGGTCGTGGCTCATACATGCCGTGTTGTGTGTATCTGTATTGCCGCAGCATGAGCCAAATGCCTAGCCTTAATCGCAGCACGAGTTCAGTCAGGCATGAACTTTACATCTGTGTCCGCCCTATCCTTACCATAGGCCTACACTCACGTGGCCGCCCACCTTCAACAGCCAACATCACAGTGTCGTTGTCAGGCTTGTGGACATGCGCAGACAGGCATGACAATGGTGTGCCGTAGGAGTGCAAGTGATGCAACCGCGCAGCGCACACAAGTAAATAGGCTCGGGGGAGGGAGGAGCAGCTGTGAGGCAACGTAACACACAGTGATGCCGCTCATTTGCCACATGCAAGACATGTCAAACATGAATCCCAAAGTCACACACATCCCACCCCACCCCCAACAAGCCACATCACATTTCCTGAATGCAAGCAGATGACAAACTAACATTAGGGATGAAAACTCCTTTGTCTTAACTATCAGGCAGAAGCACATCTGCACCTCCAACTTTGGAATTGCATGTGCCCGGCACCCCCTGACAAATACTATAGCAGCTGATGACGACTCCCACACTACGCACAGCCCGACGAAAGACCAACGTATACACACCCCACACACAGAAGTCCTTGCTCGAAGTTATCTTGCATGGAATGGCCTTCACACTCACTCCCACACCATCCCAGGCGTACAACCGTTGCACACTAAAACAACTCATTGATCCGAGCTGTGGCATTTCATCCACAGAACTGGCGCAGGTCAGAACAGTGCCGCTTCAACCAGAGCCACTAACGCAATGGTAGAACATCCCGGACACATGCACAACCCCTGTCAGGTGGAACTGTACCGTGCACGTATGCTGCATTTACTGGGGGCACTGCCATTGGCAGTGCTGCGGTCAGTTACCGGCTAAGCTTCCGCCTTGCCAACGTCACCTACGTTCAGCCTGTGTTGCATTGTCGATCGTGCATATTCGAGTGGTCCATGGATGTCTGCCTATCCAACAGGACGGTGTCTGAACTGGATTTTGACGTGTGTGCGCCCCCTGTTGGCCCACGACCAGGAGTGTCACTGTGATACCCGTTTATGGGATGCCTTGATACTTGGCATACATGCTGGCAGCTGGACCTGGGAGATTGCACAACCCTCGTGTGCAGTGACAACATTGAACCGCTCACCTATTGGGCTGTAGTGCTAATTGGTGAAAGGGGGTGGACGCAGCACATCTGTCTGGACCTGCTAATGGATTGCCTCGCCGTCCTGTTTGATGAAGTCGACAATGACCTCATGTTGGAAATGATAGCCTACGAAGCTGCAATCGCTTTCATGGACAAGTAACTACGTACCTGCAGCCACAACAGATTGGAACCCATTGCACATGTCCCAACACAGTGTTGCATCTTGGAGATCTGGTCACATGTCCCACGACAACAGTGGACATGGCTGCATTCGCCTGGACTCCGAATACATGAGCGGACAACAACGCGGGTTAACACACACCTGTGAAAGGTGAGGCACTCCCCCGGAGTGGACAGCGGCGCTTGGCAACGTTCCTCATCCTGACATACTGCTGCATTGGTCTGCATGTTGTGGTACTTATCTTGCCCGTACTGACACGCATATGCTAATAAAGTCATACATGCGCATTGATAGCATTACCCAGGGAGTACCTTTTTGTGGAATCACTGTCCCTACATTCATCCATACTTTCATACTTGATTGCTCATAGCCAAGACACATCTGTGTGAATTAGAATGTTTTATTCGCATTCAGTGGAGTGTTGAAGCTGGAGCAGTACAGGGCCATGTAAACCCCACTTTACATTGTTGCCCCGTGGAGGGCCAGCCAGAGTCCTTTAGGGATTGACAAGTTCATCAGAAGAGGGAGACTACAGTCCACAGTGTGATTGCTGTGTCATTGGTAACCAATCAAAATATGGCAGTCCATGTCGAGGTCCAAGGTGAGTGTCGCTGAGTGTATCGGGGGACAGTGGAAGGTGTTATTCCAGGGCATGATGCAGAAGGCAGAACCAAGCTGAAACAGGCCATATGGCGGAGATGAATGCTACCACTTCATTCTTACCACAAAGCCAGATTCATCATCATCTTCGTCCTCTGATGTGTCAGGTGCCTCACATGTGGGTGGTGGTGTTTAGTCTGCATCACTGTGTGGCACTGACACATCAGGGGCCAGAGGTGGAATGTCTGCCGCACTGTGTGGCACTGACACTTCAGGGGGTGGAGATGTGGATGGAGTAGTAACAGCAGCATTCATCCGCGCCAGGCCTTGTGGCGGCAATACCATGACGAGGATCTGCAGGGCATGGAAGATCACAGCTACATCTCGCTGGTGTGCAGCCGTGGCAAACATTCTTTCCGCCTGCATCCGCTCCAAGCCCTCCATCATTCTCCTTGTGTCCCAACTCCCGGCTGACATCGCTGGAGCCACTCTGACTAGACAGTTGCTCTTGGCTCAGAGTCATGACTCCAGCGATGTCAGCCATGGAATGTTGGAGAGCATGGAGTGGACAGTGGGTGTCCGTTAGGGACTGTAAGTCGTCCCTGATGGGACTTAGACACCCACGTATGGCATCTGGTTTGGCTGCCATGAGGTCGAACCCCACCCGCAGCTGATCAGCCATCTTCTCCTGGCACCCTAACACACGGCGTTGGAATGCCATGTGTTGGTCGTGGGGGTCCTGGGAGACAGTCGTGGTGGTGGGTGCTTCCTGCTGTGTGGTCTGTGCAGGGGGTGGGGTCTCCTCGATGCAGCTGGGCTGCCCTGCTCCTGGGGGTGGGGTGCCGAAGCTGTCGATGAGCTGTTGGAGGGCGTCAGTGTCAATGTTGGGGAGGTCCTCTTCATCATCAGTGCTGAGTTGTTGGGTCTGCTCTGCAGGAGGTGTTGATTCTCCCTCTGCAATGTGAAGGGGAGATGCAGATTGACATTGTATTCACATGTATGTTCACGCATTGTACAAGTTTACTAACAGACTGCATGACAATGTACATTGTGACTGTTTGTGAGGAGATGCCTATTTGATGCAGGACAGTTGACATTTCTACACCATCAGGGATGTGAGGTTGTACTTGTACATTGTCATCTCACAGTTTCCTGCTATGCCAAATGCGAATGGCCATTTTCTACACACAAGCAGCTGCAGTTGTGTCCTCTGTTCTGTTGTGAAAGTGTTGCAGTTTGTACCACATTGTTGTCAATGTTGAGGTGCTCTGATTCTTATGTGTGTGGGCTGCATTGTGGGTGTGTTGCCCCTTCAGCTCTGATTTGGCTGGCCCTTCTCCCTTTCAGGCGGTGTACTTTCACTTCTGTGCTTATCCAGTGCTGAGATGTTGCAGACTTGGGTAAATTGGGCTCTTGGTCAGAGTTGTGACTCTTGGGCATGGTTTGTCCGCAGATGTGCTATACTTAATTGTGCATTTGTGCCATTGTGCCCATCTCCCCCCGTCCCCCCAGTCCCTGGTCGTTACTCACCCTGTTGCTGTTGGCTCAGGTCATGTTGTGCAGTGTCCGGTCCCCCAACTCCTGCCACCGTCTCCCCAATGATGACTCGGGTCACCATTTCCTCCATCTCATCCAGCTCCTGGTGTGTCGCTGGACTCCCACCTCCAGTCTGCATTGCTGCTTTGAGGTTGGCTGCGGGTTTCAGCTTGGTTTTGCGCTTCACATCAGTCCAGCGCTTCTTGCAGTCGTCCACTTCCCTTCTCTTCACTCCAACTGCATTCACCTTGGCCAAGATGGACTGCCATATTGTTTTTTTAGTTGCCAATGACACAGTGGAGGTGATGAACAGTTGGTGGTGGTGTTCTATCACCTCCGTAATGAGGATCTGGTTTTCCTGCGTACTGAAAGGCGGGTTCCTCTTCTTCTTCTCCTTGCCCTTCCCTGACCCCGAGGTCCCAGGCTGGTCCTCCGTGGGGCTTGTGGGGTTCTGGTTGTCCTCTGTACTCGCTCCGGCTACCTCCATGGTGCTTCGCAGTTGTTTGTGTTTTTTGTTGCCGCTTTTATAGTGGTTTTTCCCACCTGACTTGTGGGACTTGCAGGCCTGGCGCTGCTTATAGCTGTATTTTTTATCGCAGTTGGGCCCATCGCAACTTTTTTCACGTTAGGCTTTAGATTTTTATCGCCGTCCCGGTAATTTTATCGCGGACATTTGACACGTTATCGGGACACTATCGCATGTTACCGCCGTGTTGAGAATAAGATGTTAACACGGAGTTATTTTCCCGCGATGGACGGCGATATGAAAAATTGCGTTAACCTATTTTGGCGATGATTATCGCACGCTCTTGAGAATATCCCCCTTAATTTTGCACTGACTCGGACGACACCCAGTAACCACTTGAAGTACTGCAGCTTTGTGAAAGAAATTTGAGGATTTTGTCTCTGACTACAAAGGCACCTCTAGAAACGACTTGAGGTGCTGCAGGTTTATTAATGTTTTTCCAGCCTCAAAGAAATCCATAGTAAAATACAAAACATATATTTACCATTTTAATTCCCATAAAAAACGTTGCTCTCCAAAATAGAAATAATGGCTAGACGTAATTATACCAATTTAGGCAAGTTGAGCAAACCCTTACCCCAGTAGAATTTGGGGGTCCAATGGGACCCTGTCTCCTTGATTGACTTGCCATAACATGGACAACATGTTGTGGAAGCCATAACAGGACATGGGAACATGATCCCCATTTAATTGAATTGTAGTGAAAGCCTACTTTTGAGGATCACAAAAAGGTACACTTATCAAGGGTAATAACAGATTTTAGCCTCAATGTAAAACGTTTGTCGATGGTTCCATAATAATTTTAGGATTTGTGGTTGGTCTAAGGTGACTGTACCCTGTGAAAAATGCTGAGTCTCTGCTGGGATTTGATGAACCATGTTTGAGAAAAAACTATTTTCTCTCATGATTTTCTCACAGAGCTAAAATGAGAACACAGTGCATGCTATTTTTCTCAGTCTTGTCAGAACAAAGTCTGATAATCTGCATAAATCATGTACTTCCAATTGCAGCAGCAGGCTGTTAGTCGATTCCCCAGTTTTTTACTGCAGCTTCCCCACAGTTTTCTAATGAACAACCAAAGCGCTGACATTCTGTATTTATGACAAAAGTGTGGAATACCTGAACGCCATCTTGATAGAATCAAAGCTGTGAAAATGAAACATTTCCTATAGAAGATACTCCAGTAACTGAAAAAATGAATAGTTTATTTTTGTCATAGAAACTGCAGCTAGAGCTCTAGAAAGCTAAAATCAGGAGACATGTTCTATAAATTCTCAAATATCTTCTTGATCAATGTCAATAAAACATTTTAACGTGTAGAGTGAAACATGTATTTCCAGCATCAGCAGAAGTCTGCCAGTTAACTCCCTAGTTATCAACTGCAGCTGACCATGGAGTTCTAAAGAAAGACTAGAGTGCTAACATTTTGTATTCAAGACAAAAGTGAGGCCCCACTGAGTTCCATTTTGTTGGAATAGGAGATGATGAATTTAAAGCCTTTCCTAAGGAAGAAGCTGAAGTACATGAGCATTGAGATGATAATGCAGATAAGAAACCAGCGGGATAAAATGTGAGAGGAGGGAGGGTTTTTTAGTAATTTGAGGCATTATTCATTTTTAAAGGGGCTAAAAATAGTTAAAGAGTGAGACATCTGCATAAGTAGGTTGTATGATAGAAGCACAAATGGTTTTACCATGGGTTCCTCTAACCACGAATGCATCTTAACCACGCATTCCTTTACCACACATGCCTTTACCACGAAATTTCGTGGTATAGACATGAATGGTAAAGGGGTATGTGTGGCTAAGGTCGCCACTACCCTGCCTCCCCCCTGACCACCCCCCACTCCTGCCCCTGCGCTGTCCCTTTAACTACCCCAACCCCTTGCACTGCCCTAAAACCTACTCTGACCCCCCAACACTAAAAACGACCCCAACTACCAATTCCCATCCCACTGCCCTAAGGCCTAAAACCCTGCACTCTAACTTACACTACTCCGACCCCCCGCCCACCCCTGCGCTGTCCCTTAAACTACCCAAACCCCTTCCACTGCCCTAAAACCTACCCGACCCCCTCTCAGCCCTAAAAACTACCCCAACTACCCATTCCCCTCCCACTGCCCTAAGGCCTAAAACCCTATACTACCCCACCCCCCACGCTGTCCCTTAAACTACCCCAACCCCTTCCACTGCCCTAAAACCTACCAAGACCCCGCCTTAAAAATTAACCCGACTACCCATTCCCCTCCCACTGCCATAAGGCCTACAACCCTGCACCCTAACTTACACTACCCCGACCCCCCGCCACCCCTGCGCTGTCCCTTAAACTACCCCAACCCCTTCCACTGCCCTAAAACCTACCCCGACAACCTCCCAGCCCTAAAAACTACCCCAACTACCCATTCCCCTCCCAGTGCCCTAAGGCCTAAAACCCTACACTACCCGGCCCCCAGCCCCGTGCTGTCCCTTTAAATACTGCAACCCCTTCCACTACCCTAAAACCTACCCCGGCCCCCCGCCCTAAAAACTAACCCACGTACCCATTCCCCTCCCACTGCCCTAAGCCATAAAACCCTGCAACCTAACTTACACTACCCTGACCCCCCTGTGCTGTCCCTTAAACTGCCCCAACCTCTTCCACAGCCCTAAAACCTGGCCCGACCCACTCCCAGACCTTAAAAAAAAATAGCCCCACTTACCTCACGCAGTGACTCCTTCCTGCTTCCGTCTTCCTGCAGCTAGACCACGCACTGCCTTGCGTGGTTAAGGCATATGCGTAGTTAGGGCATGCGCAGTATAGCCTGCGTAGCCGGAACACTCGTGGTTCAGACCGCTGTGTTTTGACTGTTTACCGCATAAGCATAGCCTCTCCTTTCCATTTCTGTTTACTCAACCTATCCATCTACTCAATCGCTTAACAGCTCACTTATTTCAAAGTAATAGAAATTTTGGTAGACAAACTTTGTGCACATTGGTGGTTGGACACCTGCAGAGGGACGCCCACAGAAGATTAGGTGCAGGCCCCGTGCTAACCCTAGCTACACATGGCCAGAGGCTGTGCAAAGCTGGGTTTGGCCACCTGCTGAGGATTGGATGCAGGGTCTGGCCTTGCGGCTAAGCCCTACAACTAACTTGCACAGCTAAACACCACACACATGATGGACTGAATGGCAACTAATGACTGAGCACAGGGCCTGACCATGAGGCCAGGTCCTTCCATCGTTGAGGCCAGGTCCTTCCATTGACCCCCTTTGCCATAATCCATGCCCTCAGTGTTGGGTGTTCGCAAAGGGTTGGGCGCAGTGGTAATTTAAAATATGATTTAAAAATAAAACTGTAATTTAGTGAAAGAAAAAAATAAAGGTTAAAATGACAGTATAGGTAGGTGTTGAAATAAGACAAGAACTAATTTTAGAAACCCCGTAAAGTATGCAATTATAGTTTAGTCAATCGATATAACTTGCGCCCATAATGCACTGCTTAAGACCTCAAATATTGCATAATTAATGACCTGTTTAATGACATATTTAATGATGTAACTCCTTTGGTTTTAAAGAACAATACTTTTCAAATACTGAGTATCGAGGTCTCCATGGTTACAAGTGGTCTTGACATTTTCATGAAATATATTTATTGCTTTGCTCTACTGACATTGACATTTTGCTTCTGCCCACCATAGTTGAATTTTCTAAGGACTGCTACTATGTCTATCTACTGGAATGCCATCACAAATATAATAAAGACAATTACTGAAAGTTGCAAGTATATATTTTTCAAAAATCATAATAAAAATATATGCACATATAAGGGGCTTCTAAACAACAATTGTTATCCACTATCCTGCTTAGCTGTCATGTATATTATGCTCCCTCCCACCAAAGCATATAAAAGAGATCAGCCCACTGCAGCGACAAAACACCAACACTTTAAGTGACTGTGACTGCATTTAGATTGTGTGTGTGTGTATATATATATATGGTGGTGGTTCGGTGATGATAATTGCACGTTTGCAATAAAATGAAATAATTCTCGCAAATCTCTGGTGTGCGGTCTCTTCCTAGTGAAGAAGAAATTGGTGAATAATATATATATATATATATATATATATATATATATATATATATATATATATATATATATATATATATATATATATATATATATATAATTATATCTTAGGATTCCCCATCCATCCAGCCCAGCCAAATTCCCCTACAAAATCAGTATTTTAAAGGCACTTGTATTTACCGGTGAATGCTAGTACCTCTGTTTAGTAGGGTGTCAACACCTACTTTAAAAAAACGTTATTGAAATCTGTAATATTGACTTATTATCATTAAACAATGTTGGCATATTTATTTATCCTATTTAGTGCAAGGGCAACTCACTAAACTAGGGAGAGATTGCAAGCAAATGTATATGTTGGGTGCAGTCCCATTGATAACCCTAGCTGCACACGGCCAGAGGCTGTGCACAGCTGGGTCCTGCACCCACATCCCTCTGCTTTGTGAAGGTAATTTAAAGCACTTGCATCTTACTCGAATGGGACACCCAGTAACTACTTGAAGTACTGCAGCTTTATGAAAGAATTTCTAGGTTTTGGTATCTGACTCAAGAGGGACCTCTAGGAATGACTTTAGGTACTGTAGGTTTGTGAGGACTTCAGTTGGGCCTGACTCAAGCAGGACATATTGTAACCACTTGAAGTAGTACAGTGATGAGAAAGAATTTCAAGGATTTTGTATCTGACTCCAGAGGGAACTCTGGTAATGGCTTGAGGTATGTCAGGTGTGTGAATGTTTTGCTAGCTTAAAGAAAAATTAAAAAATGAACCTTTCATCAAATATCTTTATCTATTGCTTTGCTCAATTGACATTGACATTTTGCTTCTTCCTACCACAGTGTACAGCATGGGGCATGGGCTTTAATATAAGGAACTGCAATTACTGTCACACAAGTATAGTGCCACTCAAAAACAGTCTGCTAAGAATAAGGTTGAATGTAAACAAAAAAGGTTGTAATGAACGAATAAAAACATGCAAAGCAGTTGCAGCAATGATTACCTTAATTAGTCACTGGCATTTAAATGCATGACTCAAAAACAAAGAAGGGAGTGAAGAGGTAAAAGAAATAAGAGGTGGACTCGTCCTCCTCAATAAACCATAAAGAAACCAAAAGGAATCCACCTTGAATGGAGCGAAATTAAGATATCCTTCCGAAGTGTTTTATCACTGTTTGTGAATTGTGTGTCCCTACTGACGTATAGGGGAGCACAATACTTTGTTAAAATAACCCTCACCCACCAAAAGGACCCTTGGTGGCATGTTTCATCAACGTGTTCTTCCCGCCCCGCTGCGGGACGGGGCGTGCTACGACCAACAAAGACGCGGGAGCACTTAGTAGTGAATATACTATGTGTAATGCTGAAGTGAGAGTGGAAGGGTCAAACGTGTAGATAGTGGAGTACGTTAAAAAATACCTGGCTATGTGGAAGAATACATTTTAATGTTCCTTCTAGCTGGTATTATTAAAAGTGGGGAATGAAGGTGTTGTGCTACAATGAGCTACCACCTCCTAAGTCGACATGTTTCGAAGCCATCCCCATAGCTTCTCATCAGGACCTAAGAAGATCCCTATACCACTCTTTTGAGAAAACAACAATGTGGTCTGCTACTCAATCAAGCAGAAATTATGCATATAAAAAATGAAATGCACTTGATACTATACCCTGATAGGTATGGTTCCTTTAAATAAGTACTTATAATACCAGGCTATTGCCCCATGAGCATTTTCACGGGAGGGGAGGAGCGCTTGTAGTCACACATTCGTCAAGGTCGCTCACTCGCTCAGGATACTGCCTCGCTGCGACGTTCAACGGAGCCACGGCGAGGCAGTATCCTGAGCGAGTGAGCGACGGTGACGGTGAAAGTGAGGATCGATACGCAGAGCTGATGTCCAGATCACACTATGGTGAATTACTCGAGTCTGGACGGGCGGTTTAGTGGAGGATTTGGCTCCTGCTTCCGCAGGGTGAGCCTTGAATTGCATAGCCCGCCTTAACACCGGACTACGTTCTGGATTCGCACGGAATGATTGTTTCAGGGATTTGTTTCCCGAACAATGGATGCTGTGTCAGATAAAGCATAGTTTCCTTGGCTGCTCAGCCCATTACAATGAACTTAAGTAGTCCGTCTTTCACCTGTCCTGAAGAGGCCAAAATGTGTTAGGCCAAAATGCGTCGACACCCCCTTTCTTTTTAGAAGTCTCTATAAATCTAACGACAGTCTATCAAGGACAATTGGTATACACATCTAAATGAATAAAGAGGAAAATTAGTTCCCTCAAATATGTTTACACTAAAGACTATCTCTGGACAGGATTGTGCGTAAAACTAACAGCACAGCCAATATTACTAAAATTACAGAAAGACTGAGAGGAGAAAAACCCTTTTTAAATAGCTTGTTAGGGGGCTAATGCATCAATGTATATGTTTTATGTATAAGTTAAATGTTCATGTCACTTGACTTCTGTTATACTGGATGTAAAGAGAGTAATGTAGTTTGCAATTTCCTATGTTTTATGTTGTACAGTGTGACACCATGCAGAATTTAGACAATATTTTATGTGAGAAAATATGAATATAACTTCAATGATTGTATAGAAAATAAATTTGTATGAATCCTGTATTTGAATGCCAGTGACTAATTAAGGTAATCACTGCTGCAACTGCTTTGCATGTATTTATTCCCACACTACAACCTTTTTTGTTTACATTTGGTTACAGCCCCTTGATGCGGGGTGACTAGGGCTAACCCCCTATAAGAATAAGGTTGAAGACATTTATAATAACCACTGACTGCTAATATGTACATTTGAAATAGTTGGATCTGGCTCAAGAGGGACACCTAGTAGCCACTTGAAGTACTGCAGCATTGTAAAAGACTTTTCAGTGTTTCTCATCTGACTGGGGGGGGGGGGGCTTCTAGTAACAACTTGAGGTATTGCCAATTTGTGAATGTCTTGCCCACCTCAATAATACATCATAATAAAAATACTAATATATAAATGAATATATGGACCTTTTTCCAAATTCCTTTATCTATTGGTTTGCTCAGCTGTCATTGACATTTTGTGTTTTCTTATCTGAACACACAGCTATGGCTCAGCACAATTCAGTTTTCAGCCCATTTTATTATACACAACTGCAATTTAGTAACACACACTTATAGTAAAACAGTTTGCCGAAAATACAGTGTAAGTCACTTGAAATTACCAGTAAGTGCTAGTACCTATGAATAGTAGGTTGTTATTGAAAGTATTCCACAGTAATATAGACTTTTTTTGAAAGTTGCAATATTGGCTCTTTTTCATGAACAAGCTTTGGCATATTTACTTATCCTATTGAAAGCATGCCCCACTCATTAGATTAGCAAAAATGTATATGTACATTTTTATGTACAAGTTACACCTCCTTCGGTTTGTGAACTGCATCTGAAGCAGCCGGACCTAACTCGATAGGTGCAACTTTAGGTATTGCAGGAATGTGATTTTCTCACTCACCTCAAAAGAAATTAATAGAAAAAGCACATAGATGTATATGAATAAAAAGAGCGTTCATAAAATGTCTTTATCTACTTATTTGCTCAACTACATTGGCATGCTGTTTCGCCCTACCACAGCACAGTAGCAGTGGCAGAGGATCAGTATAACTCCATTGTAGGACAATTTTACAATAAGCAACTACAAGTTAGTAACACATCCATATAGTGCCAGTCAACAACCTGTTTACTAAGAATAAAGTGTAAGGCACTTGAATTTACCAATGACTGATTGCACCTATGCATATTAGGTTGTCATCACAAGTGTTCCATAATAATAAAGACATTATTGATGGTTGCAGTAGTGACTCATTATCATAAACTAGCTATGCCATATTTACTTATCCTAGTGAAAACTAGCACAATGCATTGGTGTAGCAAACGTGGCTGTATATGTACATTTTTATGATAAAGCCACACACCCTTAACTTTGTGGTGGACATTTGAGTCAGTTGCTTCTGACTCAAGAGTGACATCTAGTAAATTCTGTTGGACTGAAGTCTTGTTAAAGACTTCCAGTTGTTGCTTTTGATTAGATAAAGGCGTCTAATAATGATTTGAGTTACTGCAGCTATTCAAAAGGCCAGACCTATTGACTTTGTGAAAGCTTGTTTCACTTTCAGCCAGTGTTTGGATAGTGGGGGGTCCAGCCAGATTCCCTATCTGGCTGCTTTTAAGAACACGAAGAGACACTAAACTATTGTATTCCATGCACAGGTTTTAAGAATTACAACTTCAGAGCCTATATAGATATTCTTTTTGTTTAAATTACTCTATACAAACCACAAACATTCGTTCACTTTGGCAAAATTTAGTTCAAGAGAATGGAAATGCAGAACGTTATTCTTAAGAATGCATGACTCCTGTTTTTCTCTTAACTAAATTGAACCGAATTGAAAGAGTGCTCAAAAACTACGGAATGCAAACGGTGCAAGACAGTAATTCATAAAATCCCAATATCCAATACCAAATATAAATGGATAATTGCCAGACTTACAAAAAACTGTAAGGCATCTAACTAAGGGAAGCATTGAAGATAAGCCACAATAGCAATTTAAGCAATCCAACTAAGGGCATAAATGAATGAATGAATGAATGAATGAATAAATGCATTTATATAGCGCACATCTACTCAAAAGAGAGTCCCGGCGCATCAAAGGCCCAGAGAGCAACCAACTGCACCAACTTTGATTACAGAAGAGAAAGAGAGAAAATAAAAATAAAAGAGGAAGCTAAGGGAAACTCAATTATTGATTAAAAAGCAGAGTTTTGAGGAGCTTCCTAAGGGTAGCTAAATCCGTCACCACTCTCAATGATGCGGGAAGCGCATTCCAGGCCTGAGCACTGAGGAACCCAAAAGAGGAGCCACCTGAACAGGCATGAGATATTCTAGGAACCGCTGCCAGATTCATAGAGGAGGATCTCAGAGTTCTAGAAGGAGCATAGTGGGTAATCCTTCTACAAAGGTACCTAGCACCCTTTCCGTGAAAGGCCTTAAAGAATAACACCATGGCCCCATCAACCCTTTGCAGGTGGCTGAGAACTCTTTTCTTAGGTTCTTGCTGGCCGTTCCACCTAGTACTTCTACACACATTTGTCACACAGAGTTAGGTATGCCATATTTGTCGGACATTATAAAAATTCAGCCAGTTATTCTTTGGCACAGGATATGGACCACAGAAGAAACTTTATTCAATCGCCTTATGGGGGACTGTTGTAAGCTAGATGGGGTGAAGCATATAAAGTGGCTGAACTATATAAAACAATTTGCCTGTAATCTCGGACATCCGGAATATTATGATGATCCTAGTACCCTCAGTACTGTAACTAGAAAAGATCTTAAAGATAGTTGCATGAGTTTATTAGAAGAAGCTAGAATTTGTACAATCATGACTAAAACAACTGTGCAGGCGCATCAACTTACGTTGATCACCTTCACTATTCAGCCTTATTTATGGATCATTATAAAGGACTATGATAGATATTTAACGCGCTTCAGACTAAATTTTATACACAGAATAATCAGTTTCCCAGAACAGAATGATTGGTCTAAAACGCTGAGTAAATGTCCGTGTGACGATATATCCTCACAGTCGACACTACACGTATTGTTCTTTTGTAAATTTTATTCCACGCAGAGAAAGAAATGGATTTTACCGATACTTAGAACCCTTCGTCTTAAACAATGTCGTCCCGCACTTCTGGCCTTACAATTTTTAGAAAATGAATTTGTTGTTGCTACTATTATAGAGTTTTTAAGAAATGTTTTAAAATGTAGGAAAACTATTTTGATATGAGCAATATGTTTATTGAGTCTAAGTAATGTGATTATGATGTCGGACAAAATCAATTTATCTGGATTTTAATATGATCATACAAGTAGGTTTGCAAAATGAATGATGTTTTTAAAATGTGCTTGTAAATTTCATATGCTTTTATGATTCTTGTTTGCAAGTAATCGAATAAAGCTTGATTTGATTTGAACACCATGGCGTTAAATCTGATTCTATTTTTTACTGGGAGCCAATGGAGCACTCTGAGATGGGGGGACATATACGTCCTAGCTTTCAGTCTGAAAATGGCTCTGGCTGCGGCATTTTGGGCCACCTGCAGACGCTTGAGAAGATATTCTCAAGCTGAGCTAAGATGGCGGCCGTGCAGTAGCTCCTCCACGGAGCTCCGCTGCGCCGCTTTTCAAACATACGGATCCCAGGGGTCTGGTCGCCCCGGTGCCTCACCTTCGGCCGTGGGAAGTATCCGGCTGTCTGGGGGCACTATCTTGAGGCGGAGGAGCCCGGCGTGTGCCGTCCTAATGCTTGCTGAATATCCCGGATTGATCGGCAACAAGATGGCGGGTCCGTAACTGCAGGTGCGGCGCTGCACGGACAACTGGCGTGTGGTCGGAGATAGCTTCACGGGAGCTGCGGCGACCGTCCTGGTGCTGCCCTGATCCAGGCAAAGCAGAGCGGAGCGATCAGTGATAACCCCGCTGGGACTGAGTGACGTCGGCGCTGTCTGGAGCGGCCTGGGGAGCGGCCGCGAGACGACGGACACTGGGCGTTGCAGGAGCAGCTGGGAGAGGCTGATTAGAGCCCTTCTGGTGGCTGTGCTGGCCGGGTGCTGCCGGTCTGAGAACAGCTTCCGCTGGAGTGTAGCGGCGCCTGGACCCCAGCGGAGAAACGGAGAGCACAGGTAGGTGCGGGTCATTCTTGCCTGCAGGGGAGAGGGTGCGGGATACCGCTGAGACTTGGCTGATTGTGTTGCGGCTACCCCCCTTACACGGCCGGGTCGAGTGTGGTGGAAGAGAGCGTCAGGCCCTGGCTGAACAACCGGAGTGCTAGAGACACAGCACGTAGGATTCCAAGACCGGAGAGCAAGGTCAGTGTGCACGTTGCCTGGTGGGCCCCCGGGCTGCCCGGGACTGAACTGGGACTGAGCAGCATCAAGAAGGTGCGTGGCAACGGGGGTACACCCTCTCTGCCGCCTGACTCTGTAATGGCGGGAGCCGCACCCCAGCAGGTAGATCTCTTATGAAGTAGCATGGGAGGTGCCAGTTGATGGGGAGGTTTTAAACAGGAGTCCCCCTGGGCCATAAAGGATGCAGCGTGGAAGTCAGATGTGAGGAGAATCCAGAGCTGCAACTTGCGCCTGACCCTAAAATGGCCGCCACTGGGGACATTTAAATGGGGAAGCTACCACCCTCTCACGACGGAGAAGCCCGAAGGTCCTCTACAAGGTCTCCAGCGCGAAAGCACCACTATGCATAGATGTCGGTCACTCCAAGGGGCTCCCTATTATCAACGAAGGCACCGCGAGTGTGGAGACGACGCATCTGCCCAGGCAGCATCGTTTCATATGGTGCGGTGAGTGGATCGCGCCCGACCCCCACTCTAAGGCGGATTGGCTCAATGGGCAGCTGGGGGTGCGTTTCCCTTGTGGCACGGTTTTGTGAGCGGCAAGCGAATCCGGACCTCGCGGTGTGCGAGCTCTTTATTTATTTACTTGGGCATATACTCTACAGCTGGTTGGGATCAGGAACATATCAGGAACGGTCAGCCCGCCTCAGGCTAGCAACGGCAGCTAATCGGATCCACGCCTGGCCATGCCTGACCCCAAGATGGCGGCCCGACACGCTGCCGAGGATCTCCTAATTGAAGGGGATGCCGCATTAAAGTGCCTCTGCGGCATCTAGCTTCGCAGTGCAGCATGAGGGATGTAAAGAAGGAGGGGATCGTGGCTTTCCTCATAGGCCATCAAACACTGATAGCGCTCAGCATTTGGCTACCGCTTCTGGGAGCAAGCCCCCTGAGGACTGATAATCTGCCTCTTTCACCTCTCCACTCATGGGGCTAGCGGGAGGACGAAGCGGAGGGTGTTTCCCAATTACACCGGGACCGATGCCTTCGATTGAACTATGATGATGCCCCATGGGCGAAAACCGAATCTGTTTGTACTTACCGCTGAACCCGAGTACCATTGGCCGTTACCCGGTGGAGCTGTCCTATGCAGCTATAGAGGAGTCTGGCTATGGTTCACCCCCTCGGCCGTCACCTACCCAGCCAGACATCGGACATTGTTTTTAACGGTGCTTCACGGTCTTGTCTATCTTTCACTTTGACTGCTTGTTTCCCCTGAATTCCATTCCCCCCTCTGGTCTGCCTGACGCCATCTGCATTCCTTTTCCCTTGTTTACCTTTCCCCCTCTACCTTCCATTCCACATAAGACGTTTTGTCTTTGCTATGTAACGTGAAAATAACTTATGTTATCGTGTAATCTCATGTTTTTCTACTGTCTGTTCTCACCGCGGATTCCGAGCAACCTTGGCCAATGCCCAGTGGAGCTGTCCTATGCAGTTATAGAGGAGTCTGGCTATGGTTCACCCCCTCGGCCGTCACCTACCCAGCTGGACATCGGACATTGTTTTTAACGGTGCTTCACGGTCTTGTCTATCTTTCAATTTGACTGCTTGTTTCCCCTGAAGTCCCTTCCCCCCCTCTGGGCTGCCTGACGCTATCTACATTCCTTTTTCCCTGCTTACCTTTCCCCCTCTACCTTCCATTACACATAAGACGTTTTGTCTTTGCTACGTAACGCGAATATAACTTATGTTATTGTGTAATCTCATGTTTTTCTACTGTCTGTTCTCACCGCGGAGTCCGAACAACCTTGGCCGATGCCCGGTGGAGCTGTCCTATGCAGCTATAGAGGAGTTTGGCCCTGGTTCACCCCCTCGGCCGTCACCTACCCAGCCGGACATCTGACATTGTTTTCCTCGCCTCACCTCCCCGTTATGTTTCCTTCCCTCTATCTTTCTCCTATGTCTATACTTGGAATCTGTAACTGAAGTAATCATGTAATCTGTAACTTGCTGATCATCATGTAAAGCGCTCTGATACCTCCGGGTCTAGCCAGCGCTATATAAAACTTTGCAAATGAAAATAAAAAAAATTCTGGGAGGCCAAGGTAGATTATATTCAAGTAGCCCAATCGTGAAGTAATCAATGCCTGGACCACGGATTTCCTACAGTCTAAAGACAGGAGTGGAAGGAACTTTCTCAGCATCCTAAGGAGTCCAAAACATGTTCCCACCACTGATTGGACTTGGGCTTTCATAGATAGGTGATGGCCTATCAAGGCGCCTAGGTTCTTTACCGTTTGTTGTGCGGCGAGAGGTGGAGACATATCTTCTGGCCACCAGAGTCTCCAGTCATCAGAAGGTGGGGTGCCGAAAAAGATAATTTCTGACTTTTCCGGATTGCATTTGAGCTGGTTCATTCTTAACCATGCAAACACTTTTGAAAGGCAGGTTTTGATCTTGGCTCCCTCAAAGCTCCTACCTTTGTCACAAGTGAAAAGGAGCTGTGTGTCGTCAGCATATGAAATAATGTTTGCTCCGTATGTCTCCGCCAGGACAGCTAGAGGGGACATATAAAGATTGAATAATGTGGGGCTCAGAATGGAACCCTGAGGGACCCCCACATCCATCCCAGGGATTCCAGCTGCAAAGGGAGGCGTCCAAACCTCCTGGTCCCTATCTTCCAAAAAGGAGGCAAGCCATTTTAAAACCGAGCCACCGATACCGAGAGTCTGGATCCTGTCCAGGAACTTACCATGAGGGACGGTATCGAAGGCCGCTGACAGGTCTAACAGGATCAAAATGGCTTTCCCTCCCCCATCCAGGCTTTCCTTAATGTGTTCGGAGACCTCTAGTAAAGCAGACTCTGTACTATGATTGGCTCTGAAACCAGACTGACTAATGTGGAAAAGGCTGTTGGTTTCCACATAGTCCGTAACCACTGAGTTATCATATTTCTCCAGAACCTGGGAGAAGGCAGGAAGCAGGGAGATGGGCCTATAATTTGCTGGTATTTTTGGATCAGCTGAAGGTTTTTTAAGTAGAGACAGAATTTTTGCCTGTTCCCACCTAGATGGCATGTGTCCAGTATCTAATGAGGTATTACAAATTTTATTTACCACCGGATTAATTGCCTGTGCTATGGGAACTAGCACGTTTGCTGGACAGGGGTCGGTGGGGGAACCACACTTCAGGCTTTTCATGATGGCTAGGGAGACTTCCAATGACAGCGGGGGAAATTGCCGCAGCGAGGGGGCGGCTCCTAGCATGGATACCTTGGAAGGAGCTGATAATGTTTCACCGTCAGAGGGCGAGTCCTCCCTCAAAGTCTCTTGAATCGTCCTAATTTTTTCATGGAAAAAAGTTGCTAATACTAGAGGGCAATCGGCGGAAGCCGGAACGGCCTTCGTCTCCGAGGACGGGTTTGTAAAGGCTTTTACAGTCTTAAAAAGCTCTTTACTTTTATAATTGGACAATTCTATTTTGGGAAAGACAAGATATGACCAACACCACAGTTCCCATTAAGGAAGAAAATTGACCATAATTCAATCAGAAAGATGAAGGTAATCACCAAGTATAAAGATCAAATATATTTTTGGCCTCTAAGACTACAATGTATTTTATCTAGAAGAGATAAAGCAGACATGCTAAAATCTAGCTCACAATGCATGTGTTTTACTCAACAGCCACAATGTTTGTTCTTAGTGGCAGTTACTTCATTCAGGAGTCTGCGCAGGAGTATATTTGTGTAATGATTTTTTCATGAAGGTTTTTGTCTGTTAAAATTAACTGGTATGGATTCTGGACTTTGGTTCCAAATTTCCATCTCAATCTGGATATTGTCTTTAAGATCTTATATTTGATACCTTGTAGATATCATTGGAAATGAAAGATATCTTTACTGTAACATTTTATTTGTAGCTTCAGGTCACCTCAACAATACAAAAATGTCTTCTGAGACAATTCTCATGAATTGGGTTTGGCTGATTATCTGTTTCACATATCAAGAAAACAGATAAAGATCTGCAATCAGGGAATCAAAACTGGTCCAGAAGTGAAAGGCTAAATTTCATTTGTTTTATTCTCATACATTTTCAATAATCTGTATGTATGGCTCCCTGTACACGTTTATTTAAGGTTATAAACGGAGTGCTGGGATTTGCACTGGGGATTACTCTGGGTCTAGGAATCTTTATTCTGTATGCAAGAGAGTCTGGTGTCTCTTTTTAATATGTCTTGAATTACATGAGTACTGTGACAAAACAAATAAGGATAAAATATTGATAATGTACCTTGGTTCACCCTCCCCCCCACTTGCTGTCTACTGAGCCAATATTAAATAATTTCTGCATATGTTAGAAATGCACTAGCTCTAGTATCTGGAAATCTATAGTTGTTGACTCTCAGAATTTGCCTATGAGCATGATTTCCTAACTTGGCTTTAACTTCTCGCCTATATCCATCCAGAATGCTTGCTTCCCTTCAATCACCCCCTCCATTCCTACCTGCCAACAAGCCACTTAGTTTCAGGTGTCTACCTCCTCTACTTTTCATATATCTTTCTCAGGAGTGCCTGCAACATCCCTCTTGCAGCCTCTCTGCCACACTCCTGCTCTTCTTGCTCCTCATCTCTCACTCTACCCATATCACCCTCAATTTACCACATCCTCAGCTGAGATTATTCCTATACTTTGGTCTGTTATCCCTCCCCCATCCCCTGTGACCACATATTATTACTTTTCTGTTATATACTCTCCTGTCTCTCCAAACCACCCAACTCATTTTTCCTCTCTTTTACTTGCCTGCAATGCTTCAAATCCACAGTGATTACACAACAACGTCACAACCACCTCTTGTCTAGCCTCCTCAGTCTTCAATTAGCATTCAGTATAGTTAACTACCCCCCCCCATAGTAGGCACCCTTAAGTCCATAAACGCACAACTGGTTCACCTTCCGTCATAAGAGATCACCATTACAGCACACTAGTTGGCCTTCTAACTTAAGAATCCCCATTGCAACATACAACTGGTTGTCCTATCTCTCTCTTTCTGATTTTTCCTTTCCTTTTATCTCTTTGTGTGCTTTGTGTTCCTTAACTAAGATCCACTTTTTCTGTTCGATCTCCTTTTCATTAATGAAAGCAGATCTTATCCTTACCATCTGTTGCCTCCAATCAATAATCTCTGATCAATACCTTTATCTTGAGCCAGCTTGATTATTGCAATGGTCTCCTCTTCCGCCTTCCTCCCTATTCTTCGCCTCACTTGACACTTTTCAGTCTCCTCAGACTATGTATATTAAAAGGTCTGTAGAGTGGAGGAACATTCAAGACTTACTTTGTGATGATGAGGACTATTGCTCAGATTCAGTGTGACAAAGGTTAAAACCTCTCCAGAAAGCTTTGACAATGCCAATAGGTCTGGCTGTAAAGGAATGTTGATTGGTAATGTGAAGCACTACAAGTAAATAGCATGGAAATATGTATGTAGTTGTGTGGAAGCAAAGAACAGTAGAATAATACTGGTGAAGTATAAAAGGTCAGGTGACAGTGGCACTGTCAAGCCAAATCTAAGAACAGTGGCAGCTCCTCCCCTAAGACAGGAGTGTCGCCCCACTGCTTTGCAGCAGTGAAATAAAGGAAAAATAAAATAATAGCTAGATGTTATTATCATTATATTGTGTCCTGCTGCGGCAGCTTTGCAGGGCGGAGCGGGGCTGCTCCAATTACAGAGGAGCAGGGGGAGTGGTGAGCACACTCTGTAAATGTGCATAAATGTTTGGCCGGCCATCTCGGGCCAGCCAAATATTCATGCACACTTTGCATGTTCTCCACCCAGGCTGTATTGCAGCCTGGGTGGAGAACATGCCCAGACTCCCCCTGCATGTCTGAGCTCTGAACCACGGCGCTCAGACCAATCGCAACACTGCATTGCAGTGTTGTGATTGGCTTAGGGGAGCCTGGATGTGCTTCCTGTTCCGGCCAGAGGAGGGACGACGAACGAGAGAAGCATACAACTTCTGCCCAATCAAAACATGTCTTCCTGGCTTCCAACATGTGGGCGGAGCCAATGCCCCTCTCTAGTGATGCGCACATAATTACCTGGCGACAGCTGTGCTGTCAAACTAGACCATAAAATGGACATTAATTTTAGAGGCCATGGGCAACGTTATCCTGTAAGGAGGAATTATAAAGACTTAGGGAATCTTCAAGTTCCTTTGGGTTTATCCAGGCTTCGGTTCCCACACTTCAGTTATGAAAAGAAAGTGAACCCAAAAACAACTGTGTAAACTATATGCAACACAAATGTACTTCAAACACTTTTTCTTTATTCCAATTTCTGTTATTAAAAACGTGGTCATAAACATCAGTTTTCACAGTGATACAGCCAACGCGTTTCGTCCTTTAAAAGGACTTCTTCAGGGCTGTTAATTAAAACAAACAAAAAAATTTTTTTTCATTACTACACACAAAATAAAAAACAAATCTAATACAACACATACTATACACACATTTAAATTGCTTTTCTTTAGAACCACTTGACTATATTAAAAGTACAATACAAAACAAAGAAAAAGAAAACGAACAGAGACAGACCGACTTTTTTACTTATTTACAATATTTTTATACATATATACAAACACCATTTATATAAAGTTTTCTTCTATATAAAACATATCAAAAACTGTATCAAAAGAACCATACTCCTTTGATGGACTTATATAAACTGCATGAAGGGTTGAACTACTCAGATACTGGGAGATAGACAAGGTAGGAAAAAAGAAAGAGAGAGAAAAAGATAAAGAGATAATACAAGTGAACAAAGCAAAAGTCAATAACATGATAATTATGCTATAATTGAGAAGAAGGGGGGGGAAGGGGGAGACTTCGAATATTCAAAAACACTATCTCAGGTTACTAGTTATTGTACTTTTAATATAGTCAAGTGGTTCTAAAGAAAAGCAATTTAAATGTGTGTATAGTATGTGTTGTATTAGATTTGTTTTTTATTTTGTGTGTAGTAATGAAAAAAAAATTTTTAGTTTGTTTTAATTAACAGCCCTGAAGAAGTCCTTTTAAAGGACGAAACGCGTTGGCTGTATCACTGTGAAAACTGATGTTTATGACCACGTTTTTAATAACAGAAATTGGAATAAAGAAAAAGTGTTTGAAGTACATTTGTGTTGCATATAGTTTACACAGTTGTTTTTGGGTTCTTTTTCTTTTCTGCTCTTGAAATTAACGTGTGGTGCACCTGTGCTTATGATTTAAATTGTTATGTTCCCATGGGGACTTGCACTGTGACGGTGGGTGCGTTTCAGTGTGCACACAGACCCCAACAAGTACAGAGGGGTTAGATTAAAAGAGGGATAGCAGCTCAGGTGCTGTGGATTAAAGGGCTCCACTGTCAGGCGTGTTTCTTTATGAAAAGAAAGTGTTAGACAGGGGGCTACATGGCATCTCTCTGAGCTATTGAGCTTTCTGACTTTCATCTCAGTTTCTCCTCAGTTTAGCGTTTAAAGAACACAACCCAGAGGACAAGAGCTAGTTCTTTGGCACCTGCAGCAAATTTATCAAACTCAAATGTAAATCAGGGATGGCCAAGTTTTTTGAGTCCAAGACTTCTTTGGGGAATGGGGAATAGCATGTGGGGTAATAAATTACAGCACCAGCTTCTGCATGGTTTCCCTTATTACAGAGCAGTTAATCAGGCACATATTCTACATGCTTTCAGTAAGTGGAACTGTGGCCTGGTTTTACAGCACCTGGAAGTTACAGGTGCAGTAAAACCGCACCACTTGTAATCTGTTTCGGCCATCAACAGTAGTTTTCATCCATAACAGGATTACCATTCAGTTTGTAATTGGCCGCTCTGTCTAGAAACAACACTGAGGCAGCAGTGGTAGAATATCCTAGATGTTGCTGTGAAGTCTTGCATAAAATCATGCTGCAATTTGATGTATTTGTATGCTGTAACTATTTTTTAACACTAATATCAGCAGCATCCCCTCCTAGGCTCCAACGAACCTCCCTGTCCCCATCCGAACCACCAAAGAACTATTTGTACTATAGATCTGTTCATATTATTGCTTCTCACAGGGACATACCAAAGTGCTGGACACAATTCTTACCCGTGCTCCACAGTGAATGGACCTTTGTGTGAAAATAGAGTAAAACCCCCAATGTCGAATACCTTCTGTGTTTCTCACATCTATTTGATCAAGATGTTTTCCACTACTTATTGGAAAGCGCTCCTCCTAAATGCCAAGATAAACTATAATCTGAACTATAATCCTAGCTGTTAACAGTATGACCACAGAAGGATATGAAGCAACTGCTTAGATTTATGCAGTCTGATAGTATTTCTCTGCTGTGGCATCTCCATTTGTAGATAATATTTTAGCAAATATTTAGAAATGATCAATGTATGTTGGTGCTATGCCATAGGTGCAACACGTCGTGCCGTGATCACATAAATGCAGGTGGTTTTGCTGTTGCAGGTCATGTGTAACAGAGAACGACAGGCATTTGCCTACAGAAAAAAATAGCATCTACATGGAGAGGAACCTTCAGCTTCTGACTCCAATTTTAGCTCTTCAAAATGCAAATGGGAAGTGGAAAATCACAGCTTTCCATTTCATATTTTAATGCATGTAGGAACATTTTGAATTAGATTTCTGTGCTTTCTTTACACTTATTAATCTAGATTTATTGGTCTCCTTTCATGGTAATACCACATCTGATTTTCTCTGCATTCTCCTCAGTTATTTTCTAGGCTCTTTAACAGACTAGTACATACCAATTTTCGCTGGCAAGACTGCCTCAAATACTTTGGGCCAACCATGAAGACCGCCAGCTCATGTCCCTGCCTTTTCCAAACAGTAATCTGCAGTTGAAGTAAGTATTTTAAGAAAAGGTCACTTATTTTCCAGCCATATTTTGTGAGTCCAGATATTTTGAGATAGTAAATAACACTTGCTGAAGTTCAGCGTTTAACTTTTTTTTCGATTCATAAGTTCTTTGTTCTTGTTTACATACAATACAACTTCTAGATATTAAATATTTCTTCGTGTTGACGTCAGGTCCTCCTTCCATGTCGTCCATGCACTTCTATTGCAGAATTATTGTTAAGGTTACACTTTTAAAGCACTATCAGGGATGACATTTGATTTGATCATATTTTATAATGATATTAAAAATAAAATTACATTTTTTTACATTTTTCATGACCTTCATTTAGCAGTTCAACAACAAGATCTCACATTATCCAGTATTGGGGTATCTTTCATAGATTCACATGCTTGAAACATTCCCCGTCGTCGAAGTGTGAGTCCTACGGTACCATAATCAAGCAGTAATAAAAAACTGTCATTGGCTATAATGGCCCTAGGCATTGGTATAATAGCCTATCTATGTCCTTTTTAAAAAAGGACCAAACTTCAACTATAACCAATCAGCTGCTAGCACCCTCTAGAACACTCCCAAGAGAGGTTGTGTGTGAAGGGAGACTCCCTGAGCTCTGCTCAGTATTCTCATTTGAAAAGCTTCATTCAACTGAATATTTTTAGTATGTCTGACAGTAAAGGCCCTTTCCCATCCCTGCAAGATCTGTGGGAATAAGAAAGTTCATGTGGATGATCCACATAAGGACTGCCTTTCCTGCCTCCATCCCAAGCATGAGGTAAGGGAGTGCAAGATTTGCCGCACTTTCTCCTCAAAAACTTTGAGGGACAGGGAAAGCAGGCTACTCCTATGGCTTCAGAAGACTTAGACTCAGAAAACATCTTCTAAGGAGGACAGTGATTCCTCTGTCAGGTCTCACAAGAGGACCAGATCCCTTGAAGGAGCTTCAAAGAAGTCCTGAAAATCTATCAAGACTTCCTATCAACCTCACAGCTCTAAGAAAAAGGAGAAGCAAAAATATTTCTTCTCAGAGACCGCTTAACCTGGTCTGTCGATGCCTTCTTCTAGAGACAGGGACCATCCTCATACCTCCTCTGCCAAGCCTTCTATGAAACCGAAGTCCGCTTCAAAACCTCTGTCGATGACAACCTCCCAGTCGACACAAAGATCATCGACGACCACCACTACCATATCGTCGTTGATGCTATAGACGGCGAAGATGACGACAACAACAGACATCAATGCTTCCATCTCGTAAATGAAGATCCAGGCATCCACGAAGTTCCCAATGATGATGATTCCGGCGACGTCACTGTCGTCAACGATGTTTCCGATGATGTTGCCGTCAACAACAGTCCCGTCGGTGACGATCCAGTCGACGATTTCTCCGTCGACTGTGGTCCGATCTGCAGCTTTGACCATGGTAATTCCTCCAACTACGTCACTGTCAATGCCTTCGTCAATGACAATAATGATTTCCAAGATCTCCAGGACCTCCCTCCGCCTAGAAGTCACTTCACGCAGCAAGGTCTCACCCCTGCCTCCTAGCTGCCTACTGGACATTGAGGAGTAGGATGATGACGGTGGCTTCTTTGGCGCAGCTTACAGTACTTCAGAGCTGAATGTGAAACATCGAGAGGAAGCTGACAAGTATGAGGATGAAGGACATATCCTCCACCTCCTAGGGCCTCTGAAGCACGAGGATACTATTTTGATCCTCCACCTAAGCAGGACAGTTCGATTCTTCCTGCTTCTCTGGTGCAAGACCTCCAGTCAATGCTCTCTGACTATCGGAAGTCGTTCCCACAGCCTCCTGAAGAGCAACTTACTGGACCACCACTGCCACCACCACCACCTGCTATCCCTCTGATTCCATCACACCTTCCTCTGCCAGCTACACCAAGGATGACACCTGCGTCCCATGTAGCAGTATCGCCTAGGGATGATCCTTCATCCTCAGATGAGGAGAGGGAAGAGAGTGAAATTCCGGACACGCAACCACTTCTAGATGAATGGGATGACTATGTACTTCCAACTCCATCCCCATTGCCACATCGCCAGACCGATTCACCTATCGAGGATATTAGGGGTTTCCATAAACTCATGGAGAGAGCCACAACCAGGCTTAAACTTCCAATGTCAGTGAAGCAGTCTGACTGCTTTCTCTACGATTTCATAGAGCAGGCCTGAAGATTGGTACGCTCTATACCAATAGTGGACTACATTTGGCAAGAGGGAGTGAAGATTATGAAAAACCTGGCCACTGTACCAGCTGTCCTTCTGCACTTCGACATAAAGTAGAGAGCGCCTGAGGACTCACTGTCATGCTTGCAGGACACCCCAAGTCTGACTCAGTGATCTCGCAGGCGACGCAACGGCAGTCAAAAAATCCATCTTCTCCTATTTCCGCACCACATGACAAGGAGGGACACCATCGGGATAATATTGTAAAAAAAAAATTCTACCATGTCTGTAATCACGGTGTGGGCAGCCAACTCCCTCACCATTCTAGGCTGTTATGATCGTCAGATGTGGTCTGACATTGGGGATATCAACAATCTCATTCCTGAGGATAGACGGCCGGATGCAAAAAAGATTTTATTGGAAGGTGAGCGAACATCACCCCAAATTATAGATAGCTCCATGGACATCGCATCCACAGGCTTTCTTCACCTAGCCGGCACAGCTGTCTTACATCTAAGGATGGCTAAAGGCGACCTCATTTCGACCTGAGGTCCAGTCGAAAATACTGGATATGGCTTACAACAGTGACACACTATTTGGCAAGAACATCTATGATGCTCTCCTTGCCATTAAGACAGACACCGATACTGTGAAATCTCTAGGCATGCTCCAATACCACAAGGTGCCTTTTAGGGGAGCGCATGGCCGTGGGTTCTCCTCATATAGGGGCAGATACCAGCGCTCACAGCAGTAGCAGTCGTACCAACCACACTACAGGACAGGATACCAGCAACAATCATATAGACAATCCTCTACAGCTGGTTTCTCCAAGCAAGGGCCTCACAGACAACCTCAGAAATATGACACTGGTTACAAACTGTGACTTTCTCCAGGTACCAACTGCGGCATCCTGTCATCTCGTTAATGCTCTCAAAAGGGGCAATAGAAAAGGTCCCAACAGTGCAGAAGGGAAAAAAATTCTACTCCTGTTTTTTCCTCATCCGCAAGAAATCAGGGGAGTAGAGACCGATCCTAGATCTCAGGAAACTCAACAAATTCCTCCGCAAGCAAACTTTCCAGATGATAACTCTCTGGGACATTCTTTATTGCCTCAACAGCGGAGACTTCATGACATCTGTAGACCTGGAAGATGCTTACTTCTATATCACCATGAATCCCAAGCACCCCAAATATCTTTGGTTGAAAGTGGCTGATACCCATTACCAATTCTAGGTCCTCCGCTTCGGTCTAAAGTCTGCACCTCGGATATTCACCAAATGCATGGCCCCATTAGCAGCAGCACTCAGGAAGCAATGTCATCAGGTATTCCCATACCTGGACGACTGGCTACTAAAAGCCCCAACGCAACGACAAGCTACCAAAGCGACAAAAGCCTGTCTCTCCATGTTTTGCAAGCTGGGCCTCTTTGTCGACTGGCGAAAGTCCTCCACTACGCCCAGTCAGACCATACACATTCCTTGGAGCCGATCTCGACACCATACAGAACAAAGCCTTCCTCTCCCAGGAAAAGGCATATGCGGTTGGTGCGCTTAGCTCAAAGCATTGCAAGAAAGCATTGCGTTTCTGTGAGACTGTTCAAGTCACTCCTAGGCATGTTCTTCTTAGCTATAAGTTTGTTTCCCTTGGCACGCCTCAAGATGGGATTGTTGCAAAAAGAGTTCCAACTCTAGTGGATCCAGTCAGAAGCGTCCTTTGAGGACTTGATCTCTATCTCTCCTCGGATGTTACCCATGGTGTCATGGTTGTCTCACGTACCACATCTCTCTCAAGGCCTCGCGTTCCTCTCGCTAGTGCCAGATTTTATCATCACTTCAGACGCATCCATGGAGGGCTAGGGAAGCCACATACATGACCTTCATATCCAGGGAAGGTGGTGAACAAGTCAGAAGTCTCTACACATCAACAGCTAGAGCTCAAAGACATTTTTCTCACCCTGCAAGCTTTCCTCCTAAGGATTGTGAACTTCTCCGTGCTTGATTGTGCCGACAATACGACCAGCATGTATTATATCAACAAACAGGGAGGGACCCGATCTCTCACACTATCTTAGGAAGCCCAAGAGCTTTGGGATTGGCTCACAGCTCACAAGACATCCTTAAAGGCTGAGCATCTGTCCGGAGTCCACAACACACTTGTGGATGCTCTAAGCAGGACCAAGGACAGCTGCTATGAGTGGGAACTCGACCAACAGCAGCTGAACAGGATATTCTCCTTAAGGGGGAAACCGGCGCTGGATCTCTTTGCGATGGAAACCAATTCAAAATGCTGGTTATAAGCCAGTCGATTTCCTCTCTCAGGGTCGTGGGGGAATGCCCTTGCAATGCGCTGGTCCGGGATTTATGAGTACGCTTTTCCCCTCATCCCACTGGTTTCCAAAGTCTTCGCCAAGATGAAGGGAGAGCACTATTGTCTCCTGTTGATCACTCCCAAGTGGCCCAGACAACACTGGTTTTCTGAGCTTCTCCTCCTTCCAGAGCCCATGCCCATTCGCTTCCTACCAACGCAGTCCCTCCTAACTCGGAACAAAGGTCAGATATGGCATCCGGAGCCATCATCTCTCCACTTGCATGCATGGCTCCTGAGTACTACGAATTTTGGAATTTGAGAATCATGCAAGAATGCAGGGATATTCTCTCCAAATCTAGAGCAGAAGGCACCAACAAGACTTACAGGTCAAGGGGGAGGAGATTCTGTCAGTGGTGTCAGCAGAATAACTTGCACCCATTCCATGCGCCTCCTGAGCAGATCTTACCTTACCTTCTCTCCTTGGCCAAGTCAGGCCTGGTATATGCATTGGTAAAAGTCCACCTTTCAGCAATCTCAAGGTACAGACAACCTACACAGACATTATCTCTCTGTTCCACAAAGCTCATAAAACAATTCATGCAAGGATTCTTCAGAAGCTTCCCGCCAGTGTGACCTTCTCCCCCAGAATAGCATCTTAAGGTGGTCCTTTCGCAACCACTGAAACAGCCTTTCAATCCTATTCATTAGGATGAATTAAAGTTACTCTTCTCCTTGCACTCGCATCTACCAGAACGGTCATTGAGTTTCAGGCCTTTACCACTCAAGAACCCTTTCTGCACTACACGGATGAGTTTGTGCTTCTTAGAACGAACCCTAAGTTCATTCCACAAGTTCCTTCTCAATTTCACCTCAACGAGCCTGTCATTATTCAGACATTTTTCCCTAACCCACCCACACCGGCTGAATAGGCTCTTCACACTTTGGAAATTAAACAATGCCTCAAATTTTATTTGCAAAGAACTGAGAGCATTCGCAAAACTGACCAGTTATTTATAGCCTATGGTCATGGTTGTCAAGGCTCAGCTTTAACAAAACCAACCATCGCAACCATCGCAAGATGGATCTCAGCGACAATTCAATTTTGCTATACCAAGGCAGGCAAACCTTAGGCGAAGAAAGCTTAAGCCCATTCGATGAGAGCAGTGTCTTCTTTGGCTGTTCTGTTCCACTGGAGAAGATTTGCAGTGCTGCCACAAGGAAGAGCACCCACATGTTCACGCAGCACTACTGCCTGGAATCAACGTAGCATAGTGACACAGCCGTGGAACAGGCAGTATTATGCCATCTATTCTAATAAGGTGAGCCACTTTAAGTAGAGGTATTTTCTATTTATATTCAAAAGGTTAAATGTTCCTAATTTTATATGTGACTACTTAAACATTTTCCTCAATTTTGCTTATTTAAAACGTTTTCTGTTAAATGTTTATCATCTCAGTGTACATAATGACGATGTTTGCATGTTTACATATGTAGAAAGAAGTATTTTCTATCTTTACACTCTTTTGATGCTTTACTTGCAAATGTATTTAAGTGTTACCCACCATCCACTAAGGGTACTTACATTTATCTTGATCCTGCTTGCTATTCTGATTCAAGCATGTGAATCTATGAAAGATACCCCAATACTGGATAAGAAAATAAGTTACTTACCTGTAAATACAGTTATCTAGTATTGGTATCTTTCATAGATTCACATGCGACCCACCCTCCTCCCAGGAGAGGCTCCCTTATAGCTAAGGATGTTCTTACCACTTGTGCTGGAAAATCTGAGGGACTCAGTCTCTCTTGGGAGTGTTCTAGAGGATACTAGCAGATGATTGGTTATAGTTGAAGTTTGGTCCTTTTTTAAAAAGAACCTAGATAGGCTATTAAAATCATGGCCCATGGACATTATAGCCTATGATAGTTTTTTATTACTGCTTGATATGGGACTCCCACTTCGACGATGGGGAATGATTTAAAGCATGTGAATCTATGAAAGATACCAATACTGGATAAGTGCAGTTGCAGGTAAGTAACTTATTTTCTTACTGATTTAGTATTGGATTTTGATATAAGAGAAGGGGTTCTGATGATTGCACAAGAAACACAAAAGAAGAACTGGGCCCTCTAAGCAAATTCAAATGAAAAGTGGCATTAAAAATAAGCATTCACTTGTTCAATAGGTCTTGGTTTCCTTGTGCACATAAGCATAGGTGCAAGTGCTTAGAGTTGAGTGTGTATGATGTCTGTTATGTGCCAGGTAAGTGATAGAGTGGGAGAAACAAGTGTCTAGGGAGAAGATGTTGGGAGGAGAGAACTGGCAGTGATGGATGGCAAAGAGGAAAGTGGAAAGAAGGAGGAGGAGCAGGGAAGCACTGGTGGAGGAGGGGACACAAAGTGTGGGGAAGTGTTGTCATATTGAGAAAACGGGCATCGAGAGATGGTGAAGAGTGAAAAAGGAACAAGAGTGGGGAAGCGGTGGCAGCAGAGAAGATAAAGGGGAAGCTGAAGCGAAGTAGGGGAGAGGGCAGCAGGAGGCAGAAGCTGTTTCCAGGGAGAGGATGGGCAATTGCAGAATACCTAGGAAGCAGTTTCAGAAGAGAGGATCGGCGTGCAGCAGTGCAGTGGAAGCAATTTTGGGGCCGACACTCAACACATTGTTTGAATCTCTTCTGTTCCAGGCAGTAGGAGTTGTGTGTGGCTCCTTTTTATCTGGGACTCAAACCCATTGATTTGGATAAAACAGTTGCACACCGGTAGAGAAGAGAAGATATTCATCATGCAGCCACAATGATATATCTATATAATAACAATCACTAGACAAACAGGCTCTTTCTGGTGAAATGCAATTCTTAATATATTACCATATCACATATAAACTGGATTCACTTGTAGGAGTATTGGTTGGTGATCTTCCAACTATATCTGACTCACTTTGGTTTTGTCAACAAGGTCACACTCTCTTACCATTTTCCCTTCAGCTTACTCCCAGTAAACCCAGCAACATCTACTCCACTTTTTTCCAACCTGGTCTCCTTTCTTGCCCTTTACCTGCATATTTCTCCTCACCCTGCAGAGACACCCCACTTGCACCATGGCACCAGAGTCCAACTATCATACCTCTTAGAATCACTTGAAAACAATTTCTGAATTTTCAAAAAATAATTTAAGATTTCCCAACCTAACAGAGCCTCCCAAAAAATTGAAGCATTGGCTGGTAGAAGAAATCCAGGAAGCCCTCATCTCACACCAGTACTTCTATCCCAATAGGGGCAAATAGATACTGGACCTCATATTCTTCCGTAACAGCACAAGACTCCTTAATGTGTTCTCACAAATCTAAAATCCCTTGTGGAATTAAACTAACCAGTGCCCCTTCGACTTCGCTATCTGCAGAATTATCCATATTGATATTGTGAGAAGTTGACCTGGTATATGCTGTTCACTAGTTACAGTGGACACCTTGCACCAGTACAATTCGACTCTTATGGTAGGTAGGTTTAAGATAACCTTTATAGAAAGCTATCCTAGTGGTAGCTGTGGAGAGCAGCCTTCAGGCTAAGTCTTGGAGGAATGTAAAGCAGCTTGTTTTACCACACAATCTCTTGAATCACCAAATGAAAAGACACCACACAGGTATATATATCAAATATATATGTATTTATTACTAAACAACTCTCTACTAATCTCTTGTGAGATTAGAAGACAGGAACATATGCATAAATCAACGTTTCACAATAAATTAAGCACAAATATGGCTGGGTCCCTAGGGGCGTACCAGACCATATACTAAAAAAGAGACATAAGAGCAACGACTTGCAAGGAGACAAGGCCCAGGGCCTTCAGAAGTGCTGGGGCCTCACAAAACCACCCAAGGCAGGTAAGTAAAGGACCCACGGGGACGCGTGCAGTGCGTGAACACAGGCGCGGATCGCCGTAGACTTCAATGGGGCAAGTCGCGGTTGGAAATTAAGAGTTTAAGGGCACTTCGGGAGTAGCTACAAGCAAGTCACTTATAGGGTAAGTAGTTCTAGGGCCAACACCCACAGGAGCCCCGTAGTGCTGGAGTTACCTCACCCAGGGAAGCCGGGTGCATAGGTGTCCTTTGGTGTCGGGTCGCGGCGTCTTTTCAATGGGAGCCAATGAAGACTTGCTGCTTGTGAAGTCCGAAGAAGTGTCCAGTGGAATCCAAGCCTGGATTCGTAAGAAGGAAGACCTGAAAGCAGAGGGGACAGTGTTCAAAGTCACTGGGCAGTGACTCGGGGCAAGGAAGATGAATGCCCACCATCGTCGACAGATTCAGGTCGTTCACAGGTGTCTTGACTCTTTGGCCACGAGGTCCAGGAGGCATCGAGGACAACCAGGAGCTATATTCAGCATGTCCCACAAAGTCTGCAGCTGACTGCGGTGCGGCGACCCGTTTGGAGCCAACAAGCCATGGCAGCAGCAAGTCTCGTGGAAAGTGTAAATAGTCAATGGTGCAGACCAGCAAGGTCTGGAGAACTCACCCAGCAAAGGTAAGTGAGGGCAGGCCTGGAGCAACCAGGGGAGCTCTTTGGTTCTGTAGAAAAGTCTTCAGGGGACCCACAAGCCGGCTGGCAGGGGATCGCAAAGACGCCTCGGGAGGATTCCTTCAACAGGGGCCCACGGTCACTCGGGATGGGGTAGGCCTCTGATCTTCGGAGGGATTCTTGCTAGAGGCTGGGACCACACGTGGTCCAAAGCACAGGTTCGTAGAACGTTGTGAAGGGGTTGCACCCGACAATAGTGCACGGTACCCAGGGACTGCAGTTCCTCGTCACTCGTGGGGTCCACTTGCCTCAGCTTCGCTGGGGACTCACGATGGCCTTGGAGAAGTTAGGAAATCTTTGTCTTGGGCTGCAGGGACCTCGGGCTCCGGCGGGAACGGCATAGTTTGCAACCGTCATTTTAGTTTTTGGTGCCTGCCAAGCAGGGGAGTCACTCCTTGACTCCAAGGGAGATTCTTCAGTCTTCCAGAGGTAGTGGAACGTCGAAGGTCCAGGATTCTTCTTCAGAGTGTCGTCCAGGGATATCTCGTTTGCAATGGCAAGGGTACCCTACCTTATACTAAAAAGGAAGGGAGGGACTAGCTCTAAGACCCCACCTATGGGAGGGGAGTGGGTGGCTACACCCACTTCCCTTTGTCCAGTTTCACGCCAGAGCAGGGGCAGGTAGCCCCTGAGCCGGTTTGAACTGGGGTATGCACAGAGGAGCCTTCTGCTCCCCGAGTGCAGGACTTCAAAGCACTCTAGGAGTGCACCCACCCAGCCCCAATACACTAAACCCTGTCTGGGAGGTGGTCACACCTCCCTGTGACAGGATACCTATTGTTGGGTTTCCTCCACTGCGAGTTTCGGTCATCAGCAGGAGGGCAGCCCAGTGTCTGTGACCGGTGGCATCCATTTTGTGATGCCAGGGCTACCGTGTTTCCACAGTAGGTACATGTCTATCCCTCTAGAAGGGTGGAATGCTACCCCCGCCACCAGAACTGGCGGGGGGGTAGTATTCCAAGATGTTTGACACCAAACACGACATGTTTCCGTGCAGCCATCCCAAAGTTAGCATTTAACGCGAGGTTATAATGCGCTTAAGTGTATATGGTCAGGCTGCACTACAAACAGCATCAGAGAAGGGTCTCTGAAGGCTGCAGAGGGGCTCTGCTCATGCAGGGGCACCCTCTCACATAGGAACCAAGCACTCTGCCTTCAGGATTGATAAGGCCTGCCATAGGAGTGACTTATAGGTTTATATGTGTGTATCTATGTAGTGATATAGGTAGCCTATATCACAGTAAGGGGTGCATGCACCACCTTACCCAGGCTGCAGTAGCAGACCTGTGGTGTCAGATTTAGTCTGCTTCCCAGGGGTGGCATAATACATGCTTCAGCCCCTGGTAGGCCTGTGAAGTACCTATGCCCTTGGCACCTAAGGTACCATATACTAGGGACTCATAAGGTACCACAGTATCCAATCACTAGTGCACCTAGAGTGCACTCCAAGTCGTTTAGAGAGAACAGAGAGACTGGGGCCCTGATTGGCAGGGTCCCAGCCTGACTATAGCCAGAAACCAGTGTAAACATCAGAAAAAAAGTGGGGGCAACATAAGAGGCAGATCCTACTCTCCTACAGATATTCAGTAATGGTGTAACCGAACTGCCAACGATGATTAAAGAATTTTAAGGGCCATTTTCCTTCCCTCCTACAAAGATTAAATTTAAAAAACACCTCTCTCAATCATAATCCCAACATTAATGAAGTAATGACCACAACTAGTGCACCTAGCGATAATGTCTTTTCACGCTCGGCTCTAGCAATGTACCATCCAAACTACCCCTCGGCAGCCATGAAAGTGAGTTAAAAATAAATGATACTAGCAACATTTATAGACACAATGCTAGATCAAAACATTAACTTCCTCAACCTCTCTTGCACATCTAAGCTACTGATGCAGTATTCTCAGATTCACAATTACACCCAATACCCTTACAGTGCCTCCTTTCTTTCTCACACACAACAGCTAAATTAAACCGCAGCATGCCTTTCCCATCAACAAGTCAATCCACTCAACAAACACTTCTGAACAATCGACTAATCTTTCTAACTACACACCCCTCAATGGTTATCTAATATCTCTCATGCAATAGCCCTTCTTATGGTCCCTCATTCAACTATTCCAAAGCACACAAATCTCAGAACTCTCTCCAAAGAAGGACTGCTTACAACCTCTCTTTACCTCCAGACTTGTGTAGTGCCTTACCACACTTGCCTCTAAAATAGACACCCTACTAGCTGAATTAAAATTTCAACAGGTCTTAACAGTTCTCGGGTGGTGCTTTTTAAATTTAAATCTTTGTCAAACAAAACACCCTCCTTCCCTCTCTAGCTCTCCTACATGGGTGAATCACAAGTCTGCACCTCACAGTAACCGAGAACGTGAAAATACTTCTCTAGGAATGAAATTGAAGTTCTTCTGCAAGACTATGAATTGGATGGAACAACTATTACACCGCTAGGAATCTTCACAATCCACATATCAATGTGACAGAGGATACCGAATGAGAGCTAGCCTCATTTTAGAAACCTTATTAAAATAAAGACTGAAACAACATAAATGAGCAAAACGAGAAAATCCACTCTAACCCCTATGCTGAAAGTGATGAAGGCGAAGGTAATTAATTCTCTGACGTACAGGCACGAGATCACGAAGGGCACAACCAGCACTTTAATAAACAAATTAACAATCAAAATTTTTAAACGAGCTTTTCGGTTGTCAAAAATTGCTTCGCCGGCCCAAGTTAGACTTGAACTGGGCCTACTAGATCATCATGGCGTAGAGGCCGGCGCGTTCATAAAGCTTTGTCACAGACTGCGCCGTGCTCGGGAGGGTTCCTTGGAGGCCCGACTATGGCAGGAAATACTGAAAAACCAGACTAGCCAAAAGCATTGGCAACACCTAGATCGCAGCTTACAGTTACTAGGAGTAAAAGATCTCTGGGGAACAAACTCCACCTACCTGGTGTTAAAGGTCCCCATTAAAAAGACTGTTAGATTGTGGTCCTTTCATTCAGACAGGGCAATACTGTCAAAAAGGAAACACGCTTGGGCTGTAATCTCTAATTTTAAACTAGGAGTCTTACTTATCAAGCAGATTTGCACTTTACTGGAAACAAAAGTTTTTAGCTCTGAGGATGGGCGACTGGCCTTTTTTAAAGAACCTTCCTGAATGGCGCCGTCCTGGCAGTAGTATTAAATGTAGGTTGTGTGGCTATCACTCCGAAGCAATGGAACACATCGTCTGGGTATGCCCCGCAATGCTCACAGTCAGACGGTCATTATTGCGGGAACAATGGATTAGGTTGGGAGTTCGATCTTGCCGTCAGGCAATAATGGCTGCTTTAAGCCCAGATAACATCAAGCTGAACATTGGGCTTACTAAATTTGTTTATAAAGTGTCAAAACTACTGGAAGCCACTACTGCCGCCAAACCTTCTTCACCTTAGCATGGCGGCATCGAGTCAACAGGCTCAACAATCGAACTATAGACCGTAACAAGAGTAAATCAGACCAAGGCTCTCCAGCCAGGGATGGACCTGATAGGTACTCAGTGATTAGATACGATCTTATAAGGAAAACTGAGTGGGGGTGGAGTGAGTTGCGATTAACTTCCTGAGGCATGAACTCTCTCAAATAGAAGAATCTGAACGCTGACCAATTCCCTACCTTCTAACCCATCTCAGTAGACATAGCAATGGCTGACACAGTTCCTTTAAAATTGCATCTAATGTAGCATGCGGAAACAAATTAGACTTTGTTGAAAAGATCATTGAACTTTCACACACACACCTATGACAGACATACAATCCATTTTTCCAACCATGTTTTTCTTTGGTACTTTAATCTACACTGGGATGACCAAAGTATGGCTTGTGTTTCGAAACTGGTGTAATTCATATCAAGATGGGAACTCACCATACTCTCCACTTTTCTTGCACATAAAAGAAGCTGTGTCCTGAAACTGATATTCACAAATGCAGGACTCCTGAAGTTTGAGACTCCGTTTCCAGTCGACTGGTCTGATCACTTCCAGGTACATTTCAACTTTCTTCCTTCAAGAGTTGATGCTAGTGGTCATCCTAAATAACCAAAACATTATTTAAGAAATTACAAGGACATTAATGTAAAGACCCTATCATATAGAATGTCCTTGAATCTCCAGGATATCCAGATTGTGCAAAAGTTCAATGATCTGGTTAATCTATTCTCTGAAAATATCAACAGGATTATAGATAATCTAGCCCCAAAAAAGCTCACAAGGCAGAATTCTAAGCAACTAAATGAAGAAAGGAAAGCTCTTAGAGCCACAGAACAACTATGACATTGTAACAACTTGACCAAAACAAACTGTGTAAAGAGAAAGGAAAGTACAAAAAGAGTATTTATGACAATGGTAAATATAAATATTTTCCATATTTGGTAAGAATAAATTTAGCACGTTTGAGGCATCCTTCACTCACCCTCACAAGCTCAAATTTCACCCAGCAACTATGCAAAAACCCAGGCAACTTGGTCTTATTTTTAAAGAGGTCACCTACTCTGGCATGCGCAAGACTGTGGCTAAACTCAGACTACCTTTGCCTTTCAGAAATCAAATTCCCATCTCTCACTGAAGACATCACCTTCTCTGTAATGCCATTCTCCACCTACCTAGTAAATGCTTCACTCTTGAAAGGAATTGTTACAGACCTCCTAAAAAATAGTCATGTTTCTTCTGCTAAAATAAAAATGTGTGAATTATGAAGACAACTCCTGGCTTGTTTCCAATATATACTTCCTAGCAAAAGTCCTGGAAAGAAGTGTAGAGATCCAATTAAAACAATAAATTAATTAAAATTATCTTCTCAACAGCTTCCAATCTGGCTTCATGTCGAGCTGCAGCAGTGTGAGACTGTCATTTTCCAATTCATGATAATGCCCTGCCCATTCTAGATAATGGAGATTCGTGTCTACTCATCATTGAAGACCTGTCTGCAACACTTTACCCTGCTATCCATCATGTTCATTTGAAAATTCCCAATGAAAGAAGGGAATAAAAGATATGGGTTTAAAATAGTTTGCGTGATACATGGGCAATCAAAGCCAGCACATAAAAATCTCAGAAACAATATCCAACTCCTCCCTCCTCCAACGGGGAGTACCACAAGGCTTATTCCTATCTTCAAGTTTCTTTAACCTATACTCAGTATCTCTTCTTAAAAACTCCAACCTTTCATACCACTCATAAACTGACGATGCTCCTCCTCCGAGTGCATTGCACATCTGGCGCAGACTGTATAAAAAGGCAATCCTGAATGACATTCCACCAGCTTAACAGAATTCTTTTTGATTTCCTCACTCAGGTTTCCTACTCCTGTACAATGCCGGGTAAGTGCACTAGATCCTTCCAGCATTGAAAGTGCCAAATCCCTTGACTTTGAATTAGACTACAATCTCAATGACATGGCTAAAGCAGCACAATTTCAAATTGGACTGCTTAGAGGAAATTAACCCTTTCTTTCGGAGGAAGAATTCAAACATGTAGTGCAAGCACAGGTTTTATCAAGATCAGCCTGTGGTAATGATCTCCTCAGGGCAATTCCAAAACGCCTCTAGCTTCCCTCAAAGCAACCATGAACTCAGTAGCCAGACTGGTTACCAGCTCCAGAAAGTTTGATCACATTACCCCAGTCTTGATATCACCAGAGTGGCACCCGGTTGAGGCCTGATGTACACAGAAGTTGGCATGTATAATCCAGAAAGTCATGCTCAATGGAAGAAAAAATGTACTTGCCCACAAGCGGACTGTCTCTGGAAGCCAGCGATGAGTACGGAGTTGTGACACCTTTGTGCTTCTGTCCCCTACATGCAAAAAGAAAAGAACACTCTTGCAATCTTTTTCAGAATACACACCCAGAATTTGGAACTTTTATTCCACCCTCTATCAGAATGAATGCCTTGCAGAAAGTCTTCAAGAGAGAGTTAAAAATTCTAATGATCAACCAGCTGTTCGAAATCTAACTGACTTCTCTTCTCTTTATATTTTATCGACTTAGCTGTCAACAAGTGTGTTCTTCTTTCACCTCTTCCCAAATCCATTCTTACCCCATTTGACTGTAAATTATGTAGTGTACTCCACTGCCTGTTTTTGTTATGTGCTACATCACATTGCATTAACAGTCCACAAACCAGCGACCCCTCCTTCACCCACTGATATATGCTACACTTTGACCACTTACAGCACTCCGCTGGCTTTCTGATTTATGCTATGAAAATACCATTAGCATACGTGGATACATGTAAATTTGACTTTTGTGGAAATTATACATCTTTACTCATCTTCTAAACCCATTTTATTCGTTTCTATTTTGTAGCGTGCTCTGCCACCTTAAAAGGTCTAATCTATTATATATAAAACAATCAATAAATCAATTAATTAATAACTGGAGAAGAGAGAAATGACAACAAGGAAGTGTTAGTGGCAGGGATAGAAGTTCAAGGAGGGCTACTCTTCTAATTTATTTAGGAATTGCAAGCACATCCCATATTGTCCTATTGTTGTACATTTATTGTTTCAAAGGCCCACCTTGAGTTTAGGAAACCAAGTTGGCTGGGTTCAGCCTGACGGCTCAGGGCAGATCCCACATGCTCCGCAGCTGAGTGCCGTGGCCCCTCACCTCTCCCGCGTCCGATGCTTGCCGGCCGGTTGGGACGCCGAGCTGCACACTGAATGGAGTTTCTCTGATGTTTGGAGGAGCGGTTCGGGCGGCTTGGTGTTGTTGCCTGCCCCTTGCTCTGAGGTTCACTTCCCTGGCCTCACTGGACCTTGTAGGGCGCCGGGGGAGATTGTGGATGTTTGGGTAGTTGAGGGCTGGCCTTCTGTGGCTGCCCAGGATTGACTCCAGCTCCAGCGGGCATCCTGGTGTGTGCTGAGGGCATGTCTGGGGACAGTATAGCAATAGAGGGAGCAATTTTAAAACCTATTTCACCGGGGGATCCTCTCCTGCAAATACAGAACTCTTCGTACTATATTTAAGGACTTGAAACCGCTGCAGAAATTCAATTTGGCTTCAATCCATCGGAGCATCAGCAGCATCGGACCACCAGGTTTCCAACCAGGCAGGGTAAGTGCTTTTTTTGTGTGTTTTTCTTCGAGGCACTTAATTTATTGCCCAGTTGGGGTCGCTGGCTGGGTCTACAAAGTCGCTGAAAACAACTATGAGGAATCACTCTAAGGCAGTGGTTCCCAAACTTTTTTGACCTGTGGCTCCCTTGACCTAATTGGCAGTTGGCCGTGGCTCCCCACCATTTTTTACCAGTGGGGGATGTAAGCCCGACCTCGGGAGTACTTCCAGTTGTCTTCCTGAAATTAATTGGGATGCGATGAATGTATTATAATCATATTTGTAACAAAATAAAAATATAACAGTTGTTCAATAAGAACTCGTTAAGTGAGAAACGATACAATCACCTGTTGACTTTATTTCATTTTTCAAATTGTTGTCAAATATGTACTTTCTTAATTTGGAAACAGGGTAAAATCGGTAATAGAATCATCATTTTTTTCAAGGGAAGACTAGGAAATAGAGAGCACTAACTTTTTTGTTCAGCTGGCATCTCTGAATATTTCTGTGAGTACGCTTTTTGATTTTCCAATTGATGACAAGCAGAGGAAGTCATGTTTTGGAGCATTTTGTGATCATTAAAGGTTCCCTGGCAGGCCAAAACAGGTCAGGTCAAGTTACCACAAAGATGGGTTTATGCCAGTACGCCGGGTGATGCAGTGACAGTCGCATGCCATGTCACTGTGCACGGGCAGAGGCAGTCGCCTAGTAAAGTTAGTACAGTAGGGATGGGGCAGTCAGTTGGATGGCAGACTGGGAGGGCTGGTGAAAAGCAAGTAATATTCTGTCAGTGGGGCCAGGTCAGCGAGCATTGGCAGAGCTAGTAGGCACACTCCAGGTAACAGGGGCTGAGGCAGAGCAGGACAGTAAGGTTGGGTGCAGAACGAGATGAATGGCAGAAGACAGGGCTGCGTAAGATCCAGCCAGCTCAGTGGGGCTGGGGTAGAGCCAGTCTCATGGCAGGAAGAATGGACGGGCAAGAGGCAGTTTTGTAGCATGCTGGTATGGATAAGGTAGAGTCAGTTGCACAAGGTGGAGGTGGTAGACCCAGTTACATCCCAGGTCAGCGGTGGCCAGGTTAAGATATGCATGGCATGCCAGTTGGACTGAGACTGAGACCGATTGCATGACAAGCAAGAAGGACTTGGCCAAAGTCAGTCGGGGGACCAAGCTAATTCTGTTTGCAGGGCAGACAAGTAGGTCTGGGTTACAGCCAGGCACAAAGCAAGTTCATGTGGCGAGCCTGTCACATGCCAAGTCTGCTGGACGGTGGGAGAGAAAGTCACTTTGCACACCGGCCAGTACATCTCAACCGAGCAAGTCACATGGCAAGACAGCAGGGCAGCAGAAGAACAAGTGGCATGAGAGGCTAGTACAGTAGGAGTGGATGCAGGCCTGGGCTTCTGCCAGTTGCTTCCGGGAGTAGAACCAGCCAAATTGTGCATTATATCCTGCAATACAAGAGCCCTAATTAAAGAATATTCATTACACTCCACATCCACATCTCTGGATTGCTCTGTATTCATGTGCATTGGGTACGGAGGGCACTGATATATCCCTGTCTTTTTAATCAGAGAGGCTTGTGTCCTTCAATTCTGGGTCACCGGCTGCTCCGGTACATACAAGACACAGTGCGTGCCTGTTAACAGCGAGGAAACAATCCTTTCACCCTCCTTGAGCGGGGAGAATGACCATAAATATCAGCGCTGCGATGTCTCGTCCGAGGTTGAAGCGCTAGGCTAGTCAAGTGTAAAAAATAGGGACGGGTAGTACCAGTCCCAGAAAAAGTTTTGAAACATGGAAAAATGTACGGAGGGTCAAACTGGGGCCAGGAGTGGGGCCGGGAAATTAATCCTGGCTGCAATGCTGCCTATTTCCACAGCCACGAGTTTGCCCACTGAAATTTCGGATTTATAAAATCAGGCGCGGTGTTTCAAGTTCACATAAAGTGCGGGAACAGCAGCCAGCATATAATTATACATGGGCTGTGTGAAGTAGCAATATTTGAAATCTTTAAAGTTTATCTTGTTCTGCGAGGAGCCTGCCCTACGTGTTCTTTAAGATGCTGTCCTGTTTTCCGACGATACTGTGGGCCACTGCACATTTATTTAACACTTGTCCCTTTCAAACTCGACTTGACAAAATAAATGAGTTAATCATGAGCGAGCAGTGATTCTGCCCTCTTACCTATGTAACTTGAGTAGAGGGTCCCACGAGGCACGGCAGAACACGGCGGGCAGCAATAACGCTCAACACTGCTGCGTATGCCGGCGTATGCGGAAGCTACATCTGTGAAGGAAAGCACGTACATATGCACGTATGGCGGCAGTGCGCTCTTGTTCCTGGATTATGCAGGTGGCATTTCTAACTCCCCCCTTATGTTGCGCAGCGGCTGGAATAACCTTCAATTGCTCGCTGCATTCAGGCCCTGGTAGAGCGTCTTGCTCAGCACACGACCAGACGCTATTTTCCCACATCGTGCGCGGCGCCCCTGGCAACTCATAACGGCGTACCGGGGCGCCGCGGCGCACAGTTTGGGAACCGCTGCTCTAAGGCATCAGGTGCCCTGGCGAAACCGGAGGCTGCAGCATTGGCGCAAAGGGTTAAAAAACGAGGCGGGCAGGCAGCAGCTCGAGCCAATCATACCTCTTTGCTATGCAAGGAACTAATGATGGCTACAAATACAGGCCCAGGTATGGGAGACAACGAGGACAATTTGACATCACCAGATGTTGCTGAAAATTCCAATCCGGAATCGCCAGAATCTATAGAGCAGACAGAGCATATAAATTTGGTGGACACAGAGGCTAGCAAATCTAAGCAGGGGACTAGTGAAGATATAACAGCAACGCTGCTAAATCATGAATCGGATCTAAAACAGCACACGATTATACTCAAGGAATATCCTCTGTTTCAGAAAGCTAAGTCTATGATTGCTGTAGATATTTCTGACGTTTCTCATACAGTAAGTACACTATATCCACCGCATCCACCTGCTTCTGATATACCGGGTGTACAGGCTAGTCTTCAAAAATCTTCACAAAGTCCCCAGGCGGCGGCTTTCAGGTTTCTGCTACCAAAAGATCTGTATGGGCAAACAGCGGGTATGGAAGGAGATAGAATGCAGCAACTAGCCTCCCAGCAGCTTACGGAAGCCCCTTCTCTCCAGATTGAAGTCAAGGACATGCTTAATCTTATTTTTGAGGAGATAAGGGAATTGAAGGTCTCTCAAGCATTGGAAACTGCTACCCTCAATGCCAGGTTAAACAAAATTTATGAAGCAATAGCGCAGCTTCCTGAGAGAGTAAAGGAGGCTGAAATTTTGGATTTCGGAGCTAGAAGATCAGCTCACCACGACCCAGAAAGAAATTGGCCAATTTCTCAAGCAGCAGGCCATACTAGAAAATAAGATCGAAGAATTGGAAAATTACTCACGCCGTTCCAATCTTTGTATTGTTGGCGTACCAGAGCGAATTGTATAGGATATATTATCGAGTTATTGAGATATTGCGCGGAAATGTTTTTGAGGGGGAAGACGAAAAAAGGCTAAGAAGGGAGATAAATTTCAGGAGAGGTCCAGGTCGAGCTATGATTTCAAAGATAGACCAAAATGGCACAAAATATAAAAGTAATTACATGTAATGTGAACGGTCTGTTGAATCCACGTAAAAGTAGTGCATTTTTCAATTGGCTAGCAACCCTCACCCCTGAAGTATAATTTCTGCAAGAAACCCATTTTAGGACTCATACCCCCAAGATATCCCTGCCCCAAAAATATGCGTTGGCATATTTCTTGTCTGCTAATTTAGCGGTTCGAGGGGTGGGGATTTTATTATCAAACACAATTGATTGGCAGGTCAAGGAGGTTTTACGAGATAGGAAGGGTAGATGGCTATGGGTTAAGGTAAAGGTTGAGGAGACAGTGAACTACTATGGTCCCATAGATGATGAAACCATAGCACTGGAACAAATCTATGAAACAGCTGTGAATACAGAAGGCATACTGATGATGGGGGGTGATTTTAATTTTATTCAGAGTTTGACACTTGATACTTCGAATAAATCAAAACGACAATTAAAGCCTAAAACCGCAAAGCTAATAACAAATATGAAAATAGATTTCGCTTTAACAGATCCATGGAGGCAAGGGCATCCAGGTTTCTCTCAATTCACTTGCTACTCTTCTAGATATGGAACAGCATCTCGATTGGACTTTTTCTTGGTAGATAAACTGCTAGCTAATGGCAAGACAGAGATACTGGCCAAATCTTTTTCCAATCATTCTGTAGTTTCTTTTACACTAATCTTAGGGATAACCCCAAGAAAGAAACTAAGGTGGCAGTTTGATAAATCTTTATTAGAAGATATTACTTGGCTGACGGAAACTAGAAATTTTATTTGGGAGTTTTTCCAACTTAATGAAAATACTGCCCCAATCTTCATGGTTTGGGGGGCATTTAAAGCTGCTTTCAGAGGGCAAACTATTTCCTATAAATCTAGGTTGAATAAACCGCGCAAGCAAAACATTCTGGGGTTACAGGCCACTGTGGATAAAGCCAGACAAGATGTAAACTTCACAACAACAGGGGAACATACTTTTAAGGAACAACAGCAAGAATTATTAAACGCTAAGGAACAATTGAAGGATTTTTTTTTGTTAGAAGAGATTTTGGGAAGGGCTATCTGGACAAGTTTCTCTTCTTATTTTATAACTTAGATTATTATATTCCAATTAAATAGCATTGTCTTTAGTGATTCAACTTTTTCACTTTACTAAAACATTTGCTGCTATTTCTATAGGCACTTTAAATAATTTTGATACCAATATGACAGAGAAGTAGTTTTTGTATCAGTTTCAGAATATTTATTAGACATTAGTTGCTACTAGTAAGTACACTTTATTGATTTTCCCTGAATGGTGTCAGGGGGAAGGAAATGTTTTTTTTTTAGTTATGATGGGAAAGAAATGTTTGGTAGGCTATGAGAATACAGTATAATGTGGGCCAGTGATTAACATATTTTAAATATTGTATTCTATTCACATATTTTGGAACTGATCTTTATGAAGTATTCAGCAATGGATGATAACCCTGGTCTTTTTTGCTACACAGTACAATGTATTTTCATGATTTGATATTTGGTATCTTCTACTTTCATCTTTTTATGTATTCTGTAATGCGGTTCTTATTCCTGCTCTAATAAAAAAATATTTTAAAAAAAGAGTTTAGGAAACCAATTTATAGTCCTAGAACTCTGCCAAAAAGAGCAGGCTTGCCATCTTTCTACCCTCCACAGGAGCTCTTTCATGGAAGGCAGTTTTCATGCAACTTAAGGTTGCCCCTCCCCCATGTCCTGATGAAGATCCCATGTGATGGTTCCAAGCAACCGCGACTATCTGGGTTGAAACATCAACAATATTAATTGTCTGTACTAAAGCAAAAAATCCCCCCTGGACCTCGAAGAAATTTCCAGATGCCCCTCTGGATGAGAATTTGTTCATTTTTATTTTGGACAGACAGCTTGCAGGCTGCCTAAGCACCGCGTTGTTCTATATTTTATTGTCTTTTACGTTTACAGTCACTTTACCCTTCACCTGTTCACTTTGCACGAGCACTGATGTCACACTGTTTCCACTTTTTGGAACAACCTTAAGTTTATTGTACATAGATAATTTTATGTACTTGCGCTTGAATACATGCACTGTGCAGTAATCATTTCCACTGGTTGTGTTTTCTCTTTCCCCATGTTGTCGTCAATTACTGCTTCTGGTTGCCCTTTAATTTATTTTGGACTTACATACAATTAGCAACCATCAGGATTTCTTTTGTTTATAATACATGATACCCATATCCTGAGGCTTACTCTGTCACCTTATTAGATTGTACTGGTTAAAAGGGGCAGGCCCAAAGCCCACTCTATATACATTCTAAGCATTAGGCCAGTTTGACAGCTGCTCTGTCAAAACCCAGACCTGATAAGCATTAATGAAGTCAGCGGGTCATTATTAGAGCCTTTCTCTGTGTGGTAGTGTTGTTTGTTCCTTGGGTGGAAATGAGAATGAGTTAAAGGGTGGATACATTAATATATGTCATGTGAATGAGTGAGAGAGTAGATAAATGCATGTGTTACTGGTTGCAGGGATGTATGAATGCCTGATGTGAAGCTTGTTACTACCTGTTGTCCTTGATGCCCATTACTCCTTTGGGCCTTTGGTCCTCATTACGCCATTGAGACAATGATTAATACTTATGCAGTAAAATCAAGTGGCTTGCCTTTGAAGGAGTTGCACAGACCCCCACCTAATTGCATAATGGCACAGGCACTGGATATGTGAAGCGATTATGAAATCAGGAAGTGTTCAGGGCAAATCCTCAAACGTTTTGGGGAGACAGTGGCACTCAGAGAACAAATCTGCTGAGAATGTTTATAAGTAGAGGTAGGGTGTGAGGTCTCCCCCCTGGGACAGGCAGTGAGGGCAATTGGTGTTTGCCAAAGTAACTGTGGAGCTAGAAATTGGCTTTTGGTAAGCACTATTAAAACAAATCTGTTTCTTCTTGAATTTTCCTTGGCACAATGGCGGTGTGGGTGCTATCTATGCCAGGAACATAGATGTACACTGAGCGCATTGCCTACCTGTCAGAGAAGGGTCTCATTGTGGATGCACGTCTGATCTCTTGGGGAAAGAATGGTCATGTGCAAGTTAGGCAGTCCCACTGATCGAAATGACAAGGAGGAAGCCTGATATAGATTAAAGAGGATATCTTTCCCTATGTGGGCTCATACAGATAATTCCCTAAGTGAATGACCACATGCTGTTAAAGAGGAAATCTTTATAATATGGTTGACAGTTACAATATCCTATGGCTGTAGTGTGGACTCATCCATGAGGTGAATGGCAAGTGCAATAAACAATGGGTGAAGGGGTTGATTGGTTGCTCCTCTATCTTTTTATTGTGCATTGATGGTATAAACTCTTACAGACAGCTAAAGTTGTCTCCAACCAAACCTAAAAACTGGATTAAGACACTAAGGTGGAACAGAAAGGGTGTGGTTCAGTGGAGCGGGGTCTCCAAATGTATTTATTTATTTATAAAGCGCCAGAATCGACCCCCGAAGGGGTATCTCTGCGCTCGAGATGGGCCACCTGTGGGAAGGCTGTCTGCTAGAAATCAGAAGCGAAAGAGGAAGGTCTTGAGCTGTTTCCTGAAATGGAGATGTTCCGTGCACTGTCTTAGTTGCACAGGGAGCTTGTTCCAGTAACAGAGGCCTAGATAGGATAGAGCCTTCCCACCTTGTCTGGACCGTTTAATTCCAGGCACTGCGAGGAGGAATTTGGATCCTGAGCGGAGAGATCACCGAGGTGTATAGTGGATAAATTTATCCGCAAGATAGCTCGGGCCAGAATTGGACAAGGCCTTATGTATGGTACAGCAGACTTTAAACTGTACTCGTTCCCGTATTGGGAGCCAGTGGAGCTGATAGAGCAGAGCCGGGAGGCTGTCCTAGGCGGTGCGTTCAGGATCAGGCGTGCCGCCGTGTTCTGGACAACCTGTAGTCTGTTAAGAGCAGCCTCGTTGGCGGACAACAGTAGACTGTTACAATAATCCAGGCGACTTAAAATAAGCGCCTGGGTTAACGTCTTCCTGGACGAGTCAGGGAGCAAGGGAAGGATGCGACGCAATAGGCCCAAAACATGAAAACAGGAGCCGGCTGTCTGTGCGGCATGCTCCTTCATGGTAAGGGTCTGCTCAAGGCGTACACCTAAGTTTTTTACACAAGTGTTTGGAACGGGAGGAGTGCCTAAGTCTGTGGGCCACCAATCGGGGATCCACAGTAGTTGAGCTTCCCCGAAGAGCATGATTTCCGTCCTTCCCACATTGCACTGAAGAAAGTTACTCCTCATCCACTGTAAGATACTTCTCATTCCCAGAGAGAATGCGGCCTGCACTGAAGGAGTAAATTTTGCAAATGGAAAAAGCAGCTGGGTATCGTCAGCATAGGAGACGGGGATAAACCCGCTACTCCTTAACAGATTGGCCAAGGGAGCCACATAGATGTTAAACAAAGTCGGGCTCAGACAAGAGCCCTGTGGTACTCCCTTGGACAACTCTGTTACAGCAGAACGATACGGACCGAGGTTAACCGCCTGTGAACGAGAAGAAAGAAAGCTCGTCAGCCACTGGAGAGCCAAATCTCTAAGTCCAATCTCCTCCAGTCTCCTGAGCAAAATCTTATGGGAAACCGTGTCGAACGCGGCGGATAGGTCCAACAGCACCAGAATCGTGGAATGGCCTCTATCTAGGGTCATCCTGATGTTGTCGGTGACTGCTAGTAGGGCCGATTCTGTGCTGTATTTAGGGCGGAAGCCTGATTGAGATGGATCAAGACTACCCGTCCATTCGACATGGTTGGAGAGATGTGTGTTTATGTGTTTCTCCAATAGCTTGCCCAGGAAAGGAAGGAGGGAGATAGGACGGTAATTGGAGAACTCAGTTTGCGGGGCCTTGGTGTTCTTTCGGATAGGCATAACCTGTGCTGCTTTCCATTCCAAAGGGACCAGGCCTCCTCGCAGGGAGAGATTGAGGAGATGTGCAATGGAGGGGGACAGGTGACAGGCAAGAGAGGTGGTGGTTTTTGCTGGTATGTGATCCCGGGGTGATCCTGATTTGACTAAGCGGATCAGTGATTCTACCTCCGCCTGCGTCACTAAGGGAAAGCTTCCCAACAATTGGGTAACGTCTGCCCAGGTACTTTGGAGATCATAATAGAGGAGGGGTGCTCCCCTAATTGGACTATCTTATCATAGATAGTCTCAATTTTTTGTGTGAAGAAGGTGCTAATGTCATCGCACAATTTTTGTGTAGGGGCCATTGGATTCTCACATGCTTTAGGGTTAGTGAAGGACTGTAGTATGCGGTATAGCACCTTGGGGTCATTATTAGCCTGATCTAATTGTAGAGCTATGTGAGCTTTGCGTGCTGCCCTGATTTTCCCATGGTAATCGGCCTGAGCTGTATAAAACCGATCCTTATCTTCCTCCTCATGAGTAAGGTGCCACCGTTTTTCATGCTTCCTACAGATTTGTTTCTGGGCGCGAAGTTGGGGGGAATACCAGGCATTCTGGGGATGCTTAGGGGTACTAGGGAAGGGTTTCAGAGGGGCTAACTGGTCCACAGCACTAGAGACTGCCAAATTATACTTGACAAGGGCCTCTTCGATGTTGTCTGATTCTGATATCCGTGGCTCTTCAAAAAAGTGTTTGAAGCCCTCTGGCGTAACTCTCTTCCACTGTCTGAAAAAAAGAGGGGTATCGTGAGTGGTGTGGGTTCTCTTCCTAGGCGCCTGAATGCAAAATTCAATTGACGCATGATCAGACCAAGACAGAAACTGGGGGGATTTGCAGGAGACATTAGGGGAATTGGAGAAAACAATATCCAGGGTATGACCAGCTATATGTGTGGGGCCTTCATTAAGCTTGGTCAGCCCTAGAGTAGCTAACTCCATCACAAGTGACCCTGTGTCCACATTAGAACCGCACTCACTATGTATATTAAAATCGCCCAGCAGCAAAAAATTGCTACTCGCAATTACATGTGGAGCGATTAGTTCGGTAAGTTGAAGAGGGAAGCCATTTAGCGGACCAGGAGGCCGGTATACCAGGGCCCCCTTCCAGCTCATATGGGGCGAAAAGTCTATACGAAAAACCATTGCTTCCATGGTCGGGTCACTGTGTTGTTCCAGCTCAGTGATCTTAATACTATCTATTAAAAAAAATTCCAGGTGAAATGAAATATCCAGTCTCCACAAAATCCAAAAAGAAAAGAGGATGATGTGTGACACCTTTAAGGTAATACTGAGGGGAACTTTCATCCAAGAGTCTGTCAGCCTAAATTCAATGAGAGAGACTCTGCTTACTACACACGAGCAGGACTTGTCAGAATGGAGGCACAAGGCTACAGGTTGGTGGCGCAGGTTGGTGGCATTGCAAGGCAAAATCCCAGTGACAGAGGGGAACAGAGCAAATTACATTCTAGTGAAATTGTCGATGAAAGTCCTTAAAGGGGAGAACAAAGCAAGTCTGCTATTAGCAAGTAAAGTGTGTGCACATCAAACCTGCAGTTTCTATTATGAATGAAAGATCAGATGAGGTCAGCCATATGTCAGAAGCAAAGAAGTTGAAGTGCTTCCAGACTTTTTATCAGATCCTTTATACACCAGAGGTCCCAGAGCAGCAGACCAGGAAACTCTATCTTGACTCAATAACATTAAGTTGTGCTTGAAAGATGAATAATCTGTTTTGGCTTCGTTCACCAAGATGGAAATACTGCTTGCAATATGAAGTCTCAAACAAGCTATAGCCCCAGAACCAGGCAGTTTCACTATCCAGTTTAGCAAGACGGTTCCCCACAGCTGGTGCCTCTTCTAACTTAACTGCTTAATGCATTCAGTGAGTGTCATGTGTAATCCCTTCTATGGAAGAGATGATGATATTGCTGGTCCTTAGCTCAGTAAGGACCCCACTCAATGTTCATCTTATAGACGTTTACCCCTACTTAATTTAAACATTAGAATTTTTTCTAAAGTCCTGGCCAATGGACTAGATGAGGTGATGTCTCTCCTAATCCAAGCAGATCGACCTGCCCATATATGGAAATGAAATACCAGGGATACTAGTACAAAAGCCCCACAACTTGACAAAGCTACACGTAGGGGAGGGAATGTGGTCCTACTCTCCTTGCCCTAGTAGATACTCTTAGAGTTTTGGATTTTGGGAATGTTTTCAAAGGTGAGTGTTAGCTAGATATCAAAAACTAAGGGAGATGGAGGTAATGAACTGATAACTGTGTGATGGAGTAAACATACAGAGAGGCACCAAGCAGGGTTGCCCCTTTTGCTTCATGTTTTGTGCTCACCATTGATATCCTGCTACAGAAGAGTAAGGAAAATCATTCTATTAATGTAGCTACTTTGGGGCATGATACCTTCAAGTTCACAGCATTTATAAATAACATTTGTGTGATAATGAAGGCACAGGGCAGTACCTCAGATCACTGATGCTGTAATTAGAGCAATTCTGGGTGATAGCAGGCTTCTGAATCAATCCGACTATGTCTGAAGGGCTCATTCTGTTTGGTAGAGCTGGCTATTAAGGGAACTGTGAGCCAACATTCCCTTACATTCATCAACTGCTGTTATTAGGTATCTTGGAAGTATTCCTGATCCCAAACATTTAGGCTTTGTGTGGCTGAGACCTTTGTATTCCTGAGAGGTGCTTGAAGTGGAGCTTTCTAACTCTTGTAACGTATGCTGTTGAAAATGGTATCACTTCAGAAAATATTCAATAGATTCCTAGCATTGCCGCTCCCTTTGGGGACTGGGGACATTAAGAACTCTGTACCCTTTTCATTTCAAAAGTGAAAAACCTGAGGTTGAGTTAGAGGCAATGTACTTGTAGCCAGAGACAGAGGTGTTGAGAGTTCCCTATCTTCTACTCTAATATTGTCAGGACCTGTGGCAGAGGAACTGCTTACCAATTTATGTGGCCCATGTGTGTGGAGGCACTGGGCGCCTTTCAGGGAAAAAAAGGCTGGCGTCATCAGGGAGTTCTGGTGCTCTTTGGACTGAAGCTGCACGCACACAGAGGACACGCTGAATGGCAATGTACTGCTAATTAGTGCGACTCCTAGCAAGCGACAGACTCTTGCATGTCCCAGGGAGACGAATGCCATCTTTGATTAGTGGTGTAACCTTTTCTCAATGTTCAAGGGTTACTTTGCAAGGGAATCATGCTACAATGTTGCTGCAGCCAGGACTTCCCTGCACAGATTCTGGATTTTCTCACAAGAACCCATTGCTCTTCGATGGATTGTTATGAATGGACAGTTTAGTTACAGAGAAATATCCTGAAGATGTGTTATTGATGATCGCAAATTTTAAGCCATTCTCTTAAAAATGTCTTGCACTATTTACACTGGGGTTATTTACTACACTGCTGTAAAGGCTTGTCACAGGTGCTAGCCCCCACTTACTATCCACCTCTGGTCCTGAGGATTAATGACTATCCTTTCCCCCTCTTGCACATGGCATTGCCACTCAGGATATTGTCCATCCTGGCATGACAGGAGGCTTGCCGTCCAGGATTATGGCTGTTCAGTTTATCCCCAACCACCAGCATATACCTATCTTGTCCCCATGTGGGCACCCCAAAAACTGTGACGGTGTTTCCCATCTGAGTGGCAGGCTACTGAGGTTTTCGGGATCTACTGCATGATTTGAGGATTCTGGGGTACAAGAATCTACTGCAGAATTCAAGGATTCCACACACTATAAAAGCCACGCCCAGAACATGACCAGGAGTTCAGCTTTCCTTCCTGTTAAAGAGAAGAAACCTTTGCTTAGACTCTGAACTTCATTTGTGTTTTTCTGCTTGCAATCTGCTCTTCACCTGTGTCCCTGACTCTCCAGCTGAGGCAATATTCTATACTGTCACTTCAAAGAATATTTTCCCACCTTGGCACTCTTCGATCTCTTCCAGAAATGCCTTCAGGAGTCTCTGGTTAGTGATTGGCTAGTGAGAGGTAGATTTATTGGTTCTGGATGGGAAACTGCAGCTGGTTTCTTTAACTGCCCCTTGCACCTAAATACTGGAATTCTGCCTCGCCTTTTAAGTTGCTCAGTAATAATTGTTTCTTGGGCTTTCACAGAGCTGTTTATAAATCCTGAGTGAACCTTTGATTCTGCTCGATGTGTCAAGTTGTGGCACTTTAACAACTGTGTATAAGACATCGGACCAAGACAAGTCTCACAATGAATCCGTTGACTCTAGCAAAATAAAACTACTGTGCCATTGTTGTAATTCAGTCCTCCTATTCCTATTACTTATTGGACTGTACCACATTTCAATTGTAGAAGCATCCTATTCACCTTTTCCCTTCCACCACTTACCTTACTGTGTAGTGGAACATTCCATGAGCTGTCCCTTCCACCACTTACCTTACTGTGTAGTGGAACATTCCATGAGCTGTCAACTGTCAACTGCAGAAAGTTGGTATTGTACGCCAGCAGCTGACTGGAACTGGTGAGCGGAATAAACCTACTTTGTAGGTATTATCTCATTCTTTTGTATGAAATACAACAGCCATTCATATGTTAGGCGTTTGTTGCTTGAGTGATTCCTGCACGTTATTTCAGTTCCTGTAGAATATTACCATCATGTGAAATCCATGTAAAAGAAAAAAACTGCATGCAATTGAAATTCATGTAGGAGTAACAGTGGTCTTGTTCTTTTTAGTATAAAAGATCCGTCACTCATGAGAGACTGTAGAACACAGAGAGAGCCTCAATCTGACGAAACCCAACGATGTCTCTTCTGAGCCTTTGCTCATATTCCTATTCTCTTACCCCCTCTTTACGTTTAGTATCGAGCACAGTATTGACCCTGTTCGGCACTATCGACGCGGAAGGAGACTGGTGGGTTTGCAACATTCATATCAACAAGGTAGTGGTAGCTTGAGCCTGACACCTGTGATGTAACCGGTATTAGAGTTTCCATAGGATAACACTATTGCTAATGATGTGGTTATTGTGCAGTTCTACAGAAGTCAAATAGCAACGTCACCAAAGAGTTTGTAGTGATAAAGCTAGAGGTGGTTATCTTAAACACGAGGAAAAATACTAATGCACATGCACACTTGAGACACTGTTTTTATGTTTAGTTTTCAGAAATTACCCATCACATATCGAAGTAAGGGAGTTAGTTACACAGAGAAAGTGCTCAAGTATTTTCAATCACAATTGCTGCAAACCTTAGTTATCTGAATGGCAAGAAACACAAGATATTTTGTCTTCAAGAGCCTCGCTACACTCCCCAGACCTCATTAACCCGCCAACTGAAGAGACTGCAGTGGTGGAGCCCTATGTTATTGTTTTCTCTGTTATCCCATTCCACTTTCCCCTCCTCTACTTGTGGCTGCCATTTCCATATTGGCTGTATGGCAGGTTGGTTGGTGCAGTATAGTTATGAAATAACACCGAAACCCCCTGACGTTCCCCACATATAGTTAGCTCTGCGAACCATAGCTCCTACAGCTGCAATGCAAACCGTAGCTCCTACAGCTGCCGTGCAAACCGTAGCTCCTACAGCTGAGTGCAAACCGTAGCTCCTACAGCTGCCGTGCAAACCGTAGCTCCTACAGCTGCCGTGCAAACCGTAGCTCCTACAGCTGCCGTGCAAACCGTAGCTCCTACAGCTGCCGTGCAAACCGTAGCTCCTACAGCTGCCGTGCAAACCGTAGCTCCTACAGCTGCAGTGCAAACCGTAGCTCCTACAGCTGCAGTGCAAGCCATAGCTTCTACAGCTGCCGTGCAAACCGTAGCTCCGACAGCTGTCGTGCAAACCGTAGCTCCTACAGCTGCACTGCAAACCGTAGCTCCTACAGCTGCACTGCAAACTGTAGCTCCTACAGCTGCAGTGCAAACCGTAGCTCCTACAGCTGCCGTGCAAACCGTAGCTCCTACAGCTGCCGTACAAACCGTAGCTCCTACAGCTGCCGTGCAAACCGTAGCTCCTACAGCTGCCGTGCAAACCGTAGCTCCTACAGCTGCCGTGCAAACCGTAGCTCCTACAGCTGTCGTGCAAACCATAGCTCGCACAAATAATGGTGGACAAAATAGTGACATGCAATCCACTTGCCTTGTCTAGGAAGCCCCTCCAGCCTATCCCAGATCACATGTGAAACTTTGCAGCCATCAATGCTGCCTTGCCCCTGATTGCATGTGATTTACTTCTGGAGGAAGGATCACATTGAGTGTGTAAATCTCCAAGACACAAGGCTAACCCACGATGTAATTAATGGAGGACGTGTATGCATACTCTCTAAAGAGCCTCCCCGACAGACTGTACTTTACCCAAGAATACAAGAGCGCGTCCAAATATCTAAGTTATGAATAGTATTTACAGCACACAAACAATGGCGTAGAATTACTGCACTGAGAAAGGTAATGTGGAATTAATAGCAAAAACAAACAGACGATTTAAGAAATAATCCTTGGACACTAATGAGTAGTCTCATATTAGTTAAAAACAGAATTCTAAAAGGAAGAAATTCTCTTTCTTATTTCCTGCAGGGTAGTGGAGTCAGACATTTGTGTCGCCCATTGTTTTTTCTTTTCTCCCAATCCTCCCTCTCTAAATGTTTCTCTCTCCCTGAGCCACTTGTTTCTGTTTCTTTTTTTACCTCTCTTTCAATTCTCTCGTTTGCTACCTATATATCTCTGCCTTTCTTTTCATTTCTCACTTTCGCTTCTAAATTTCCTCTCTCCTTTCATGTCAGGCTTCCTTCTTTCTCCCACTCATTCTGTCTTGCTCTATTTCTCTCCGTCTCCCTCTTTCCTTCGTCTATACCCTTGCTTTCTCTTCACAAATGTCTTATTCTTAAAGGCAATTTTCTATGGGCGTGGCTTATTCACAAATGATCTACTCCTGAATTTCTGTAAGGCAAACTTACTTACTTACTAAAAAAAGATCTATCTATCTATCCAGCTGTCTGTCTGTCTATCTAATCTTATTCCCCCTTCTTCTCTCCTTTTCTGCATTTTTCTCTATCCCAGATTCAGAAATTGTCAAGGCAGGCAAATAAAAGAAAAAGTACAAGTTTATTACAAGGTATCATTCTACACATAAAAACATCACAACATCAAAGCTTCCAATAAATCAAGAGCACTAGAAGTAAATGTTGCTTAAACAAATGAGCCATTTACACATGTCTATCCAGAGGGGACAGGTCTTTCTAGTAGAGTGAGCGGTGAAAGGAATCAAATCAATAGTTATTTCAGTACAGCGTAACCAATGTGGCCACACATTAATCCACTCAACTCTTTGATCTGTGTTTAGTAAGTTTGTTTTATAGGTTCAGAAACAAGTCAATATAGATTAGTCTCAATATAATCATAAAAAAATACAAAAAGATCAGAGTAGGTCCAAATCTCTTTAAGAAATGAACCCCAAATAGTACAAAACAAATAACTAACTCTAAGAAAACAATGCAGGTAATCAGAAAGAAGAAATGAAGGTTGTATTGCATCAGATTATTCTCTTGTACAAGCATGAGTGACATAACTTTCCCAACCCAACCTAAAAGGTTAATCCTAAACTAAAGAATTTGCGTAAGGACATTATCAATTTAGTAAAGAAGAAAGGTGTCAGCCATCAGTCTTCAATAGAAAAACTCCGATACTGGGTCAAGTAGCTTGAAGCCACCAAGCAGTAGCTTAGGTCTGCTCCCTAAGGAAACCCAAGATGGACTCTCTCCCTAATTAAACACAGCACACAATATCATCTGCAGTCGATGTAACAGTCTCATGTGGCTGTTTGTTGGGAATTTCCATAGCTCCGGCACAATTGGAGACCTTCAGTACCTCTCCCAGCCAGATAACACATTATCCCTTCTCGGCCTTGGCCATTCTTTTCCCATGAGAACTCCTCTCCTCACTTATTGTTTCAATTATTTTTATTAGGCTTTTAAATTATTCAATGTAGTAATACAATACAACAAGCTTGTTCGCACTACATACATTAAGAGAGATTAATTCAGCATCTTTAAAAAAGGAAAAAGACATTTGATTCCTTTAGCCTAATCCTCCTTCTTATGCTTTATCTATTAACACAAGACTCCTTTATTCTAACTAATGAAGCTTATCTACCTGCAATAGAAGCAACTCAGCCACATACATATATTCCATAATGAAGGCTAAATGTGAGTTACATTTCAAATCTTAATGTGAGCAGCAACTGAATATATTTCTTCTCGAGGCCTAATAAGTGAAATTAATTATAGACGTTTCATTGTAAATGCATCCGCACTTGAATAATTAAAATTATGCGTACAAACATTAGTTGCACACATCCTAAATAAGTATCTAAAAATATTACATTTCATGTTATTTTCTCTAGTCGCGTTAATACCTAACTTGTCATGTAACTATATTAATCCCATTCTAAATGCATGTTTCAAAACAAAATAGCTTTGATATATAATATGCCACTCCTCTTAGTACATTAGTCACGACAGAGTATATTTGAGTACTGACTATTCATCAGTATGGTGCACTCCTACATTATCTTCAGATGGAATCAACATTACACTTCTTCACTTCGGTTCAACCTGGGCTTGAGAAAAAAATGGAGTGACAATGACTAGTGGATTTTGTAAAAAAGCACAATAAATGAGGTACTGATTCTGGGTATGGAATATGGTAGGTATTTACCATACCCGCTAAATACCAATTTCCCAGGATAAGATATTTAGTGAATGCGGTAAATACCTCCTGTTCCGAGATTCCCACCTCGGAATGAGGCATGACACATGGATGTTTATCACACTGAAATCTGCATGTTTCCCCACTTTCTATCAATAAGTTATGCTTGGTTTAACCAGACGAAATGTTTCATGGCAAAACTGCAGTGAAGGGGCTGGAATTTACCCCTTAATTCGGAATCAGGGCCTTAAATGTAAGCATGTTACATGTCAATTTTTTAGGATACCAAGTGAAAGTATAGAAAGTGTAGTGTAGCTCCTATTTCCCTAATAGGCTCTGCGCATTGGAATAATATATCCTATAGGTTTGACATAGGACTAAGGTCAGTATGTCCCTATCGAGTATATTAAACTTAATTACTTGTGCCAGCTAGCTCAGAGACCACTAGAAACTCCTTGACAACAAAAAGGGAGTAGTTTCTGGCAGCCGCAAAACATGACCACTGTGTTTCCCTTTAGAATCAGAACGTGTCCCAGAGTCGTGGAAACAATAGATAACTATTTCACTCAGCTCAGTCGTGTATGCTTAGTTTTCGCCAAGTTACACAGAAAGAAATAGACGGGCGTTTCAATAAAAGATTTATTGAACAGTCTTGTTTCTGGTGTAAGTAAAATGTGCTGTTACGATCACAAGACAGTATGCGAGATAAATAATGTACAGTGTGAGCAGTAGAAATAAATAATACTGCGAGAGCATTATCTTTTAGTACATATGCTGTTACATAAATAACACAGACTAAAAATGCGAGTACTCATACGATGCGTTTCTAATCTATTTCTACCCCAATGTACCTAACCTAACCTAGGTGTAGGACGAGGTATGAAGTAGGTGAAGTATTCCTTACTATGGTATACTAAGAGTATGTTAAGCCTAGTATGCCAAGTATGCCAAGAGTCCCTCTAGGTTCTAGTCTGCTCCATACCTGAAGAATGAGAGAGGTAGGAATCTCTTGCCAGACTCGAACTCCAACACCCCGCAAGGGAAGTTAGATCACTGGAAGCTGGACTCTCTGCATGCAGGGATGACAGCGTCTTCTCAGTGCGTCAGGCCGGGAAACGGGCTCCTCTGAAGTCGAGGTCTCCTCTGATTTACAGGGGCAAGGGAAGGTATATTTATACCTGAGAATTACCTCAGAATGTTAGCATTGACGTGAGTCGGACAGCGGAAGACGTCATGAATGAACCCCTAAGGAATAATGGTTCATGCATAATATATGAGTCCTTGAAGAAATCAATAGTCCTGGGCTAGGGAAAGTCCCGCAGCCTAAGGGTCTGTTCTTCACGAACTCGTTGTGACGTTAGGGTGGACGGATGTCGGAGACCATGCCTGTATTTGGAGTGCACGGTTTAATGCCTAAATAAGGGCTGGGATTTTATGCCTATATAAGGCCAGGGCGAATTGTGCCTATATAAGGACATGATACTGGAAAGCCCGTTTATGGACACCCTAAGAGGAATACAACACCCACTCCACTTTCGTGTGTATGATAATACTAAAATGCTAAACATATTAAAATGCTAAACATTAAAATGGAGTACTGCATATTAAAAAATATTTCCTAAAAGCATTAAAAAACATATTTAAAAATGCAAAAGGTACTGTACATATTCAGCATTGCTTTTCATTTTAGGCATACATTTCAAATAAAATGCAATATAAATGAAATGAGCAGTAATATTTACATGTGACAGAAAACGATCGATAAGTTGTTCAAGAATCAAAGTCATTTCATGTCATGAAAATAAATGAACTGTTTTTAGACACACAAGATGACTAAGTGTCCGTGGAAGTACCTTGAAGTCTGTATTATAAGGCTAGTTCTACTTTAAGCAGATGGAAGTGCCATTTTCATTTGAAAAAATGGGACAAAAGTTCAATATTGGTAGAGTTCCAAGTTGTTTTAAAAATGAAGGCCAAATTGTTACTGCATCTTTGGAACACAGTACGCTGAATCAGTCAGTTTACGGGTCTGGTGTAAACATGAGATCATCTATCTCTATAGACAAAACATCGCCCACTGTATTTGGCGTCAGTTGGAACACCTCGTGTAGCAGATTAATTGCACAGAGATGGGAAGCATCGCTCTCAGCATAGGTCGCCGCAGCAAAGTTCGCGTCCGTTGTTGCCTGTGTGCCTGTAGATCTTTCTCGTACCTCAGCAGCAGCCGGAAGCGTCTGTGAGATCTCAATGAATGCTGACATCAGGATTGGTAGCCTCTGGAGACAACACAGAGCATGGGCCGTTATCGGGACCAGCAAAGCATCGACATCCGTTGGCGTAGCTGATGGAAATGTTAGACAGGTGTCCAACACGCATTCTTCACCGCATAGCAGGCATCGTAGAACAGGTAAGATGCAATCTTGCCAGATTGGTCTGAATGACAGGAACCAAGTTGGATTAAGGTCCCGTAGACGAGTCATGCCCAATAGCTGTACTATTCGCTCACGGCACTTTCTTTCAAGGAGAGCTTTCTCCATTTCGCTCGGAGTGATGTCTGCGAATAGGCTGGCCATAGCGCAATAGCAGGAAGATAAATAGAATTCCGGCAACAAGTGCTAGAATTAATGGTATGCCACCAAACACCGAATGTGCAAAGTTCGGGATGATTCCGAGTATTGCCTGGAAAGGTGCTAACAGACCGGTACAGATGCTCTTAAATACATGTACAATTCCACTTGTATCAGACATGTTGAAGATACGTGTTATCAATTCTACGAAATGTATAGGGCAGTTTGTACGTATTAAAGTCTGTATCTCAGCCGAAGTCCTTGCTACTTGTAGATCATAGGTTTCTTTGGCCGAGGTTAAAGGCACTGTTTGCTGTAAAAGCATGGCTTTCATTCTGCTCAAAGTATCAAATCTTATAAAAGAGACGTTCAGCGAAGGCCATAGAGGCGACTCCCTGACTGTGTCTATTGGGGGAAACAATACTTGCATACAGCAAGTGACCCTGGAGTTGACCGTTACTAGATATGGGATGCCTGGCAACATGCCGCAGCAACTCTGATCATTCAACATGAGGTAACTCCCATTAGAAAGTTGTCCAAACGTTGGATTAATCACAGCAGCTGGTGTACCCTGCTGATGGCAAGACAAATTTGCCACAGAACCATTACAAGCCCCGTGTAAAGAAATGTCCTGACATATAAGTGAACCGCTCAGTGCACTTTTACAGTGTGTACTGCTCAAAAACACTTCACGATCCCCACTCCAACATCTATATGTATACGGTAAATCCCAAGATGTCTTAATGTATTCCTTACCCAACCTTTCATATTTGCCTGCTTGCATTTGTCTGAGGCAATACTGAAACTGAAAAGTAGTCACAGGTAATGTTATTTTGCCATGAATAAGCCATTCTGTAGCTGGTTTTTCTGCCACTGTGAATGGTAACTTTTCCAGTCTTTCAATGCTCAGCACTGTATACCTTGCTCCTCTTTGTGCCAGTTCGATCTGTTTATCAGTTAGATTGTATTCTGCAAACAGAGCCGTTGTGTTGATGAAACGCCAAGGCACATAGCCCGCTCGCAAAGATTGCAGCGTCCAGCTTAATAACATCATAGAACGTAATTGAGACTGGCCTTACTGTAACATCGCCAAATCTTGTTCTAGTATGTCGATAGCAGAGGATACAATGCCATCCAATGAATATATTCTGGAGGACAAAGTTGTTAACCCATTGTCGACCACAGAGAGTTTTCTCTAAATTAATACGATCAAGTTCACGTATTCCTTCTGCAGCCTCCATCTGTGACACTTTCCATGCTTCATTATAGGCAGCATAAATGCCGGCATATATGAAACGTTTTTGACGCGGTTTTCTTGGTCCAAGCAAGAATTCCCTAAGGTCTGCGTCCTCTTTAAGTAAGGATAAGTGTTTTTTTACTTCCTGTAGTGTAGATTTATGCAGCCAATCGAGGCATAATTTTCCTACACTGTATGTTGTTACTACCCCCGGATGTTGTCTTTGGACATATCTTGGGTCTGGCCTATGAATAATAAAGCCCTGAGTTTTATTCAGGAATCTTTCCTGACAGATATTCGTGTCTGTGGGCCAGATCAACCATTTTTTCCATTCAGGATTAGATCTGTTGAGTTGTAGTATATTGTCAACTGTCACCACTGCCTGTGTATCGTTATCTCTGGCAGGTGTCGGTACAGAAGGTGTGTTCATCTCTTTGATCTTGGCTAATCCAAGACAAGATGTTTGCTGGACAGTTTCATTCAAAAACATTATTTGTTCAGGGATGATGCAGGCTCTAAATAAAGCTTCTATCCCCTGCACTTGCCAATCTTTAGTACCCCAGACTGTTTTGGTGTCTATTGTGTCCTTCCAAAAGTAGAAACCCTGTCTAGACAGTTGGGCATTAAATAATGCAGAGTAAATCTGTTTTGTATTTGTTAACATAATTTTCAGTCCTGTTTTGTTTACATTTTTGTAGTAAAACGATTCTGGTTCAGATGTATTGTGTCCTGAAAAATATGGAAATTTACTAGCAAATGTTTTTGAACTACCTTTAGGTGGTGTAGGACAATGTTCCCATTGGTTAAACATAAACACATTTCTTGGATATGCAGATTTATGCAAATAATGATGACCATAGTGGTTAAAACAATACATTTGTTCATAGTCTGATGAACCCTCTAAATATTCATGTTTAGAAAATGCAGCAGATTTTTCTAAGTCAAACATTATGTCATTCACAGTCTCAAAGTCCCAATCATCTGAATAGGTACTGGACGTAATTAGATCACTTAGTGAAATTTTAAACAAATGTGGAATGTTCAATTGTTCCGTCGGGCCGAAAATATCATAATCCGTTTTGTCCCACACTATACCATCCTGTATAGGAACGGCTGTGATGTTCACTGATGACAAGTCTCTTGCTTCACGATGGGAAGATTTATGAGGTTTCAAAAGTACGTTCACGTCTTTTCCTTCAGTGTTCACATGGATGTATCTGCCACTTATAAGCACGCTCACAGTTGTTACCAAAGCTAGCCAGAGCAGGAAAACAAAAAGTCCAGATGTAATCCAGAGTTCAATGCATGGAGAAACCAGATAAGTCTTTTTCAGAAAGTGAATAAAGTCTTGTACTTGCTGCTTCAGTTTGAATGATGCTGGCGTCGTTTCAGGCTCACTTGGATCTTCTGAGAACGTATCAAAGTTAATGAAATAGCCAGAAGCAGTTCTGTCAATTGTTGGAATTGCATCAGGATTTGTAGAAATCACTGGAACCAGTGCATCACTTGCCACGTTGGTGTAGACAGGTGTATTTGGACGAACTGTTACTTGGTTGTCAAGACGGATGAGTTCCATAGCGTTGTTGCATAGTCCTCCATCAGTTACAGCTGAGTTCTCGATGGTTATCAGTCTTTCAGTCTGAACCTCTTGGATAGTAGCGAGAGGAGTGCGTCTGCTACTAGGTCGGAGTCCACGAGGCCTACTATTTAGTATTGGCCACATACTGTGGTTTGATGAGGTCGATGTACACAAATCTTTTCTCCTTTCTTCCAGCAAGGGGCGGCAGAAGTACTGTTCTTGTTCCTTGAACTGCTAGAACAGGTACTGGTTGTCTGTAAGAAGGTCCAAATTCCTTCTTGTCCGCAATCTTTTCTCTGACTAGATCCCCAACTTTTGGAATCCAGACAGGCCTTGCTGGGACAGCCGGTTGATCACCAGTGGTGGTGGGCTGTAGGAATACGTTGCTTTGTTTCGTTCTTAACTTGTTTAGTTCCTGTAAAACAGCCAAACGATCTTTGATATCAAAGGGTTTATTTTCCACCACCGTGCCTACGTGTTCAAGGTCTGGTACCCACATTCTTGTCCCAAATAGGACCTCATATGGAGTGACCCCCCCTAGAGAACTTCTTGGCAGGTTGTTCAATGAGCGCTGAACCCCACTAAGGTGTTTGACCCACCCATCACCCGAACCTAATACCCTAGCTGTTATAGACTGCTTTATGTCCCGGTTTTTCCTTTCCACAACCGAATTTCCCTCAGGATGGAATGAGAGGAGTACCGCAATGCAACGCCCAGACTGGCCATGGCTTCCTTGTAAGCCCTAGAGCTAAACGCAGGACCCTGGTCAGAATGTAGCGTGCCTATTGCGTATATGCCGATAAAGACTCGCAAATCTTTTATAACAGTTCGAGCGTCAGCCGAGCGCTGAGGCCATAACCATAGGAACCTAGATTCAGTATTTGTGGGAATGCCTTTGTCCAGTAGGACGCAGGCGCGTAGATAATCTAATGCTGTCTAATAATGGTGTCTGTACTGGGTTGCCGCATTCGCAGCATGGTGTCTGGTGGCTCTCTCGCTGTAATTTACAGTCTAAGCAGTTGTTGATGAATATGTGAATTTCTGTATTCATTCCAGGCCACCAGTACATCTCTTTTAACGTCAAAATTGTTTTAGAGATCCCTTGATGTGACAGACCCTCCCCAAATGTGTTTCATAAATCAAGGCTGCTCTACGTTCCATGTTTGGAATTACCCTATCCCCCACTCCAGGGATTCGAGCAAAAGGAACGTTGTTCGCATCAATTACATAAGAGTACTTGAGTGGAAACTTTTTGGTAACGCTGCACTGCTGCCTTTGCTTGAAGCATTGACAGCCAACATTATCTCACCGTCTATTTTTGTTTTTGAACGAGTGATCGCAGCTACGGAAGCCGTCTGAACAGCCCCCTTTGCGGCTTCGTCAGCCAATGAATTCCTGCAACGTGAACGCCATCACGTTGATCACTCAGTGTGTGAATCACGTGAGCCTTTGGTAGTTCGTTTTTCAACTGAACTACTTGTTCCCAAAGCATTTTGTGCTTTATTGTGCCACCTTTCGCATCTTTGAAACCATTTTCAAGCCAGTTTCGTATATATAGTCATTATACGACTGAACACAGTAAAAGGAATCGCACACTATTAGTGTGGGGAATTCTCGATCTGTACTTTCAAGTGCCAGTTTGAATGCTTGTAGTTCAGCTCGTTGAGCTGTGCAATCTCCTAGAGATTGAGTTTTTGTGACCATGGGTCTGAAGATGCCATTTCGCATGCGACCTTTAACGATTGCACACGCTGCACTGTAAGCTTGCTTACTCCCTATTGCGGGCTGTGCGGATCCGTCAGTGTAAATTATGAATTCGTACTGATCGAGAGGCAGAATCTCAGTGGGCAGAGGACATTCTTGTTCATATTGCAGGAATGCTTGTGTTTTCAAATCTGGATCAAAAACATATTCAACATCTGTTGCAGCAAGAGAATTAACCCATTGTATCCATCTTGGATGTAATGCTTTAGCATTTGGAATGCTCGCTTTTGTGACCGCTTCTAAAGCTGTTACCGGGGTTACGACAATAATCCGTTTCCCTTGGGCTAAGGCTCTTTCTTTTGCTACAGCGGTTTGAACTGCTGTCAGAATTTTTTCAGTTGAACTGAAGCACATTTCCGCTTGTGTGTACAAATAGGATTTGTATGCGATTGATATTTTCTCACCCTCATTGAAGGTTAAGTAGGTGAATCCACATTGACCCGAAATTATTCGGATCACCAAATTGCGTTGACTTACGCGTGTTTGTAAGTGATTTGTTGCTAACATGTTAGCCTGGAGTGAACGCAAGATTTCTGTGTGTTCGTTTGTCCAATTTTTGATTGAAAAATCAGGTTTGATTAATGCGTAGAGAGGTTTAACCCTTTCTGCGTAATTTAGAATGTATGTTCTTCCAAAATTTAGGAAACCCAGGATGGATTGTAAGTTTTTTAGCATTTTTGGAGGTTGGAGCAGCGCACATTTCTCTAGAAAGTTAGCTGCCAAGCTCTTGCCTTCACTTGAAAGCTCATATCCCAAAAATAGGACATTGAGATGGGCAATTCGGGACTTTTTAAAGTTGAACTTGTAGCCCTCAGAGGCGAATCCCAGTATAATGGTGCTCACCCTGTTCAAGTGTTTGTCCAAGTCATCGTCCGTCAGATAGATGTCATCGACATAGGACAATGCCTCATTGTCATAAATTTGTAGTAACTCCGTTACCCTCCCTGAGAATAAACCTGGGCTGTTCTTGAACCCTTGTGGGAGTCGACAAAAGTGACGCTGGGTCCCCATTCTGGAGAATGCTGTTAAGTACCTGCTTTCAGGTGCTATGTTTTGACAAAAGAAACCATTTGAGATGTCTAATGTTGTTTTGTATTTTTTACGCACAATGTTATTCATTAATGCTGTGCTATGTGCATTTTGCACTGCAAAAGTTTTAGAACAGGTGTTTAAGTGTCTGTAGTCCAAAACTAGACGATATGTATTGTCTGGTTTGGAGACAGGAAACAAAGGATTGTTCTTTGAGGAGGTGCATGTTTCAATCACCCCTTGATATTCAAGTTGATCTAAGATCTCCCTGACCTGTTTTTTAGCTTCTTGCTTTATTGGATACTGCCTTTGTGCAGTTGGTTCATGTTTCAGATGTATTTTATGGTGAGGTGAGTCCTCATCCCATCCTACATGATTTTTATATAATGCTGGGGCCTGGGCCACTGCCCATTTCCTGGCATATGTATATCTTAGATGCATTGGTATATGGTTGGAGAAGGCAGGCATAATTATGTCCTCGCCATGTGGGCACTCCCTGACAAATTGTGGTGGCCAGTCCTTTTCTGCTAGAAGTATGTCATAGCCCTTTGATAGTCTTTCCCAAAAAGTGCTTTCACCTGTCTAGGTTTGTCTCCCTCCATCCGGAGTGTTATGTCATATAACTTTTGTGGAGTACTAACCCTGGTGTCTACAGTCTCTACTGTGATGTACTCATTCAAGTCCACTATCTCCAGAAGTTCCTTCAGGTTCTGGCGAACTATTGTGACTTCTGCTGCACTGTCCAGCATTGTCTGAGCCCATTCTCCGTTCTTGAGTTGTGTTCCCAGTATTCTCGGCATGTCTGATCTTCAAACCTGCTACTTTCTTTTTGGAGAATTGAGGTTTTACTTTGGTTTTTGGAGCGTGTTTGTCGTCTTTCGATTTCACGCGTTCTTCTCTATGTTCTGATCGTCCTCTTCTTTCCGAAGTCTGTGAGATCTGAAAGGGACGAGAGGAACGTGTATCAGTATCTTGATACCTATCAGGTTTTCTCAAATTATCCCTATTCCTGAGGTTATACCTCCTTTCAGAGGGCTCCTTTTGAGGAGACCTACCTCGGGATTGAGAACGTTTCTCGTTTGATTTTTGTTTAGTAGACTCCCACTTCTTTTAGAAGATGTAGGAGTTTGTTTAATTGAGTCCTTCTCAGGACTTTCAGATAGCTTCGGCTTCACTGGTCTTCCACCCAAACTATCTCTGCCTAATTCTGCATAAGATTGTTCTATAATTCTGGGTAGCTCTGTTTGATGTTCTGTAACATCAAATTCCCTTAATTTTTGGCGGATCGCCACTGCTGCTGCCTCCCTTTAATATTAGATAATATTATTGTTGAGACCTGGTCGAAATTTTTCAGTAATTTCATACCTAAATTCAGAGCAGGCTCTGCCCCGTATTCATTTTGAATTTGTTTCAGGACATCAGGTATTACCGCAATTGACGGAATGCCGTGTGTTTTAGTGTAGATGGCAGCAAAGACTGAGCCCCAAGTGGTGCAGTCTTCCAGTTGTGGTGTGATCCCCATCGGTAAACTGATTGTCAGTATTCTGTGTTTCTCATACGGGCTAGTATTTGGAAATACTGCTTCGATTTGAGTAATTTTTTGAGCTATCCAAAATGGAATTTGCTCACGTTTTGTGGGCATTTTACCCATGACTGCGTATAGAGTCTGTGGTGTAATTTTTAGTGTATTCCTCTGTTGGGGGAGTTGGATTTGGAATGGTTAATGGTGGTTGGACTGTAAAAGTCTGCATGACATATTGGACCAATTGTCTGTAGATTTTATTAATTCTTGTATTTGAAAAAGTAAGTCCTCATCTGACATTATATCCAGTTCAGGATGAGGTGTGTAGCCGGCTAGAATCGGCCATGTTGCTCCTGGTCTACCTAGTGGACCGAGCCTGGTAATGTTTCTGTGATGTTTTAGGGCGCCTTTAAACCAGAGCTGATGCTCCTGGTATGTTAATGGAATTTCTATATCCTCGAAAGGATCTTTGTAGAAGTGAAACATGTGTGTTACTGAATTGGATTCAGGAAATATTACCCATGAATAGAATACCTCTGTCTGAAAGGATTCGTGTGCCTCTATCACGAAAACTGCTCTACCTCCTCTTGGTGGTAGGCCATGTTTTATAAGTTTTAGAGTAATGGCTCTTAAGTTTGGAGCGATGTCTATAACACCCTCCTCTGCTTCATTTAAACCGGTATTGTTAAAAAATGCTGCTTGGGCTGGATCAGCCGCAGCTACACCGTTTCCGGCGTCTTCAGTCATTTTGTTTTTTGAAAAATGTAGAACAATTTTCAAGGAAACAAAGATAAGGTGCACAATATTTTGGGACACTGTATCCTTCAACGTTGAGCAAACCAAACAGCTAATATATAGGGTACTGCCCTATGTAGCCATGGTGGATACTTAACCCTGCCCACTCCAGACGTCTTTTGGAGTATATGGGTAGGGGTCTTGAGAGAAAAAGCACGGCTGAGTTACTCAGTATCTAACGTTGAATTACTGCCTTACCAAACCGTTGGGCGCCATGTAGTGTAGCTCCTATTTCCCTAATAGGCTCTGCGCATTGGAATAATATATCCTATAGGTTTGACATAGGACTACGGTCAGTATGTCCCTATCGAGTATATTAAACTTAATTACTTGTGCCAGCTAGCTCAGAGGCCACTAGAAACTCCTTGACAACAAGAAGGGAGTAGTTTCTGGCAGCCGCAAAACATGACCACTGTGTTTCCCTTTAGAATCAGAACGTGTCCCAGAGTCGTGGAAACAATAGATAACTATTTCACTCAGCTCAGTCGTGTATGCTTAGTTTTCTCCAAGTTACACAGAAAGAAATAGACGGGCGTTTCAATAAAAGATTTATTGAACAGTCTTGTTTCTGGTGTAAGTAAAATGTGCTGTTACGATCACAAGACAGTATGCGAGATAAATAATGTACAGTGTGAGCAGTAGAAATAAATAATACTGCGAGAGCATTATCTTTTAGTACATATGCTGTTACATAAATAACACAGACTAAAAATGCGAGTACTCATACGATGCGTTTCTAATCTAGTTCTACCCCAATGTACCTAACCTAACCTAGGTGTAGGACGAGGTATGAAGTAGGTGAAGTATTCCTTACTATGGTATACTAAGAGTATGTTAAGCCTAGTATGCCTAGTATGCCAAGAGTCCCTCTAGGTTCTAGTCTGCTCCATACCTGAAGAATGAGAGAGGTAGGAATCTCTTGCCAGACTCGAACTCCAACACCCCGCAAGGGAAGTTAGATCACTGGAAGCTGGACTCTCTGCGTGCAGGGATGACAGCGTCTTCTCAGTGCGTCAGGCCGGGAAACGGGCTCCTCTGAAGTCGAGGTCTCCTCTGATTTAGTGGGGCAAGGGAAGGTATATTTATACCTGAGAATTACCTCAGAATGTTAGCATTGACGTGAGTCGGACAGCGGAAGACGTCATGAATGAACCCCTAAGGAATAATGGTTCATGCATAATATATGAGTCCTTGAAGAAATCAATAGTCCTGGGCTAGGGAAAGTCCCGCAGCCTAAGGGTCTGTTCTTCACGAACTCGTTGTGACGTTAGGGTGGACGGATGTCGGAGACCATGCCTGTATTTGAAGTGCACGGTTTAATGCCTAAATAAGGGCTGGGATTTTATGCCTATATAAGGGCAGGGCGAATTGTGCCTATATAAGGACATGATACTGGAAAGCCCGTTTATGGTCACCCTAAGAGGAATACAACAAAAGGAAAAATGTAACTGTAAAAACATAAACTAAAACCATAAACATAAGACATCTATTTGCAAGCTATTTACCATACAAAAATATCTACCTAAAAATGTTGATATCCACCATCACGGTCGATCATTTGCCGCCTAAATATGCTATGAGTTAGATTATAGTTACCCAGAAGTGACTTTGGCTGGAATCAGGCAGTTAAAAAGGATTGATATATTTTTGTAGGGAGGTATTTATGCAAAGTCGATATTTTGGATGTAGATCTTTTCCTGCTTCTATTTTAACTGTTTATTCCCTTTCAGTTTTTTTGCATAGAAACATTGTTGTTTACATCTATGCAGCTGTTAAAATGCAAGTTATCCAGAGTAATGTATTGTACATGATCTAATTCTGCAAACTCTTCTGAGAAACAAAACATTTAAGGTTCTATCAATTTGATTTGATTTAAGTTTATAAAGCGCAAACAATTACCTTATGGCGTATCGGCGCTAAAAATGGTCGCTCCTTCACCCCACAGAAATAAAATGCTAAGAATGACAGTGGATCTAGTTCTTCCAACAACAAATATCCTTGTTACCATAACATATACACATCAAGATTGGTTGAATATATTAATGGAAACATTTTACACATTCTATAGGCATAATAATATACATAAGACCCAATAACTGTTTTCAGACTCACTTGCTTCGAAAACCGTTTTATATTGTCTGGAAACAGCTACACTTGAATGGCCCTTTCTTATACTTGATCTTATCTTGTATGGTAGAGGGAAGAATGTACATCAGATATGGGAAGGTTAAGGTACACAGGAGACAAGAGGCAGTTCTGTATGATTCCTTTACCAAATTTGAACAGCAACATTGCTCTCGCTTTATGTCAAACATCTAAGTGAGCCACAAAGCTTACTCAATGCATCAGGAATAGATAGGCAAATTTCCTAAAGTGGTCTATGTCATTGGTCTGTTTATTAAATTGGTTGTTTTTATGCTATAAACACTAGAAGAAATCTTTCATGACATGTTTCAGGATGGGGTCACATTAATAACATGGGTTCACACCTCATCCCGCTCACAGTCACTCTTAAACCTCCTTGTGCACCTGCCATGAACTCAAAGGTATGTATTTTCTGTAATTACAAAATATCTAGTGGTGAAATCAGAAGTTATATCTAGAAAACAGCAAGGAGGAGGAGGAGGAGAAAATACTTTAAACATATATAGGGAAAACATGAAATATTGAAATCAAGGCACATGATTACATTGCTGGAGGAGACCGAGGTGGAGGAGAAGTTCTCAACTTCTAGAGAGCATAGGAGGGAAGAAGGGTCTAAGGAAAAGCAACTTTCTTTCCTCTTTTCAAGGGACAGTCATTGTCTCGGAATGTTGAAATTTTGCAAATGTTTCCAACATTTAACAAATTGCTAACAATTTTGATGATGTGTTGCTTTTCTTTAGGGCTGATTCTCAAAAGCATTTATGAGAGCGGGAAGCAGTACTACTGGAGTACTGTTTTTATGTACTCTTACAAGCCTTTGTGAATCTGCCCCGAAACGTCTAACTCCCTGTTGGTAAAAGTTCAAAAAGACACACTCCTTTCTGATTGTACCAATTGTCTTTGAATATGCCCCAATTAATTCCCATTGCAGTCGCATTTTAGATGTGTTGGGACCAATTCCTAAAGGTGTGTTGGAAAATACTTCTCATACAATGCTTTTATGATTCGGCCCTATGTGTTTTCAAATATTTTCTGCCCATTCCAGCATATGTAGTCTCCTGTTAGATGCAAAAAAAACATGATTATGTGCATAATCCTTGAACTCATTTTCCCAGGGTTGTCTTTAGTGTCACTTTATTTGAAGGCATTTCAAATCCTAAAGCTACATATTTCATCAGTCAAGATAAAATTTGTTTCCTATCTATGAGACAGCATCTGCTCTTCAGGGGCGGCTCTCTGCTTCCAGCACTGAGCATGTCGTAGAGCCCTCCCTGCCGCCTTGTTGAGTTTGGGATAGCTCCGGATGAGGAGAGCGGAGTGCACGAATGGGTACCACTGTGAAATTGCTGGGGTGACAAAATCCCAGGTCTTGTGAGTGAGAAGGGGACCCATTGTTTCAAACAGACAGGCAACACTGTATGCTGCAAACAAGAGGAAGAAAGCCACTACGCACTTCACTGCACGGTAGTGGGCATCCATGCGGGGGCAGCTGAAAGCACTTGTGCAGCCTTGCATCCTCCTGGTGTGTCTGAAGAGAGATGCAATCAAGAGGACAGCCGCAACACAAAATATAAGAAATGGTGGGACATAGCCAAGCAAGTAATACAGCCCAGGTTTCCAGAGGACTGTTTCTATTGTGGAATCTTTCACGCTGTTGTTGCCAAAGAAGATGGCCGCTGAATTGTTGATGGGCACTTTATAAATCCATGGTGAGGGGAGGGCATACAACAGAGATACAGCAGTGCATGCCAAGATCAGCCATGGCATCAGCTGAGGGATCTTCACCTTAAGGCAAACAAAGAGCAGCTGGTGGAAGTTGGCAATGGTCACACAATAATAGACATAAAGTAAAGCAGTGAACCAAAAGCTGGAGATACTCAAAAAAATACCAAAACACTGGAAAACCATATCCACCCAAACAGCGACACACTGTCCACGGTATACAATAATGAGCACAACATAGACCATGTTTCCGGACAGCACAAAAGTTCTCGAAAAGGCAATGACCAGGCCGATGACATCGCAAGGGATGACATGCTGCCTTTTGACCCAATCCAGGCTGATCACAACTGCGATGAATATATTGATCAGGATTCCCGACAAGTATTCCAATAGCAAAATAATGCCCATGAGCACATAATTTTTTCCCACAGTCAACATGGTTGATGTCTTCTCCTCCAGCACTGGAGCTTCGTGACAAGGTGGCCAGCCTGTTTAAAGATTACGTCTGTAATGACTTTGACACAAACAACTGAATGCTTATCAAATACTTTTTTCTAATAATTCTCAGATTTGCATGTATTCACCGGGAGATTTTAAATGTTGCTTGTGGTGCATAAACCATGCACAGTGCCAACTCCGCTTGGCCTGAGTCCCCGGAACAGATCTTTGCATATCTGACTGGGACTGGGCTAGAACTAGTAAGCAGGAAAATATTGTGGCGTAATTGAAGGGACAGGAAGTATTATGAGGGAATCTGGTGTACAGAAGGCAAGGGAGGGGAGAGAGATGAAAAAACAGAACAGGAAAAATGGAGGCGGAGAAAAGGAGAAATGATTAAATAGATTGAAAAAAGGTCATAAGCAGTTCAAATGGAGGTCATGAAGTGAGAAGAATCTTGAAGGCAGGTGCTTAGCTACCATTGGTGCAGCAGGTGCAGTAGCACGGGGCCCAGATCCTTGAGGGCCCATTTATTCCCAGATAATTGCTGTATTTTACTACCCCAACAGCAGTTAAAGGGACCAATTTCCTTGCTTGCACCAGGGCCTCTGGCATCCTTGCTAGGCTACAGGTTGAAGAGTGCACAAAAGGAGAGAATACAGTCAAGTGAATAAAGTCCTGGACAATAGCTTTGAATGAAGTTGTGCAAACCAAATAAGGAAACTCAACAAGAACTAGCCACTTTCCATGGCAGGTAAAATGTTAATAGGGAATATAAATAACAAACACTAAAATCTTAACAGACCCTGAAACACTCACAACCACACCCACACAGTCCCATTTTCCATGGGAAAAGGAACACAGGGAAGTGTTCAGAACTACACATGATCAACTGGCTTTTCTGATCATTTTGAAATGCTAAGTAATAGAGGCTATTGTCCTTTTGAAAAGGTGCTATGCTGATGTATGGACATCCTCTATTAATGTCACAGTTTGGGCTTTTCTTATTTCCAGGTGTCCCTTCCTGCACATAAACAATCTGAAATGGCATTTTGAAACTCCTATGACGTTATACTGTGTCTATGTGTGCTGCACAACTCAGCACACATGGAAACAGCAAAAAATGAGGAGAAATCAAACATTTCACTTTGTTGCACCAGGGTAAGACCAGGTTTTCCCTGGTCTTAATTTTGGCACTGCCCCATATTTACGCCACCCTTGTAAATATGGGCAGCATCAAAATCAATGGGTGTTGCGGTGGAATGCTCACCACAACACCCATTGCCCGCCCCTTTCACACTAAGTATAACGTGAAAGGGTGCCTTATTCACAAGTTGGCATTAAGCCACGTTAAGTGGCTCAACGCTGCCTTGTGAATAAGGCGAAACCCCTATCGCCACCACAACTTCAAAAAAAGTGACTTGTGGTGGCGATAGGGGCTTGTAAATATGCCTCTTGGTCCTCTGCTACCAGTGTAGATCCCAGACCAAAACTAATTACAGGTCTAAATGTAATACTAATTGCAACTCAAATCTTTGTCTTGGGTTCATTGCACAAGGTACAAGGCGTACCTCTCGAGGGCTTCTACCCAGCATCTGCATTTCAACTAATCCAGGGAACCAGACTGGAGTGTTACCTCGTGTACTTCCCCAATGGGTGATCAGAAATAACCGTGAACTCCTGCATACATTTAAAGCCATATGTAAAATGTCATATCTTTTGCCCATTCTCTTGTCCCTACTCCCACCTATAGTTCAGCCCCTCTTGGGAGTAGATCAGGGAACCTATCTCCCATCTTGTTACCCACAGGAACTGCGACCCATTGTCTACAATGGATAATTTATTTTTGAAATCAGAAGAATATGCAGGAGCTGTTCTTTGTGGCCTAGTGTGTGCCTCCTTTTTGCCCCCTCCCCCCCCCCCGAACTATCCCACACTGGCATCTGTCAAAATGGGGCCATATATATGAATGACAGTACTATAAAGGAGAGGAATATGCAAGAACCTCAACCATGTATGGAGTATTTTGGATGCATGGTTTGTCGCCATGATTTACCAAGTGGTATATTTTAAGATATTGGCTCCACATTTATGAGACACCCAAGACAACCTAACACCCACATGTACATAAAAACTAGAGACCCAGGGCAATCTAAGTAGATATGAATTGTGTGTATTGTGCAAAATCTCAGCCATACAACCCTGCAAACATTAAATATTGCAGAAAAGCATTATTTCCTCACCTTTACGTAGTTATAAACAGAGGAGATCACCACCAGTGCCACATGAGCTACCATCCTACATTTCCATCCTCCTGTAAGATGTTACAAAATGGTGTGGATGTGTTAATGCTGGCTTTTGGGGAGTGCTTCTGTTTGTTCCACCTGCCTCCACCATCTTACCCTTTTGCCGTAGCTGCCTGAGGCTGTCCTCCCCTGGCTGTGTAGCAGCTGGCCCCTAGAATAACTTGTCTTACACTCTATATTCAAGCTATAGATGGGACCAGATATTTATTGGAAAGGATTGTTGGGCAATGCACAAGTGTTTGTTGCTCCTGAGGGGGCAGAATTGTGCTCTGCTGCTTGTCCATCTCTCCCTCCACTGCCCCAACATTTGTCAGAACTGTTTAAGGCGCTCCTCTCCTGGCTGCATGTGGTGATTTGGCCAGCTTTTTGATGGCAGGGACATAGCTTATTTTGATCCCACCCTTGATTCCAGCTGGGGGCACGGCCACATTCTACAAAAGACTGCCAGGCCGCATGCACCATCGGTATGCCACAGTCTTGTGTGCGGTGAAGTCCAGCCAAGAACTGGCGCATGCAAACCTATTATAGCCCACAGAGTCTGGATTGGACCACCCCCCTAGGCTGCTACTACAACATATATATGTATATTGTTTGATTTTTTTTAAATTTATGTGTCCATTTTTATATTTTAACTTTTTAAAAATTGAATTTGTGATGAGGTAACTAAGGAATTCCCCGTGCTAACCTTTTGACTTGAAGTTGAGACACTGTTTCGGGAGGCTTCGCTAATCCTGGTTCCATTGAAATAACCTAAGGAGACTCCTAACTATTGAGAATCACATACCCTAAAGATTATTGTGGGTGACTGGGAGATTGCTTCAAGTCAAAAATGGCCATACCTAAGCTGATCGTTCAGAAATACAAGAGCAACCCATTTTGCCAATAAGAACCTGGGCATAAACTTATGTACAGAAACAATGGTTCGCCAAGGACTCACTTAGCAAACAGTGTTTTTTTGTTCAATCGATTCAATCACTGAAAACAATGAATGTGAGCATAAAAACAATTTCTCTAACCTCAAGCAATCAATTCTAGCAGATTTATTTTCCATGAAGAACAAACATTAAAACAGCTATTCATAAGAAACTTTTAGAGCTTCCCACACTATGAAAAGAGAGCGAGAGGAAATTAGGAGCTTAGGGGCCCATTACGATACCCGGCGTAAAAAAATCCGCCAGGCATGGAAGCGACAAAAATCCGCCCGCACACACCGTCTGAACACCTACCACGCCATTACGATTACACAAACCGAAACCGCCATCGGCGGAAAAATCACACAAGATACCGCCCGCCATCGTCCGAGTCGGAGTCAAACCGCCCGCCACGGACGGAAACACGCACGACGACACAAAACCGCCCGCCCTCACGGCCGACACACCGCACGTGAAATTACGATCGCACCGCCATGAGCGCGGGAAAACTACAAATATACCGCCCGCCAGCGCAAACAACGCCGATGAGAATCGACACGGCAGAAGCCATGGCGCCCACGTCCCTGCATAGAAACCATCCGCTCACAAAACCAATAGCACACAACATGGCCAACAAGTCCACACAGCAAGGCACGCACAAATACACAAGCACAGTACACATCCCGAAAACACCCCCCGGACAAACAAAAACTACAAAGGCCAGAACCCCAGACACAACACACCTGAAAACAACAGACCATGAGGACACACCCACATAGGTAAGTACAAAAGCAGCACTCCCACAGACCACAACCCCTTGCAACATTGCAAACCAGAGAGGAGAGGAGAGGACACAGTGACACAGCAAGGACAGCAGCACACCACAGAAACGCACACATCACAACCACCACCACCACCACCACCAAACACCTGCACCACAAACCCCTGCACATTACACAACACACACCGCACCAGCACCACAAACACCATGGCACCACAAAGAATGCCCAAGTTCACGCCCATTGAGCTGACTGTCATGGTCGACGAGATCATCAAGGTGTACCCACAAATCTATGGGAACATGGTCCAGCACACACCACTAGCCACCAGAAACAGAATGTGGAACCGGATCGTAGACCAGGTCAATGCAGTCGGGACCCTGCCCAGGAACAGAGGAGAAATAAACAAACGTTGGAATGACGTCAAGAGCCTGGTCAAGAAGAAGGAGGGCAAAAACAGAGAGCTGGCTGCCGTCACTGGCGGAGGGAATCCCGCGCTCTTCAAGACCTTCAAAGCGTGGGAGGAGAAGGTGCGAGTCATAATACATCCGGAGATCCTCGCCGGATTAGCAGGGGGAGTGGAGGCTGGTAAGTACAAACTAATGTATACCAGCACACCGCTATGTACTCACATGCACTACCACCATGCCACAGCTCCCAGGGACAAACACCCCCATGTCCAGCACACAATACACAACACATCACACACACATGCAACAGACACCACCACACACAGCCCAAACCGAACAACTGTAAGATACGTGGGGACATGTGTACACTCAGCCAGCCACGTAACCACCAACAGGTCCCCAAATATGCCAGAAGCGCCACAACGAGCACCCACCACACCCATGTGTCCGCCACAGCTGCACTAACCGACAAGTAACAGGTAAGTGGCAGGAACACAAAGTGCAGTGGGTGGGACGGTGGACAGCCCAAGTACAACACACACCAGGCCCCTAGTCCCACAGCACAGCAAGGAGGAGCATCCCCCACACCCCACAGCCACGTGTCAGCCACCGCAGTGCACAACGACAGCCGAAAGGCAGACATCACGGTCCACAGCAATCGGTGTCAGTGGGTGTCCAGCCACCCCCACGACCCACAACACCCCCCACCCCCACAGACCTGCAACATGGAGCACCCCCGCTTAGAGCCATGTGGCATCCAGTACAGTGCACGCACGAACAACTTGCAGGTGGGAAACTGGACAGGGCTGGATTACTGGAGGCATGAGGACCGGAACACGACCAACACATGGGACATGTCACGTAGCAGACGAACACGCAGCACCGCCCACCATCACGAACAAGTGAACAATGTGCACACGGACATGAACAACAGACTCACACCCCACATGACCCATCACAGACATAGCAACACCCAAGGAGCCACGTCTGCATGCACAAGCCACACTGAATATAGTACCACACGGCAGCCACTGTGCAACTCATCACACACAACCGAAACACCATTGAAGTCCTGTCCATGTAGCCCCTACTGCCTGTCAACCACACACCCCACAACTACGCCTATGTAAGACAAACAACACTAGACGCAACAGAGCGGAACAACATAAATGCACACGAACACCACTGAACCCATCAAACACACAGACACACCATGCACATACAACATACCATCCATCCCATCCGTCAGCCCCAGTCTCATGAAAGGCATGTCATCCGCACAGCTGCCACACATACAGCAGTCACGCTAAGATACATGCCCATGACCAACCATGTGCCAGAAGTCAATGAAGCGCACGACACACTGTGAGCAACAACACACAACATGGGCCACACCCCCCGAGCACTGCAGTGATGCACATGGCACAGGGCAGCACGCACACCAAGGAGATGGGACAACTGCAATACGTTGGCTGGCACACAACCATCACTCACTCATAACGATGCGTCCAATGCCATGTCCAGTAATCACAACAGACAGCAAATATGCAGGCCATGTCAAGCATGCACACACCTCAAACCATGCACTGTCATGCTGCCACAACACATGTCACGTTCGGCACCCATGGCTCACAGCATGTACCCCAAAAGCATATTCCCTCCCAAATGCGAATCTGGGGCATGGCCCCCATGTTGCCATATGCGTTCCTAAGCGTTCCATTTGAACCCCAAAAGCATATTCCCTCCCAAATGCGAATCTGGGGCATGGCCCCCATGTTGCCATATGCGTTCCTGCTGCTCCATTTGAACCCCAAAAGCATATTCCCTCCCAAATGCGAATCTGGGGCATGGCCCCCATGTTGCCATATGCGTTCCTAAGCGTTCCATTTGAACCCCAAAAGCATATTCCCTCCCAAATGCGAATCTGGGGCATGGCCCCCATGTTGCCATATGCGTTCCTAAGCGTTCCATTTGAACCCCAAAAGCATATTCCCACCCAAATGCGAATCTGGAGCATGGCCCCCATGTTGCCATATGCGTTCCTAAGCTGCTCCATTTGAACCCCAAAAGCATATTCCCTCCCAAATGCGAATCTGGGGCATGGCCCCCATGTTGCCATATGCGTTCCTAAGCGTTCCATTTGAACCCCAAAAGCATATTCCCTCCCAAATGCGAATCTGGGGCATGGCCCCCATGTTGCCATATGCGTTCCTAAGCGTTCCATTTGAACCCCAAAAGCATATTCCCTCCCAAATACGAATCTGGGGCATGGCCCCCATGTTGCCATATGCGTTCCTAAGCGTCCCATCTGAACACCAAAAGCAAAGTACAAACCAGACCCAGGATGGGCCAGGAGCCCGCATACACCAGAGTCACAATAAGTAGGGGCACAGCGACACACCCATCGGCATGGCCAATCCGTCCCATGCCACATGTGCACAGCACACAGTCCCATTGCCAAGCACACACACCTACAAATGCTACAGCCACACACACGCCTCCGGGAAACCCATGTACGAGATTGCACGAACTGTTAATGTCAGACGACAAATACATACTTCGCCAGGTGCAACACAATAACAAATCTCATTCTCTCCACAGGTGACGAACTGCTGGATGCTGGGGATGGAGCCAGCAGCCAGCACAGCCAGCCTACAAGCCCCCAACGAGGACACACGGATGTGGAGGATCTGTCCTCCTCTTCGGACACGGACCACCAAGCAGGCCCATCTGGTGTGGCAGGGCCCAGCCGCTCCCCAGGACCCCTCCTACCCACCAACCCATCATCCAGGGCTGCTGAACATTCCCAGCCCCCTGCTGCCACTGTCGTTGCGGCCACACCCACGGTCATTGCGGCCACTACCACTGCCGCAACCGCCACCATCGCCGAACCGACCACCACCGCCGCCACCACCACCACGTCTTCGCTGGCACCAGCCCCAGCGCAGGTGGTGGCCCGGCCGACTGGATCCACCCTGGGAGCCACAGCGAGGACCGTGGTGAGCAATGTGGCTAGTGGGCAGGCCGGTGGCAGCAGGACTGGTAGGAGGAGCAGGGTCAGGGAAACGCCAGCCTCCCCTGGGAGCCATGCCCTGCCTCAAATGGCCAGGAGTCCTTGGGGCCTATGAAGAGGCCCAAGGACAATGGGTCAGGTCTGCTTCAGACACGCGGGAGGTGCTGGGGGTGCTGAGGTCCATGGACGCCCGTATGGGCCAACTCGTGGACCTCATGGGCCAGCTGGTGGTGGCGGTGAGGTCACAGCCAGGGACAGCAGCTCCCCTCCGCCACCACCTGCCGGGGCGCAGGGTCGAGCAGCAGTGTCCAGTTCCCCTGCGTCCACAGCCAGTGAGCACACCTCAACCACCAGCATGTCGCAAGCAGGCACCCCCCCTCGCAAACGTGGAAGGGGCCGTCCGAAGTGGAAACAGATCTCCCGGGAGGACTTCGCACGCTCCAAACGCAAGTGAGGCAGCCAGCCAGCCTTCCTTGTCCACCCACTGCATTGACTTGGACTACGATCCCACTCCACACAGCCATCTGGATGGCATGTGTGTGTTGGACTATGGACATAGAACCAGTGGGTACACCCTGAGCATCACGCAGCCATGACCGACAGCTCATTGTCACTGCACGCACCACTTTTGTCATCACCTTACACACAATCACATGTCACAGTTTGAAATAAATGCACCTCTTACACTAACTGCTGTTTGTGCCCTGTGTTTTATTTGTACGGAATACAACGGCCACCTTAGGCGGAAAGGCACCTGATGCGTGGCATGGCAATGGAATCCGGAGGGCCTGTAGGGACCTAGGGGTGGGAGACAGAACAGGAGCACATTCAATGAGTGTGTCACACACCCATCACACAGTACATGTCAACAACTACAAGCAATGTACACACATCGCACAGAGCAATAGGGCACTATGCCACAGCCACCAACAGTGGCATACTACCCTGGCCATGGAGCGTTGACACACAGCACGCAGTGAACAAACGGCCACCCTGACACAGCACACACACACCTGCACAGATACAGCCACATCAGCCGTCGTACATGGACACTCACCGTCAAGTGAAGTAGCGGGCGATGAGCTGCTGCCGCACATTACCAGCTTCCTCCTCTCCGCTGTCCTCCTCACTCGAGCTGTCCTGGTCTGCGGGCTGGGGCCCTGGTTGATCTCCGTCATCCACGATGAGGGGGATCTGCTTCCGAATGGCCAGATTGTGCAGCATGCAGCACGCCACCACTATCCGGCACACCTTCTGTGGGGAGTACGCCAGCGCACCCTCGGTGCGGTCCAGGCACCTGAACCTGGACTTGAGGAGGCCAAAGGTACGCTCGACCACACGTCTGGTCCTCCCATGTGCCTCATTGTAGCGATCGTCTGCTGGGGTGCGAGGATTCCTCAATGGACTGAGCAGCCATGCCCCATTCGGGTACGCAGAGTCACCTGGGTGTGAGGGACACAGAGAACCGTTGCTATTCCAACTGGACATTGGACAGCATCGCACAACCAGCACGCTACACCACTCCACATACTCACCGACAATACAGCCACGATCCTGTTGCATATTGGACATCAGTCGTGGCAAGATGCTGTTGCGCATTATGTGTGCGTCATGGACCGAGCCTGGGAACTTTGCACACACGTGGGTGATCACCATGTTCACAAGGCACACCACTTGCACATTCAGGGAGTGCGTGTGCTTCCTGTTGCGGACAGGTGCTCAGTGGCCTGTGGTGGAACAAGGCCGACATGTGTGCAGTCAATGGCTCCAACGACGTGTGGGATTCTGCCAAGGGCATAGAATGCACCCTTCACTGCCGCCAATTCACGAGCCCTGGGGAAGCGGATGTACCTGTTTCGGTACAGCATCATGGCTGCCAGTACATCCCTCAGCACCTTGCTGAACATGGGCTGGGACATCCTCCTCCAATGCCCACTGTGTGCTGGAATGACCCAGTGGCGAAGAAATGCATGGCGGCCATCACCTTAGCCGTGGGGGTGACAGCAGTCGGATACACCCTGCGGGGACAGAGATGGGGTTCTAACATGGCACACAGTCAATGCAGGGTTGGCCTGTCCAGCCGAAACTTCCTAATAACCTCTGTATCGTCCATGTCCGCCAGCAATTGGTATGGGCGGTCAATGTTCGGTCTCCGCCTAGGGACAATGGCAGAGGACACATGTCAAAGCAACACGACACATAGCAATTTCGCATACACATCACTGACATGACTGAGCAAGCACATGAGCCACAGCCCAGCTGTCAAGCTGGGACGGCACGGCCACAATACACTTACACAGGTCTCCCAACAATGGCAATGGCTAGTGATACAAACCACTGCCATGTTCATGCACATGGGGATCTAGGCCCCAATGACTTGCGGGGCGTGCTGATGGGGACTGACTGCATATCCGTCAAGCGGCAACGCCACGGCAACATGAATGTCTGCTGAGCATGGAACTGCTTCCACGGCTGGATGAGTATGGCACACGACGACGACGATGTGGGCACAGGCTGAGCGGCCAAAACAAGTGGGACCTGTGGCACGAGGGGATATGAGACAGTAGTAGGTGTCAGCACTGCACCCTATGTACAGCACTGTACGGATCACACCTCCCGAAACATTGACAGGTGTCCACATTGACAGCCCCATGCCAAGACGGCTGTGTGCTTGCAGTCACACGTCACAGGTGAGAGGTTACATTGCACGTGCCAGGTGGCAGACGTACATAGTGGGACCTGGCATGTGTGTGCATGTGTCTCCTGTTCAGGATCCACCAGATGGGCGCTGACTCTGTACTGACCATTGGACACAGCATGTTCCGTGGAAGGCTTGTGTGTGTGGGATGGTGGCACTGGATGTGCCTCCGTTGGGTGGGGGGCCATGCACAGGGCGGGTACGTCGATGATTGCGCATTGTTGGTCACGGTGGGTGCACCAACTAAGATGTGTTGCCCTGTGTTCAATTCCTATGTCCGCATGATGATGGACTGTAGATGTGGGCAGACTACACATTGGTCGATGTGCTGTCTATATGCATGTGCCTTCACACCAGGCACAGCTGCCCCTGCACATGTGACCCCTGCTGGACTCGCTGCTGGGTCTGTGGAGCTGATGCACCTTCTGTGCGTGGGGCGGACAGCTCTCCTCACTTCCCTCATTGCGCATGTCATGACTTTGCCGCAGGTGACATGGATCATGGAGGGCCCACATGTACGCGTGGGTAGGCTACACATGATTGTTCACTGGTCGCCACCCCCAGTCAGTGTTTCGAATGGGAAGGTTGTCGTGCTGGTGGTATGTTCGATGTGGCGGATGGGCGGGCCTAGGTGCGGGCTTACATTCCGGACATGGGGGGTAGTTGGATTGGCGACTAGTTGCAGTACACACGGGACACGTCTCTTCCTTTCCACATCTGGGTCATCCCTTGTACTAACTGACAGTGATACAGTCATCTTCGCCCCAGCCCTCATGTCCTCCCCTCGCTCCCCCAATATGCATGCTCACCTGCGAGGCTAGCGCTTGCACAGGCAGCCCCAAGCTCGCACCAGAGAGGGCAAGGAGTGTATGTGTGGGTCCAGTTGCACGAGTGGGCTGTCTCAGGGTATGATGTGTGGCGGGACGCCGTCCACCTGCGTGGTGCCCCAAATGGAGACCCGGCCTGCATGGACTATGCATCACAGTCTTCGCCTTCCGGATCCGCCACCTGCGACACCCAGTGGCTGTGGCTGCCCTTGCGGCCAGGCCGCGTCCGTCTGTGACTGATGGCCCACACATTCACTCTTTGGCCTCTCTGGGGAGGGCTCAGGGGTGGTGGCGCATGCGCTTGCACTTAGTCGCAATGGCATGTGGCGTGGTTGGTATAATGGGCAATGGATGGGATGGTGCGAGCCACCTCCCGTGACGTCAGTGCTGCTCGTGCTGTGGTGCGTCCCCCTACACTTCCATTTGACTTGTGCCATGCTAGACGTTGAGGTTCTATTGCCTGCGTGATATGACCAGGAGGAGCGTGAGGAGACCTCTCACACACCATGCTCCACTGCCATCCCGTGCCCTGTATCGCCTGTGCGGATTGACTATGTTGGGGTTACACCTGGTCGACTGGGGCTGTGTGTGCCTTGTCAAGGGGCATGGCGGGCGCACAACAGGATCCAGCTTGTCCACAGAGGGTGGGCTGAGATGCGCCTGGTACCGCTTTGTACGTGTGCCCGGCTGCTGTGCACACACGTGTTCACTCCCCCCGACAGGTGTCCTCTCACAATGCCCAGGGAAGCGGTGGTGTACTGTTCATGACCCCTCCCGACACGGCGTGCTCCAACTTGGCATGTGCGCATCTACCCGTCACACCCACCCACCTGAGCACTGCGTCCATACGACTTCACACGACACATGTGTGTCTTCCACAGTTGTGCTACTCATTTGCGTTGACATCCAATACCAGTGGACTACATGGTCATGTCACGACTGCCGTGTACTTCACATACTCTCATCCTCTCTCATTCGTACTTGTGAAATGAGTCAGCGGAGACAGTTTTGGTTTCAAACATTATATTGAGTCTTCTGTCCTCTGTGATGCAGTATAGTGGACACTACTGACAGCGGAATACATGTTGAGGATATACTGAGCATGATTGCAAATGGGATAGGGTGTGGGGTTACATGTGATTGGCTGTTGCATGTGGGATGTGGGCTTCAGAGTGACATCTGCTTGGCCAAGGCTGTGCTAATGTACATTTACGTATAGCTGCGGAGCTGCGGACTTTGACACAGACGGTATACATGTAGCCTACCAGACCGCTTGGCATCATGGGCACAGTCCATCTCAGTTCCATGTGACAGGTTTGCTGCGAGTTGTTCCTCATGCACGCGTGCATGTGAGATGACATCAGGGCATGTGCTTGCGTAGCATGCAGCGGCGTGCCACTTGTTGTTGCACTGTGGTGGTTACTGGACATGTCACAGTCACTGGGGTCGTGTTGTTGTTGTATGCACTTGTCGTCCATGCAAAGGTCCTGGTATGGGATTCCCGGGGCGGGGGTGGGAGGGGTGCAGCACCCACAGACTCCAGGCGACCTATTCATGTCCACTGAGCGGTGTGTGTGTCCATGTGCGCTGGATCCATGTCGTGTCCTGGTTGTTCGTGCAGTTCCGTCCATGTGGGTGCGATACACAGAGCCCATGCCACTGCCTCCCACGATGCATGCGGTGTTCCTGGATGTGATGGGGAACAGTGTGCATGTCCCGGTCATATCCGATGTCATGGCGATGTCGTTGATGGTGTGGTTACAGTTGCCGGTCGTTTGGTATGGCTGTTGTGGTGGTGACTGGCCAGTCCGTGCGGAAGCTAAGCATGGGTGCGGGGTTGGACATCATAGGTCAATCGGGAACCTGCGTTGTGGTCCGACGAATTTACAGGTTGTCAGGTATGCGATGCCGCCCAGCAGGGCTTCCATGTCATTGGTGGTGTACATGTTTGCCAGCCAATGTAGCGGATGGTGGCTGTCAAGGTGTTGTTCGTAAGTTGTCCCTTGGAGGACCATGATGGGGCATGCTGGGTGACATTCGATGTAGCTGTTCTCGATGATCCGTCGTGTGGAGGCACAGTGGTCCCATTTCAGTGCGGGTGCGATGTTGGCCACATACGCCATGCCCCCGTAGGCAGAGCAGGCCCTGTCGTGTGCGTCCAGAGGGAGGAGTAGTGGTAGCAGGTCCGCCTTCAGACATGCCGGGTTGGAGAGGCATATCTCCACGGGAGGCTGGTAGGGACACCTCCGACAGTAGAAGACGGGCATGACGCAGCTGAACAATGTGATGCGGTAAGTCAGTCGGTAACTTACGTTCAGCAGGGACAGGAGATCGCATCCCAATGTATGAAACAGGTTGGTTTTGTACAGCTTGAGCTGTTCGGCGTAGTTGGGTAGGTGTGTTGCGGTTGCCATTTCGCAGCGGTGCGTTGTGGTGGCGTGCTCCGGCTGTGTGTGCAGTCTGCAATGTGCACGCTCCGAGGTTGTTGTGAGCTCTGTGTAGTCGTAGGGAGACAGGACTTGTGTTCTGTTGGCTTGTTTGGAGGACACGGGCCCTCATCCCACATGCTTCTCAGACAGTTCAAGGTCAGTGATGTGTGACTCCTTCCAATTAACTTGCATGTGGCCGACATGGGGGAGTGTTTTCTTCTTTCTTCCCCGTCCGTTGTGTGCTTCTGTGATATGCGCTATCTGCCCTGTGGTCGGTCTCCTCGGCATGCCTGTGTTGGTCTATTCTTGGACAATGGCTGTATTCACCAGCTTCTGTCGTAGGGCTGTGGTTTCGGAGTTGGAATGGAAGGTCATTCAGTGCTGTCTGCTCTCCCTTGTGTGGGCGGCAGGCTGCCTTTCCGCTCTGCGTTGGGCCTTGTGTGTGAATGTTATTCTTGGGCCACCTGTTGTCGGTCCCCGGGCTCTTTGGTGTTCCGTTTTATATGTCTTGTTCATATGTGCAGGGTGGTATGGGTGTTTCAGTGTGGTACTGGCGTTCCTCTTCCCGAAGGGGCCCTGCTTCTCCTAGTTGGTGTTGCCGCCGCTGTGTGCTACGCCATGTTTGTTACACTGGGGTGTGTCCTGCTGTTGCGTGACTTCACTGACATGTGTGCGTCGGTTGTGTGGCGTTGGGTGTTGTCCGTGAATTGGGCGTTGGGGACATGTCTGTGGCAGGCCTGTCACGTGTCATGTGCGTTCGGGGTGGGGCTGATGTGTGTGCTGCTTGGTTGTGTCCCTGTGTCTGTGTGCGACGCATGCATGGCGCTGCGGTTGGCCTCTGCGTTGTGCGCATGTGTGGCGGCGTCATCGCCGCTTTGGGGCCGTGACAGGGTTGTTGGTTCCTAGTCCCAGGTGGTGTGTACACATGTGTTACGCGTTGTTACGATTTGTCCTGTGTGTCATATGTGGATGCAATGGTGGATGTGTAGTGTACACGCGCTGGTGGGGGGTTGTCCGCTTTTTCCGCCCTTGCACTGTGTGCGCTGTTTGCTTGCACTTGTTGTGTCTGTGCCTACCTGCGTCTCCGCGGTACGTTGCGTCCTTGGTGGTGCATAAGCAGGAGCATGGGGAGGGCCTGCAGTGCTGGATTCATGCTCGGGGGAGCCGCTTCTTCGTTGTCCGTGCTCGGCGTCCGTGTTACCGCTTCGGTTTGTCGTACGGTATCTCTTGGCCGTGGGAGCCGTTTGTTTGCGGCATCGTAATTTATACGCCGGGCGGGACGTGTTTCGTCGGACGGTGTGTGTCAGCTAGCTGCGCCGCTACGTGTACGGGCGCACTTTGATGGCGGACGGTGTTGCTGGCTTGCCGGCGGTGTTTGGCCTACTTTTCGCATCGTAATTGGGCGGGCGTGTGGACTGCTGCGTGCCGGCGGTAACTGGTGGTTTTTGCATCCGCCAGCACGGCGGTTGTGCTTCCGCCCGCCATCGTAATGAGCCCCTTAGTGTCCCTAGTGTTACCACAGATGAAAAGTAATACATACCTTCTGTATGTACAAGAGACACACAGCTCAAAACTCCTCATTGGCCAGGGCATTATTTTCCTGGACTCTAATATAAAAAGTCAGTTTCTTAAGTATATGTGTTGTATTTGTCAACGGATGGAATATCGAGGTCTCATTAGGACTGGCAGGATGATGGACACCTAAGTGGGAAAATCAGGCCAAGAATATATTAGAAAGGTTTTGGCGACTAGTTTATAAAGCTAGACTAGAAAAGATGCTGAGGTATCTATAGTACATCAAATGACCTAGGATTCGTAGAAGCAGTCTCAATGGAAGCCTGAAAAACGGAAAGAGGAGAAAACGTTGGACCTATCCTGCAAAACGTTGAATGCAAGTGTTGGTTGCTTCCTCCATTTATACAAACAAAACTTCTTTTGTATGGGGGGCGTGGCTACGGCGCGAAGCGGAATGGCTGCCTCTTGAGGGAGCTCCGCACGCCGGACTTGAAAAATTGGCAAATACCATCCGTCATGACCGCCTGTGCTGCCGGAACACTGCATGCAACAGTGCCGCTATCCCCATGATGGGCTCGGGGGTGTTCCTGGCCACATCGGAGCAGTAGCACCGCCAGAATCGGCGAGGCCCGCTCGCGCCCGATCACGAGGAAAATGGCGCCTGCTCGAGTCCCCGGGGCCGGGAGGCTCCACTGCTAGCTGGGACGGGGCTCCGCGCATGCACCGGGGGTGCCCATCACGGTGAACATTACACTGTGCCCCGAGAGAAGACGCCTGACAGGCGGAGTGGGACCGTCGCTCCGGAGCAGCGGCTGAAGCACCGAGGGCCGTGGCTGCGGCGCATTGACTCCTGGAGCCCTGAGACGACCAGCGCGGGACAGGCGGAGCCCGGCTGAGTGCTGATGAGGGTTGAGCCTACGGTGAGTGGGGCGGGAGCTGCGCTCTGACCTGGTTGTAGCTCGGTCTGCGGTGTCCGTTCCTGACGCCCCTGCTTCCTTGTGCGGTGGTGCTCGGGGAGGCCTAGGCGGGCTGCCTGCATCGGGTGCGGAGCTTCTCCTACTCGCTTGGGGGGGTCGCGCGGGTCTGCCTCCTGTAGCGCGGAAGTGCCGTCGGCGTTGCCTCAGTGCCAGCTCAAGGCTGCCTGTGCGAGCTGAGGTGCCCGGGGCATCGCGGGTGCTTTTCGGGCTGCGGGGTGGGGGACCGGGTGTGATCCTTGGCGCCAATGTGGAGCCTGGAGCGGCCTTGAGAGGTAGGAGGTGCTGCTGTGGCGGTCCCTAGCCGCCCCCGGTGTGTCTGCGGAGGATAGCCGTCCCTCAATAGTGCTGCTCTTGCCAGCCCACCGGGACACATTGCATTCCTGGAGCGTGCGAGCACAGACCCGGTGGATTTGAGGGCCTTGGCCTTGTCAGTGCGGAGAGGCCGGAGTGGCGCATAGAGCTCTGCTCAAGGGTAGCTACCATTATGGGAAAGGCTGACCCTAAGCAGCCGAAACTCCAGTTCGACAACAAACGTAGTACACGTGCGAGCGAAGCCATGGGGGACCACCCTGGTTCGCAGGGGGCTTCGGGGCCGGTGGATGAATCGGCGGATGACACCCAGACAATCCTGCTCGAATTGCGATCCGGGATGAAATCTATTGACAGTAAAATAGATGCGCTGGCAGCTGGTCTCGATGTTGTTAAAAAGAAAGTGGAGAAACATGAGCACAGACTAGATGTCCTTGAAAACCGATTATCGGATACGCAGGACACGCAGGCGGAATCCCGGACTCAAATATTGCATATGGAAAAGATCCTGGAGGTTATCAAAGCCAAAAATGAGGATTTGGAGGCGTGCTCGAGGCGCAATAACCTCCGCATACTGGGCCTATCGGAATCCACCCCCATTACCAGAATGGAGCCATTCATCGATGGCCTGCTGTGGGAACTGTTCGGGCCAGTGCTATCCACAGTTATGATTGTAGAAAGAGCACATCGATCCCTCGGCCTAAACCAGGGGCGCTGCCGCGCCCGATCATAGCCCGCCTTTTGAACTATGCAGACAGAGACGCTATCCTGAAAGAGGCCAGGGTCAAGGCCCCTATCAACTATAAGGGGGACAATCTGTCCTTTTTTCCGTACTATACACCAACGGTGCAAGCGGCGAGAAGGGAATTTGTGCTGGTAAAGAAGTTGCTGCAGACCGCCTCTGTGCCATACGCTATGTTGTACCCGGCCAAATTAAAAATCACCCATGAGGGTCAAGCGCATTTCTTCACGGACTCGCGCTCTGCCCTAAAGTTTTCAAAACAGATCTGTAAGACTGAACGCCGGCAGCGCGAGACGGAGGACCCCTCCGCCTCCTCGAATCTAGACGACACGGATTAGCGGTTCCTCTTGGTTGCTGATTGCATGTACCACAACAGCTCAGGAGTATGGGAGCTGGGGGCACTTGTCGAACTACCTCTGCATGGATGAGGTGCAGCCTATAATGACTGGTTCCAGCCTATTGTTCTCATATGTTTGCATGTAGTTGTATGTCATTGTTCAGGCTCAACGCCGTGGTTGCTGACCACATTCCTAGTTCATGGCACACAGGTGTGTCACACAGTTGAAGTCCGGCACATCTCACTACGGTGGGAATGTTCGCTGCCGTCTCCTCTTCCCCAGCGGGTGATCCCCTTCTGTTGAGCAATATGTGTGAAGGGGTAAATGTGCGGGAGGGGGTGGTACCGTTCTCGACCTAATTGGGAGGTTGGAGTGGGTGGGGGCGGGGGAGACTAGTTGGGGATTTGTGTCTTATTATTTTCGCCTGTTTCTTGCACTGATGTTGGTTGGAGTGAGAGCTGTTCGTTGCGATGTGCTGCCTGTGTCTGATACTGGCCCTGCCCTCCTATTGCTGGCTGAGCTGTGTGCCTGGTTGACCGAGGATTTACGGTCCGATTATGGGTGAGCGATATCGGCTGTTGACGTGGAATGTACGGGGACTCAATTCTCCCAAGAAAACGCGGCAGGTGTTGGCCTATCTGACCCGCCATGATGTCCACATTGCCTTATTACAGGAAACGCACCTCACTACACATTCAGCACTAAGTGTAGCGGGACGTTGGGCGGGGTTTAAGTTGGCATCGTCATTCTCTTCCTATGCCAGAGGTACGTTAATACTGATTAAACGGGGAGTGCCAGTCGTGTCTGCCCGGACCCATGTTGATGAAGGGGGACGATGCGCGATGGTGCAGGGGACACTGGGGGGGTCTCTAGTCACTATCATTAATATGTATGGACCTATTGCAGACGACCCGGAGTGCTTTTTACAGATGTATGCTAAATTGAGGACCTGGCCAGAGGCAAATACCCTGTGGGGGGGGGGATCTGAACACTTACCTGAATCCTGAGCTGGGTAAGTCCAATCCACTGTCACACCGAACTCCCAGAGTGGCCCGCTGTGTGCAGAGTGCTGTAGCAGAATTTGGTCTGAGTGATGTCTGGAGGGTGCGCAATGCTATGGTGAGGGAAGGGACACATGCGACGCCTTTGCACAACACCTGGTCGCGCCTCGATTATTGGTTACTGGGGGGGGACGCGACGGGCTGGGTACTGGGGGTTGAGCATTTTCCGCGGACCCTATCGGACCACAATCCGGTTCAGTTAGACTTACAGGTCCCGACAGCCATGCGTCGCCCCTTTACTTGGCGGTTCCGCTCGGAGGCATTGCTTGATCCGGTGTACGAAGCCACGGTGCGAGAAGCCATTGAACAATATTTTGTACTGAACAAGGGCTCTGTGGATACCGTTTATACTCTGTGGGAGGCCTTTAAGGCCACAATCAGGGGGGTGTGCATTAGCACTATGGCAGGCATATTGAAGGATATCCGAGAGCGGCTGCGCAAGACGGAAGCTGCTCTTCGGGCGCTGGAACATGGTTACGTGGCGGCCCCATCAGCCGATACCTTGGCCCGCATACATGAGTTGATTCTCGAGTACGATACCCTAGCTGACACTGAAGTACGGTACCTCACGCGCAGACATACGGCGCGCAGATATGGAGAGGGCGGGAGACCTGGCCATGTACTCGCAAACAAAATCAAGAGTCGCATGGAACAGCCTCCAATAGATAAGATCACGGACTCCAATGGGGGGGAGCACTATCACCCCCTTGCCATTACCAAGCAATTCCGTGACTTTTATGCTGACCTGTACGAGTCCAAAGGGGAGGCGTCTGCAGCTGAACTCGAAGAGTACTTGGCGGATGTGGCACGCGCCTGGCTCTCGGACGCGCATAGGGACTATCTCAATTTACCCGTCACTGTCGAGGAGGTCAAGACTGCTATACTGGCCCTTTCTAATGGCAAGGCACCGGGGCCCGACGGCCTTACAGCCGAATTTTATAAAGCCTATGCTGATTTATTAGCTCCATATCTACTGGAGGTGTATGCTGAGGCCCATGAGTCGGGGACATTGCCTCCCTCGTTGCGGCAGGCATTGATTATTACATTACTTAAAAAGGACAAGCCTCCTGATCAATGTGACTCTTATCGCCCGCTGTCACTGATAAATATAGATGCCAAGGTGCTGGCCAAGATTTTGGCGGTCCGACTACAACCCCTGATGCAGTGCCTGGTGCTACCCGACCAATCGGGTTTCATACCCGATAGATCTACCTCACACAATCTCCGGACAATTTTTTCAATGTTTCACATCCTTGAGCCTAGCAGGTCTGCTGCGGCAGTAATACTGGACGGAGCCAAAGCCTTTGATTCTGTCGAGTGGAGCTATATGTTTTTTGTTCTTCGGCGCATGGGTTGCCCGCCTCTATTTTTACAATGGATAACAGTGTTATATGCGGATCCCTCAGCCAGGGTGCGTGTTGGGGGGTTAACATCCGACCCATTTACTATACGGCGGGGCACTCGTCAGGGCTGCCCGTTGTCCCCGTTGCTTTTTGCCCTTATACTCGAACCCCTAGCGTGTGTTATGAGGCAGCGACATAGGGAAACAGCACTAAATTTTAACTACCGCCCGGTCGCCATCTCGCTATATGCGGACGATATGGTGCTTTTTGTACGTGAGCCATCCAGGTACCTAGCACAGCTGCTGAGGGAATACGTGCGCTTTGGTCGCCTGTCGGGCCTAGTAGTGAACTGGGATAAGTCTATCATCATCCCACTGACGGAGTCCACGACGCAACCTGATATGGAGTTTCCCTTGGTATGGTCAGCGGACCCCATAAAATATCTAGGGGTCTGGATCCACCGGGACCCGGACAGGGTGGTGCGCGAGAACTATGGGAGGGCGCACATTAAGTTGGAACAACAAGTGGATGTGTGGGTAGGCCTACCGCTCTCCTTGGCGGATCGTATCACACTTATTAAGATGGTGGTCCTGCCGCAGTATTTGTACTTATTTACTAACATCCCTATTCTATTGTCGAAGGGGTTTTTTAATACACTTCGTGGTACACTGCTCCGGCTGGTCTGGGTGGGCAAAAGTGCTCGTGTGCGATGGTCGGTGCTCACCAGTGATTATGGTAAAGGCGGCTTTGGGGCGCCGGATTTCTATGTTTATTATCTCTGTGCACAAGCCCAATATGCATTTTATTGGGTGAGACCGCACGCCTACACACCACATGTCGCGGTGGAAGAAGGGGATGTATCTCCAATACCGTTGCATAGCGTGTTCACACATGGGGCGCGTGGGACTCCGAGGACGGAGATAAATACAGTGAACACGACTGTTGCTGCTTGGCAGGAGGTGGGAAGACTTGCGCTCAAGCTGCCGCTGTATGTTCCAGCCCTGCGTATAACATATCATGCTGCGCTGTCGGTTACCCACGAAGCCCCATCGATGCGGCTGATTGAGGAGGCGGGCTTCCAGCGGATGCAGGATCTCTACCCTGAGGGGTCCTTTATCACACCAGGCGCCTTGCAATATATTAGTAATCAAACACTGTTGTTCAGATTTGCTAAGCACAGACTTAGGCATGCGGTCAGGGCTCACTATGATACCTACCCCCTGGAGCCTCCCACGCTGCTGTCCCTGCAGTTCGTGCTCACCACTCCCACCAATAAAAAACTGCTATCCCGCTTATATAAGATGGTCCGGGATGAATGCCCAGGTCTGCCTGACAGAAGTTGGGAGCGATGGAATACCTGTCTGCCTGAGCCCATATCTGAGAAAGATTGGAAGTATGTGTGCGACTTGACGGGTACCCTTGTCATGAATGGAAACTTACGCATTATACATTTCAAATATTTGCATCAAGTGTACCATACACCTGCCCGCCTGCTGCGATTTGGCTTGCGGGAGTCCGATACATGTGCGCGATGTGGTCAGGGAAACGCTGACTTCTTACATCTCGCTTGGGGATGTGGGAGGGTGGCTGAATTCTGGGAGGCTGTGGTGAGCGATGTAAAGAATATGGCTGCGGTTGAATTACAGTGCACTCCGTTGGTTTGTCTGCTGTGCTGTGTACCCCATGTCCGGGGCGTGACTGGTAGATTCGTGAGACTGGCCCTGCTCATGGCTGCACGGCGGGTGGCAATTACATGGGGAGGGCGACGAGCGACGAAAGTGGGCCAATGGATAAAGGACTTGGTCTATTGCAAAGACAACCTAGAGACTTACGCGGAGGGTCTGCCTACGATCTCAAGACCTAAGGATATTTGGGAACCCCTGAGGCTCTATCTATTGTCTAAAGCAGCTGAGGCTGAGTAGCCTGTTTCGCACTGGGTGCTTTTGGGTGGGCAGGGTGCGGTCAGCATGGGTGATACGAATGCATAGGCGAGAAGCCGCTCGGTGGCTCTGATACGAATCCAGATGATCATTGAGGGAGAATGAGGGCTTTTAGTTGTCTTGTCTTTATAATTTGATGTGATTTGGTTTCGTTGATGATAAAGAGGGAAATGTATGATTATGTTTATGCATCTGATGTACTTTTGTGTATCGTAACTTTTTGGTTATTATGGATGTATTGTGGTGTCCTTTTTTTGAAAAACCAAATATAAAAAATAAAAAAACTTCTTTTGTATAAAAGACTTGTGCCAATGTTCTATCATGGACTTTTAAGACTTAATTTCATTCCAAAAACAACATCTGGGCAACCTAATAGGCCGTTGAGATTTTGACGCTATTCAATTAATTAATTTGTTTGACCTGATCTACAGTCCTGCTACTGCATGCTGTCCAGTTTAAGTGAATAACCTGCAAGCATATATATTTGACTTTATGTAAAATTTACAATATATGTGCTTTTGCTGTTGTTCCAGTTTGTGCTTAATGGTGCCTTTCTACAGGTTATAGTATTTTTTTTATGTCTTCTTTTTCATTTTTTCTATTTTTCCACTCCCAATTTCGCTTTTACATTTTTATATTTTAATTAAGTCATGTTCCATTAAGTAGAATCTCAGAACTGGACTTTCCTTACGTTTTCAAAACCTCAGTCTAACGTGTGCTCCCAATTTGTGCGGCTAGGCTTCACCACCTCCCTGACAGTGGTGGTTCTCACTATCTCACAATCCCACAACTGACTGCGTCATCAAGAAACATGGAATTTTCCACCTCTTGAAGTGCTACTACCCCAAATACTATATCCCAGATAGTATAGAAATTTGCAGCTTGCAGGCCCCGGTGCCCTCCCTCGAGCATCCTCTGCGCTCTTGAACCTCCCGTGGTTGGGCCCCACATCCTCCGATGAGGTCATTATAACTCTCATGCAGGGTCCTCCACAGAATTTATCTCTGCTGACGGGGCTACATGTTACTCCTGACTCTTCGGGTGTCATTTTCTGATACGATTTCTCTATATATTACTTGGCTACTGCAAGACACTAATGATGAACAGTTTTATGATAGGTCCATCTCCAATGACTTGCTCAGTGAATATTCATTTTCGTTCTTCTCATCCCAGTGTTGTACTTCACTAAGTCAGTATATATTACTATGGTGATCACACAAACCCCCTTTTCTTACATTCAGCCTTATCATGATCCTTGGCAAATAGTTAACCCATTTAATTTTGGGTTTCATTTTTCATGCTTCCTTTGAGACTGCTTCTCTGATTCAGAGGTCAATCACCTACAACAGGTTCCTCACCTACTTTTCTAGTCTAGCCTTGTAAACTAGTCACTAAACACTTTATAATGTATCCTTGGCCTGATTTTCCCACCTTGTTGTCCCTCAACCTGTCTTCGTTGATGACAAGTCCATATTCTAAATGAGGTTGAAACGCCATCAGCAAATGTGACACGCATAATTAAGAAATGGACCTCTCATATTAAATTGCAGGAATATAAAGCTCTGCCCAACGAACAGTTCTGAGCTGTGTGCTTCTTGTAAAAACACAATCTATATGGTTGTCAAAATCAATGAAATCATTTTTTTATTTTCTTCTGTGCTATCACTGGGGGGTCTAAGCAACTAATTTCCTCTCTTTTTCTTTTTATTGTGTGCCAAGCATTTTGTTTGTTGTTTATAAATAATACATCTTCAATAAGGGCTTGAGGCTAGACAAATTGTTTTTATGCTCACATTCATTGTTTTCAGTGATTGAATCGACAGACTAAAATAATATTGTTTACTAAGTAAGTCCTTGGTGAACCATTGTTTCTGTACATTGATTCCTAAGGTGATCAGCAGCCCATTAATCAAATAAATCAAGCTCAGTGACATGTGATGCTGAGAAAGAGGTGTCCTTTAAAATCAGGAAACAGTTTTTTATTCAACCTAAATGTTCCTCATGAGCTGGGTTTGGCAGACGGAGCAGTCTCGAATCTTTTAAAGTTGTTAAAAAAGTTTGTTTAAAAGAGAAGTACGGTATCGTCTCACAACTGTGTCTTGCCCATTAAGGCAACTAATCCAAAGGTACTCAATTGTAAGGAGGGCCAAAGCCCCCATTGTCATTATTTTACCCCAGCTGGTGCCTACAGTCAGTCCTCTATTACACCATCAAGAAAAAGACGAGAATCTGATTGGGTTAAGGAAAGAAGAAAATGATGTAGCTGCCTGTCTGCTATACCTTTATCAGTTCTTCTTCTGTGACTCACATCATCCTCTCCTTGCCCAACAGATCCTTTCCTATGCTCTGCTTCTAGTCATCATTCATCCAAAACACATAATGGGCTGAATATAGCATCCCAGCAGCGGTGCTTAAAGATATCCTTGTGGCTGGCATGGTGGGTTTCTCTGGTGTTGAGTCAAGAGTTTATAATGCCCAAGCCTCATATGATTGTATTAAGACCTGTCTGGCAGCAGCCAAGAATATCAGACAGATTGTTTTTGATCATATGCCATTATCACCCCCACCCATCTAATTCCACTGTACAAATAAAATGTTCTGTATCTCTTATTACCCAAGATGAGGAATACATTATAATGTTGATCAAAAAGCCTTTCAAACATCAAATGACCTGGTGATACAAAACAAGATGTAATCAGTGATCCAGTATTCATCTTGCATTGAATTAACTGACTGTCTGCTTTCGATCAGAATTCTCTCTTTATGGGTGAGACACTTGTATCTGAAAATCCCAAACAAATAAATACTATGAAATTCCTGTCTTTTAACATGATTGGATCATCTTGAAGGGCCTGATTACGAGTATGTCGGTCCATAGGACTGCAGTACTCATGGTGGTGGTCCGACCACCACCACACTGCGGGTCTGCCCGCAGTATTACGAATGTGCCGGTCAGACTGCCACAGGACCACTGCGTCTGCCAAGGATCCAGGATCATGCGGCAGTTTCGTAGCAGTCAGGGAGCTGTAATATGCTGGCAGTACTGCTGCGGCACCGTCGAGCATATTACAAGTTTGCTTTCTACTGCCCATTTATGGCGGTGAGCCTACCATGAAAAGGGTGGCGGAGAGACAATAAAGGAGGCCCTAATAGGGCCCTCTGCCACTCCTAGGCCTGGGGGTGCATGCGGGGGGGCACATGTAGTGGCCCCCTGGATTTTCACCCCCAGTTCCTGCACGGTGTGGCATGTATGCCACACCATGCAGGAAGGTGCAGTCGGCGCTCTGATGGCGGCAGTCTGCATGTTAGGCTCTTCTATGACTCCCAGGCCTGGGAACAGTGGAGAAGACTTTAAATCTGTCCCTTATAGTTCAAAAATATACAAAGGAGAAAAAAGGATCTGTCCACCTTGCCTTTATGTACCTTACATGTGCTTTTGACACAATGGATCGCCCCAGATTATGGTCAATAATGTCTGATTTAGGTGTAGACAGTGCAATAATCTCTTTGCTGCATAGGCTCCACGCACATACCACAGCTAGAGTGCGTTACACTATGAACGGGGATCTCACAGAAGATTTCCCGTCAGTAACAGGTGTTAGGCAGGGCTGTACCCTGGCCCCATTCCTCTTTTTAATTTACATAAATGCCCTAGGGGACCACCTAGTAAAGGCCGGAAAAGATATCCCCAAAATCAATTCACGAGAAATTCCTGTCCTGCTCCATGCAGATGATGCTGTCCTAATTGTTCGAACACCAAATGGTCTATAATCTTTGTTAGATGCTTTTAAGAATTTTATGGCCAACCTAGGACTTTAAACTAACCGAACCAAGTCATTCATAATGAAATGTGGCCCAAAAATGTCGAAGCCCTAAAAGCTTCTGCTTTGTGGAGAAGAAGTAGAAAAAAACTCCCACTTCACTTACCTGGGTGTGCCAATTGATACTGATTTTAATTGGAGGTTTTTACTGAATGTCAGAGTTTTACAATTTCAAAGGGCAATTGACGCAGATTTAGATTTGCAAAAAGACTGGGACACAAACCCACAAGTGAGCTGCTATGTATTTTTAAAAGTAAATGTCTATCGGTTGCAACACATGGGTCAGGTATCTGGGGACATGTAAACTATAAAGCCGCCCAGACTGTACAGAATAAGCTTATAAGAAGACTTCTGGCTATTCCACACTCCACTTCAACATCATTTTGCCACGAGGAGGTAAGGCTAAACTACCAGGAGGATTACATCAAATTACAACCCCTCTTACCGTGGCAGCATATTTGGAAAAACCCAGAAGCCCAATTATGTAGATCAGTGCTGTTAGAGTGCATGAATCTGGACAATTGCTTAGACATCCCTTGGCTCAAATCCGTTAAAAAGGGCTTTGAAAGTCTGGGCATCCCAGCTCTTTATCAAAGCCCAGCTCTTTTATCTAACATCTTACCAGCACACATAAAAAATCTCTTTTATCAACGTGCGCAAAAAGCATGGCAGGGTGATAGCCGGGAAGAGTGCGGAGTCAACTTTCGGGCTCCACTACTATGCCCAGTACTTTATTTACAGTTTATTGTAGATGAAAGACAGAAGTTCCTACTCACAAGGTTTCGACTACAAACCATACACTTTCTGGTGGCCTATCCATTTAAAGGTACTTGGTTTTCAGCTTTACCCCTCTGTCATTGTGAGATCCCAGCCGAACAAAGCACTTTGCACTTTACATTATTTTGCACATTTTACCTACACCAAAGAAGGCAGTTCTTGCGCCCCATATTGTGTACTCTGGATTCTAGATCCCACATAGCAGCCTTTTCTTACTTGTAGTGCCTGGGAAATAAAACTGTTTTAAATTACATCCTAAGTTCCCTGAGACAAGGATCCAAATATTGAAACTTTTCGGTATCGTGCTGGTATCACACTATTTAATGGACTATATCTGAAGTCTTATGGTGTATGAACCCCTTTGTATGGTGTATTTTATGATATGACTTTTATGGCTCACTAGAGCCGAATAAGGAATTTGATTAATTGATTGATTGATTGACTGCCACAGCATCACCCCCCAGACCAGGATTGAACTCCTAATCTGGCAAGCGAGCGCACAACAGCTATGACGGTCCTACAGTGGACGGTGCATTGGCGGAGCCGCTGTAGGTCCGCCAAAGTCGAAATCAGGCCCATAAACATTTCTATTAGGAATGGCATGATTTCTGTAATGGAATGGATATATGTCTATTGCAAGAAAGGAGGAAATTAGCTGACATCCATAAGGAAGTTATTGCCCTACCCACTATTGAAAAAAATAGGTTGCCTCTGGGTCACCTATTTGCGAATGTACCCTCAGGGTTTCATCATATTTATACTACAAGGGAGGATCAGTCAGACAGCTGAGATTTTCAGAGCCTATTGCTTAGTTTCCCTTAGGTTATGTAACATTTATAATATAAATCAATAATACTTAAGATTACTTGTTCTGAACTTCAATCATCCAATCAATTCTTTTCTTTATTCGAGTGTCAAAGGCAATCATAAAAGATAGCATACAGAATATATAAAATACACATATATTATACCACAACGGTCAATGTTAGTAAATATATAGACATCATAATCTAAAAATGTAGACTTATGATAAGATTCAGCTGCTTTGAGAAAACTGCCCATTCCAAAACAAACACCAGTGCTAGGTAGCAATAGTAAACACCGAAGAGCAACTCTGCATTCTTTAAAATTGTAAGTGTTAAAAAGAGGTAATAAATATTGAACTCTAAAAGATTTGTACAGCTTACAAAATACAACAAAGTGCAATAAGTACTGAGGGGACACATTATCACAAGCACATTTCCTCCCTTCAATAAGGTTCTTTCCCAGTTGTTGGACACATAAAGAAAATATGATTCTGGGCCAGGGCTAATTTTAAGGGGGATGTAATTCCTGACTAGCAGATTACATAATTTCATACTTTCCCTTGTAGCACATTGTCTTTCCATAAATAAACGCTTCACAGAATGTTTGTCAGTCTTGCATAGTGATAAGGGATTATCAAATAAAGCAGGTTTGCCCAAAGCAGCAAACTTTTGCGTAACATATTCAAGCTAGGGGATATAAAAACTCCGGTCACACCGAACACATTCATTAATTATGTTGTGACTGAAAGAGGCCATGTGATTTTCCTATATTGAGAGCCACAGCAAAAGAGGACCCAACTTAATAGACTCCTCAAGATATGGCAGAGCCAGTTCATCATGACAAAAGTAGTGGAGGGTTGAAAGAGGAAGTGAATGGAGACGTCTGCAAAAGTAGTTTGCCTCTGACTCCAGAGCTCGACATTCTCCATGAGCCCATATTCCGATACCATAACTGGCAACAGGTACGCATTGCTTAACCCTTTCCATGCGTCGAACGGCCGGGAGCCGTCCGACGTCACGGTGGGCGTGTGCGTGGGATGGCTCCCGGCCATCCTAGCACCCACGCACGGGGGAAGCGCTGGCGCTCCCCCGTGGGCCGCCCCTAAAGCTACCCCCACCCGCAATTGAAGGGGAAGCCCTTCCGCTTCACCCCCCTGTCCCCCCACCCGCATCATGTAATGACGTCAGCGCGCTCGCACGCTGACATCATTACATGATACCGGATGCCCTGGAAGCCATTTGCTTCCAGCGCGTCCAGCAGGTAAGATGCTATTTTATCCTCGGGGAGTGTGGGGGGCTTTTTAAAAAGGCATCGGAGGACAGGAAAGTGTTTTCCTTTCCTCCGATGTCTTTTTCAAGCATTCCTGCTGCACGATCGCGCATGGGGCACGATCGTGCAGCAGGAATGCTTGTTTTTTTTCTTTTTTTTAAAGGGCCTTTTGTTTCGGGGAGTGGCCCCTTGGGCAAGGGTCGCTCCCCTTGGGGGTGCATATTGTGTGGATGGGTCTGCCCCCCTTGGTGGGGGCTGATCTATAAATACATTTTAAAAAAAAGGCAGTATGTGACCACTAGGCCACCAGGGAATTTTTTATTTTATTTAAAAAGTGCCTTTGTGTCGGGGAGCGGCCCCTTGGGCAAGGGTCGCTCCCCTTGGGGGTGCAAATTGTGTGGATGGGTCTGCCCCCCTTGGGGGGGGGGGGGGGGGCAGATCTATAAATAATTTTTCTAAAAAAGGCAGTATGTGACCACTAGGCCACCAGGACATTTTTTATTTTATTTAAACAGTGTTTTGTGTCGTGGGAGCGGTCCCTTGGGCAAGGGTCGCTCCCTTGGGGGATACTTTTTAGTAGTGGTCTGCACCCCTTGTGGGGCAGATTGAATTAATATATATATTTTAAAAAGTTGCTGTGAGCCCACTAGGCCGCCAGGGATTTTTTTTTTTTTAAATGTTTTTGGGGAGCGGCCCCTTAGGCAAGGGCCGCTCCCCTTTGGGAATCATTTATTGTGGCCGTTTCTGCCTCCCTTTCGGGCAGATCGGCCTTGTTATTCTAGGCCCATCTGCCCCCAGAAGCCATTAGACACCAGGGATTGTTTGTGTTATTGGGGAGCGGCCCCTTGGGCAAGGGTCACTCCCCTTGGGGGATCATTTATTTTGGCCGTTTCTGCCCCCCTTGGGGGCAGATCGGCCTTGTTATTCTAGGCCCATCTGCCCCCAAGGGGGACAGAAGCCATTAGACACCAGGGATTGTTTGAGTTGTTTGGGAGCGGCCCTTGGGCAAGGGTCGCTCCCTTTATGTGGTATTTATTGTGGTAGTTTCTGCCCCTTTGGGGGCAGATCGCCATATGCTTTCAGGCCCATCTGTCCCCTAGGGGGGCAGAAGCCACTAGACACCAGGGCTTTTTAAATGTTGGTGTTGGGGAGTGACCCCTTGGGCAAGGGTCGCTCCCCCTTTATAAGGGTGACTTTTTTGGCTGTTTCTGCTCCCTGTGGGGGCAGATCGGCCTTATGCTTTTAGGCCCACCTACCACCTTTGCTTGGCTGGTGGATAGTGTGTGGACTAGTGCAGTATTTGCTTATGTGATTGTAATGTGTTTTTTCTCCTTTTAATTCTAGTGGAAAGCTTTTGATTCTTGTTTGCGGTTTCGGCAGTGGCTGATCCGTAGTTTTGCGTAGTTGCATTTTTTGGGTAAGAAAAACATTTTTGTTGTGTTTACTCCAATTGAGTATTAATGTCATGCATGAATGAATTTTTTGTAAGTGGTGTCATAATAGCAGCATATTTAGTTAGTGTTTTGTGCATGAAATTCTGTACGATGTGTTTTGCGTTGTCTTATGTGTAATTTTCTTTTTTTTTTTCTTTTTTAGTGGGATACTGTTGGTCCTTACTGTGTCTGTGCAGAGTAGGTGGTGGTGAGTCTAGCTGCTTCTGGCAAGTTAGTGGTATAGTGTTGGAGTATATAGGTCTTTGTGCTAAAGCTACATTTTGTTTATTTCTTTTTGTACAAAGGATTTGTTGTTGTTGACTTGTTTGACAAGTTACCTTTATTAGTAAGCATTATGGCTAGCCGTAGAATTACTGCTCAGCAGGTGGTTGGTATGCTTCTTGAATCTTCCTCTGATCAGGATTATGAGACTGACAGTGCGTCTGAGGGAGAGGAGGGAGGGGAAGATTCAGGCTGTGAGTTTTCTCTCCACATGGAATCATCGGATCATGAAGCTACTCTCAGTGCGGATGAAACTACTCTCAGTGCGGATGAAGTGCCTGTTTTAGAGGAGGACACTGAGGTTCCGATGGTGCAAGAGGCATCTGGATTGCAGCCTGGGGCTTTAAGGCTTCCCATTGGAAGTGCTGGACTCTGGGTTGATCCAAACATGGTGCAGCCGGTGTTGCCTGCCTTTAGTGGTGATGCAGGGTGTAGAGTGGATTGTGAACATTTTTTGCCTATACAGTTTTTTCAGTTGTTCATGGATGATGTATTTTTGAGTGACATTGTTGAGCAGACTAATTTGTATGCTGAACAGTTTTTGAGGGACAACAGTGCCAGACTTGGGCCCCGCTCTAGAGCTACCCGGTAGACTCCCACAAATCTGAATGAGATGAAGAAGTTTTTGAGTTTGACTTCTTTGATGGGCTTGATAAGGAAGCCGTCCCTGGCTTCATATTGGTCTACCAGTCCCTTGATGGCAACGGCCATATTTCCTGCAATTATGAGTCGTGATTGGTATTTACTTTTGCTTCGGATGCTGCATTTTGTTGATAATGCTTTGGCGTTGCCACGAGATAACCCTGTCTGTGACCGTCTTTTTAAGATTCGGCCTGTTCTTGATCACTTTGTAGATCTATTTTCAGAGATCTATACTCCAGGCAAAGAAATATCTGTTGATGAGTCTTTGGTCCTGTTCAAGGGCCGTTTGGTTTTTAGGCAGTACATTCCTAGCAAGAGGGCACGTTATGGAATTAAGATGTATATGTTGTCTGAGAGTAGGACAGGATATGTCTATAATTTCCGGGTGTACACTGGTAGGGATTCCACTATTGACCACCCTGGTTGTCCGTCCACTTTGGGAGTTTCAGAGAAAATTGTGTGGGATCTTGCTAGAGGACTGTTTAACAGAGGCCACCATTTGTACCTTGATAACTTCTACACTGCTGTGCAATTGTTTAAGGAATTGTTCAAAGTGGACACTTTTGCTTGTGGCACAATCCGCTCTAACCGTAAAGGTTACCCAAAAGAGCTTGTTTGCAAAAAGCTTCAGAGGGGACAGTGCAGTGCCTTGCGTAGTGAGGAACTGCTAGCTGTGAAATTTGTGGACAGGAGGGATGTGTACATGCTGACTACCATTCATGATGAGAGTACTTCACCTGTGACTGTTTGGGGTCAGGTTGCTGAAGTGCGCAAATCTGTGTGCATTGTAGACTACAATAAGCACATGGGTGGTGTCTATAGAGTAGATCAGAGGTAGGAACCTTACACTGCTATTCGTAAGGCTTACATTTGGTATAAGAAGTTGGCCATCCATCTCTTCAATTTAGCAACTTTCAATGTTTTTGTTGTGTACAAGGAGTGTTCTCCTGCGTCAAAGATGACTTTTGTTCAGTTTCAGGAGTCTGTGATAGGCAGCCTTGTTGTTGTGGAACAGGCAAGTGTTCCTAGAGTTGGAGTGGTGCAGGATGTGGCTAGATTGAAAGATCGCCACTTTCCTGATTTAATTCCTCCCACGCCCAAAAAAAACAATCCCTGTAAGAGATGTAGAGTCTGCTTGCGAAGAGGTGTGCGGAAGGAGAGTCATATGCACTGTGCCGATTGTCCTTCTAATCCTGGGCTGTGTGTGCCCACATGTTTCAGATTGTTCACACTCAACCGTGAGTCTAATAGTGTACTGCCTGGTCTGTATGGTTTTATATAGTTGTTCAGTTTCACGTTTGGCAATAGAATGATGTCTTTAGTTACTGCTGTTGTTTTTGTAGTTATAGTTTTCTATCTAGTTGCAATTGGTTTGTGTTTTCTTTCTTGTTAAAAAAAAAATTATGACGGAGTGCGTGGACTGGCGCTTGGCTGGCGGTGTGCGTGGACTGGTGCTTGGCTGGCGGTGAGTGGACTGGTGCTTGGCTGGCGGTGTGCGTGGATTGGCGCTTGGCTGGCGGTGTGCGTGGATTGGCACTTGGCTGGCGGTGTGCGTGGATTGGCGCTTGGCTGGTGGTGTGCGTGGACTGGCGCTTGGCTGGCGGTGTGCGTGGACTGGTGCTTGGCTGGCAGTGTGCGTGGACTGGTGCTTGGCTGGTGGTGAGTGGACTGGCGCTTGGCTGGCGGTGTGCGTGGACCAGCACTTGGCTGGTGGTGTGTGTGGACTGGTGCTTGGCTAACGGTGAGTGGACTGGCGCTTGGCTGGTGGTGTGCGTGGATTGGCACTTGGCTGGGGGTGTGCGTGGAGTGGCGCTTGGCTGGCGGTGTGCGTGTATTGTCGCTTGGCTGGTGGTGTGCGTGGACTGGCGCTTGGCTGGCGGTGTGCGTGGATTGGCGCTTGGCTGGCGGTGTGCGTGGACTGGCGCTTGGCTGGCGGTGTGCTTGGACTGGTGATTGGCTGGTGGTGAGTGGACTGGCGCTTGGCTGGTGGTGTGCGTGGACCGGCGCTTGGCTGGCGGTGTGCGTGGACTGGTGCTTGGCTGGCGGTGAGTGGACTGGCGCTTGGCTGGTGGTGTGCGTGGACCGGCGCTTGGCTGGCGGTGTGCGTGGACTGGTGCTTGGCTGGCGGTGAGTGGACTGGCGCTTGGCTGGCAGTGTGCGTGGACCGGCGCTTTGCTGGCGGTGTGCGTGGACTGGTGCTTGGCTGGCGGTGAGTGGACTGGCGCTTGGCTGGTGGTGTGCGTGGATTGGCGCTTGGCTGGCGGTGTGCGTGGATTGGCGCTTGGCTGGCGGTGTGCGTGGAGTGGCGCTTGGCTGGCGGTGTGCGTGGATTGGCGCTTGGCTGGCAGCGTGCGTGGACTGGAGCTTGGCTGGTGGTGTGTGAGTAGTGACTTGCTGCTGGTCACTACACACACTGCTAGCTAAACGCCACCCCACGCAATCCGTGAGCTGGTGTGGTTGCTGTGTCAGGAATGTGGGCGTGTGAAAGTGATGGGACCTTGAATGGCGCTGTCTGCTGGTGTGAGTGTTGTAATGTGCTGGGCCCGCGGCTGGCGGTGTGAATGGTTTTATATGTGTCACACGTTTGAAAGGTGTATGAATGGCCTGTAAAGAGGTTGGTGCCTTGTCGTGGCTTTACAGCTCACGAGCTGTGAGTCAATGGTTCAGTTTCTCGTCCTTTCAATTATTAACAGTGCATTTCATTTTTGTGAAATCTCTGGTTAATACAACTGTATATACTGAACCATCACTCACCCTCGTGCTAAATCCAACCGGTATGTATGTGTGCTTGAGGAGTAGGTGGTTGTGCAGAAATATTTGTCTTTTCTATCTTTCTCAAGCAGGGTGTACCTTGTCCCTTTTTGTGAATGTTGTAATGTGTTGGTTTTGTGCCTGGTGGTGTGAATGGTCTTGTGTGTATCACGTATGAAAGGTGTGTGAATGGCCTGTAAAGTGGTTGGGGCCTTGACGTGACTTTACAGCTCACGAGCTGCGAGTCACTGGTTCAGTTTTTTGTCCTTTCAATTATTGACAGTGCATTTCAATTTTGTGAAATCTCTTGTTAATAAAATTTTATATACTGAACCATCACTCGCCCTTGTGCCAAATCCAATCAGTATGTGTGTGTGCTTGAGGAATACATGGCTGTGCAGTAATCTTTGCTTTTTTGTCTCTCTGCCAAGGTGTACATTTCATCAAAGAAATACCTACCAACTGTAGATATTGTTGTAAACTAAACACCCATGGGATTATATGGTGATGTCTCTCTTGTGGATCCCAACAAGCTATCTTACCCACAATGTCCTGCAAACCTCAAAATGTGACTGTCACATTTTCCTTGCATTATTGTTCGGGAGACTCAGGGGAACGCTGTGGGGTAGGACATTTGTGCCGGCACGGTGATTCCACACAAAAATATGTGGAAAATGTGTTTTCTTCAGCTACATTTGAGGTTTGCAGGGCATTCTGGGTAGGTAAACGTTGGGGGATCCACGCAAGCCATACCTCATTGGACTCCCCCGGGTGTCTAGTTTTCAGAAATGTTTGGGTTTGGTAGTTTCCCAAGACGGCCACCGAGCCCGGGGCCAAAACCCCAGTTGCCCCCCCCAAAACCAGGTAGTTTTGTTATAGGTAATTTTGAAGTCTCCACAGTACGATTTGGGCCATTTCCTGTTGCAGCCACTATGCCTACCCACACAAGTGAGGTACCATTTTTATCGGGTGACCTGGTGGAATGCTGGGTGGGAGGAAATTTGTGGATCCACGCAGCTTCCAGAACTTTCCCACACAGAAATTTGAGAAAAAAGTGTTTTTTTTCAGCTAAATTTGAGGTTTGCAGGGGATTCTGGGTAGGAGAATGTTGGGGGACCCACGCAAGCCATACATCGCTGGATTCCCCCGGGTGTCTAGTTTTCAGAAATGTGTGGATTTGGTAGGTTTCCCTTGATGGCCGCCGAGCCCGGGGCCAAAAACTCATGGGACCCCCCCTTGCAAAACCAGGTTGGTTTGTGATAGGTAATTTTGATGTCGCCTCACTAGGTTTTGGGCCCTTGCCTGTCGCGGGTCCTTGACCCACCCACGCGAGTGAGGTACCATTTTTATCGGAAACCTGGGGGAACGCTGGGTGGGAGGAAATTTGTGGATCCACGCAGATTCCAGAACTTCCGCACACAGAAATTTGAGAAAAAAGGGATTTTTTCAGCTAAATTTGAGGTTTGCAGGGGATTCTGGGCAGGAGAATATTGGGGAACCCATGCAAGCCATACCTCGCTGCACTCCCCCAGATGTCTAGTTTTCAGAAATGTGTGGATTTGGTAGGTTTCCCTAGATGGCCGCCGAGCCCGGGGCCAAAAACTCATGGGACCCCCCTTGCAAAACCAGGTTGGTTTGTGATAGGTAATTTTGATGTCGCCTCACTAGGTTTTGGGCCCTTGCCTGTCGCGGGTCCTTGACCCACCCACGCGAGTGAGGTACCATTTTTATCGGGAGACCTGGGGGCACGCTGGGTGGGAGGAAATGTGTGGATCCACGCAGATTCCAGAACTTTCCCACACAGAAATTTGAGAAAAAAGCGATTTTTTTTTCAGCTAAATTTGAGGTTTGCAGGGGATTCTGGGTAGGAGAATGTTGTGGGATCCACGCAAGCCATACCTCGCTGGACTCCCCCGGGTGTCTAGTTTTCAGAAATGTGTGGGTTTGGTAGGTTTCCCTAGATAGCTGCCGAGACCGGGGCCAAAAACTAATGGGACCCCACTTGCAAAACCAGGTTGGTTTGTGATAGGTAATTTTGATGTCGCCTCAATAGGTTTTGGGCCCTTGCCTGTCGCGGGTACTTGACCCACCCACGCTAGTAAAGTACCATTTTTCTCGGAAGACTTTGGGAAACGCAGGGAGGATGGAATTTTGTGGATCCACGCAGATTCCAGAACTTTCCACCACAGAAATGTGAGGAAAATGTGTTTTTTTTTTTTACAATTTTTTAGGTTTGCAAGGGATTCTGGGTAACATAACCTGGTGACAGCCAGTCATGTCACCCCATCATGGATTCCTCTGAGTGTCTAGTTTTCAAAAATGTATAGGTTTGCTAGGTTTCCCTAGGTGCTGGCAGAGCTAGGGTTCAAAAACTACAGCTAGGCACCTTCCAAAAAAAAGGGTCATTTTTCACTGTGAAAATGTGGTGGGTCCACGTTGCGTTTTGGGCCATTTCCTGTCGTGGGCACTAGGCCTACCCACACAAGTGAGGTACCATTTTTCTCGGAAGACTTTGGGGAACGCAGGGAGGATGGAATTTTGTGGATCCACGCAGATTCCAGAACTTTCCACCACAGAAATGTGAGGAAAATATGTTTTTTTTAACAATTTTTTAGGTTTGCAAGGGATTCTGGGTAACAGAACCTGGTGACAGCCAGTCAAGTCACCCCATCCTGGATTCCCCTGGGTGTCTAGTTTTCAAAAATGTATAGGTCTGCTAGGTTTCCCTAGGTGCCGGCAGAGCTAGGGTTCAAAAACTACAGCTAGGCACTTTCCCAAAAAAAGGGTCATTTTACACTGTGAAAATGTGGTGGGTCCATGTTGCGTTTTGGGCCGTTTCCTGTCGTGGGCACTAGGCCTACCCACACAAGTAAGGTACCATTGTTCTCAGAAGACTTTGGGGAACGCACGGTGGATGGAATTTTGTGGATCCACGCAGATTCCAGAACTTTCCACCACAGAAATGTGAGGAAAATGTGGGTTTTTTTTAACAATTCTTTAGGTTTGCAAGGGATTCTGGGTAACATAACCTGGTGAGAGCCAGTCAAGTCACCCCATCCTGGATTTCCCTGGGTGTCTAGTTTTCAAAAATGTATAGGTTTTCTAGGTTTCCCTAGATGCCGGCAGAGCTAGGGTTCAAAAACTACAGCTAGGCACTTTGCAAAAAAAGGGTCATTTTTCACTGTGAAAATGTGGTGGGTCCACGTTGCGTTTTGGGCCGTTTCCTGTCATGGGCACTAGGCCTACCCACACAAGTGAGGTACCATTTTTCTCGGAAGACTTTGGGGAACGCGGGGTGGATGGAATTTTGTGGATCCACGCAGATTCCAGAACTTTCCACCACAGAAATGTGAGGAAAATGTGGGGGTTTTTTAACAATTTTTTAGGTTTGCAAGGGATTCTGGGTAACATAACCTGGTGACAGCCAGTCAAGTCACCCCATCATGGATTCCTCTGAGTGTCTAGTTTTCAAAAATGTATAGGTTTGCTAGGTTTCCCTAGGTGCCGGCAGAGCTAGGGTTAAAAAACTACAGCTAGGCACTTTCCAAAAAAAAGGGTCATTTTTCACTGTGAAAATGTGGTGTGTCCACGTTGCATTTTGGGCCGTTTCCTGTCGCGGGCACTAGGCCTACCCACACAAGGGAGGTACCATTTTTCTTGGAAGACTTTGGGTTACGCGGGGTGGGTGGAATTTTGTGGATCCACGCAGATTCCAGAACTTTCCACCACAGAAATGTGAGGAAAATGTGTTTTTTTGACAATTTTTTAGGTTTGCAAGGGATTCTGGGTAACAGAACCTGGTGATAGCCAGTCAAGTCACCCCATCCTGGATTCCCCTGGGAGTCTAGTGTTTAAAAATGTATAGGTTTGCTAGGTTTCCCTAGGTGCCGGCAGAGCTAGGGTTAAAAAACTACAGCTAGGCACTTTGCAAAAAAAGGGTCCTTTTTCACTGTGAAAATGTGGTGTGTCCACGTTGCGTTTTGGACCGTTTCCTGTCACGGGCACTAGGCCTACCCACACAAGTGAGGTACCATTTTTCTTGGAAGACTTTGGGGAACGGCGGGGTGGGTGGAATTTTGTGGATCCACGCTGATTCCAGAACGTTCCACCACAGAAATGTGAGGAAAATGTGTTTTTTTGGACAATTTTTTAGGTTTGCAAGGGATTCTGGGTAACAGAACCTGGTGAGAGCCAGTCAAGTCACCCCATCCTGGATTCCCTTGGGTGTCAAGGTTTCAAAAATGTATAGGTTTGCTAGGTTTCCCTAGGTGCCGGCAGAGCTAGGTTTCAAAAACTACAGCTAGGCACTTTGCAAAAAAAGGGTCATTTTTCATTGTGAAAATGTGGTGTGTCCATGTTGCGTTTTGAGCCGTTTCCTGTCGTTGGCACTAGGCCTACGCACACAAGTGAGGTACCATTTTTATCGGGAGACTTAGGGTAACACATAATTGTAGAGCAACTGTTATTACCTATTGACTTTCGATGTATTTCTGCCTTCCAAATGAAAGACAATGTATAAAAAAGAAGTCATTTTGAAAAATTACCTACAATTCTCATGCTAGTATGGGTACTCCCAATTTCGGAAATGTGCAAATATCTACTGTTTCTAAACTCTACATTTTGTTCCCATTTCAGAAATACATAGGTGTCTTTCATACCGATTTTTCCATGTATACATTTTCCCAGAATAATTGCTATTTACCCGGTACATAATAAAAAACCATTGCAAGACGCTGCTCAGTTATTGCCTCTGGGTTCATCGGGTTCTTGGTGAACCTACAAGTCCTATATATCCCCACAACCAGAAAGGTCCAGTGGATGTAACGGTTTAATTGCTTTCAAACAGCTGTCATAATTAGAAGAAGTTACAGGTGAAAACGTTGACACAAATGGCTGTTTTTTTCAACTAATTTTCAATTTTTCCTATATTTGTCTGTTAGTTTCTGTAAAGAAACCTTGAAGGATCTACACAAATGACCCCTTGCTGAATTCAGAATTATGTCTACTTTTCAAAAATGTATAGCTTTTCAGGATCCATTATTGCTTTCATACCCATTTCTACCATTAACTGAAAGAAGGTTGAAAGCACAAAAAATAGCAAAAATAGGCTATGTCCCAGAAAAATGCCAAAACTGTGTAAAAAATGTTGGTTTTCTGACAAAAGTCTGCTTGTCCCTGAAAGCTGGGAAGATGGTGATTTCAGCACCACAACCCCTTTGTTGATACCATTTGCAGGGGAAAAAACAGACGCTTTCAACTGTAGCCCTTTTTTCCCATTTTTCCCCCAAAAACAAAAATTTAGCTGTATTTTGGCTAACTTCTGGGTCTCCTCCAGGGGAATCCACAAACCCTGGGTACCTTTAGAATCCCCATGATGTTGGAAGAAAAGGACGCAAATTTGGCGTGGATACCTTATGTGGTCAAAAAGTTACAGGGGCCTAAGCGCGAACTACCCCAAATAGACGAAAAAAGGCTTAGCACAGGGGGGGAAAGGCCTAGCAGCGAAGGGGTTAAAGTATAGATATTGGCTTGCCCTCCACTGCTTTACAAATAATAAATAAACAGCATATAGCTTGCTTAAATTTTGTATTCTTATAGCTAACGTTTTCTGCCCAAGATCCTTTGGCATCAAAAACAAGACCTAAATAAGGAAATCTCGGGACACTCTCTAAGCTGTTCTCATTAACACATAGGGTATACAACAAATAGTGTTTGGGTCCACATGCCATGATTTGAAATTTAGTGAAAATGATTGAAAAGTTCAAATCCAACATAAATTCAGAAAAAGCTGATACCAAGAGCCTCAAAGCTTTTGGAAGGAGAAAGCAGTAAAAAACGAACCAAAAGCCGGAGAAAGCACTCAAAGCAACTGAGAGGAAGCAGAGCTGTGCAGCAGCACGGGAGAGCTGGGCCTGGGGCCTGCTCAATGGGGTCACGCTGCCACCTCCATTGAGTAGGTCCTGGGAGGAGATTGGGGCCCTGGGAGGTTATGGGCGGGGCTGGGCATGGAAACGGCCGGCAGGCAGGAGAGGCAACGAGGAAAAACAAGGAAAAGCAGTAAAAAAATAGACAAAAGCAGGAGAAAGCACTCAGAAAAACAGGGGGAGAGGAAGGAGAAAGCAATAAAAAATTAGGCAAAAGCAGGAGAAAGCACTCTGAAAAATGAGGGGAAAGGAAGGAGAAAGCAGTGAATAACGAGGCAAATGCACGAGAAAGCACTCTATAAAAGAGGGAAAGAGAATGCAGTAACAAGTTAGGCAAAAGCAGGAGCAAGCACTCAGAGAAATGGGGAGGAAGCAGAGCGGCGCAGCAGCATGGGAGGAGGGAGTGGCGCTGTGGTGCAGTGGGCGGGGCTAGGCGAGAGGCGGGAAAACAGGCGGCAGGCGGGAGCGCAAATGAAGAAAAACAAGGAGAAGCAATTAAAAACGAGCGAAAGCAGGAGAAGGCACTCAGGAAAATGGGGGAAAGGAAGGAGAAAGCAGTAAAAAATTAGGCAAAAGCAGGAGAAAGCACTCAGAAAAATGAGGGGAAAGGAAGGAGAAAGCAGTGAAAAACGAGGCAAATGCACGAGAAAGCACTCAATAAAAGGGGGAAAGGAAAGAGAAAGCAGTAACAAGTTAGGCAAAAGCAGGAGCAAGCACTCAGAGAAATAGGGAGGAAGCAAAGCGGGGCAGCAGCATGGGAGGAGGGAGTGGCGCTGTGGTGCAGTGGGCCGGGCTAGGCGGGAAAACACGCGGCAGGCGGGAGCGCAAATGAGGAAAAACAAGGAGAAGCAATTAAAAATGAGCGAAAGCAGGAGAAGGCACTCAGGAAATTGGGAAAAGGAAGGAGAAAGCAGTAAAAAAATTAGGCAAACGCAGGAGAAAGCACTCAGAAAAACAGGAGGAAAGGAAGAAGAAAACAGTAAAAACAAGGCACAAGCAGGAGAAAGCACTCAGAGAAACGGGGAGGAAGCAGTGCATTGCAACAGCACGGAGAGCTGGGCCTGGAGAGGGTTTTGTCCTTAAAAGTCATAAATAAGGAAGGCAAAAGGGGGGTGGCCCAGCCCAGTCTCTTCCTGCCAATGATGGGTGAAAACAGGCCTGCTTTTGGCCCAGGCCCATCCAGAGCTGCGGGAAACAAATAGGTGCTATATAGTGCATCAGGAATGTGGCCCCTCTTCCTGCACTCAAGGTTCCTGGGACATGCACTTCCCACCGGCAGCAGTAACAGTGATGGCCCGCACTGCAGGTAACAAGCAGGCACTATATAGCGCATCAAAAATGCAACCCTCCTGCACTCAAGACTCGTGGGACATGCAGTTCCTACCAGCAGCAGCAACAGCATTGGTCACTCAAATATTCCAATCCAAGCGTACAAGAAAGGATTTTGCTGGCAGAAAGATACATAGGGTAATTTGGTCTGTGCACTCCAAGGTGGATGATGTCACTCCCCTGCCGACCTGCGCTGACTAGCTGAAGTCCTATGCAACCTGCAGAGCTTCGGGGACTGCAGCACGTGCCAGCTAGGATCCACTTCCAGGATCAAGACCTCCTCGCTCCCACGGCCTTACAATCCAGAATACGTGCTAGCTAGGATCTGCTTCAAAGATCAAAATATCCACAACCCAAAGGCCTTGCGATCCAGAACACCTGTCCGTGTCAGCGTTATGAGGCGGATTCTCTGTGTGGTCCCAGCGGTTGGTGAGGTCTTGTCCCCTGCAATCTGAATATAGTCAGAAAGTAGCATCTAGAGAGGAGTGCCTCTGTTCTGAACTTAACTGTTCTTCATTGCAGACCTCATGAGAGAATTTTTCCAATGACCATCTTGGCACATAGTTTTAATTCTCAGTTCAGTCCACTTAGGGTCATTGACGATTCTGTTACCATTGAAGATGAATGTTATGATATTTGCAGGGAGATTGGATCTCTGATTTTTTTCTTTCATGTCCTGCCAAAAATCTGATAAATACCAGACTGGATTACATGCCAACAATAGGAAGGACTAAATACGATACGCAACTGCCTTGACTTTTAGAGCAAGAGCAACTGATTAATTATTTGTGAACATTTATCACTTGCCAGACCCTCCAGGATTTTGTGATTTGCAAAACAAATTGTGAAATTGGAATTTTTGTGAAAATCCCACAATTTTTACAAAATCACTACAAAAACGTATTCATCCCTCCTTTTATTGGAACTGCGCTGCTGCACTGGGCCAATAAAATTAGGGTGGGCAGGAGAGAGGTGTTTTCATTCCCTTTCTCCTGCTTAGCAACACCACTTTGAACTTCTTGTGAGCAGAGCCTACCTCCAGGTATTTCAAAACAAAGCCTGCTGGAGACGGGACACAGAAGGTGAATGTCTGTGTCTTGGTGAACGTCTGTGTCTTCCTTGGAAGGCTTTCTCCTGGTCCCCAGCTCCTTGCCTTACAGGCATCATCCTGCCCTCCCCCACCCACCTGCCCTTGCTTTTCGACCCCAATCCAGTAACCATTACTTTGCAGCCCCCTCTGCTTCCATCTAATAGCCCTTTAGGTATTCCACCCCTTCCTGTAAAGAATGACACTTCACGGAATAAGTTGAAAAGTTTAATTCTGCTGGAAGCACCAAAATCAGATAGGAGACGAACCGCTTGAATGCCCTCTTGCTCCGCCGACTCCTCAGACAGTTGTCCTTACAATCTAGAATCCCCAAAGGTAACCAGGGAACAGCACGAGGAATTGCATTCAAGTAAAAACAATTACATAACACTTCCCTTTGACCTTCCGGATCACTGACATAATATCGACAGACACAATATCCACCTACCAAAATATCGTAACAAAAATATCGATTAGACTAATATCGACTTCCTATACTTAATTTTAAAAAACACACAAATATCGACTACAAAATATCGTAAAACATTTATATCGTTTTCAACATTATCGAACTCAAAAATATCGGGATAAGTAATATCGCACACATTAAATAAACATACAAAATAACAAAAATATCGATAACAAAAATATAGACAACACAATTATCGTTAAAAAATATATCGACAAGTTAAATAATTTATTATAACTCAATACATACCCCCCAAAATATAAAGATAGCAATAAAGCACTTAACAAACATTATAAATCACTTAACACATATTTAAAAAAATATCAAAACAATTTCTTCAACATTTATAAATACACAAATATTATTTACTACTCCAAACATAATAATAGAAATAAAATGTAACTCTTTAACATTTAAAAAGTTATAAATATCAAATAATATAGTACACCATTTTTTTTAATTTAAAAAAGTAACTGAAACTTAATGAGCGTTTTCCATATATAGAAAACAACTGAGAAAATAATTAAAACAAACAGCTAACAACCAATTAAATACACATACAATTAAAATAACCCAATAAGATTGAAACAATAATTAATAACACACTATATAAACACACAGAAATTCAACATTATTTTACCTTGCAACCAAAAAAGAAACAATAAGGAGAAACTCTGCCGGATTGTTGACCCAACACTGAACTGCATTACAGAAAACGCGGATTACATCTCCACAAAGTAAGTTAAAAAGCATTTTAAAACAACTGCTACTAAAAATGCTGTCTAAACAATTTTGTATGAACAAAATAATTAATATGTACTTTTTAAATTATATCTCCTCTACAGATAATTCTGAACAACCTCAAAGAACAGCAGAACAGTGTGAAAAGTCAATTTACAAATAAGGCAAGTGTTACTCTGAGATTAACTAAAACAAGTTTTTTAAATACCAAACAGAAGAACTACCTAACCACAACTCCCCCCCCCCCCAGCTAAAAACGCAATAAAACAGATTAATTAATATTACTCTTTTTTTTAACAGGAATCTCTACAGAAAAACCAAAGCCAAACTGCAGAGAAAAACAATCAACATTGAAAAAAGTCTTCAAATTCAACATTGTAAGTATAAAATTGACATTGTTCACTTTCAGAAAATAAAACATAACAGTAAATATTTTATTAATTTTTTTATACATTTCTCTTAGCATTTGAAGCACCACCATGACAGAAGGGGCCCAATTCACTACTTCCCAAAAAGCCAAATTATTATTATGTTATATGGGGTATGTGTACTCCCAAGAAATGCAAACAGGGGAGAAAGTCAACTGGAAATGCAGCAAATATTATTCTAACAAATATTATGGAAGAGCTGCTACAAAGGAAACAACTGTATTATAAGTTAGAGAACATAACCACCCCCAGGGCTTTAAGTGGGAAAAAAACTGGGGGTGCTCTAAAAGGGGCGGGGCAAACTTCTTAAAGGGGTGTGGCCTATCCAAGTAGGGGCGTGGTCTAAATAAAGATATGTATGGATAAGCCATACACCCTCCCCAGAGGCGCAAGTAGAGCCAAATTTTGAGGGGGAGAGGGGCTAAGAAAACATTTGGGGGGGGGGCTAATTCTTCAAGCAATAGGCAGAGTGGAGCTGCAGGGGCTCTACAAAGGGGTGAAAAACAACAAAGCCTCATTAACAAGCAAATGGTCTTATAAAGACCTGTGAAGTACTCGGATGCAGCTGTGTGTGTTAGGAGGCTGGTTGCAGGATCGCAATCTTACGCTTACCAAAAATAAGGCGCTAAATCTATGAAATTACAAGTTTTTTTGTTATCCTTAGTTCTACGTAACTTACCCAACAAACAAAGCTTTACTCAGAATGACTCGGAGATAGGTGCCTGAAAAGTCATTACCTCTTGATGTGATGGACAGGCGCGCAACGCCCATTGGGCTCAAAGGGCTTCGGTCCCCCCCCATCCTCCCCATTGTGTGTGGCAGCCCGGACTAAGATAGCTTCCCGGGCACGCTCACAGCCCCACCCGAGTACTTCACAGGTCTTTAAAAGACCATTTGCATGTTAATGAGGCTTTGTTGTTTTTTCACCCCTTCTTAGAGCCCCTGCATCTCCACTCTGTGGTCCCATTCACCATCAGAAATAACTCTGCTTGTGATGCTGGCCCTTTCCCCTGTCACGAGAGACTCTGGGTGTGATGGTGACCCCCTTTCCGGATTCGAAGCAGGTTAGACATGATTGTCCTTATCAGGAGTGAACGAGATGGGTGGCTACGTGGCAGGCACGACAGCCTCACAGTGACTCCACTGCATGTGATGTTCCCGTCACTGACAGCAGCAGCAGTGCTGAAAGCTGCCACTTGGGTGGGACAGAGGCCAGTAACTCCCCTGTCTCCTCCTCTCAGGAGAAGAGGGCAGGGAGCACCGCCGGCCTCCCAGAGCGGTAGCGCTGCAGGGAGCATGGGAAAGGGCCCTCACACTGGTATTTCCTACCTCCTGCGCGCTCCCGGCTCGGAGCCGCGTGCTCGGAGGAGCTGCGCACGAGAGGCATCCGGGGCAGGGGTGAACCAGAGACTACCGGGAAATGCGCAGTGGAGTAAGAGAGAACGCTACGCGTACAGGGGGTCTGACACGGACCCCCAAAGTACGGCTCCGACAGCTCTTACGAGCCGGAGTGCGCGGCTCGGTCGGACTGCTCGCGGCGCGCATCGTACTTACCCGGCCGGGAAACGTCTCCATTGCGCGGTGCGAGTCGAGTCCGAGCGAGTCGGTCGGAGCGGTTCGAGCCGGGAGCGAGTCGGTCGGAGCGGTCGGGACGCCCGGACGAGTCGGTCGGCGATTTCGCGATCGTACTCGCTCGGCCGGACCCGCGTACGGTTCGGTCGGGAAACAGGGCTCCGAATCGGATCCGGTAAAGCCGAATCCGATTCGGAGCCCTACCGGCCGAGATCGGATCGGCCCCTACATGTTATTCCATACGTCAAAGGGAGGTGATGATAAGTCACACCCTCTGCTACAGATGCAGGCAACTGCATACAAACATAGAAATCTCTTACATCCATTGTTTCTACATACTCATATAATAATTTAGTAAAAACATTTTTAGAAAAATCTGTTATTGATTTGTCCTTGTGTAATTCTGCACTACTTTTTAATATAACTGGTTCTTGAGTGTTAGCTCCTTTTTCTTTCTCAGTGTTATTAGACGTTTCTACTACAGCTAAACTAATTGGAATAGTGATTGCTAAAACCACCCATACTGTTATTAATAATCCTGTACAAAAGCAGCACATCTTACACCATCTACTTAAAAACTCACATTTACATTTTCCATCTCTAGTATTCTCCATTTTGTTTTATAACCTTATTTATTTGTTTTCCAGAAAATTGTGTCACTACACCTCAGGAATGACTTATTTGCCACTCTGTACTCCAATGTTTTGTCTTTGCTTGGTACTTTCTTTTAATTCTTTCTCAGAATTCTTTCTTTGTCCTATCCGGTAAAATTCGTCAGATCCAGTGTTTTGTCAAATCCGGTAGAAACTATTTAAACTTCTTCAGGTTTGTTGCACCTCACCTTCTCCCATTAGGTTTCTTTGTTCTGGGTTCTCGTGAGTGTTCTTTTCTTCTTTGTTATCAGTCAAAGCAAGATACAACCATTCAGGCGATCTATACTTCGGATTTACCTTCTTTACTCTTTTCGTTTTCTGCAAGTGTTTTCCACCTTGTTTTTCTTGCTCTCTCTGACTTGTTATCTCATTCACTTGTTCAGCACTTTTCCCATCTAACCTTATGATTCTGTATCTTAATTTTCTTACTTCGTTGGGCCAATTGTCTCCTTTTCTTGGCCTTTTTGCCTCACTTCCTTTTTCCTCTCTTTCTGTTTTCCAATTTCTTTTTCTTGACTCTAGTTTTTGGTTTCTTTCTTCTCCACTTTCTTCAGACTCTGTTTCAGTTCTTTCGTTATTGCCTCTTATTTTGAAACTTATAATGTCATTTTCTTCCTCTACTTGTGGTTCTTTTCTTATCTTCCTTCGTTCACCTATTTCTGTCCCTCCTCGAGGTTCTTCCGAATTTGTGTCAGTCTCTCTATCTGCTTCTAAATTTCCCTGTTCTCGTGTTTGACTATTTGTCCCTATTGCTCCTCGGGGATCTTCCAATTTTTCTAGCTTTTTGTTTGAAACTCTCCCTTCTTCATCTATTAATATTATCTCCGAAGGATTTTCACCACAACTTGTACTTGGTTGCTCACTGTTACTATCTTCTGGCTCAGTTTCTTCTCTTATGCTTTCAAATTTCCAATTCCTTTTTAGAATTTCTTCACAATCCGAATGATCTGTATCAGATTCTGAACTGGTATCTGATATTTCCAGATGTCGACTTACAGGTTGATCTTCAAGTTCTGGAACTTCAGCTATTTCCTCTACTTCTTCTGTCGTTGCACTTGTAGTTGGGTCTTCCAGATGTCGACTTACAGGTCGATCTTCAGGTTCTGGCACCCTGTCTGTTTCTTCTTCTGCTTCTGATGCTGAACTGTTATCCAATACTTCCAGATGTCGACTCACTTGTCGATCTTCAGGTTCTGGAACTCTGATGGTGTGACTGGCATGCACCCAGTGTTTCACTCCTGCACACTTGACTGCAGTGGCTGTCACCAGGATCACTTGTCGTGGTTCGTCCCAGCGAGGAACCAAACAGTTTCTTCTCCTGTGGACTTTTATGCGGACCCAATCTCCTGGATTCAAGTCGTGAGCTGGTTTTCTTTCAAGAGTGGTCGCATCCGGTCCAACCTGATGAAACACAGAACGCACTACATCAGCCAATCCTTTGCAATAATCCAGCACTAGATCATCAGTTATAGTCAGTAGTTTGTTGACAGGTACTTGTGCTTGTCTCATTGCTCGTCCCATAATTATTTCATGGGGACTGAGTCCAGTTTTCCTTTCCGGAATACTTCTGATTGTCATTAAAACTAATGGCAAGGCATCTGGCCATTTGAGTCCTGTAGCTTGACACATTTTTCCTAACCTGTTCTTAATTGTTCCATTCACTTGCTCTACGATTCCAGAAGCCTCTGGTCTGTATGCACAATGCAGTTTCTGTTTAATACTAAGTGCTTCACAAATCAGTTTAACTAATTCATTTTGGAAATGTGTTCCTCTATCTGTTTCAATCGTGACTGGAAAACCATACCTCGGAATGAATTCTCTCAGCATAAGTTTTGCTACCGTTATTCCATCATTCCTTCTGGTTGGGTATGCCTCCACCCAATGGGAAAACAAACAGACGACCACTAGGACATACCTTAGTCTGTTGCTAGGTGGCATTTCAATAAAATCCATTTGCATTCTAGTGAAAGGACCTCCTTCTCGTCCTATTGTTCCTAGACTCACTACTGTCTTCCTTCCTGGATTTATCTGTTGACAAATAAGACATCTCTGACAAAGACTCTCAGCTATGGCTCTGAATTTTGGATTATACCATGTTTGTCTAAAAAGTCTGATCATTGAATCTCTCCCAATATGGGCTTGTCCATGGTACAGCCGTGCCATGTCAGAAATCATGCTATCAGGCATAACTGGTCTTTCATCTCTGTAAACCCAAACATCATTTTCTTCATGTTTTCTACATCCTGCCTTTATCCATGTATCTTTTTCCTCATCATCTGCAGCTTCCTGTAACTGTCTCACCTCATCCCATGTCTCAACAGGGTTAGTAAAAAGCAAAGGACAAGAAATATGCTCTCTTTCTCGACTTTTGTTTAAAGAAACCACATTCTTTGCACAATACTGTGCAATCTCGTCAGCATATTTATTACCAACAGTTATGTAGTCTTCCCCATTTTTATGTGCATTGCACTTTACAACAGCAATCTGTTTAGGCAGCTGTATCGCCTCAAGCAACTTTTTCACAAAATCTCCGTTTCTAATGGGTGTTCCTGCAGACGTCAAGAAACCCCTTTGTGACCAAATCTGACCAAAGTCATGCACCACCCCAAAGCCGTACTGGCTATCTGTCACAATCGTAACCCGTACATTTCTTCCCAACTTGCATGCTTGAATCAGAGCTACTAATTCTGCGACTTGGGCAGACCGTATCCCTTTCAGACAAGATGCTTCCATTACAGTTGCTACTGTGCAAACTGCATATGCTGCACTTAGAACTCCATCACTCGTTCTCAAACATGAGCCATCCACGAACATAATATAATCTGATTCTTTTAAAGGCTCATCTCGTATGTCAGACCTTGGTTTTGTACAATATTCAAGCACATTCAGACAATCGTGATCTACTTCATCCATTTCAATTATACTTTCTTCATCTGGTAACGATGTCGAAGGATTCACATTCATACATCTGTCAATGGTCACATTATCTGCACTCAAAATTACTTTTTCATACCTAGTCAGCCGACTATGTGTCATGTATTGGGTTTTCGTTCTTGTCAAGAGAATTTCCACAGAATGGGGAACATATACTCTCAGTGGATATCCCATCACTATGCCTTCACTCTGTTCCAGACTCACACAAGTAGCAGCAACTGCTTTCAAGCATCCAGGCAACGCTTTCGCTACAGGGTCTAAAACAGCTGAAAAATATGCAATGGGTCTTTTCATAGTTCCATGTCTCTGTACCAAAACTGAAAATGCACATCCATCTCTTTCACTGCAATACAGCTCAAAATCTTTCTCATAGTCAGGCATTCCTAATGCTGGAGCCTCACATAATTTCTTTTTCAGCTCTCTGAATGCTTTCATTTCTTCATCATTCATTTCAAAAGGATCTTTAACATCCTTCTTTGTCAGTTTTTGCAATGGTTTAGCAATCAGTGAAAAACCGCTTATCCATTGTCGACAATATCCAACCATTCCCAAAAACATTCTTACCTCTCTTTGTGTCATTGGAGCTCTCATTCCTTGAATCATTTTTATTCTTTCAGTCGTTACCTTTCGCACTCCTTTCTCAATTTTATGACCTAAATACTGGACTTCTTGTTGACAAAACTGCAATTTTGAAGGGGACACTTTATGTCCTCTTTTGCTAAATGATTCAGCAAAGCAATTGTATCATTGACACATGCTTCCTTTGTTTTTGATGCCACCAGTAGGTCATCAATATACTGAACCATCACTGACTTTTCTGGCATTTTTAAATCTTCCAATGATTTCTTTAGAATCTGATTAAAGATTGAGGGACTTTCTGTGTACCCTTGAGGAATTCGGCACCATGCCAAAATACGCTCTCCAAACCTAAACGCAAATAGTGGCTGGCTATCTGGATGCAATGGAATAGAGAAAAATGCATGACATAAATCAATTACTGTGTACCATTCTGCTTCACGTGGAATCTGGTATAGAATCACAGCAGGGTTCGGTACTATTGGGCAACAAGGCACAACAATTTTGTTTACCTTCCTCAAATCCTGTACAATTCTATATGTTCCGTTTGGCTTTTTCAGTCCCATTATTGGCGAATTACATGGACTGCTCATAATTTCTTTTAAAATCCCTTGTTCAATCATTTTATTTATTACTGGCGTTATTCCTTCAATTATTTCTGGTGTCAATTTATACTGGGGCGTATTTGGGTAACTCGTTCCCTCTTTCACTGTTATTTTAACGGGATCTACTCCTTTCATTAATCCTACATCTTCTCCTGTAAAGTCCCACACTTCTTCTTTCACTGTCTTTTTCAATTCCATTGGGATTTTCTCTGCATCAAATACAGGAAACAAATCATTTACTTCTGGTTCTAAATTCACCATTGTCATTTTATACAGCACATCCTCATCTGGAGTCTGAAATGCAATTCCGTCTGGGGTACAATAGATAGTGCAATTCATCTTGCACAATAAATCGCGTCCTAATAGGTTCACGGGACTACAATCGCATACCACAAATCGGTGCATTTCACTAAATGGACCAATTCTTACCTCCACTAATTTAGTAAGAGGCGTCTTAATTTGCTGATTTGAAACTCCAACTACTTGGATATGTTCACCTGAGAGAGGAAGGTTTGGTATTTCCACTGACCTAACAGTAGAACGGGTAGCTCCAGTGTCAACAAGGAATGTTACATTTGCACCATTCACTTCTCCATCCACAAATGGACCAGACTGATCTACCTCTAGAGTTGCGCCAAGCACGCACTCTTCCCCTCTCCTAGGCACCGTCAGAAACTTTCATCCGTGTCATCCTCATCCTGTCGTAACCAATATTGAGAAATTGCAGCTGCACGCGGCAACTGTGTTACCTGTTCTCCTCCGTAGAATCCTGTTTCTGCACTGTATTTCTGTTGGTTAACACTCTTGGGAAGTGGTGGTTGTGGCACCTGACCTTGTTGAGTAACTACCTCACTCTGCACCTGTGAATTTAATGATTGATTTTCCACATTAGGTTTTGGAGGAAATTTACACTCGTTTCTCCAATGTCCTAGCTTTCCACAGTTGTGGCATGGCCACTTTTTCTTTGCCTCATCTATGCTCATTTGTCCTTTTCCTTTACCTATATTAGGTCGGGATCTAACCTGTCCTGTTTCATTACCAGTATTACTCAATTGAGCTTCTTGCTTCTCTGCAACTTTCACCTGTGCCCACATGGCCTTTTCTTTCAATTTACGCTGTCTACTCTCAATATCATCACTGCAATACTTAGCATATCTCAAAACCTCGTCCACTGTGCTATTCTGCCAACAAATCATATGCTGCTTAATCATTTCACTTATCTCTGGTTTCAATCCATATACAAATCTATATACAAAATGACTCATATCCTTCTCATTTAGTGTCTCATAACCACTGTACTGTTTGAAAACTAACAACAGTCTCTCATAATATGCATGCACTGATTCTTTACTTTCCTGCGTTGTTCTGTCTATTTTTACCCAATCTGTTTCTTTAGGTGGAATCTTATTCTTCAAAAAGGTAATTACTTGGTCGTACTTCCTCATCACTTCTGGTCCTGGCGCTCCTGTTTTAGCGTCCCTTGGATATTCTACAGTTGGCCAATCAATAGTAATCTTACATTCTGTCCACAAATCAGCTGGCACTACTATATCAAACAATCCATCCAGATCTATCCACAACACCTTTGAAACCTTAACAAATCTTTCCACTTGTCTGTACCATTCTACTGGCTTCTCTCTCAACTTTGGGAAGTCATTTGTAAATGACAGTATATCCTGTCTGGTCCATGGAACATGCACATAACTACCACCTGGAGTTTCTCTCATCGGGTATTCCCTTACAACTGGTTCCTTATCTGTCACTGCAAAAGCCAAAGATGCTTTATCTGTTGTTTTCTCATTCCTTTTCGACCATCTATTTCTCCATCTATCCACATCACCCCATTTTCTCAATAAAACAATTAACTCTTTTATTTGGGTCAGTCTTCCTGATGTGTTCAAATTCTCTATATCTTTCTCACAAAAATCTACTCTGTATGGTTTCTGCAACTTTCTTACTTTTACAAACTCTACTCCTAGTTCACTTGCTGTCTCTTCCAATTTGTCATGTAAATTTCTAGCTCTCCAAGTAAGACTTTTGCACAAAAACATAATCTCATCATCCTGATAATTTTTTAATTTTTCTGTACCAATTGTTCCTAAAATCAATTCTTCCATGTCTATTTTCAACCTAATTACATCTAATGGTTTCACTTCCGTTTCTTTTGTTTTTAGCGCTTTCATCCATTCATTTAACTCATCTGGAGTCGGACCTACAGGCGTACTATTTAATTCTATCCAATTGCTACTTCTTTCTGGTGTCCCTGATGCAGACTCCGTCACCATAGGCATTCTCCTAATCTCATTCTCATTTATCGTCAAATTAGTAGGTGGGCTTGGTCTATAGGTACTAGCCAAATTGTGTGCACCTTCATTATTCAGTTCCATCCCTTCTCTTTTTCTTTGCAAATGTGAATTCATGGGAATCACTAAAGAACGTTCATCAATTTTCTGATTCTCAAAAATTGGCATTACTGGACCTATCGTTACTGGTACAGTTACAGCTTCCATATTCTTTGTCAATGCTCTTATTTTCTCAGTCAATTCTCTTGTGGTTTTTGCTAATTCAGTTGCATTGTCACTTTCTATCTCTTCATTTTGTGAAGTTTTTAATTGATCTTGTGACCTATTTGTCTCATCTCTTCGTTCGGGATTTTTATTCCTCCCAGTTTCCATTGGCGGTGCATTAGGTGTCACCACCGCAGAAGTCTGTTGGTATGGAGGTGGGTTTCTGTTTAAAATATCTTCCAGCAATTCGTCATCCGTTTCACTACCACCATACACATACTTTTCTACCACTACATGTTTCTTTTTCTCGGTACACTTTCTCTTTGCTTCTTCCTCAACTGTAAAAGCTGGAAACAAACCTCCTGTCATGTTAGCACATCTCCAACGCTTTATTCTGTCCTCATGATTTACTCCCCATAACCTTCCAGGCACAAACTCATGATTCTTTAATCCTCTGAATCTCTCTCGTTCATACATCTCATCTTCCCATTCCGTTAAAGCTTCAAACTGTGTGGTCAGGTCTAGGTTCTAACATTGCCATCTTTTCTCTCAAGTTCCATAGTACAGCTACATTAAATGAACCATTCTCAGGGAAAGCCAATGCTCCATCATTCTTGGTATATTTTGTCCAATTTTCTAACCATATGCATGTATGATATCCATATTTCAGCATCATATGCGAAGCTGGTGATTTCGGCGGAGGAATTATTTGTCCCTCTCTAGTCACTACCTTTTTGTCTTTCTTAAAGAAATTCTTAACTTTCGTCATCCATGACGTTTTCTCTCTACCATACTCATAATACGACATGATTCACAATCTCTTTTCTCCTCAAATGATCCATAATTCAACACTGTTCTGTATGCGTTATTCCAACCAATCCTAGCGCGACTCACACCAACACTCCAATCAGAGCAACTTCCACGTCACCAGCGTTATCTGACCAATCCTAGCGCGGATTCACACCAAAACGTCCAATTCAGAGCGATTTCTGTCTGACCAGCGCACTGACCAATCCCAGCGCGACTCTTGTCTACGTCACTTCTGCTCTTGACCCCTCCTTTACAAAATTTATCGGCAATTTCTTTTTCAACAATTCTTCGTTAGTTACAACATTCAAAACACATTTCCATTGTCTGATTCGCTAAACCAAAGAGATAGCTTTGACCATTTACACAAGAACTCTGTATTTTCCAGTAGGCAGCGCTTACCTCTACCCTACCACAGAATTTTCAGTTTCACCGATAAAGTAGTACTTCCCTCTACCTTACCCTTCTTTCAAGCAATCAGTAACCCCGTTTCTCTAGGGATAAAACACATGTGGAGACTATACTGCTCCTGAGAATTAAGGCCAGAGTTTCACAAGAAAACCGATCACTATTTCACTTACACACCTTTTATACGGAAAATGTCCCTATCATAACACAACCTGCGTTATTACCAATATGAATTCAGACAATGCACCATTCCATGTGACTTCTCTTGCCACACGTGTTCCACTTCCTACTTCCCGGAAGCGTGAAAACTTACATATAACATAACGCGACTCAACATTAAGGGGTCGATTCCGATTCGGGCCGGAAATTTCTCCGACCGAGCCGGACCCGGAGAGATTTCCGACCGAATCGGACCCGTGCAGTCCGACCGAACGAGTACGATGCGCACGTATGCCATCGGACCCGAGTCGGTCGGTCTCCCATTGAAGTCAGAGGGAGCCGGTCGTACAATGCGTACGCGGGCTCCCATTGACTCAATGGGTGCGAGTGCGGACAAGTGCGCCCCTACAGCGGGTACGCGGCGAAGCGATTCGCGCCGTACACGCACAGGTAGGGGGACCCATGGGTCCCCCTCTGTGTGACTCGCGCGGCTACGCGTACAGGGGGTCCGACACGGACCCCCAAAGTACGGCTCCGACAGCTCTTTCGAGCCGGAGTGCGCGGCTCGGTCGGACTGCTCGCGGCGCGCATCGTACTTACCCGGCCGGGGAACGTCTCCATTGCGCGGTGCGAGTCGAGTCCGAGCGAGTCGGTCGGTGCGGTTCGAGCCGGGAACGAGTCGGTCGGAGCGGTCGGGACGCCCGGACGAGTCGGTCGGCGAATCCGCATCGTACTCGCCGGCCCGGACCCGCGTACGATTCGGTCGGGAAACAGGGCTCCGAATCGGATCCGGTAAAGCCGAATCCGATTCGGAGCCCTACCGGCCGAGATCGGAATCGGCCCCAAAGTGTTAGACATGAACTTATCAATAATCACTAATCAATAATCAATAATCACCAAACTAATCTATAGTAACCATAACTCTGCTACCAAGAAATCTGATCCAGCGCTAACAATAAAAATTATTCTCCTATATGCTTCGGTCATCCAGGTGCAACTATTCCTCCAACACACAAACTATATCCATATGACGGTGGGGCCCATAACACCGCACATACATTCACTTACTCATTTATTCCCTGGATTTCCTCCGTCCTTAACCTAGGAGAAAACGATTCGCTGGAAAGAGACGGGATACCTCTTTAACATGACATAATGTTTCTCATTTGCTTTTAAGGTATTCCGCTCATTGGTCGATGGACCAACTAGTAGGAATCAGTTGATGGTGATTAAGACCAGCCCAATCACAATAAACTCTTTATCAATTTACTTTAATCATTGAGCTAAAGAATCACTGAGTCATTTGTTTAAAGAATAATAAAGTTTATATAAAGTTTTGATGCAAGAAATGAAGTTTTAAGTTTATTATTCAGATCTATTACATTTATCATCAATATAAGAATAAATTGAAATTGCAATGCATATCTATTAGACGGAAAAATAAGGTTATCATAGTAAGAACTCTAAAAGATCAATCTATCTGTCTTGGAAAAATCTAATAGTTCTAAATGAAAAATCTATCAGGAAAAATTCTCCTAAAGCAGCATCTTATACTCAACTGGAAAATAAAAATAGCCGCAGCAGCATCAGCTCGTCAGCATCAGCAACCGCAACTTCACCCATCTACAGCATCTAACTTCTCCAGCATCTGCTCTCCAGCAACTGCTCTCCAGCAACTAACCCCTCCCACCAAGAGTAGGTCTTCTTATACCCTAATTCTAGCTTACTGAATAAAATGTTACATCTTCATGGTGTGATTCTTTCTCATTGGTCCACTCAGGCCCATATACATTTTAATCAAACTTCCTGGTCTTAACCAGTTCCTTGTGGAATGTCCATGCTTGCATCGTTTCCCACAGTTCATGTCATTGCTCATCCGCTTCGATCAGTCCAATTTGTATCTTTTTCTGCTACTTTTTAGATTTAACAGTTCCGTCCATTGATTCAGTTGGACTTCTCACGCTTCTTGCTGATCATCTTGGCACACATCTGCTCAGAAAGGTCACAATAGCCTTGACCATACTTCCATCTTAGCCTCTCAGCACCAGCACGTGATCATCCTTTTCCACAGCCTCTCTCCTCTATCACATGGTTCCCTGCTCATGCGTACTCTATCAAATGGCGGCCATTTTATATCGCTGCTCGACAGGCCTAAGCGCACTATTTTCAAAGATAAACAAAATATTGTTAAAACAAAGAAATATAAACCCTTTCGTTTCCCTCCCGTCTTTCTACGTACCCCAATTAGGTATTACCTAGCAAAAAGCAACATATAAAGCTGTCCCTTACTTACCATCGCTTTATTTTGCAACCACACGTTTTATTTAAAAGCACAGATCATGCGTTTATTATTTAATTAGTACGCAAATATTATGTTATGTTAGACACGTAAACAATTATAAGTTGATTATTTTGCACACGGAATAGCGTGTTACCTTTAACCCTTCACATGTAACATACATTGTTGGTTATTTACTTAAACAAACATGTTTATTAATTATTTTACGAAAATTATTAGGAGGTTAAAAATTTTTCATTTACCCTGCTCCATCAACTCCCCCTTTGGTGATTTTTAATATCACCACAAAACCCAAGTTATACAATTCTTTCAGACAGCATATATCTTTTATCCATTTGCTTTTGTTAGTTTACACAACTGTATCCCTTTCAACTTGTCTCTTCGTTTTCTTGTACATGTTCTCTTTTATTTCTTCTAACTCTATTTCACCCATTTCTCTCTCTCTCTCCTTGTTTATCATGTTTTCTTTTTCTATTTTATTCTGTCTTCTTCTTCTCTTTATACATGTTATTACAAGCTTCAGTACTAAAATTATTATTATTATCATGGTTGCTATTATTATAACTTTCCCTATTATTAATCCACTCATTCTTGTTAACCAATTTATTACTGAAGAAAACCCTTTACCAAGTTTTCCCAATGCACTTTCAACCTCCAGTGGAACAAGTTCTTTGTGCAAACTTGTAATATTTGTTATATACTTCTGTATATTTTCGCTTTTATCTGGAATGTAAGTGCAACAATGTTGGACTTTCAGCATTCCACAGACTCCGCCCTCTTTTGCCAAAAGAATGTCAAGGGCAAGTCGATTTTGCATCACCATAGCTCTCATGGCAACCATCTCGGTATTTACCATTAAGAACCCTCCAGCAGTATCTGTAGATAAACGATCTACCACTGTGGATAATTTCCGAATTCTAAATGCATTCAAAGATATTCCCACTGCTGGTATCAATGCACCAAAAATATCACCTACTATTTCTGAAAAACTTTCCCTTTTTCTACGTGTAAAGGTGTTTATCATTCTGTGTGTTCCTTTCTCTTTTCTGTCCATATGGAAAATCTTAGGAAAAACCAGGCCTAAATAACATGACCCATACCAATGGTCTGGTAACCTGTAATAAGCCCTATTTCCGCAAACATAATAGATCCCTGGAAATATTGGATCTTTTCCCCCTTTGAATCCCCATCCACCTAAAATTTGATAATTGTCATGGCAAATACTGGAACCCACAAAATAATTGTCATATCTTGTCTTATTTCTTCTAATGCACAACCTTCCCTGTTGGGGCCAATCCAGAGTCATAGCTGCATTTGTCTTTTTCTTGTCATGATTGTCTTCCTCAAACGCCCAAAGAGGTGTTTTTGTCTCTTCTATCACTTTTCTTTGAAATTTCACTCTTCTCTCTTCAACCATCTCTAAAAATACTTTTTCTTCCTTCTTTAACTCACAGGTAAGGTTGTACCTAATTATATTATCTAATGTTAAAATCTTATCTTCTAAAAAATATTCACCAAACGTTTTTCCCTCTTTTATTTTATTTAGCTCGGGAACTACAGAAACTTTCGCAAAAATCTTATCTATGTCAGTGTAATAATATTCTAATCTACCTGTTTTATAAAATAAACTAGCTAAGACACTACATGTTATTCCATACGTCAAAGGGAGGTGATGATAAGTCACACCCTCTGCTACAGATGCAGGCAACTGCATACAAACATAGCAATCTCTTACATCCATTGTTTCTACATACTCATATAATAATTTAGTAAAAACATTTTTAGAAAAATCTGTTATTGATTTGTCCTTGTGTAATTCTGCACTACTCTTTAATATAACTGGTTCTTGAGTGTTAGCTCCTTTTTCTTTCTCAGTGTTATTAGACGTTTCTACTACAGCTAAACTAATTGGAATAGTGATTGCTAAAACCACCCATACTGTCATTAATAATCCTGTACAAAAGCAGCACATCTTACACCATCTACTTAAAAACTCACATTTACATTTTCTATCTCTAGTATTCTCCATTTTGTTTTATAACCTTATTTATTTGTTTTCCAGAAAATTGTGTCACTACACCTCAGAAATGACTTATTTGCCACTCTGTACTCCAATGTTTTGTCTTTGCTTGGTACTTTCTTTTAATTCTTTCTCAGAATTCTTTCTTTGTCCTATCCGGTAAAATTCGTCAGATCCAGTGTTTTGTCAAATCCGGTAGAAACTATTTAAACTTCTTCAGGTTTGTTGCACCTCACCTTCTCCCATTAGGTTTCTTTGTTCTGGGTTCTCGTGAGTGTTCTTTTCTTCTTTGTTATCAGTCAAAGCAAGATACAACCATTCAGGCGATCTATACTTCGGATTTACCTTCTTTACTCTTTTCGTTTTCTGCAAGTGTTTTCCACCTTGTTTTTCTTGCTCTCTCTGACTTGTTATCTCATTCACTTGTTCAGCACTTTTCCCATCTAACCTTATGATTCTGTATCTTAATTTTCTTACTTCGTTGGGCCAATTGTCTCCTTTTCTTGGCCTTTTTGCCTCACTTCCTTTTTCCTCTCTTTCTGTTTTCCAATTTCTTTTTCTTGACTCTAGTTTTTGGTTTCTTTCTTCTCCACTTTCTTCAGACTCTGTTTCAGTTCTTTCGTTATTGCCTCTTATTTTGAAACTTATAATGTCATTTTCTTCCTCTACTTGTGGTTCTTTTCTTATCTTCCTTCGTTCACCTATTTCTGTCCCTCCTCGAGGTTCTTCCGAATTTGTGTCAGTCTCTCTATCTGCTTCTAAATTTCCCTGTTCTCGTGTTTGACTATTTGTCCCTATTGCTCCTCGGGGATCTTCCGATTTTTCTAGCTTTTTGTTTGAAACTCTCCCTTCTTCATCTATTAATATTATCTCCGAAGGATTTTCACCACAACTTGTACTTGGTTGCTCACTGTTACTATCTTCTGGCTCAGTTTCTTCTCTTATGCTTTCAAATTTCCAATTCCTTTTTAGAATTTCTTCACAATCCGAATGATCTGTATCAGATTCTGAACTGGTATCTGATATTTCCAGATGTCGACTTACAGGTCGATCTTCAAGTTCTGGAACTTCAGCTATTTCCTCTACTTCTTCTGTCGTTGCACTTGTAGTTGGGTCTTCCAGATGTCGACTTACAGGTCGATCTTCAGGTTCTGGCACCCTGTCTGTTTCTTCTTCTGCTTCTGATGCTGAACTGTTATCCAATACTTCCAGATGTCGACTCACTTGTCGATCTTCAGGTTCTGGAACTCTGATGGTGTGACTGGCATGCACCCAGTGTTTCACTCCTGCACACTTGACTGCAGTGGTTGTCACCAGGATCACTTGTCGTGGTTCGTCCCAGCGAGGAACCAAACAGTTTCTTCTCCTGTGGACTTTTATGCGGACCCAATCTCCTGGATTCAAGTCGTGAGCTGGTTTTCTTTCAAGAGTGGTCGCATCCGGTCCAACCTGATGAAACACAGAACGCACCACATCAGCCAATCCTTTGCAATAATCCAGCACTAGATCATCAGTTATAGTCAGTAGTTTGTTGACAGGTACTTGTGCTTGTCTCATTGCTCGTCCCATAATTATTTCATGGGGACTGAGTCCAGTTTTCCTTTCCGGAATACTTCTGATTGTCATTAAAACTAATGGCAAGGCATCTGGCCATTTGAGTCCTGTAGCTTGACACATTTTTCCTAACCTGTTCTTAATTGTTCCATTCACTTGCTCTACGATTCCAGAAGCCTCTGGTCTGTATGCACAATGCAGTTTCTGTTTAATACTAAGTGCTTCACAAATCAGTTTAACTAATTCATTTTGGAAATGTGTTCCTCTATCTGTTTCAATCGTGACTGGAAAACCATACCTCGGAATGAATTCTCGCAGCATAAGTTTTGCTACCGTTATTCCATCATTCCTTCTGGTTGGGTATGCCTCCACCCAACGGGAAAACAAACAGACGACCACTAGGACATACCTTAGTCTGTTGCAAGGTGGCATTTCAATAAAATCCATTTGCATTCTAGTGAAAGGACCTCCTTCTCGTCCTATTGTTCCTAGACTCACTACTGTCTTCCTTCCTGGATTTATCTGTTGACAAATAAGACATCTCTGACAAAGACTCTCAGCTATGGCTCTGAATTTTGGATTATACCATGTTTGTCTAAAAAGTCTGATCATTGAATCTCTCCCAATATGGGCTTGTCCATGGTACATCCGTGCCATGTCAGAAATCATGCTATCAGGCATAACTGGTCTTTCATCTCTGTAAACCCAAACATCATTTTCTTCATGTTTTCTACATCCTGCTTTTATCCATGTATCTTTTTCCTCATCATCTGCAGCTTCCTGTAACTGTCTCACCTCATCCCATGTCTCAACAGGGTTAGTAAAAAGCAAAGGACAAGAAATATGCTCTCTTTCTCGACTTTTGTTTAAAGAAACCACATTCTTTGCACAGTACTGTGCAATCTCGTCAGCATATTTATTACCAACAGTTATGTAGTCTTCCCCATTTTTATGTGCATTGCACTTTACAACAGCAATCTGTTTAGGCAGCTGTATCGCCTCAAGCAACTTTTTCACAAAATCTCCGTTTCTAATGGGTGTTCTTGCAGACGTCAAGAAACCCCTTTGTGACCAAATCTGACCAAAGTCATGCACCACCCCGAAGCCGTACTGGCTATCTGTCACAATCGTAACCCGTACATTTCTTCCCAACTTGCATGCTTGAATCAGAGCTACTAATTCTGCGACTTGGGCAGACCATATCCCTTTCAGACAAGATGCTTCCATTACAGTTGCTACTGTGCAAACTGCATATGCTGCACTTAGAACTCCATCACTCGTTCTCAAACATGAGCCATCCACGAACATAATATAATCTGATTCTTTTAAAGGCTCATCTCGTATGTCAGACCTTGGTTTTGTACAATATTCAAGCACATTCAGACAATCGTGATCTACTTCATCCATTTCAATTATACTTTCTTCATCTGGTAACGATGTCGAAGGATTCACATTCATACATCTGTCAATGGTCACATTATCTGCACTCAAAATTACTTTTTCATACCTAGTCAGCCGACTATGTGTCATGTATTGGGTTTTCGTTCTTGTCAAGAGAATTTCCACAGAATGGGGAACATATACTCTCAGTGGATATCCCATCACTATGCCTTCACTCTGTTCCAGACTCACACAAGTAGCAGCAACTGCTTTCAAGCATCCAGGCAACGCTTTCGCTACAGGGTCTAAAACAGCTGAAAAATATGCAATGGGTCTTTTCATAGTTCCATGTCTCTGTACCAAAACTGAAAATGCACATCCATCTCTTTCACTGCAATACAGCTCAAAATCTTTCTCATAGTCAGGCATTCCTAATGCTGGAGCCTCACATAATTTCTTTTTCAGCTCTCTGAATGCTTTCATTTCTTCATCATTCATTTCAAAAGGATCTTTAACATCCTTCTTTGTCAGTTTTTGCAATGGTTTAGCAATCAGTGAAAAACCGCTTATCCATTGTCGACAATATCCAACCATTCCCAAAAACATTCTTACCTCTCTTTGTGTCATTGGAGCTCTCATTCCTTGAATCATTTTTATTCTTTCAGTCGTTACCTTTCGCACTCCTTTCTCAATTTTATGCCCTAAATACTGGACTTCTTGTTGACAAAACTGCAATTTTGAAGGGGACACTTTATGTCCTCTTTTTGCTAAATGATTCAGCAAAGCAATTGTATCATTGACACATGCTTCCTTTGTTTTTGATGCCACCAGTAGGTCATCAATATACTGAACCATCACTGACTTTTCTGGCATTTTTAAATCTTCCAATGATTTCTTTAGAATCTGATTAAAGATTGAGGGACTTTCTGTGTACCCTTGAGGAATTCGGCACCATGCCAAAATACGCTCTCCAAACCTAAACGCAAATAGTGGCTGGCTATCTGGATGCAATGGAATAGAGAAAAATGCATGACATAAATCAATTACTGTGTACCATTCTGCTTCACGTGGAATCTGGTATAGAATCACAGCAGGGTTCGGTACTATTGGGCAACAAGGCACAACAATTTTGTTTACCTTCCTCAAATCCTGTACAATTCTATATGTTCCGTTTGGCTTTTTCAGTCCCATTATTGGCGAATTACATGGACTGCTCATAATTTCTTTTAAAATCCCTTGTTCAATCATTTTATTTATTACTGGCGTTATTCCTTCAATTATTTCTGGTGTCAATTTATACTGGGGCGTATTTGGGTAACTCGTTCCCTCTTTCACTGTTATTTTAACGGGATCTACTCCTTTCATTAATCCTACATCTTCTCCTGTAAAGTCCCACACTTCTTCTTTCACTGTCTTTTTCAATTCCATTGGGATTTTCTCTGCATCAAATACAGGAAATAAATCATTTACTTCTGGTTCTAAATTCACCATTGTCATTTTATACAGCACATCCTCATCTGGAGTCTGAAATGCAATTCCGTCTGGGGTACAATAGATAGTGCAATTCATCTTGCACAATAAATCGCGTCCTAATAGGTTCACGGGACTACAATCGCATACCACAAATCGGTGCATTTCACTAAATGGACCAATTCTTACCTCCACTAATTTAGTAAGAGGCGTCTTAATTTGCTGATTTGAAACTCCAACTACTTGGATATGTTCACCTGAGAGAGGAAGGTTTGGTATTTCCACTGACCTAACAGTAGAACGGGTAGCTCCAGTGTCAACAAGGAATGTTACATTTGCACCATTCACTTCTCCATCCACAAATGGACCAGACTGATCTACCTCTAGAGTTGCGCCAAGCACGCACTCTTCCCCCTCTCCTAGGCACCGTCAGAAACTTTCATCCGTGTCATCCTCATCCTGTCGTAACCAATATTGAGAAATTGCAGCTGCACGCGGCAACTGTGTTACCTGTTCTCCTCCGTAGAATCCTGTTTCTGCACTGTATTTCTGTTGGTTAACACTCTTGGGAAGTGGTGGTTGTGGCACCTGACCTTGTTGAGTAACTACCTCACTCTGCACCTGTGAATTTAATGATTGATTTTCCACATTAGGTTTTGGAGGAAATTTACACTCGTTTCTCCAATGTCCTAGCTTTCCACAGTTGTGGCATGGCCACTTTTTCTTTGCCTCATCTATGCTCATTTGTCCTTTTCCTTTACCTATATTAGGTCGGGATCTAACCTGTCCTGTTTCATTACCAGTATTACTCAATTGAGCTTCTTGCTTCTCTGCAACTTTCACCTGTGCCCACATGGCCTTTTCTTTCAATTTACGCTGTCTACTCTCAATATCATCACTGCAATACTTAGCATATCTCAAAACCTCGTCCACTGTGCTATTCTGCCAACAAATCATATGCTGCTTAATCATTTCACTTATCTCTGGTTTCAATCCATATACAAATCTATATACAAAATGACTCATATCCTTCTCATTTAGTGTCTCATAACCACTGTACTGTTTGAAAACCAACAACAGTCTCTCGTAATATGCATGCACTGATTTTTTACTTTCCTGCGTTGTTCTGTCTATTTTTACCCAATCTGTTTCTTTAGGTGGAATCTTATTCTTCAAAAAGGTAATTACTTGGTCGTACTTCCTCATCACTTCTGGTCCTGGCGCTCCTGTTTTAGCGTCCCTTGGATATTCCACAGTTGGCCAATCAATAGTAATCTTACATTCTGTCCACAAATCAGCTGGCACTACTATATCAAACAATCCATCCAGATCTATCCATAACACCTTTGAAACCTTAACAAATCTTTCCACTTGTCTGTACCATTCTACTGGCTTCTCTCTCAACTTTGGGAAGTCATTTGTAAATGACAGTATATCCTGTCTGGTCCATGGAACATGCACATAACTACCACCTGGAGTTTCTCTCATCGGGTATTCCCTTACAACTGGTTCCTTATCTGTCACTGCAAAAGCCAAAGATGCTTTATCTGTTGTTTTCTCATTCCTTTTCGACCATCTATTTCTCCATCTATCCACATCACCCCATTTTCTCAATAAAACAATTAACTCTTTTATTTGGGTCAGTCTTCCTGATGTGTTCAAATTCTCTATATCTTTCTCACAAAAATCTACTCTGTATGGTTTCTGCAACGTTCTTACTTTTACAAACTCTACTCCTAGTTCACTTGCTGTCTCTTCCAATTTGTCATGTAAATTTCTAGCTCTCCATGTAAGACTTTTGCACAAAAACATAATCTCATCATCCTGATAATTTTTTAATTTTTCTGTACCAATTGTTCCTAAAATCAATTCTTCCATGTCTATTTTCAACCTAATTACATCTAATGGTTTCACTTCCGTTTCTTTTGTTTTTAGCGCTTTCATCCATTCATTTAACTCATCTGGAGTCGGACCTACAGGCGTACTATTTAATTCTATCCAATTGCTACTTCTTTCTGGTGTCCCTGATGCAGACTCCGTCACCATAGGCATTCTCCTAATCTCATTCTCATTTATCGTCAAATTAGTAGGTGGGCTTGGTCTATAGGTACTAGCCAAATTGTGTGCACCTTCATTATTCAGTTCCATCCCTTCTCTTTTTCTTTGCAAATGTGAATTCATGGGAATCACTAAAGAACGTTCATCAATTTTCTGATTCTCAAAAATTGGCATTACTGGACCTATCGTTACTGGTACAGTTACAGCTTCCATATTCTTTGTCAATGCTCTTATTTTCTCAGTCAATTCTCTTGTGGTTTTCGCTAATTCAGTTGCATTGTCACTTTCTATCTCTTCATTTTGTGAAGTTTTTAATTGATCTTGTGACCTATTTGTCTCATCTCTTCGTTCGGGATTTTTATTCCTCCCAGTTTCCATTGGCGGTGCATTAGGTGTCACCACCGCCGAAGTCTGTTGGTATGGAGGTGGGTTTCTGTTTAAAATATCTTCCAGCAATTCGTCATCCGTTTCACTACCACCATACACATACTTTTCTACCACTACATGTTTCTTTTTCTCGGTACACTTTCTCTTTGCTTCTTCCTCAACTGTAAAAGCTGGAAACAAACCTCCTGTCATGTTAGCACATCTCCAACGCTTTATTCTGTCCTCATGATTTACTCCCCATAACCTTCCAGGCACAAACTCATGATTCTTTAATCCTCTGAATCTCTCTCGTTCATACATCTCATCTTCCCATTCCGTTAAAGCTTCAAACTGTGTCGGTCTAGGTCTAGGTTCTAACATTGCCATCTTTTCTCTCAAGTTCCGTAGTACAGCTACATTAAATGAACCATTCTCAGGGAAAGCCAATGCTCCATCATTCTTGGTATATTTTGTCCAATTTTCTAACCATATGCATGTATGATATCCATATTTCAGCATCATATGCGAAGCTGGTGATTTCGGCGGAGGAATTATTTGTCCCTCTCTAGTCACTACCTTTTTGTCTTTCTTAAAGAAATTCTTAACTTTCGTCATCCATGACGTTTTCTCTCTACCATACTCATAATACGACATGATTCACAATCTCTTTTCTCCTCAAATGATCCATAATTCAACACTGTTCTGTATGCGTTATTCCAACCAATCCTAGCGCGACTCACACCAACACTCCAATCAGAAACTTCCACGTCACTAGGTTATTTGACCAATCCTGGTGCGATTCACACCAAAACTCCAATCAGAGCGATTTCTGTCTACCGCGCACTGACCAATCCGTCAGTTCTGCTCCTGTTTCCGTGTGACTAGCGCACTGTCCAATCCCAGCGCGACTCTTGTCTACGTCACTTCTGCTCTTGACCCCTCCTTTACAAAATTTATCGGCAATTTCTTTTTCAACAATTCTTCGTTAGTTACAACATTCAAAACACATTTCCATTGTCTGATTCGCTAAACCAAAGAGATAGCTTTGACCATTTACACAAGAACTCTGTATTTTCCAGTAGGCAGCGCTTACCTCTACCCTACCACAGAATTTTCAGTTTCACCGATAAAGTAGTACTTCCCTCTACCTTACCCTTCTTTCAAGCAATCAGTAAACCCGTTTCTCTAGGGATAAAACACATGTGGAGACTATACTGCTCCTGAGAATTAAGGCCAGAGTTTCACAAGAAAACCGATCACTATTTCACTTACACACCTTTTATACGGAAAATGTCCCTATCATAACACAACCTGCGTTATTACCAATATGAATTCAGACAATGCACCATTCCATGTGACTTCTCTTGCCACACGTGTTCCACTTCCTACTTCCCGGAAGCGTGAAAACTTACATATAACATAACGCGACTCAACATAAAGTGTTAGACATGAACTTATCAATAATCACTAATCAATAATCAATAATCACCAAACTAATCTATAGTAACCATAACTCTGCTACCAAGAAATCTGATCCAGCGCTAACAATAAAAATTATTCTCCTATATGCTTCGGTCATCCAGGTGCAACTATTCCTCCAACACACAAACTATATCCATATGACGGTGGGGCCCATAACACCGCACATACATTCACTTACTCATTTATTCCCTGGATTTCCTCCGTCCTTAACCTAGGAGAAAACGATTCGCTGGAAAGAGACGGGATACCTCTTTAACATGACATAATGTTTCTCATTTGCTTTTAAGGTATTCCGCTCATTGGTCGATGGACCAACTAGTAGGAATCAGTTGATGGTGATTAAGACCAGCTCAATCACAATAAACTCTTTATCAATTTACTTTAATCATTGAGCTAAAGAATCACTGAGTCATTTGTTTAAAGAATAATAAAGTTTATATAAAGTTTTGATGCAAGAAATGAAGTTAAGCTTATTATTCAGATTATTACATTTATCATCAATATAAGAATAAATTGAAATTGCAATGCATATCTATTAGACGGAAAAATAAGGTTATCATAGTAAGAACTCTAAAAGATCTATCTGTCTTGGAAAAATCTAATAGTTCTAAATGAAAAATCTATCAGGAAAAATTCTCCTAAAGCAACATCTTATACTCAACTGGAAAATAAAAATAGCAGCAGCAGCATCAGCTCGTCAGCATCAGCAACCGCAACTTCACCCATCTACAGCATCTAACTTCTCCAGCATCTGCTCTCCAGCAACTGCTCTCCAGCAACTAACCCCTCCCACCAAGAGTAGGTCTTCTTATACCCTAATTCTAGCTTACTGAATAAAATGTTACATCTTCATGGTGTGATTCTTTCTCATTGGTCCACTCAGGCCCATATACATTTTAATCAAACTTCCTGGTCTTAACCAGTTCCTTGTGGAATGTCCATGCTTGCATCGTTTCCCACAGTTCATGTCATTGCTCATCCGCTTCGATCAGTCCAATTTGTATCTTTTTCTGCTACTTTTTAGATTTAACAGTTCCGTCCATTGATTCAGTTGGACTTCTCACGCTTCTTGCTGATCATCTTGGCACACATCTGCTCAGAAAGGTCACAATAGCCTTGACCATACTTCCATCTTAGCCTCTCAGCACCAGCACGTGATCATCCTTTTCCACAGCCTCTCTCCTCTATCACATGGTTCCCTGCTCATGCGTACTCTATCAAATGGCGGCCATTTTATATCGCTGCTCGACAGGCCTAAGCGCACTATTTTCAAAGATAAATAAAATATTGTTAAAACAAAGAAATATAAACCCTTTCGTTTCCCTCCCGTCTTTCTACGTACCCCAATTAGGTATTACCTAGCAAAAAGCAACATATAAAGCTGTCCCTTACTTACCATCGCTTTATTTTGCAACCGCACGTTTTATTTAAAAGCACAGATCATGCGTTTATTATTTAATTAGTACGCAAATATTATGTTATGTTAGACACGTAAACAATTATAAGTTGATTATTTTGCACACGGAATAGCGTGTTACCTTTAACCCTTCACATGTAACATACATTGTTGGTTATTTACTTAAACAAACATGTTTATTAATTATTTTACGAAAATTATTAGGAGGTTAAAAATTTTTCATTTACCCTGCTCCATCAGCCCCTGAAAATAACTGCCGGTGCTCAGACCCGGACAGACCCGGCCCACTTAAAGCCCTGACCACCCCCCTAACGTAGCTGAAATTGAAGTTAGAAATGCTATTGAAAATATAAAAGAAATTAGTACTGCATCTCAAAAGCCCACAACAGAAATCCTTAAACAAATGCTTCCCAGAGTTCCTGAGCATGCAACTGGCCAAATGCCCTCAATATTCTCATTAAAAAGAACTATAGCTAGAACTAAAAATGCTACCGCTACCACCAAACCTATCCCCAAAACCTTTGCTGAATTAGAAATACCACCTGAACTCACAGTTACACATACTGAAGAACAATTTCTTCTCTATGACAATAAATCAGCTGAAAAAAGAATAATAATGTTTGGGACTCCCACAAATTTACTAAAATTATAAAACTGTGAGACATGGATGATGGATGGGACTTTTAAAATATGTTCCAAACCATTTTACCAGCTTTATACAATACATAGACTATTTCAGCATACAAACATCCCCTTCATATATGCTCTACTGCCAAACAAGCAAACAGCAACCTATGTTGAACTTTTAAGAAAAGTAAAGCAAGAAACTAACAATTATTTTCCCCAAAAAATAATAGTGGACTTTGAGCAGTCAATGATACAAGCAATACTAAAAAACTACCCTCACACAGCAATTCAAGGTTGCTACTATCACTTTAACCAATGCATTTGGAGGCACCTCTAAAAATCTACATTAAGGGGTCGATTACGATGCCGGATGGAAGTGCATCCGTAGTGGTGGCGGTGGTGGAAAACCGTATATACTCCCGCTCCTGATGCGGTGATTGCGGCCGCCATTTTACGATGGGCTAACATAGGCCATTTCCCGACCGCCGCGGTGTTTCAGGCTCCGCACGTTTTTTCCTTACGCAAGGGTGGCGGACAGAGCCAATAGAGCAAGAACTGCGTGCAGAATCACGTTCCGTCCACCAACCAGATTACGATGTATCATACAGCCAATACCACAGCGGCGGAAATACCACCTCATCGCGGATGGCGGAAGCACAACTACGGAGAGGAAAAGTCGAAGCACAACCCCCTCCCCAGTGAGATGCCTACCTACCTGTTAGGAGGCACTGTCGTCGGTGGTGGCTGCCACATGGCTGTGGGGTGGGAAGGGTGCTCCATGCTGTTTGGGAGGGAGGCCAGGGTGTATGAGCTGACTACCCACCTGTGAGGTGTAGCAGAGGTGGGAAATGCTAGCCTTGCGAGACATTCATATTGAAAGCGTGCATTCTACATGAGTTTGATTTGGTCTGGCAATTGAGGCTCACTTGTTGTGCACAACAGTACATTACAGTGGGATGTGATCATTTTGTTTATACTTACCAGCCTCCACTCCCCACTCGATTCCGGTGAGACTCTCGGGATGCAGTATGGCAAGCACCTTCTCCTCCCATTCGGTGAATGTTAGTGGTGGAATGGGAGGGCCGCCACCAGTTCTTTGGGCCGCCTTGTGGTTCCTGTGTGCCCGAGCCTTGACCCGGGCCTCGAGGTCGGTCCACCGTCTTTTGATTTCACGCAGTGTGCGTAGGGTGGTCCCTACTGCCTTGAATTTGTTGTAGATCCTAGCCCACATCTGATTTTTGCGCACAATGGGTGTCTGTTGGACCAGGTTCCCATACAAATGTGGTTCTACCCTGATTATCTCATCTACCAGCACTTTCAACTCTGTGTCTGTGAATTTTGGCATTTTGGGATTGGGCATGGTGCAAATGAACAAAAGGTGCAGGGTGCAAGGTGGTGATGAGGATGTGTGAGGTGTGTCAGGTGTGTGGATGTGAAGTGGTGGTGCGTGGAGTTGTGTGGGTGTGATGGTGTACTGTGTGCCAAAATGGTGTCCTGTCTCTCTCTGTCTCAGCGCCTGCTTTGCAAAGGATGCTGGTCCAGGAAGGGGTTGGTTTTGTACTGTGGTATGTGGGTGTGTCCACATGAGTGATGACCACCAGGTGTATCTTCCATGCTGACCATGGCTTTCATTTCAGGAATGTATTTGTGGTGTGTCATTGTTGCGTGTCTGATGTGATTGAGGGCTGCGGAGAGTACAGGCACACTTTGAGCATTGTAGTGCAGTTTATACCGTCCGCCATTCATTTTGCCTGAGCGGGACAGCGGCGGTCGGAACAGCCATGATCGTTACACCAGCTCCGCTTTCTCATCGTAATTAACCGTGCGGTCATTCCGCGGGAGGTGCGGCCTTTTTGGTCCATTGATCAGCTTTCCCTGACCGCAGCGGTCGGATTTGCAGCTTTTCAGACCGTGGCGGACGGACTTTTGTGGATTCCGTCCGCCGCGGACGAACTTTACGTGCTTTCCATCGTAATTTAACCGGCGGGAATGCCGCGGTACAATCAGATGTTTTTTTCCCGCAGGCACTGCGGTCGGAGGGATTTTCCGTCCGTTATCGTAATGAGCCCCTAAGTGTAGAATATGCAACAAATAGCAACTTTGCATATCAAATAAAAAGATGTATTGCACTAGCATATGTACCTATTACTTACGTAGCTGAGCACTACAATTTATTAATTGAAAGTCCCTACTACCAACAAAATGAGAAAAAATTAAGTCCCCTACTTGACTACTTTGAGGATACATGGGTGGGAAGGCTACACAGATCTGGACACAGAAGACAACCTAAATATCACATTCCATGGTGGAATGTATATAACAGTACCCTAAATAAAGAAGCCAAAACTAACAATGCTGTGGAAGGGTGGCATAACGCCTTCCAAGCCACAACAGGCAGAACTCCACCAACTCTCCAAAAACTTTTGGAATGTAGCCAAAAAGAACAAAGCTACCAACAACTATGAATGGAACAATCCATAACTCAACTAGGCCCAAAACTAACCAAGCAAACTAAACAAATGTTTGAGTACTTACAATTCAAAGTAAGACTCTACCCAAAAACTAAAGAATTAGAGTATCTAGAAACAATAGCTAAAAGCCTACTTTAAATAAATGTACTTCCAAACCACAAAAAAAATTAATCTAAAAACAAACAGTCAAAAAAGTTTCTTTTCCAACTCCAAAAATATAATTATTTTGTTAATTATTTTAACTAAAATTGTAAAAATAAACTGACATAATAATCATATTTTATATAAAAAAGCTAACTAACAATTACATTATAAACATTTCCCTCCTACTATATAGTTTAAACTTACCTACAGTTTTCGTTGCTGAAGAAGAGTAGTCCAAAGTTCCATAATAAAATCCACAGTTGTTCAAAAAATTAATATTTTAAAAAATAATCCCCCCCAAAAAATGGAAAAATACAGCTGTATAAAAATTAATCCATCAGCAATAGGTCCACCAACAATAATCCATAAAAAACCCGAAAAAAAGATTTAAAAAAAGAAACGCTCCATGAAAACTCGAAAAATTAAGGAAGTGTAAAATTATCATTAGTTTATTAAAACGAATACACACTTCCTTAAAAAAAAAAACACACTCTTCTCCCAACCATAACGTCCAACCGACAAAAACCTATTAGGAAATAAAACAATCCCTCCCGCAAAAACAACGCATATACACTATATAATATTACAAATAAATACAGTACTAACAACAAACTTTAAACATAGTTACACATACCTATCAAACTCTAACACAGACCATTTAACAAACCAACCGCATTTCGCAAACTTCTAATTTAAACATACAACTCACCTTAAATTACAAAACCTAACACTACATACACTATATAGTACTAGATTACCTTCAAATTAAACTTAAATTAAAGTTTAATTAAAGAAAATTAATCTTACCTTAACCGATGCGACGCAGCTTCATACCGCGAGCTTCTCCCGTCACAAATGACCCAAACAAAACCGATAGCCTACAAAATACAACTTTAGGTTAAAAATGGCTACCTTAAATAATAAATATTATTCATTTTCATTATTGCAAATGTTATTTATTACAAATGCTTTACTGTACATTTTTGAAAAATACTACAAAATATAAGTTACATATAAAAAAATGTTTGACATATTATTTGTAATGTAAAATTATAATAATTATAATTATAAGAAAATTAATATTTATTATAATTAAAAAATATACATGTAATGTTTAATGTATATTTAAAAATGTTTATATGTTTTACTAATATGAAAAAATTTAATAATGTTATAAAAAAAAATTGTGTTTACAAAATAACTTGTGTACTAATTAATATTATTTATATAAAGAATATAAATAATATTACCAAAAGAAAACATTATGGGGTTGATTCCGATTTCGGTTGGAAAACGTTGTTCCCGACACGGACCCGTCATATTTCCCGACCGAACCGTACACACGCCTTCCAAATGGCTGAGTACGATGCGATGCTTGAAATTTACAACCGATTCGGCCGGAATTTTTTTTTACGGCCGAGTCGGAAGGAAAGGAGCCTGACACGATAGACTCATACGCGCAAGATTCGAGATAACCAAGCGTCAACCCGACGCAACAGACACGTACGCGAATGACTCCATGTAGCCAAGCATTAACACGACACGACAGACTCGGACACGAACAATGCCACATAGTCCAGCATCAACACAACCCAATAGACACGTACGCGAACGATTCTACACAGCAAAGCACATACACGACGCAACAGACTCGTACGCGAACGATGCCACATAGCCTAGTATGAATGGAACAGACTTGGACAAAACAAATAACACAAGAACAAGCATCATGTGCCATCAAAACGACTTACAGAATCCTGAAAAAATAATACAATAGAAACAGAAAAAAGACTACCAAAAAATGCATTGTCATCTACAAAAAAAACTAAATTTAAATATTGAGACACACCCACAACTCAACCTATATAAAGGGTGCAAAAATTTCCCAACACCATTTGCTACTTCGACAGACATGCAAGCAGACCACACTACTACACAGACAACTCATCTACCCACTACAAACACACACAACTCATCCACCACACAACTAGCACCACTGAAACACACCTCCACTCACACTCACTCACCCTCACCTTCACACACACATACACCTCCACCACCACCCATCACCTTGCCCCCAAAGAAGAATCCAAAGATCTTAGATGCTGAGTTGGAAGTCATGATAGATGAAATCATCCGAGTTGAGCCACAGTTATTTGGCACCTTGGCCCAACAGACCTCCCAGTCACAGAGAACCAAGATGTGGGAGAGGATTGTCAACAAGGTGAATGCCCATTCACCTACCTTGCGCACAAAGGAGGATATCCGGAACCGGTACTATGATGTACGCAGGAGGGTTAAGAAGCTGATTGCCAGAGAACATGCCCTGAGCAACAAGGCTGGCGGAGGCTGTCCTAAACCGGTGCATTTCACCACCTGGGAGGTGAAGGTGCGGGACCTCCTCCCACCGGAGGCCATAACTGGATTAGCTGGCATACCGGAACCTGGTGAGTACATGTCCAAATATTCTAAAATTACCTCAAATACACAGCCACAGACATCACAGCCAGACATATTGAATGTAACTTTCTACTCACTGTCATGGAACCATGGTACATGCTGGCGCATTTGGTCTGGGTGGGAGGAGGAGTGGAAGCTATGACTACTGCCACCAGCACCCACTCGTCACACACACACACCCCACTCCCACAATAACACACCTGTCACTATGCTGTCCCTGAGAGTGAATGCAAATGCCCTGTCAAGATGGCTACACAGGGGCATCATGTACGAATTAGGAAAAACTGACAGCCAGTTCTTGGCCCACTCACACAACTACAGACCATAACCTTAACTGTACATTCCACACACTGACAGGTAAAGATTAGTCACATGTGGCCTCACTGTGCATGCCACAAATGTGCGTGGAGGACAGGCCAGAGTCTAGTTAGCAGTCACACCACATAACACAAACCACACACACTAAAAACACACATCAGGGACAATGCCCATCTGACAGTAGATGTGAGGTGCAATGCAAGATGGCTGACACTCTTGGGTTGTGTCATGTGCACAAGGCATTGTTGTGTTTTGCATTGTACTTCAACATCAGTCAGCGGTGTCAGCATCCTTGAACTACACTACCCTCACTGTCATTGATCCTCTGTCAATGCTGAGTAAGCTGGTCTGTTAGCCACTGGGAAGAGGGGTAGAAGTCAACGCAGCATAACTCAAGCACTAAACACACTGTACCTCACATCCCTGACCATGAAAAGGCAACTGATCATCCTTGGGACACTCCTCTGTCCATGGAGAACAAGTAGATTGTACATGAAGTGATCATGCGCAAAAGTAAGCTGCGACAAAATGTACTACAGAAAGATATTCACATGTGTGCAAAGTGATGAGAAATATCAACACAAATATGTCTTCCCACATTGCATACGTTTACAAACCCTGCAAAAACAACACAGGCATTACAACGACCGTGTTGTTACATTGCAGAACATCACAACGCAAAATATCACACAAACTTGCTGTAGGTACTGCGCAGGATTATGAACTGATACAATTAACCATTACAAGTCCAGTGTGTGCAACAGTAGGGAATGTCAGGTCATACAAATATCTGATTATACAACCACTCATGTTAGCGAATCCCCTACTGCATGTCAATGTAATGACTTGTGTTTCAATGGACTGCCATGTAACAATGCATTTGTCATAACAAACGCGTTGTTATTGCATTCGATGTCACACATGTGATGTCATTGATGGTTCACATCAACACATTCATCCAAGCTAAATTAGTAAATGCTGACACAGATTCAGGATAGTGAGTATGTATATCACCTCAGCAATGTGACAGTTACAAACATGTACAAAGGCAAGCACAGATGCACAAATCTTGCTAAACATCAGAATTGTTACAGTATGTAAGTCATAGTGAAAACACTGATGTGTGAAATAACAACACACCTGGGCCATGCAGAGTGTGTCACTTGACAATCAATTTCTTCTTACAGTCAAGGATAAAAAGACATGCAAATTGATGCACAGAGCTGGACATGCACAGTAAAGCACATCTTTACTAAATCCCAATGTCCCATGAACAAATATCCCTGTGTCTGGGACGATTGATGAGTATAAATTTGAAGGAAACGCTACATTATCCACAACATCTTCACATTTGTCTGTGTATGACACCATAACATGTGAAAATACACAACTAACATTGTGTCCCTCTTCTACCCACAGGCACTCCTGAACTGAGGTCAGCATCTGGACACAATTCTGATTCCACCAGCACCCCCAGCACTACGTCGGACACTGAGACCTCCAGTGGGGATGACTCTCATACCTCCTCAGGCTATGTGGACCAACCTGGCACCTCCGGTGTGGGTCAGCATGCGGCACTGATCGTACTGATCACCAGCCCCAGCGACCACTCCGGCAACATCTGTGAACATCCAGACGCCCAGGATCCCCACGGACACACCCAGACAACAAAACACTGGGAGCACAGCAACACAGGCCACTCTGGAGTTGGCAGGAAACACCAGCCCTGTCAACAATGAAGGAGGACAGGAGCTGTCAGTACGTGCAACGCCAGGCAATGTCGGTGCGGGTAGGGTTAGGAGTGGTGTGAGGGTGCATGGTGGGAGGACACGTCCCACAGCTGGTGTCGGAGATCAAGCTGACCCCGAGTTGCAACGCATATATGACGTATATCGCGAATGCACGGGAGACTTTGCCCAGGTTGTTGGGAACCTCAGGGACATCAAACATCAGCAGGCTGCACATTTTGACCGGATGGACCTCCATATGGACCGTATGGACCAACACATGGACCGTATGGACCAACACATGGACCGTATGGAGTCCAACTGGTCGAAAATAGACGATCTCACAGCGGTGCATAGGGACATACTCACATGCCTACGCCAGATAACTACCAACATTACCCCACCTCCCCGTGTGCACTCCACACCTGTTGACTCAACATCTGCAACTGCCACAGTGAGGGATGAGGAGTCTGGCGTGAGAGTCCCCTCCACCGCAGCAGCCTGATACTGAGGGTCCCCCCTCCGAAGAGGAGGGGCCGTCCAAGGAAGACTGGCAAGTGAGAGACTGATGGCCATGCATCCCCCCGGAAGTAAAGACATGCTCAGGATATCCTCCATTGTGTGCAAAGAAATCACTTTGTTGACAGTCCCTGGACTCTCTCACATGGGATGGAGTGTTTAAGTTGGACTACTTGCTAAAATTACTGTGGACTTTGCTTGGAATATTTTCATCTAACAACACTTCCAACTCCTCCATGAACTTTGGATTTAAAACTTTGGAATGCAATTACCCTTAACTGTTAGATTCATCATATGCACATTAATAAAATCATATTCACACAATCCCTGTGTCATCTGTGAATTATACACTGTACCCACAATTGAAATTATGATCAGCACAACCTGGCACTGTCTCCAAATGATGTGCATGAGTTCTGTGGTAGGGATTCTGCGCATACAGAACCATGCACAATAAAATAGGCCGTTATTGAAAGATGGTTGGACATTCCTTGCACATCAGAACTCACAATCCAAAGAGCCACTATCTCTAGTGTCCCATTAGCTCAACAAGACATACAGAAGATACACAATGATTCTACCACCCAGAACACAGTACTATCAACCTCTCAGATTCACGGAAGCAATGCACACCTTCTCGCTCACTCACCCATGCTTGTCCACAAAAATATAATGCACAGTCTAAGTAAAGTCTAAAATGTCACGTTTAAGAAAGAACAGTCTTTGTCCGTTGTCTTACACTGCAGTATACGAGCTCGCACCAGCAGCAGAATACATGATAATCAATCAATATTCATCTCCACATTTCCATAGAAGACAAAAGGTGAAATGTGTATCTATGAACAGTGTGGAAATCACCACCCTCCCTGTGATGGTGACAAATTTATCATACTAATGAAGATCTCTGTGCCAAATCGGGTGAACCGCTCACCTTAGAAACTATGAGTACTGGTTACAGCATATGCACAGGAAAGCTCGTGTTCATAGAAGGTAATCTTCCATCTGTGTAGATGAATCCCCTGTGCGTCAATGTAATGCTAGTATTTCTCATTTGTGTCAAAAAGTGTACCATTTCATGGATAAACAATACGTGCTGACTAGATCGTCCATTACAAAGAGTCTTGAATTTCAAGCTTGTGGCGCAGCACTTGAACAGTACCAAAATGATCTCATGTGGACTCAAAGGCATCTTGTACAACAAGCAGAGAAAGAATGTGCGCAAAAATGTAAGACACAAAGCTAAAATGTAATCTTGGATCAGGGTAATTTAGCATAATCCAGCATGATCCTAGGGACCAGCTGACAAATCATCTACCGTCTTGTGAATAAATGTCACATGACACATACCAGAGATAGACACGCAAGGTCACCACAACACACATAGCACATGCAACATTAAAACATTGCACACACTGTTGTCAAATTAGACCATTGAACCGCACAAACAATGACCATTGTCTAATGAAATGAACACCATGGCATAAATACAGGATATAAACGATTGTAGCATGTGTGGAAACAGACATGGCAAACATCATTGTGTGTAACAGGGTTATTACTCAGGCACAAGCTCTGCTCAACACAAAAGCAAACTGATTACAGTTCCAAGTATTCAAATAAACTAAAGAAATGAAAGATCTGACCGAAAACATTGTCTGTCAGAGAGTACTGTTCCAAATTGAAATTCCATTATGGAACAACATTGTGTGTACCCACACAACAGCCAAAGGAGCCTGTGAAGGAGAGACATAGTACAGTCTTAAATACAACTTGCTATGATGACATATCCAATAATTGATTCACTATTGTCCATTGTAACTTCTGAACCCAAGCTAGGAGTAAGTTCAACAATGTAGTGGTGACCATCATAACTTAACATACACTGTACAACAACAATGACCCTGTAAATTGGCATACACACACACGTATCACAACATATTGTTCTACATAAACACATCCCGCTTAGGAAAGGCATTATCAAACATCTTTGCATACTTACACTCATGTAAAAAAGTTGTTAATGAGCTGTCTCCTGACATCCACCTCCTCCTCCTCGTCACTGGCAACGTGCCCGAGGCCTGGATCCTCTCTTGATGGAGGCCGTTGGTCCCTGTCATCCTGGATGAGCGGGAGCTCATTCCTCACAGCCAAGTTGTGAAGCATGCAGCACATGATTATGATCTTGCACACATTAGCCGGGGAATATTGAAGGGCACCTCCTGTCCGGTCCAGGCAGCGAAATCTGGTTTTCAGCAGCCCAAATGTGCGCTCTATCACTCGCCTGGTCCGCCCATGTGCTTCGTTGTAACGGACATCAGCTGGGGTGACCGGGTTCCTGAGTGGTGTCAGCAATCAGGGCATGTTGGGGTATCCAGAGTCTCCTACATTTATCAAATATAAAAGATCATTTGAGCAAAAACAGGGTACAGCATGACAGACAATGAACACACAACTGATACTGACACCATGACTCACCAACAAGCCAGGCACGCTCATTCCTGAGGTGGGACATCAGCTGGGGTATTCGACACATCCTCATTATGTATGCGTCGTGGGCAGATCCCGGGAAACGCACACATACATGGGAGATGATCTGGTCCGCCAGACATACCACAAGGGCATTGATCGAATGGAAGTGTTTACGATTTCTGTAAACCTGTTCATGGGCTTGTGGTGTGACCAAACCCACATGTGTCCCATCAATCGATCCAATCACATGTGGCATGTGTCCCAGGGCATAAAAGTAATCTTTAATGGCACGGAACTGTGGCGGTGTAGGAAACTGTACGTACAGGTTGAGGAACCTCAACATAGCCTCACACACATCCCGGAGCACTCGACTAAACATCGTCTGCGACATCCCACCAGCATCAGCCACAGTAAACTGGAACGATCCTGTCGCAAAATAATGTAGTGCCGCCATCACCTTCACCTTGGGGGTCAGGGCAAAGGGATATGTGCATCCAGGTTGCAAGTGTGGTGACAACTGGTCTGTCAATTCAGAAATTAATTGCCTCGTAAACCTGTATTTCCTCATGCACTCACGTTCCACCATGGTCGCAAGGTCAGGGAAGGGTCTGTGGACATTTGGTCCCCTGCGTAACATATGACAAAGTATGCACACATATTACTAGTACTAATAAAAATCACGTAATCTAGATTCAACATATCGCATTACACTTTCAATTAAGACACAGTGAAGTCAGAGGTGTGAGGTTGAGCTAATACACAACTGACAGCTATGTGATCCTGAACATACACTCAATTTTGTCATGGATATTCAAGTGATACAGTGTTGTACTGTGACTATTCACTGTTGTCTGTCACTCTCCATGTGATCAATTGTAACATACACGACACACACCTAATTAAGTATCAAACATAGATGTCAAGGTCAACTAGCACATGTTCCAAAGGTACACAGACATGGATCATGTATTGCAACCTAGCAACAACACTAGATACAGACAGCTTGTCACCATGCACACCACTGCCATGGTGTGGACATTGTCATGATGTGATGTCAGACCTACATGTCCTATCACATACACAAAAAATTGATGATGTGTAGCACAGGAGGATGATCTGTGAAGTGGTCACTCACACTTGTCCTGTTCCTCACAAACAATGCAATGTTTGCACTGTAAGCTAGGAACATCATGGGAGTAGTCTTGTATATGTCTGTGTCTCATTTGACATGTGCTTCACTCCATCCACACAGGGCATTCAGCATGACATGAATCTTACATATACTGTCTGACATGATGAGTGAGCATTGCATGGACGCGTGAGCCAACTCCTGGCCGAGCCGGACTGACAGATTGCATGCTTAAGACAATGCTGTTCGAGGCGGGTGAGCATTGCATGGATGCATGAGCCAACTCCTGGCCGAGCCGGACTGACAGATTGCATGCTTAAGACAATGCTGTTTGACGCGGGTGAGCATTGCATAGATGCGTGAGCCAACTCCTGGCCGAGCCGGACTGACAGATTGCATGCTTAAGACAATGCTGTTCGACGCGGGTGAGTTCTCAAAATACGCGTCTGCCACATCCTGACCGATCCAGATGCACAGATTGCATGCTTGATTAAATGCTGTTCGACACGGGTGAGTTTTCAAAATACGCGTCGGACACCTAGGGACCAAGGCGTGCGCACACATTGGCTATTGACTGCCATGGAGACTGATGCGGATTTGATACTTGTACGCTTCGTGTACTGAAAAATCCGTTGGCTCCCTACAACAATGTATCAAACTCATTGGTGTCATGAAGTTGAACTTTTTAAACGATGTGGAAGGCGTGTACGAGGCGTGCAATGCGATGGATTGGCCAGATTCATAGGATGCAAACGTGTCGGACCTATCGCTTTGGACGCATGGTTCATAATCTGCCTCTGCAGCACAGATATAAGGCTGTCTGTTCCCCTGAGAGCTCACTTGCCTGCACTACATGCTCCAGATTGACATCTCTGCTACCACTGCTGCTGTCTCTGCATCCTCTGGCTTCAAGAATGGCACGTACTGTGGAGAGGGCCCCAGCCTTCACAGAGGAGGAGAACCAGGCCCTGCTGGACAGCCTCCTTCCACAGTACAGCAAGCTGTATGGGAAACCAGGGGAGCAGGTGAGTGTGCAGTCCATGTCCTTTCTCATTGTGCATGTTGTCTGTCTAGCACTAATGGAATTGTGTACACCAGTGGCTAGCATGCACACTGAGCAGTTGTAACCCCCAAAGTGTGTAGGTACCTGTAGGGAACAGGTACTGTGCTGAAAAAGTGCATTTTTACACTGTCATAAGACCCAGGCAATGTTTCCATGTTGTTAATGCAGGACAACTGTCCATTACCATAGTTGCACTACCTGTGTACATCATATGCCCTTGTGATAACGACATGTATATCCAACTGTGTGATGCACAAACATGTTGCATGTATAGTAATGGTCTTTTAACTTTGTCATCCTCACAGGTTGATGCCCATCAGAAGCAGGAGATCTGGAAGACCATCGTCCGGGCAGTTCGATCTGTGGGGGTCTACAAGCGCCGCATCCGCAACTGCCAGAAGAGGTGGCAGGACCTTTGTGGCTTGTCCCGGAGAATCGCAAGAGTCCAGTTGAAGCTGTCGCCTCCTCGCAGAAGGGGCGGACGACAGATCCTGACCCCCCACATGCTCCGGATTCTGACGGTGGTCTTCCCTGACCTGGATGGGCAGTTAAAGGCCAGACAGCAGCAAGGAGGAGGTAAGTGCATGCCTTTTCTGCGAACTATTTGTATGCTATTTGCACTCCTTCAGCCTGGTTACACTCCCACAGTTCATCTGTCTGCTTGAACAAGAGTCATGTGCCTAAATTAGGTGATGGCCCATCATCATCTGATACACAGGTGTGGCCCTTTCAGTCTGTGACTTGTGTCACTTGGGTTCTGTGTCCCTGCTGTTGTCCAAGGATAAGGTTTGAAACAGCATCTGCTACCGGTGCATTGTTTTGGGCTTCATGAGTGAGGCAATTGATTGGCATGTGTCTGCACATTGCCAGAAAGCTGATATGTACTCTGTGTGGGCCATTAATATGTGTACTAATTGCTGATCTGGCTCACCATATGTGTCTGGGGTATTTACCACACACCCATGCAGCAGGTGAGACAATGTTGGGGCCTCAGAAGAATGTGCATCATGTGTGTCACACATGCATAGACACATGCCTAGTGTTCAGGGTTATCCCATGTTGCACATGGACCAGGACAGGTATGCCTACTCCGGACATGAAAGTACACTCTGTTCTCCTACTCCTGTGTGCCAGACTACATTTTGTGCATTGTGAAATGTGAAAACAGGTGTCTGCCTCTGTGTCATTGTGGAGTGGCCTAGCTTTTTAGACTCCTGGGGTGTTAAACAGTTTGGGGTGGGCAGCCAGCTGAGATGTGGCTGTTGGATCAGCACAATGGGGTGAAACATAGGTGTGTAATCACTTGACTGTGCTTAATGGTGTATTCTACATTAAAGTGCAGGCAGCTTTATTTCGTTCTCATCAGACTGTGATGTGATCATGTTTACATATTTGTGCTTGCAGTCACTGAACTGTAGCATTTGTATTACGTGGGATCATCAGATGCCTTAAGATGTGGGTAGCAGTGGGTGGACATGTGCACTTGACAGCTGCAGAGCTTACATTCCCCACAAAAACATGATTGTGACACAGTGCAGACTGTTTGTTTTTGGATGCACTGCCCCTGTGACTGAAGCCAGTAATGACTGATTAGCCAGACTGGCCTGTAGCATGGTATACCACTTGCAAATGTGTATCATGCATTAATGTCAGTTGTCCTGCATGCACTCAATTGTGGCATTGACCATCAATACATGAGCACATCATGGTGTCTGGTGATGGGAGCATATCCATATTGCTGACAATGACTTTGGCCATCCCTTATCCAGACACATGTACTGAGTCAGTGGCAGGAGATGGGATATGTGTGTACTGACACATTTCAATCACAAATCCTGCAGTTCAGACAACTGTCTATGTGGTGCATGTGTGCACATATGAGTAGTGGCATACTACATGCACCAGACAGATGGGTCAATGGACGGGAAGGATATGAGGGGCATGGTTGACTGGCAGACTGACAAGTGTTTTGTTCAAATATGTGTCAGCTCTTTTTGCAATATTTTGCGAAAGATGCCAAGGCGTGCTCTGTAATGTGCTGTACTGACTGTGATGTGTCAGGTCAATACAGGTGGCTGATGTGGATCTGTTTATCCTGGTTGTTTGCAGATACATCTACAGCTACTGGAGGAGACAGCTCCATGGACCAATAGGAGCCGCAGAGCCAGACTGGGTCCGCTGCAGAGGAGTCGGAGGGACCCAGTGGCACAGAGGGTGAGGGAAGCCACACTGAGGAGACCTCAGCTACAACCACCTTGGCTGAGGAACACAGCAGCTCGAGTGATGACTCCCTTGTGGAGGCGGGTGTCAGCAGACCCCAGACAACACCTAGTGAGTCTGTCCTCGCCACCACCACCATCTCTACCCTCCCATCTGCTCCCATCCCAGATGTCCGTGGAGGCTCCCGTGTAAGGGAGCATGTCTCCTTCGTGCCAGGCACTGCACCCCCTGCCTCTGTCTCCCCTGCTGCCCTGAGTGTGGAGGCTGTGGACTTACTTAAGCAGATCCATGTAGGGCAGACAGCGATGCTGAGTGTCCTCCATTCTCACACCAGTCTGTTGACACAACTGGTGTCCTTCATGGAGGGCATTTCATCAAACATGTCTGCCCTACAGCGGACCATTCAGTCCATGGCCTCCTCACAGAAGGCAACAGTGTCCATCCTCCAACAGTCCCTCACCCCTCCTATCTCTGCCCCATCCACAATACCCACTACCCTACCTGTCCAAGGCACACACACACCAGCACAGGCACGCACCGCAACAGACACAAGCAGCACACAGCCACGCAAGACAAAATCCAGACGCACAAGCACGCACACTCCGGGGATGATTTCACACACACAGGGGATGGGTTACAGACACACAAACAGCCATCCACGAGCACTCCGCAGACCTCAGATGCCTCTCCCTCCAAAACCCCTTCCCTTGCCTCACCTGCAACCCCCCCTTCCCAGCAGCTCTTCCTCTGTGACTTTGGCCTCTTCCCCACCGATCCATCTGATCCAACTTACAAGGGGAAGAGGAACTCAGGACGCACAGAGGGGAGTTCCCCTGCCACACGGACACCCTCCCCCAGGCGCAGGAACACAGAGGCCCCCATCCACAAATCCCCCCAGACCAGGAAGGGCAAGACCCCACCACAATCCCGCACTTCCACCATACAGTCTCCGTCCTCCAGCCCCCAGGCCACCACTCTACAGGTCCCCCGGCCACACCCTGCCCCAGGTTCCCCCACACACTGATACCGCATCCCCAAAATGCTTAGGCCCTCCCCCCTACCACATGCACTTCCACCCCACCTCACACGCTCAGCCTGTTCCTGCCACTGGTGTGGAGACCGTGTCCCCCCCCTCTGTCCTGCCCACCTCATCAGAACCCCATTTCACTCCTCTTGAGATTGGCACTGCAGTAGGGAGCACATCAACCCCGTCTGACTTGGGCACTGCAGTGGAGACCCCGTCCACACCATCTGACCTGCCCACTGCAGTGGTGCCGGCAACCACCCCATCAGACTTGAGCCCTGCAGTAGTGACAGCACCCACCACATCTGACTTGGGCCCAGCAGTGGTGACGCTACCCACTGTGTCAGACACCTCCACTGCAGTTGCTAGCAACACTCCTGCACCCACCACCACACCCCTGCCCCATTCTGCTGTCCCCTGATCCTGTCCCTGCGGTGCCTGGCCTGCCCCTATGTATGCCCCTCCAAGGGGAGATGTCCCTTGGCCGTAGCAGTGCAGGCAAGCAATGGGTGTCAAGTTTCCACATGTCACCCTGTTGGGACTCCTGGAAGGACTGGCCATTGGCCTTTTGACATTGTTGAGTTCACAGTTACATGGATATCATTGCTGAATAAAGCAAATTGTTGTTATCCAGTGGTGTTGCATCTAATGTACATGATGTTGATGATGTGTATCATGAACTTGCAGTTGTAATGGTGTTTTAAAGGTATAAGAGACTGATTTGTTGATGTGATGGACTCCATGTGGTCCATGGGATATGTGTACTTTCCTGGTATGTATTCATGACATAATTTGCTGCTATTTCAGGGTGTTATGTTTGCAGAATTTGTGGACCAGGTATTACTCCTTCTGTTTGCTACTTCACATCTTTGCCATGCACTGTTGCACATATGTTGGGCTTACATTTCTGCACATTGTAAGATTCCCTGACTGGGCCCATCTCTCCACTGGACAGGCAGGTTTGTGCATCAATGGTACACAAGTCATCTGTGTCATCAGTGCAACTAGCTCTACGTGTGTATTGTGTATGTGCAGATGACTGAAGGGACACTCCCGTACACAGGCTGATGTGACCAGAGCTTTCATTGTGTTGTAATTGTTGGCTCACTGAGCAAGTGTTATGCTGACATGACAGAGCCCTGCACAGACAACGTTTGGCACAGCTAACCTTCCCCAGGAGTGGAGTCCCCTCATGGCAGTGTGTCATACTGTGACATTGCCTGAGCCCTTGGCGTGTGTAGTGTGAGCATGTCTGTGTGTGTTCCATTCACTTTTTCTACACAGCTTGTGTTCCCTACAGATGTTCCTGTTCGTGGCGTTTGCTAAGTTGTCCTGTGTCTTTGTCCTGGGTTTCCTGGGATGTAGGTGCATGGCACACTACTGGTCATTAGGGTGTCATCCCTAGGTGTTTTATTTGTAAAGCCCGGGGATGTTGTCAGAAGCACGTGGGACGCATTCAGGATTCCCCTTGGCACTTCTGTGTTGCCAACATGATGTAGTTTTCCCTATGTGGTATCTGTAGTGAGTGGGTCACTTGTATGTGTGTGTGACTACTCCCACTCATCAGGGTCATAGTTGCAATGTTGGAAGGTGTCGACGTGTTCTTTGTGGCTCTGCTTTGGTTCATCATTGTTGTGGGAGTGTGGCAGTGATCCCAATGATTCTAGTAGATTTCACGTCATGCCCAGGTACCGCATACTGTGCAGTGTGGCGGACATTCACAAGGGTTGTTGACTGGCCATGTGTGTGTATTTTTGGGAACCTTAGATCTCCCCACCACCCCTGGGATTGTCATGGGTGCATGAGCAATTTCACCAGTCCATGTGTGCTTATCTGATGCACATTGTTGCAGATCAAGGTGTGTTGTGTTGAGGGTGGCCAAATGTGAGTTGTCTCATGGCTAGGCCCCTACCTACTTTGTGTTCATTGATGACAGGCCCTGGCCAGTGATTTGTTTGTGTAGGTGTGATGGAAGTTTGTTGGTCAGGACGCATGCCCCAGTGTGCGCAGGTGACTGTACTCCACAGTATGGGTAACATCTACCTTTGTCATCACAGTGGGATTGTACAGGCTACTGTCACCCCAATGTAGGGTCCCTGAGGGTAGTGCTGTGTTGGGCTGTCTCTTGCTGTGTTGTTTGCTGTTCCGCCCAGCTTGTGTCACATGAATGATTTGGGATCCCACTCACCTGACAATGCCTGCTTGCCCACCAAGGGATGCCCAGTTCATGAGTTACTTTTGTATGGCACTGTGTACACATCTATGTCATTGGAGTTCTGCCCACTGTCATGTGTTGTGTACCTGCCTGGGGACACTGAGACAGACACACATGTTGTGTATGATATGCAGTGTGGGGCTGCCTGTCTGTGTTTGTGCATCTGCTCCACTGCATTGGTATGGCTTTTGCGGTCCATTGGCTTACGTTGTTTGGAGGTTTTCCCTAGTGTCCCTGCGTCTCCTGGCTCATCAGTCTGCACATTCATCATGTTTGGTGTGTTCCATTGCTGCCATGGTATGAGACTTGGTCACCTGACATCTACAGTCTCCACAGAATTCCTTAGTTTGGTGTCTGTTTGTATAGATTTGTGTGTATGCATCATGGTGCTCACTTATCGCATTGTCTAATTGTACAATGGAGTAATTGTGAGGGATCATGGCGATAGCTTGTCTGCACATGGCAGAGGGTGTTCTTGTGATACACAGCAATCTTTGCCTCACGAAATCTATGTTTGTATGTGACACAACCACTACACTGCCACAACATTGCTTGTGGTGTGGGGACCAGGAATCATGCATTTTGGTTTGGAGATGCTGCTATTTTCATGTCCACACTCACCTTATAGTCACTGTAGTAATGGGGGGTTTAGGACACATTACCACATTGGTCCTAAGCTGCTGGATTTTTTAACCCCACTATCACCTTTTGGTCACTGTAGTGATGGGGGGTTTAGACCCCATTACCACATTGGTCCTGAGATGCTGGTATTTTGAACCCCACTAACACCTTTTTGTCACTGTGGTGATGGGGGGTTTAGACCACATAAACACATTGCTCCAGAGATGCTGGATTTTTGAACACTACTGACACCTTTTGGTCACTGTGGTTATGGGGGGTTTAGACGACATTATCACATTGCTCCAGAGATGCTGGATTTTTGATCCATACTATCACCTTTTGGGCACACATGTGTTGGGGGTCACATTGTATGTTCACTGTCACGATCTGTGCTGTGAGCATTTTACACACACATAAATTAAATCTTGCAAAGATGGTAGGGGGGGTTTGCTTACTCATCCTACGTGTGTGAATCCTGGTAGTGCTAGGCATCCAGCCCTCTATGAGTGGGGATGGTAATAGTGATGGGCATCCAGCCTCCTATGGGTGGGGTACTGGTGGTGATGGGCATACATCCCCCTATGAGTAGGGGGTACTGGTGGTGATGGGCATTCTACCCCCTATGAGTGGGTATGGTAATAGTGATGGGCATCCAGCCTCCTATGGGTGGGGGTACTGGTGGTGATGGGCATACAGCCCCCTATGAGTAGGGGGTACTGGTGGTGATGGACATTCTACCCCCTATGAGTGGGGATGGTAATAGTGATGGGCATCCAGACTCCTATGGGGTGGACTCTGCTGGTAGTGATAGGCATCCACCCCCCTATGGGGTGGACAATGCTGGGATAGGCATCCACCCCCTATGGGGTGGACTCTGCTGGGAGTGATAGGCATGTTATTTGCACTTATAGAGCGCACGGTTACCCTGGGGTGTCCTGGTGCTAAGTACTTGTTACCGGGGAAGTCGAGTGTATGCTACTGAGAGAAGAGCCATGTCTTCAAGCCCTTTCGAAAAGAGAGGAGATCCGGGGCATTCCTGAGATGAAAAGGAAGCTCGTTCCAAGCTCTAGAGGCACAGAGAATGAAACTTCTACCTCCCCAATTGGTTTTTTAAATGTGGGGACTTGCACTTGTTTGGCGCCGGTGGACCGTAGCATTCTGCCAGGAACATACCATTGGAATTTGCGCCTCAGGAACTCTGGACCAGTTCCATTAATGGCCTTAAAGACGGTGCATAATGCTTTAAAGCGTGTTCTTTGCTTTACAGGGAGCCAGTGCAATTTCTTAAGTTCTCCCTTCACAGAAACAAACTTCGATGTTCCAGACAGCAGTCTAGCCGCTGCGTTCTGGACTAGTTGAAGCCTGCTCATATGTTGTTTTTGGACATTAAGATATAGGCCATTACAATAGTCCAAACGTGACATTATAAGGGCCGTCACCACTGTCTTGAGATTGCTCTCGGTTAAGAAGATCTTAATTTTCCTTATGATTCTAAGAACCATAAAGCAGGCTGAAATCAGCGTGCTTACTTGATCCCCCATGGTAAGTTTGTTGTCCACCAATACTCCAAGGTTTTTGGCTTTTCTTGTGGGTACTGGACACAGACCAAGGTCCTCCGGCCACCACTCCGGTGTCCACACCCGAGGATTGTTTCCAAATTTTATGACCTCGGTCTTGCTGGAGTTGAGTTTTAAACAATTAGAGGACATCCAGACCGAGATTGCACTCATACAGTCATGGAAGCGTTCCCCAGACTCCTTTTCAGCTCCCTCTGTCAGCGAAAACACAATTTGTGTGTCGTCAGCGTAGGAGGTGAGCTGGAAGCCAAAGGACCTGATAACTCCAGCCAATGGTGCCACATATATGTTAAAAAGCGATGGGCTAAGAGATGAGCCCTGTGGCACCCCACAAGGGAGTGAGAAAGGTTTGGATGTATTGCCATCCAAGTCCACGGTTTGCGACCTATCTGATAAGAAGGATTGTAAAAGTTTCCACGCGAGACCTTCAACACCGATCTCAGACAGCCGGTCCATCAATACTTTATGATGGACCGTGTCAAAGGCCGCGGACAAGTCCAGTAGAATCAGTACGGCATTTCCTCCCCTGTCTACGGCCTCTCTGATTTCCTCCGTGGATTTCAACAGAGCCAACTCAGTGCTATGATACGGTCTGAACCCATATTGCGATGAGTCCAGGGAGTTGTTAAGATGAAGAAAAGCATTGAGTTGGTTGTTCATTGCCTTTTCCAAGATTTTAGCAGGAAAAGGAAGCCTCGAAATCGGCCTGTAGTTGTTGGGATCTTGGCATCCACCCCCCTATGGGGTGGACTGGGGTGGACAATGCTGGGATAGGCATCCACCCCCCTATGGGGTGGACTCTGCTGGGAGTGATAGGCATCCACCCCCCTATGGGGTGGACAATGCTGGGATAGGCATCCACCCCCCTATGGGGTGGACTCTGCTGGGTGTGATAGGCATCCACCCCCCTATGGGGTGGACAATGCTGGGATAGGCATCCACCCCCCTATGGGGTGGACAATGCTGGGATAGGCATCCACCCCCCTATGGGGTGGACAATGCTGGGATAGGCATCCACCCCCCTATGGGGTGGACTCTGCTGGGTGTGATAGGCATCCACCCCCCTATGGGGTGGACAATGCTGGGATAGGCATCCACCCCCCTATGGGTTGGACAATTCTGGGATAGGCATCCACCCCCCTATGGGGTGGACAATGCTGGGATAGGCATCCACCCCCCTATGGGGTGGACTATGCTGGGATAGGCATCCACCCCCCTATGGCGTGGGCAATGCTGGGATAGGCATCCACCCCCTATGGGGTGGACTCTGCTGGTAGTGATGGGCATCCACCCCCCTATGGGGTGGACAATGCTGGGATAGGCATCCACCCCCCTATGGGGTGGACTATGCTGGGATAGGCATCCACCCCCCTATGGGGTGGACAATGCTGGGATAATGCTGGGATAGGCATCCACCCCCCTATGGGGTGGACTCTGCTGGTAGTGATGGGCATCCACCCCCCTATGGGGTGGACAATGCTGGGATAGGCATCCACCCCCCTATGGGGTGGACTCTGCTGGGAGTGATAGGCATCCACCCCCCTCTGGGGTGGACAATGCTGGGATAATGGACAATGCTGGGATAGGCATCCACCCCCCTATGGGGTGGACAATGCTGGGATAGGCATCCACCCCCCTATGGGGTGGACTATGCTGGGATAGGCATCCACACCCCTATGGGGTGGACAATGCTGGGAGTGATAGGCATCCGCCCCCCTATGGTGGTGTTTCCTTTCGTGTCATTTTGGTGTGTGGTAGGTGTCTGACTTACCTTCTGGGTCGTGCGCGTCGATAACGGTAGGCATACAGCATAGGGAAGACATGCGCGATTGGATACATGTCTGCTCCGTCTCGTCCCCGTTGATCGTGTTCTGGCGCGAATCGGAGCTTCAATACGCCTCGTCCGAATGCTGTGACATGCTGGAAGCGGCGCACTGTACGACGCGTAGTGAAGACGCTTTGTACTTGCGTGTCTGGAAACTGGTTGGGAAAAGCCTCCGTACGACTCGATTTCCGTGTTTCCTGAGCCTGTTCGGTCGTGAAATAGAGCACGAATCGGAGCGAACGAATCGGTCAGAAATTTGCCTGTAATACGCATCGTACTTGCTCGTTTGTAGATGGAAGCACCGGATACGAGTCGGTCATAAGGTATGCCTACGAATGGCATTGGGAAGGCATTTTTAGCGACATCGGAATCGGGCCCTATATGTTAAAAAATACAAACAATTATTAATATGTTTTCAATTTTTTTTTTGTCAAACTACATATATTGTTAATAATATTAACTATGTGTATGAATGTACAAAATTATGTATAATATAAAAAATGAATGTATCTACTGTTACCCAAACCATTATATGTTTTAAATATTGTACAAAAAGTGAGTAATAACTACTTATTTGTTGTCCAAAAATAAACAACTGAATAATGTAATAAAACAACAATTTCTAATACTATTTTGTCCAAAATGTTATATCTAAATATTTAATATTTACCAAATATGTAATGTATAAACAATTAACAAAATGTTGTTTTTTCCTGGTTAAAACAATAAAAAATAAATATACTTAAAAAAATAAAATACTGTTTCAAATTTTTTATTATCAATGTCTCATTATAAATAAAAATATAAATAAAATATAAAGATGTTTCTGTTTTCTTTTACATGTTATGAAATATTATATCTATAATACCATTTTTATATTGTATCAATGTACTTTAAAAACTATTATATTTGTCCAAACATTTATAACTATCTTTATTCTTACACCATAATATATTTTTATTTCTTCACTATACCCACTATAAACTACATTAACTCAGGAAAGGTGTTAAATAGCAAACATTATAATGTACTACTAATTTATATTAAGTCAGGGAAGACACTGGAGACTAACCTTGTATAATTTACTATTCCCACTCCAAACCACATTAAATCAGGGAAGGTGCTGGACACTAACCATGTATAATTTACTATTCCCACTCCAAAACACATTAAATCAGGAAAGGCGCGGGACACTAAACATATATAATTTACTATTCCAACTCCAAACCACATTAAATCAGAGAAGGTGCTGGACAATAAACATATATAATTTACTATTCCCACTCCAAACCACATTAGGGGGGTCATTATGATGGCGGACAGACCGCCACCGCCAGCCGTGCGGTGCCAATCCGTCCGCCATCAAACGTGGATTGACCGCCCGCCAGATCAGGATGGCGGGCGGATCCACACTGCGACCGTGGCGGACGCAAAGACCGTCCGCCACGGAACCACCACAGGCAATTGGACGATTGCCTGACGGAGCTGTCTGCATGCATAAAATGGTGGTGGTGCCTAGCAGGCAACGTCCACCATATTATGATGCAGGCTGTGATCCAGCCTTTCCATGATGGCGAAACCGTCATGAAAAGGCTGGCGGAGGTTCTTTTTGGGAGCCCGTTGCGGGCCCCCAATGTTTTGGGGGGAGGTGTATGTGCACTCAGGGGTACCCATGATACCCCCCTACATTTCAGTGCACTAAGTGGCAGGCACTGTGTGGTGCCTGCCACCTAGTGCACTGAAATGCACAACATGCTCTTTTAACATCACGGCGGGTGCTGCTGTCAGCAGCACCCGCCGCAATATTAAAATGCAAGATGCGACCGCCATGGTGGCGGTCTCATCCTAATTTGGTGTGCGGAACCGCCGCATGTATTGCGGATGGTCCCGGTCACCACCACGATGGCGGACGGACTCCAGTCCATCCATCATCCTAATCGGCCCCTAAATCAGGGAAGGTGCTGGACACTAAAGGTATATAATTTACTATTCCAACTCCAAACAACATTAAATCAGGGAAGGTGCTGGACAATAAACATATATATTTTACTATTCCCACTCCAAACTACATTAAATCCGGGAAGGTGCTGGACACTAAAGATATATAATTTACTATTCCAACTCCAAACCACATTAAATCAGGGAAGGTGATGGACACTATCCATATAAAATGTACTATTCCAACTCCAAACCACATTAAATCTGGGAAGGTGCTGGACACTAACCATATATAATTTACTATTCCAACTCCAAACAACATTAAATCAGGGAAGGTGCTGGACACTAAGCATATATAATTTACTATTCCAACTCCAAACCACATTAAATCAGGGAAGGTGCTGGGCAATAAACATATATAATTTACTATTCCCACTCCAAACCAGATTAAATTAGGGAAGGTATTGGACAGTAAACATATATAATGTACTATTCCAACTCCAAACCACATTAAATCAGGGAAGGTGCTGGACAGTAACCATATATAATTTGCTATTCCAACTCCAAACCACATTAAATCAGGGAAGGTGCTGGACAGTAACCATATATAATTTGCTATTCCAACTCCAAACCACATTAAATCAGGGAAGGTGCTGGACAGTAACCATATATAATTACTATTCCAACTCCAAACCACATTAAATCAGGGAAGGTACTGGACACTAAACATATAGGGGCTTATTTACAAGCCCCTTGCGCCACTTTTGCGTCACTTTTCCCATGTTAAAAATGACGCAAAAGTGGCGCAAGGGCCTTGTAAATCTGCCCTATATAATTTACTATTTCCACTCCAGACCAGATTAAATCAGGGAATATGCTAGACACTAAACATATATAATCTACTATTCCTAATAACAATTATATTAACTCTTGTAAAATACTACACACTAAACATATGTATGTATCTATAATTAAATATGCATTGCATAGTAATTTTTTTTTGTTTAAACATATCTGTTAAAATATCTCAAACATATTAATATCCCCAAAAATATTATAAAATTGCCAATTTTTTTTTTACAATTTTAACCAAATACAAAATTATGACCAATTAAATATAAAATAATAACTCTCATTAGCCGCCAACGCCAGCCGCACCAGCAGCACCAGCCATACCAAAGGAGGGGGGACTGCTAGCCCCAGAGTGCTGAGTGCCAGGAGGTGCCATCAGCAGTTTCCTGCGCCCAGAGGCGCATTTAGTCAGCTCGCGGCTCCTGCAGCGCGGGAGCCGCCAATGCCAGCCGCACCAAAGGAGGGGGGACTGCTAGCCCCAGAGTGCTGAGCGCCAAGAGGCGCCGTCAGCAGTTTCCCGAGCCCGGAGGCGGGTTTAGTCAGCTCGCGGCTCCCGCAGCGTGGGAGCCGCCAACGCCAGCCGCACCAGCAGCAGCAGCCGCACCAAAGGAGGGGGGACTGCTAGCCCCAGAGTGCTGAGTGCCAGAAGACGCCGTTAGCAGTTTCCCACGCCCGGAGGCGCATTTAGTCAGCTCGCGTCTCCCGCAGCGCAGGAGCCGCCAACGCCAGCCGCACCAGCAGCACCGGCCGCACCAAAGGAGGGGGGACTGCTAGCCCCAGAGTGCTGAGCGCCAGGAGGCGCCATCAGCAGTTTCCCGCGCCCGGAGGCGCATTTAGTCAGCTTGCGTCTCCTGCAGCGCGGGACCCACGCGGGCGTGCCCGGGCCAAGGGCAGGCTCGTCTGCGCCCGTCCGAGACCGGAAGAGGCTGGGCTGGGCCAGGTCTCTTGGCTCATTTTTCCTGGATCCTTGCCATCAGAACCCTGTTTCCTAAGTACACGGCTCGCTGGATCAAAGCCTCCAAGGGCGGGAACAAGGTACATGCATGACTTTAATTCTATGGTGTTTGTCGACCATGTCCCTTTTTAATGTTATATTTAGCTCCTAGGATCCAAGACCAAATCAAAGAAGTTCCTACTGTTTTCCCCATTTTTTGAAGTTGTGTGTGCAAATCTCACTTTGCGGGTTGACTGCGGGTCTATTAAAGACAAAGCGACTTTTTGTCTAACCAGTGATGGGCAAAAGGAAATTAGCTGCTAGGGGCCCTGCAGGGACAAACGTCGTAGGGCCAGTTGGGATGATAGACTCCTTTTTAACCAGAGCGGCTAATGTTACAACGAAGGAGATAGCTCTGACTGAAAAAGGGCTATCCATGGAGACTGAGAAACTAGCACTGGGCGCGATTGGTCATGGTTTAATACAGGAGGAAATCGGGGTTTGTTGAAGTGTGGCTCAATGGTTAGAGCGGCAGACCCTGATGCAGAGATCTGGCCCGGGACCAGGGTTCAATTCCCGCCTCGGCGGGTCTTGGGCTCAATTTCCTCGGACCTGATAATTCTCGCCTCGGTGCCTATTCTAATCATGGGTCCCACACTGCAACTCTGGGCAATAGCTTGCTTAATCTCCACAACGGCCCCAACAGCGCTGGGATGCCTGGCTTCACCCTGGGGGTGCCAAGGAGTGGACATTTCACAGGGAAAAGCCAGGAAGGGTTCCACAGCGGTATGCGTACAGCGCCTGGACACCCCTTTGGGGGTATGGGTGCGCTTTACAAGTACAAATTTCAATTTCAATTTCAAGTGAAATGTCTTACCATACCTCCACCCACATTGATGGAAGGCCCAACGGGTGATATGGACCCAACTATTTGTACTGCCACAGCTACCTTAACAGCAGGGGATCATCTAGATGGCCCCCCAACCAAGAGAAAACGAGCCGGAGGAAGCAAAGCCCTGAGAAAGTCACCATGGACAAAAGCAACCCTCCCACCAGCCGAATTCAATCCGGATCTACTACTGGACAGCCTCTTTGAAAGGCTAGAGACTATGACCAAAGCCTTGTTAGCACCTGTAATTTCCAAGCTGGAAGGCATTGAGTTAAAATTTAACTCGCTTGCCTCCATACATAATAATTGTCCCTCAGGGCATGATATAGCAGCTGGAGGGAGGGGGGGCTCCTGTCGGGCATCTAGCGGCCCGGCCCATGTCCCCCAGGCTAATAGCTCCCAATCTCATCGGGCATTCAGTAGTCAGGTCTCAGTGGGTGTGTCTCATCTTAGTATTTCTGATACCAACCACAACCCAGGAGGGGGGGCCACTGTATCTCAGATGGCACATCGGGAAGCACACGTTCCCCAGGCGGCCGCTAGGGATGGGCAGAATACTGTCAATGGGGGTCCACTCCCTACACACACCCCACCCCTCCATAAAACGGCCTTGATTGGTAATAAATGCACAATTGATCTCCCTCCCCAATCAGCGCCTCTAGTAGCTGTGCTACTGGGGGTTCCAACGCTCACACAGGGTATCAAGGAAACCTCGCTGGATCTCATCCATAGGTCCACTCATTGGTGCAATCACAATGTGATCAACTGCCCTAATATCTCTTCTGATATCATCATGGCCAGAAGAGTGGGCTGGATTGGCCATGGGACTAGGAAAAACGTGGAGGGGGACTGTATAATTGTTAATTTTAGTCATCCCGCGCAAGCTAAAGCTTTAGTAGGTTGCCAATATAAAAATGGCACCAAAACCAAAATTAGAACAGCCTCCCTACAGACTTTTTATCCTTTCAAACAACCCCCAGTGAACCATGATTGGCAGTTGCCATTTAAGCTGGTCATGCCCCCCCAAGTCAGTAACGTGAATACTATATTGTCTTTAACAAATCGATACCTACCGCTAGCTAACCCCCAGGGCCTTGATGAAATTGACTGACTAGTGACGACAGCAGGGATACCACAGGCTAAGAAGGCGCCAACCAAGGCCCCGAGTGAGCCAATTGTATCTGCCCTCATACCCCAACTTCCGCTGGTTAATTCATTAAATTTCTCCCCTACCCCAACTATCATTGACGATGTTATGACGAAGGTATTGTCCTGGAACATAGCTGGCCTTAGGTCAAAGAAGGGCGATATCTCTTGGGAACACTTCCTTGTTACACACCATATTATTGCCCTTCAAGAAACGTGGGAGCCAAATGATTGTTTTTATCTGGATGGCTTTACTTCTTTTTGCAAATTTGTAATCCTGTCAAACATGGGTAGAGCCAGGGGGGCCTTCTTTTAATGTTTAGCCTTAAATTTTCCTATCAAGCCAAGCTGATTGACTCTTGCTCACCCCACGTGTTAGCTGTGGAATTGTCAGGAAAGAATCTCCCCACTCTGCTAGTGGTAAATTTTTATAACTCTTTCTCTAGAACCCATGAGACTGAACTTCTCCTGGCCCTAGAGGATCTTCTGGAGAGTTATGGGGAAGGAAGACAAGCCTATTATGACACGTTAATTCTAGGGGATTTTAATACCCGCCAATGCTCCCTCAATTGCTTCTCAATGCCGGAGGAGGAAGATGGATCGCAGGAGCAAAATCATTTTGAACACACACCGCCAGGCACCTTTTTAGAAGGCTTTCTAACAACCCATAATCTGAATTGTTTACAGCAATCAGTTACGTCAGCTTCGGTTCCTACCTATGCAGGCCATGGTAGCCCAAGTATAATTGACCACATTTTGCTATCCGCTTTATTAACACCAGCCGTAAAGTATTTAAGTGTCACCTGGAACTGCCTTAGTGACCACAACCCTTTAATATTGGTTCTCCTCCTTCCGGCTGCTCTTAAAAGGGGGGTAGTTACTAATACAAACATCAGCACTAAAGACCAAGCACGCAGACTGAGGTGGGAAAGGATTACCCCAGAGAGTTTCTTAGATAACTTGTATACTACCTGCGCTTCGGAGTTTCAAGTTTGTATGGACCAGGCACCTCATGATAGAGTCATTCTAGATGCCTTTGATACAATCACTAAGCAGGTTGCCTCTAACTTATCCATCACAACCAGAGGACCAGGCACCTAATGATAGAGCCATTCTAGATGCCTTTGATACAATCACTAAGCAGGTTGCCTCTAACTTATCCATCACAACCAGAGTGAAGTGTCCAAAACTTAAAAGGTGGTTTGACGACACATGCTCGGCTGCCCATAAGGAGCTAATGCAGGCCCTTAAGCAAAAACCGAGGGACGCAACATCAATCAAGAGCAGCAGGAAGGCCTATAAACTCGCAGTTCATGAGAGGAAAAAACAGTTAAGGGAGCAGGCCTGGGAGGAGCTTAGCCAAGCCAGTGTGCTGACTAATAGTTGTAAATTTTGGTCTGTGGTTAAAAGTCCTCTCTTTTCTGACACGCCAAACTCCACAGAGATTGTATAGTCCCTGCAGAGAAATGGGTCCAGCACTTTGGTAACATCTATAGTGACGCCAACTTAGCCGAAGCCGTGGAACAAACAGTTCCCGGATTAGCAAGCTCCTCCCTCCATTTTAATACAGATGAGGTGTACAAAGCCATCATTTTAACTTCAGGTGGAAAGGCTCCTGGCCCGGATGGGGTACAAGTTGACCTTTACAAAGCAGATCCTAAAGTCTGGGCCAAGATTTTAACACATGTTTTTAATGCAGCATGTGTCTGTGGTTTTCCCTCGTCGTGGGCAAAGGTGGTCATCATTCCCATTTTCAAAAAGGGCGCCCGGGAAGACCCGGCATGCTACAGACCGATTTCGCTCCTAGACTCTGCGGCAAAAATAATGGGGAAAGTAGTCTTGGATCGCCTAACAGCCTGGCTTGATCATGCTAACATCATTTCCGATTTCCAGTATGGATTCAGGCACGGGAAAGGGACACTGGATCAATGCCTCAATCTCCATCTAGTGATCGGGAAGTACACTGTTGCTAAGGGGGGGGGGGGTTCTTACACCTGGCCTTCATGGACCTAACCTCAGCTCTTGACCTTGTCAACAGGTCCAAGCTGTGGTTGATCCTGCGTGACATGGGGCTAGATGCTGAACTGATCTCTTTCCTGCACACTGCCCATGTAAACACAACGGCTGCGGTACGCTATAATGAAGATGGGAACCTGACAGACTCCTGGGTTGTTGGAAGGGGGGTTCGGCAGGGGTGCATTTTGGCTCCCCTGCTGTTTACGCTATATATCAACAAACTGGGGGATTCTTTAATATCTTGCTGTAAAGATATACCCAGGGCTGGCGCCGAGATGATCCCCGCACTTCTATACCCTGATGATGCGGTTTTATTGTCCAGAACGGCAAGGGGTTTGCAATAACTTTTAAATTGTTTTATAGATTTTATGGATTCCTTAGATTTAATTACTAATCTTAACAAGTCACATGCCATGACCATTGGTTCACGAAAGGCGGCCAAGGCCAAATTTTATTGTAATGAGGTCGAGCTAACTAAAGTGTCCATACCTAGGGATACTCTTTGATGACCAAGGCACTTGGTGCGCGCAACGCACACTAAAAAAGAATGTTTTAGCCAGAGCCATGGGGGCCACCCTGGACTTTGCAAAGAGATTAGGGTTAAAGCCCCTTCCAGCACTTTTGAAGGTTTATAATGCGAAATGTATCCCCATGGCCACTTATGGTAGCGACTTTTGGGGCTACAAGGATGCGAAGGGAATCCAAAGGGCCGAGAATAATTTTATGCGTAAACTCCTTGCGGTCCCTGTTGCTACCCCGATTTTTTATCTACATGAGGAACTGGGGGCGGGCTACATCTCGGACCAGATCGCGGTTGCCCCGCTGCTATGCTGGTTGATAATCTGGGCTCAACCGACCCCAAATTTAAATCAACTCATAATTTCGGATTGTATTGCACTGGAGGGGGCTCTACGTATTCCCTGGATGAAATACATAAAGGAACAGACAAAATGTCTCGGCTGTCCCGAATTGTTTCTGACCCCCATGCCCCTGGGCAAGACCGCCATTAGAGCTTTTAAGCAGCAGTTCATAGACAGGCGGCAAGGTCTTAGGGAGGACACTGAATTAGCCAAACCCTCAGTGAGAAGGTTTGTCACACTGAGCTTGGGTCATCAGATGCAACCATACTTATCTTATGTAAACAAAGCATACCATTGCTTTGTTCTGACGAGATTTTGATTGAATATGGTTCCCTGGTTACTGGCATTCCCCAAAGGTTACTCGAAACCTGATTTATTAAAACCTTGCCCTTGTGACAATTTCTCAGAGCAGGACACCGTCCATATAATGTTCTTCTGCGCCTATTACGATCCTTTGCGCAGGAAGTACATTCTCCCACTACTCAGAGATTGTCAATTCGTCCAAGTGAGGCCGGCCTTGCTCCATCTTCAAATGCTAGCCTCACCCAGAGTCTGCTTCGGGGTGGCAAGTTTTTTAACTGGGGCCATTAGACACAGGTCCAAGTTGCCGTTGCAGTAGCCATCTTGGGCTCTGCGTCAGTGTAAATATGTTTTCCTGAGCTATGCAATGCAATCTTAATAAGATAATATTTATGATCTTGGCACACCGTTTTAGCACTGCTGCACTTTATATCATTTAACTTTTGTGGGTTTTTAACGCGACCATTGTAATTGCAATGCTGGATGTTTTTTTAACATATAATGTATTTTGATGAAATGTGTATTTTTTTTAAAAAACTGTTTTGCTTTTATGGCTCTTGGCTGCCGAATAAAGTATTTTTGACTTGACTTGACTTGAACTCTCATTAATAAATTAAAATTTCAAAAATAATTTAAAAATTTAAATTTTAATAAACTTAAAACATAGTCAACTTCAACAACTATAAACACAAAATCCCAGTACAACAATAATTAAATGTAAAAAAATGTTTTTACATTTTTAAAAATTATGAACAATACATTTTAAAAACACTCACCACCCTTAAACTCAATAAATGCCATATTACACTCATAATTGATTTTTCTTAATTTTAAATTTAAATTCAAAATGTTTTAAATTTTTTGAAAATTTTGTAACCAAACAATTCCCACCCTTATCCCCTATTAATACAAAATCCCACTTTTATATATTTTCTAACATAATTTTAATTTTTACATTTTTTTTTAAATTTCTTGAAAATAAATTTTAAAACTCCCCACCCTTATCCCCTATAAACCCAAAATCCCAACCCTAAAAATAAAAATTTTAATTTATTTTAAAAAATATTTAAATTTTTTTTAAATTTAATTTTCAAATTTTTAAAACACTACCCACCCTTATCCCCTATAAACCCAACATCCCACTCCTAAAAAAAATTACAATTTCTTTAAAAAAATTACATTTTAAAATATTTTAAATTTTAAAAACACTCCCCACCCTTATCCCCAGTAAACCCAACATCCAGCCCCTAAAAAAATATTATACATTCAATTTTAATTCTTAAATAAATTTTACATTTTTCCCCAATTTTTTTAAAACACTCCCCACCCTTATCCCCTATAAACCCAACATCATGCTCCTAAAAATTAGCATACAGTTTTTTTTAAATTTATTTAACAATAATTATATCATTTACAAACATTTTACAAAATAAAAAAAAATACTAAAACGATATATTTTACTAATGATATTTTAACAATCTATATTTTTTACAACGATATTTTTTACAACACACAAAATTGATATTATATACATAGATATTTTTTAAATCGATTTTTAAAACAACGATATTTTTTACTCGATATTATGTCAAAACGATATTAAATACTCGATATTCTGACTACTTACCGACTTTCCTACTCCCACAAAACCCTCTGCATCACTGAGCAGCATGAAACACATGCTGTTGCAGGGGCCATTACAGTAGCCCCTCCACACTCCTCCCACCTACATTAAGATGGGAGGAGGGCTCAATGGGACTCATTAACATCTCCCTCCTGCAGTATGTATGTCATGTTGGAAAACAGCATGTAAGTATGCTGCCAGAGACAGCGAGAGAGCGCAAATTTTAAACTGTATTCTGCACTCTGGCATCAGACTTCTTGTTCCCAAGATCATGCTGGCTGTGTAGTGCTGGTTGGCTGGCGAGGCCACAGTATTTTTGTGACAGGCACATATTGTACCTGTTGCAAAAATACTGCAAATTTTGCTTTGTTTGGCCATAATTTCGTTATTTCACAGCAGCAAAATTTTCCAAACCAATGTAATGGGGGTCTGGTCATGGTTGCAGACATGAAGGTCATTAATTATTTCAAAAGTGCTTATGGTCCTCTAGTAATGCTTTTATAACACTTCTTTTTGGCAAGGACAGTCACTGTTAACAGGAATTGAATCCTGATCAAAAAGACTGATTTTCCAGCAACAGCAGACATATTAGTTGGGACAATATTGACCTCACCACGTAAATATAAGGTTGGTTACACAGCAACTACCAATACTAGATGCATCCTATATTGTTACTTCCAAAGAAAAATCCATTGTACATCTCTATGAAAGACCAGGGTCCATGAAACATTCAACAAAAATCAAAACACTCAGGTCAACAAAGAATGTAGCTGAGTAACTTCAAGCCTTTTAGCTAAATTTAAAAGGGAAAGAGTCCTCTCGCTCAAGGCTTTTGAGTAGCTAATACAATCTTATAAAGCATTGATATACTACAGAACAGAAATCGCAAAACTCTAAATCCCTGTGGTTTTGCGGCTGCCAGAATCAGTCAGAATCGGTCAGACGCTGTGCGAGTGTGAGCGAGTGCCAGGAGGAGGAGGACGCCGCGCCACTCCTCGCAGTTCCACTCACCTTGGATCCTGCCTTTTGCCTTCAGCTTTGTTGAGCCTTGTTGTGGGCTGTTGTGGGCTTTCGGCGACCTCCCGCGGCCCGCGGCTTCACTCTGCCTGGACCTGTTTGGCCTTTGATAGTGAGGGTGTGCCGAGGACGTGGGAGCAAGGAGGGAAAGCTGCTAACCTGCCAATCGCCAACCGTCGATCCCTGCCGAGCCTTGCTGGTCCTTACTTCCAGCTCCACTTCCTTTTCCACTGTTGCCAAGGACTGTGATTTCGCTGTGAAAAGTCCCCCAACAGCCGTATCACCAAAGCTGCCTAATCCGACCTCGATACAAGTGACTCCGTGCTTGAAAGAACAGCCCATTACCAGCAAGAGAGAGGGCACAAGGTAGGCGCCAGCAAGCGTGGCCGCCATTAGCGGGTGGCCGGTAAGTGAGTGCTCTCGGTGGGAACCGCTGAGGCGACCCGACTAAGGGGCCGATTCCGATTCCGGCCGGAAATCTCTCCGACCGAGCCGGACCCGGAGAGAATTCCGACCGAATCGGACCCTAGCAGCCCGACCGAACGAGTACGATGCATTCGCATGCTATCGGACTCGAGTCGGTCGGACTCCCATTGAAGTCAATGGGAGCCGGTCGTACAACGCGTACGCGGGCTCCCATTGACTCAATGGGTGCGAGGCAAACAAGGGCGCCCCCTACAGCGGGTACGCGTCCATGCGCATCGCGGCGTACATGCACAGGTAGGGGGGACCCATGGTTCCCCCCTGTGTGCGACTCGCGCGCCTACGCGTACAGGGGGGTCCGACGCGGACCCCCAAAGTCCGGCTCCGACAGCTCTTTCGAGCCGGACGGCGCGAGTCGGTCGGACTGCTCGCGGCGCGCATCGTACTTACCCGGCCGGGAAACGTCTCCATAGCGCGGTGCGCGTCGAGTCCGAGCGAGTCGGTAGGTGCGGTTCGGACCCGTGAACGAGTCGGTCGGCGATTTCACATGCGCTCGCATCGTACTCGCTCGGCCGGACCCGCGTACGATTCGATCGGGAAACAGGGCTCCGAATCGGATCCGGTAAATCCGAATCCGATTCGGAGCACTACAGGCCGAGATCGGAATCGGCCTCTAGGTCGGGTAGGCTTTGCGGTTCAGCCTTGTGAGCCCCGCTTGCCATGTCTTGTCTTTACTCTCGGGGGCAGAGAGAGGTAGAGCTTCCTTTCCTCCCAAATCGACCTACAACAGTTGCCTGTACTTTTCCGCCTATTCCTGCACTTTTCTCAGAGGGGGCAATAGAAGATAGAACCCAACCCCCCCCCACCCTTTTGGACCCCACCCTTTTCGACTGAGTTTGAGAAAGCAGTGAGGGTACTTGGTGGAGGGGGTGAGAGGAGGAGGAAGGAGGAAGTCCCAAATCAAATTAACAACCCGATACTTGCCCTTGGTATTAACCACCTTCCCACCCGGACTGTTATGAGGTCGGGTAGGGTGAGAAGGCCCATTACAAAGCTGCCATCTAAACAGAAAATAAGGGAAGCAGCACGAGAAGATCACGGAAATATGGCAGCCTTAGAAAATGACACCATCAGAAAAATCAATATCAAGGATATGGAAAGTACCAGCAAAAGTAACTGCAAAGACATCAACATCTGCTTAACCGCTGGCTTAAAAGCTAGTAATGATAGCATCTCATATTGTACATTAAGACTCCTATGGTCCTAACATTACACAAATTTATCCAAAGTACTCGTTAAAACATTTAAAGCAGAAAAGGACAGAATAAAGCAGAATGACATAAGGGAAAAGTTTAAAACAGCTACGTTAACAATAACTCACTACATACACGTCTTTTCCGTAAGGATACGGCCTGTAATTCAATTCTACATGCTCGGAGTGCTCACCCTCTCCATCAAATACAAGCGATTCCATTTGGGGAATTTACGAGAGCAAAAAGAAATTGCAGCAATGAGGCAGAGTTTGAGGAATGTCTGGTGGAAATGAAGTCCAGGTTCAAACATAGGGGATACACACAACTTAATTTGTCTAGAGCAGAACAGAGAATCAGAAATACCCAGAGGGAAACCACGCTACAGGATAGGGTATCCACAAAGGTGACAGGAGACACAGTGAGAATAATTACTGATGTCAATGATTACAGTGTGGTTTTATCGAAAAGCCTACGTAAACATTGGAGACTTTTAACGGAAGATACCACACTAACCAAACATGTACACAAGGTTCCTCAAATTACATACAGGAGAGGAAGAACGCTCAAAAACAGGCTCAGTCCTAGTTACCCCTGTTCCCGGCACAATGGTGATTGGTTGACACCACGCACACTGGGTTTTCATAAATGTGGTTCATGTGGTGCGTGCCGTTGGGCCTCTAACCACATTAAGGAATTTGCGGGTCCAAATAGGACATATACGATCAGACACAATATTAATTGTTACACGAAATTTACGGTATATATTTTGGAGTGTGCTTGCGGATGCAAGTATGTGGGAAGCACAATTAGACCAGTAAAAGAGAGAATCATGGAACACATTCGTGCAGTCAAACTTAGAGACCCTAGATACCCAATGGCTCTACATGTTTGGGAGTGCCCCCTGCAGGGCCCTCACAAACAATTTGTTTTTTATGGGATTGATGTAACCAATCAGAGCCCAAGGGGTGGGAATCGAGAACTTAGACTGAGACGTTCAGAGGCACTCTGGATCATGCGCCTTAAGACTTATGAACTAGGTCTTAACAGCGACCGGGAAATGCATTATTTCCTGGGGGACTGAACTGTATTTGAACTAGTTGGATTCTGACTCAGAGGGGCCCTTTCTTTAGTTGTTGTTTAATGTAACTCAGTTATACTGTAGGAGGGTTGTTAAGTAGCGGGTGTGCTTTGGACTATGTCATTTCATGTAACACATTAAGTTAAACCCCCTCCCTCCTCATAATATGTCTTACCATCTTTTTGTATGAATGTAATTACTACAACACAGAAGTTATCTCTTAAATTAGTGTGCAATAAAGACGAAGTATTTGGCAGACAGTAATCAACCAACGTTCTGCGCACGCAACACTCCAAGTCTGTGGAGTCCTTTTTTGATTAATTATTCGAATTTACCTTAAATTACGAGGTGTGTTATGAATCTGGATTTTTATTTTTATTGTTGTTGATTTATGTATAATGATTTATATTTGTTGTTGACAGAAATTTGTCAACTGAATTTTGATATTGGACATTAAGTGCGTGAGTGACCGGAATGGTTAATTGTACTCCATGTTGTGCGTTGTATGTGTTAATTTATCTTGCTGACATGCACATTATATATTTATTCTGATGTACTGACTTTCTGAATTTTGTTAAGCTGCTTTGCTCTTCCGTTTTTGCTCGTAATTTTATATTACAAGTATATTTGTGTTCTGGCCTGTGTGCTGGGAACATTTCAGTAATTTTTCTCGTACCTTCCTTTCCTTTTGTCTTTACCTTTTTCCTTTTCTTATTTCAATTTCTAATAATATCTGGGATTGTGCTGCATACACATCCCGTTAGAAGAATCTATGATACTCCCAAGATGGAGGGACTTTTTGGTGTATTACGCTCTAGTGCCGTACTCGGATTGGAGCTTTAATAGACTTCCGGGTATCTAGCAACCGTATCCGGTTGACAGAGATCCCGGGATCACACTGGACGTGAGGCGTACTCGCTACGGGTGAGTGTATGTTACAGTGATGGGTGGACTGATTGACTCCGGTTTTTATGATATATTGAATTTATCACTGGTAAACTTTATTGAGGTATTGATTGGCTCTATCCGTTCTTTTTATAGTCTGGCACTAGACGGCTTATTTCACCGCCTGATCGTGTTCATATGGGCATTTAGATTGAGACCGCTGCACTAGGAGCCTACGAATTAATTGCAGAGAGGCTCGGACAAGTATTTCTTTGAATTGGAGGTAAGATTTGACCTTCATAGTGAATAAGATGTCTGGCCATATGATTGTGTCGGTTTTTCTTCCTTTTTAATATTAATGTAGAGAATGTTTTTAACACAGATGTATAGTTTTCAGGTTCATATATATATCTGAACCTTTTGCAAACATAGATGTGACAGGGCGTGATTGTCCCTTTCTTTCGTATTACAGAACTGAATTTAATTTTACATGAAGACTTAAGATTTTTACATGCCCAACCGTGTTGGAAGTATCACCAGTGGATAGGTGAGCGACCCTTTTGTTTGCAATAAGTTTGGCTTAATTAGAACTATGATAGAGAGTTCATTAGGGATACTTATCTGACAGGACTTTTTTTCCACTAACTGGTACGTTCTTTTGATTTGTCTCTTAGATTGAGAGCATCAATCATTTGTGCAGAAAGGTACGCGTTGATTTTATTTAATAGGCTCAGCTGGTAGAGCTGCCGTTCTATTTTGGAGCACGTGTTTGATTGACACTGATATTGGGTTGATTAGATAGTGGGTCCACGGTGGTGTTATAAAGTGCTGATGCGCTTTGTTTTAATAAATCATTTAGGGACAATACACAGCATTTACTTATTTTCGACATGTGGCTGATCGAAGGTCTACATTTGTAGCTACACGAGGGTTTGAATTCTCTTTTTAATCGGTTTTGCACTTTTCACAACATGGGGTTCAACGTATAGCTCCTGCAATTATAGGATACGCTAGACGGTGTAGTGTAGTTTCTTCTATACATCAACTAGCTGTTTTAAACTTTTCCCTTATGTCATTCTGCTTTATTCTGTCCTTTTCTGCTTTAAATGTTTTAACGAGTACTTTGGATAAATTTGTGTAATGTTAGGACCATAGGAGTCTTAATGTACAATATGAGATGTAGCTTTGGGGTGTTTCGTTTTGTTTCCCACTTGTTGTCTTCTGTCTCCAATTGACATCAGAGTGGTGCTATGCACTCGGTACATGTAATTACAACACAGGTGTATTTTTTTTATGGCTTGTCCTCTTAGTTATTATCATCCGGTATAAGAGGTTACATGTTATATTTTTTATATTGCCCCAGCCCTGAAGAAGTCAAGGGGTCACGACCCACTGACGAAACGCGCATTGGCTGCATTGCATAAGAAAACCTGTATTAAAACGAACTACAACGGATCAAGAACTTGTCTCTCCTTTGTCAAAATTACAAGAACAGTGTTATATACCTCTTACTCTTTGTTGCGTGTGCATAGGAATTGTTGTCCTGTTTCTGCCTTGGACCTCTTTGTTCAGGTTTTGGGGGTTTAAGGGATATTTCCCCCACCTGTAGCACCGCGAATACTCTATAACTTTATACTGATCACGTTATTTGGTATAGCGCCGACACAATACGCCTGTGTGAATTAATGTCCCTTCCTCCTTCCAGTTCTAGTAATGATAGCAGTCCTGTAGTCATAAAAGAGCCAAAAAATGTAAATCCGCTAAATACAACACCTATGAGGGACAAAAGAGACAGAATAGACGAACTAATAAACATAGAAGGACAACCCCCAAGGAAGATCTTAAACTCCTACCAGCCAAAAATTTATACGAAATTTACCTTTTTAAAAGACCCAGGTAAAGCAATTCACTCAAACAACGAAACTATTGAGGGCTTACAAACACCTCTGCAACCTGGGTTTACAGAACACTCTTTGTCCCAAACACCAGGAAAGACAACGAACACAGTTGCAGAAATACATATGGACAAAAGTCATACGGTGATCACTATAAACCGCTCGAGAAGTATATCGGGGGACGGAGCTCAAGGAGGTCAATCTGCTGAAGCAATCATGGGGGCCAGCGGGCCGATAAGCAACTTGCCAAAAAGCTTAGATGACCAGGAAAAAATTCCTAGGGGGCCCAAGATTGAGAGCGAGAGGGTCACAGAATCAGTAAGAATCCCAGAGCATCAGGGACCCTACGACTTGAGGGATCAGTTAACTTCCCTTCCCCAACAGTATTTACTGAACGAACAAAATGGAGGGACTACAACACCCCAGCCAAAAAACAGCTCTCCACTCAAACCAAAGATTGCGCAAGTAGACACTCTGACAGTCGAGAAACAGCAGGGGGGAACTGATCAAGCTAAATTCTCCCTGCACTCGCTATAAGAGGACTCGTGCATTACAGATAATGACATGACCTTCCTGGCGTCACAAGAATGGGAGGATTTAGTGGCATCATATAATGTAAAACCCATTATAAATAGCTCCACGGAAGAACTGATCAATTTGCAAAGTGAAGGGAGTAGAGGTCCCTCAGACACTTTTTGGGTAACTCTACTAAATACCATCCAGCTATCTGCAACAGCACTGCAGTATCAATCTGATAAACTAGATTTGCAGCTAACTGTTCTTCATACACTAGCGAAATGCACTTCTGGGATAGAAAGGAAACTTGCGGACCTTAACGGCCTTATAAAAAGGGGACAAGAAGCAGCAAAACTCTCTCAAATAGTAAGAACTGACTGCATCTGTACCCCAATAATTGACAAGCTATCAACACTACCGACAATGCTAGGGAATCTCCTGGCTGACCTAAAATCAAACACAACGTCGCATCTTATAACGGAGGCTAAGTCTGGAAGAACAGGCCTTAGCGAAAAACCAACAGGAGCTGGTAACATGCAGCCCACATCTATCAAAGATGGGAACTCGTCTCCTAATCTCAAACATATTCTAGAAGATTCCATGTTAAATAACTCAAACAATGAAAGGGCCGGCGCAGAGACATCTATGAATGCGCGAGCCCGCCGCAAACAAAAAAGGAAGGGCAGGAATAGGAAAACAACAGGAGCAAGTCATACTGACGAGAACCAATCAGCGATAGCCCCTGGGGAAAAAGAGCAAACAAGGGAAACCTTGATGTACATCCAAGGCAAAAAGACACCACCCTTAGACAACAGATCAAAAGCTATAAGGAACTCAAAAACATTGGAAATTCCAACGTCGCCTGCATCAATGGAGATAACATGTGAACAGATAGCGCTGAAGGATAGTGTTCCAGCAACAAGGAAGCAGCAATGTAAAATAACTGAATTGGAAAGTGGCATACAGAGCAGAGGAAGGAGATTGGCAGAAAATTTGCCAACGGAAAACACCCAAAGGGGAAAAAAGCAAGCTACAGAACAGACCTCAGAGGAGCCCAATGGAATCACCACAGAAGTTATAAATAACAATCAACCCTCAAATATTGTCAAATACCACAAGGTAACTACGTTTCAGGAAAATCAGCCGATGGTAAACACACTAAGTAGGAACAAGCTGGGCGAAGAGCAAGCGATAGAGGAGTACCATGGAGCCAGCATAGTAATCCCTGAAGCCATAAACAACAATCAGCTCCCATATGGGGTCAAACAAAGCGAGGTAACCACACTCCCGCAAACCCGGATCACCGCATTAAAGGAGACAGACATCATTCTACTAATTCCAGAATATAAATCGAGAGGAAGAGTGGACACCCTAAATAGGGGTAACATATTAAGACTTGTCCACTCAATTAAAGAACTGAAACACATTAATACAACAGACTTGCTTACAATTGAATTTCAATCCTCATTAGACCAACAAGGCCCTGAAGTGCCAAAGACAACATGGAAAACAAAATATTTAGCAGACCAAATTTTGAAGGAAACGATCAGATTCTCTCAGTGGGGGATAAAGCTGGAACCAGGAAAAAGACCAGCTTACCCCACTCCCCTCCTAGAAGAAAGCAACAAAGATCGCCTACAAACAGTTAAATCAATTTTAAAAGGAGCACTTAGTCACTCTCCAGGGTCCAACAGTAGTCTCTCACATTCAAAAAACGTAACAACGCAGCAATCTGTTTCTAGCTGGGCAAACATACGGCGAACAATAACAACAGGGGACACGAAGTGACAAAGGGCACCTGGCCAGACTTCAACAAAAGTTGACTCCACAAATATCAGAATATGTATATGGAATATTAACGGTCTGACAAGTAAGCTGGACGATCCAGAAACATCAAATTACTTAAAATCATTCGACCTGATGTTACTCCAAGAAACTTGGGAAGAGAACGAGATAGCCTTACAAGGATATACAACACAAATCCACCCAGCTACCAGAGGCTCAACATTTGGACATTGTTCAGGTAGCCTGATGACATTCGCCTCAATACTAACAATAGGAACAATGGAAGAGATCAAGGTAAAAATTGCTCCCCCAAGTGCCATACAGGCAATAGTCATAACAATCAAAATCCAACAGGTGGATCAATCATTACTCATAATCAACACATATCTACACCCGAAGCACAGACTTAAAGGGGCAAAAGAACTGGTCAGTGAATTGGTAAGACTTATGGAAGAGAGGGCAGTGGAGAACCTAATTCTGGTGGGTGACTTCAATCTTTACCTCTTTGGAACAACATCAGAAGATGAAATAACACAGGAACTTAATATAGCATGGGGAATACCAAACCAAGCCCCTGCACTCCCAAACAAACAAACAAGATGCTCAATTCAATTATTGAAATAACTGGAACAGCTAAATCTGAGGGTATTGAATGGTCGATTTAAAGAGGATATCCCGCCATCATTAACATATTTCTCTTCAACCACTTCTTCTTACCTCGATTTTACCCTGGTAACCCTTCCACTGTTCGATATCATAGGTGCATTCAGACTGGGCGAAAATGGTCAAAGTGACCATCTACCACAAGAAGTGACACTAAGTGTAACCAGTGGAAACGAGTTGGAAACAAGGGAAAGCGCTGGCACAGAGTATACCTCGAATTTTAGACGGATAAGGTGCGACGCCAATAAAATAGAAGAACTAACAACAAACACAAAGATAATAATCCATAAAAAAACCAGCTTGATAATGAACCCATTAGAGGCTTGGGAAGGGTTTGTAAAGGACCTCGGAACAACATATGCTACAATGCCAAAAATCCTCAAAGAGAACATATTGGGCAACCTACTAGGAAAGGCAACCACACCTGAGATAAAAAACCTGAAACGGAAAATTAATCAAACTTTAAGACAGCTCTGTAAACGATCGGACAACGAAGAACTCCAAAAAGAGCTACGGAACTTAAAGGCTTTGCAAAAAAAGAAGATCTGGGAAAAGAAAAGGCAAAAGTATGAGGAACTCTGGGTGAAAATAATGCACGATTCAAAATTGAGGAACAGTGCCAGGTTCTGGAAGACAATCCATAGCCTTCAACGGCCAGGCCATAATGGAGTAAATTCATACATATTAGAATCTGATTGGGCTCATTACTTAACTAATCATTTCAATGATAAAAACCCAGAGGGGGACTCAGCTAGAGGAAAAATAAGGATAATCAAGAGGAATACGTGTGACAATAACACAGGAAAAATTAAACACGTAAAATGTGAAGGTGCCAATCAGGTTGAGACCCAGGGCAAACAAGCAAACCAGGAGGAGGAAGGAACAACGAGCTCACAATTACCATCAAGCAGGAAGGAAAAAACCAATGGAATAACAGCAGCTAGGATTAAGCTACTAATATCAAAAGGAAAATCGGAAGGAGCTCCCGGTCCCAACGGAATACCTCCAATAATGTTCAAGCATGATGCTGACTTCTGGAGTAATACATTGGTATCAGTCTTCAAGGGAATTAAGGAATCGGCGAAAAGTCCATTGTCCTGGAAAGGATCGATAATAAGCCCAATATATAAGCAGGGTGATAGGAGTAATCCTAGTAATTATCGACTTATTGCCCTAATCGATACAGAGGCAAAGTACTACGCGGGGCTACTCCTGGAGGAATTAACAACTTGGGCAACTTTAAAACGCATAATTCCCGCAAACCAAACAGGGTTCTGCAGAGGACAGGGTACAACAACAAACATCACGGCGCTAACTCTATTGATAGATGTGGTTAAAACAGCAAAGAGCTCGCTATTCCTATGTTTCATAGATTACAGCGCAGCGTTCGATCATGTAGATCGCGCCAAACTCTGGCAGAAACTGGAAAAGTGGGGGATACCAAGGCCTCTCCTGAAACAGCTGATTCTATTGAACACCAACACTTGGGTCAAGATCAAGCTGGGATCTGGGACACACCTTTCAAGGCGAATTAACACCACCAAAGGCCTAAAATAAGGCTGTTTAACCTTTTTCTAGCAGACCTTCCAGGTGAACTTGACAAAATCAAATCGCATGCCCCACGGCTGGGAAATATCTCATTATCAAATCTTTTATATGCAGACGACTTGGTTTTAATAAGCCGGTCTCCAATTGGACTCCAACAACTTCTGGACACCACCAATACATTTTCACAATATAATGCATTAAAGATCAACTTAAACAAATCAAAAGTAATGACAGTGAATTATAACAAGACAAAGAAACTTTCATGGTTCCTGGAAGGGCAGAGGCTAGACCGGGTAACCAACTACAAGTACCTTGGGGTACTATTGGACAGCAGAGGTTCATTTAAACCTCAATTAGAGGCCCTGCGACGGAAGGGCACCACATTTTACCTTTCAATGAAGCCCCTGAAGAAAGTCCTCCCTGACCGAACACTGGATCCTCTCTTACAAGTGATCAGAGCACGACTGCAGCCAATGCTCACATATGGGAGTGAACCAATGCAAGGGAAAGACGCAGCAGTTTTAGACAAAATAATCAGTAGAACATATAGAGCAATTTTCCAGCTGCCCAACTACGTGTCGCTTGCCCAAATACGTCTTGAATTTGGCCTCCAGAAACAAGCAGTGGAGAGAAGAGGCGCTTATATAAAAAGTTGGCGTAAAATCAAAGGCGCAGAGCAAGGATCCTTAAGTGCCCATCTTTGGACTGAGCTGTCAACCTGAGAAAAATCACCAGCCAAGAAGTATCTGTTGGAATCATTGGAATACCTCGAACTGACAAACCTCTGGGAGTCATCTGCAGATAATAAAAGCTTCAAAAAGGCAGTAACAAAAGTAACCAAAATGATATCAACAATAGAAGATAAGGAAATTCTGGCCAAGAGGGCTCATGGATGGACAGTGTTGAACGATTATAAAGCTCTTAAGCCACAAGCATATCTGAAATCGGGACTTACACAGAAGACAAAAGAACACTTTTTAAAACTGCGCTTCGGCATTCTACCAATCCTTCCTCACTTGGCACCCTGGAAAAGGAGGGAAGAAGAACAGTCCTGCCGTTTCTGTGGAACAGGAAAAGAGGACCTAACACACATCTGTATCTGCCCAAGCTTGATGGACATAAGGCGCGCCTTACTCCGAGTAATATGGAACCAAAAGGGCATAAGAAGCTGTAGGCAGGCTGTGAAGCTGTGCTTTAATCCAGAGGAGACCCAACTAAACTGCTGACTAACAAAGTACTTCGACATAGTGGCTAGAAGACTTAAGACTTAGTAAAAGGCGTAAAGAAGAACAGCATGCAGTTATAACATTTTACTAAGTACAGAGACAGCCTGTCTAGAATTAGGCCTTGTTAAAATTGTGTCCAGTACTCGAAGCACAAGCACTTTATTACCCTTGAAATGGACTGCGCAGATAATGAAACTAAAATTGTTACGACCTTTATTCGAGAGTAAACTTTTTAAATGTAAAAGCACAAAGATAAGGCTGAATGTAATTTTAACGCTGAATGTTTTTATATTGTGAGTTTTAATTAACTGTACAATAAATTCTTCTTCTCTGATGGACACAATAAAACAACACAATAACCAAGTGAAGTGGCAAATTGTGGAATGCAGGACCAAGCATGTGACCCTGTGCCCTGAAATTTATAATCCCAGTATCATATTTTTTGTGCATTTTGCTTCTTTTCATTCAGAAAGAAGCAATCATTTAAATTCCTGCTTAATTCACTACCACCCCCTCCCCACTGAGTAGTTCTGTCATTGATGTGGCAGGATTTCCTCACAGAAGCTCTTTCAGGATGTTTTAATAGAGTTCTATTAGAGGCTATATAATAGTAGAGAGAGTCTTTCTTGATGCAGACCAAGTCCATTGCAGAAGATGTGGAGCAAGAGCAAAATAGATGAAAACTGCAATCATCAATACGAATGGTAAATATGTTTACATGAAATAGATGAGGGATAGCACTCATCTCCGTGTCTTTGATCAAATTTGGACTTGCATCATTAACTCATCATTAACTCTTGGAAAATCTACATTTTATCTCAAGACCGAAGGCTCATATTATGCAATTTCAAATCAAAATAATCACAGGAAAGAAAGTATGAGGAATAGGTTTATAGTACAAACATGTGGATGTGGAAGGTAAAGACCAATGGTCTTCTCTCAAAATATCCTCCAGTTCAGCACCTGCTGTGAAGGCTTTGGAGACCATTGCTCCACTCAAGGAATGGGCTCCGAAGCAATAAATATCAATGTCAGCTTGGGAGAGAACCGATTTAACCCATCTTGATTGAGTAACAGAAGAGAATGAAGCATGAGGTTTGATGAAAGGTGTTAGTAACTGAGAAGATGAAGATCGGCCTTTTGATTCTCATATTCTTTGAAACAATGAACAACACTGAGCTTTGGATGTAGTGGGAAAAAGGATACTCCACCACAGTGCTTAATTTGTGCCAGTAGGTTCCGGTGTTGAGCACCGGCACTTAATTGTCACCACCAGCATCTAGTGACAGTCCACCACATGGTGACGCTCTCTTTAATTTTGAGATGAGCACAACAAGCATGTTTATTAAGTCAATATACATTGAAAATGAGGAATACCAGCCTCTCATGCATTATTATAGCTTTGTATGGCCTGAAATAGACAGAATAGTATGAATTGTCACATTTGAAGAAGTGCGATGGCTAGGTGTTATGTTGGTTCTGTCACTGGTAGTGCTGGCAGGGTATGGGTGGTGCAGGCTGCAGTGGCTTTCCGAGAAGGGCCCTGGCACTTCATTTGTTTTTACAAATTAAGCACTGCTCCACCAGGAAGTAAGAGTCTTTGTTCTCCTTGAAATCGGTAAAAAGACTCTGATAGAAGTATACTGCCTGTTTGGAGACAAAAAATCATTATCCGACCATTGATTGAAAAATTCCAATGCAATATTGACATCCCACAGAAAGGAATATTTAGGAGCAGGAGGAATACTCAGCCTTAAGTAGTCAACAGATGATGGGATGTTTACCTACTGGTTTATCATTAATTTATCTTTTGTTTAAGAAAATAGGTAACCTTGAGTATTTTATAGGATCTACCTAATCTTACTAAAGAGCTCGGGAACATTGACTATCAGAGAGAAATTGGCAGAAAAGGCATTGGCGTTAGATTCCAAACAATAGCAAGACTATGCTGACCAGGTAGATTTATAGACCATAGATGTTCTGGGAGCCAAAGCACAGTTGTTGAATCTGATAGTGAGACCACTTACATTAGTAGACATATAGAGGTAAAAAAATCTGCAAGTCTCAATAGACTTCTGTTGCACCAAGATTGTGATCTGAAGCCCATGTTTTTTTCTAATTAAAGAATGTTATTCTTTCATAGGTGAATCCACCGCCTTTAGAGCCAGGTGCTGAATTGGTACCCAGCCACCAAAGAGTTGCATAATTCCCCTGAAAAACTGCACTTAAGTCAGTGAACTAATGGAACATTGATTATTTATTTATTTATAAAGTTTTATATAGTGCAAACAATGCCATTCTTACTCGCATTCAGGCCGAAGTTCAACAGATGTAAGCATTGAAATACATTGAACATTTATTAGGTCAAATCCTTTTCATACGATAGTGTCCCATAAGTCAAACTTTCAAAGGCCCTTAAAGAGCTACCTATGCCAGGTTATTTGTTATGTATTCTAGTATCAATCCATGAACGCAATGTTGCACTCATATGAGCCACAAGGATGAAACCACTGATGACTTCCTTGTCATCCGTGTGCTCTGTCAGGGATGTGTATTGGCCCAACACTTTTTTGTTTTCCATAAATGGACTATCAAATATCCTTCCAGTGGTATCTATAAACTATGTGATGCATCTAATAACACTCTGCTTTTTGCAGATTTCATGACACCTCTTTCAAAATCATCTTATCAACTTACTTTGGCCGCAATCCGTTTAGGTGGACCTCCAAATTTGAGTGGAAGCTGGAGGTTCTGTCCAAATTAGTATTCCAAGTAATTCTGTAATTTAGCACACAGAATTGATCAACCTGGCAGCATTTGTCGCCTGAAAACAGCCAGGAATTCAACATTCATCTCCAGATACAGGTATGGAAACATTGATTTTTTAAATAATCACTATTCACTTGGGGGAAACTTAGAATACCAAGGTAATTCCTCATTATAGAATTACTATGTTTCACAGTTTGGTAATTTAAGATGATTTCATAATGAGGGCCTTACTAGACTCTCGGATTTCTATTGGGACCATCGTCTTACCATAATAAGTCTAAAATGAAACACATGATATACTTAGCTCATAAATTGTTTGAAGGAAACATCAATCCTGGAGGATGAGCTATTGGAGAAATTGTCACCCATTGCCTTTTTGGGTTTTGCTTTAGTGACAACACCAAGTGGAACATGCGGGCCCAAAAAAGGCACTCATGATGACCCATTGCACCAGTGCTGTCAAGAAATTCAGCAGTAGCTTTGGAGGCAACACTTTTTCATTAGCTTTTAAAGTTTAACAGTGAAAGGATTTAGAAGCCACTTTATAAAACACACAGACCTGGCATTGTGAGCTTGATCGTTTGTATTAGACCCAAGGGAGGATGATTTGCATATGTCTGGTCTCTGTCTGGAATAGCATAGCAGACTAAAACAAGACTATCTGTTCATCTTTTTGCAAGAGGAAGTTCTCCTCATAATCTTCATAAACAAGTTGAATACTCCCAGGTCTGCATTAGAATCGATACATAGTCTGGTGGTTTGTGATAAAAATGATCTTTCCCATTCATGTAACTGTACATAAGTACTATTTCTAAAAGTAGTCTTGTTATACTTTCGTGTTTTGTTTGAGGTAGCAAATCTGTTGTCGATATGCTGCCAAAGTTTATTCTGTCGGTATAAACTCACAATAGCCATACCACATAATAATGAATTGTTACGCACAGGTATTCTTCCTCTTCTTTTATGTATTCCAGGACTTGTGTCTGTCTTACAGGATAGAGTTCATGGAGCTGGGCAGACTCTTAACAAGACTGTTGCCAGGCAGAAAATGTTGTAGAGTGAGACTACTTACATTAAAACTTGACTACAGAGAAGAGGGCGCTCAGTTGCCAGATAGGAAGCGTCCCCACAGAAGCTCTGGTATCATAGGGAACGTCTGTGAGACCTGGTCCAAGGTACCAGTCTAGACTGCTGTATGTGTGCCCCTGTCTCACAGGCCAGACTGGGAACCCAAAGCAGCCCTGGCAATTTTGTTGGACCAGAAGGGGGGGGGGGGATAAGGGGGTATGGTTGCAAGTGTGAAGCACTGCAGCTTTTGTTACTGGTGGGCTGATACCGACCCCACTACTGCAAAACCGGCCCCCACCCTTCCAGCCTCCTGGGGAAACACCGGATGCCCGCTTCGGCCAGTCCGCCCCTGCCAGCAAACCACCCTTAGAGCGGCTTCACAACATTGGAGAATGAGGCTAAAAGCATTGCGACCTGATGCTTCGTATGCTCGGCACAACAATATAGAGTTTTCCCAATTTCTACTGAATAGCTGATTAAATTAATATCTCTGGCTGGGGTGAAGGGCAATGTGAGTTCATGGGAGATCCGTAGGAGAATTAAAAATTCATCATTTTTCAAGATGCCCAATTAATGTGATGTATTTCCAAAAGCAATTTTTTTCAATGCTGTAGTTTTCATAAGGGAGGCAATGACACCTGGGACTGTTTGTTAAGGGGAATCAGCGGTAACCGATGCCCTATCTACACGATTAGATTTGATGACATCGAGCAGAACAATGTCCCAAATGCACAGTCCTCTAAGGGGTGATATGACCATTAAACAACTGTCTCTGAGGGGTAAGTGGGAGGAGAGCTGTGCTATGCAGATCATGCTTAAAGAACTGGAAACTGTGCTTTCACGCCTTAGAAAGGCGAGTAGCAATGCAAGGTTGATGCTGACTCTTTTTAATATCTTACTCCGCACATGTATAGTATCAACAAATTAGCTTTAATGCAACCGTAGCAGATCTTGTCCTAAATGCAACGCTCCAGATGCCTCTTTCCTGCTCTTGCTATGTGTCTGCCTGAAGGTGGCTGCACACTAGAACACAAGTGTATGAGTCATACTTATTCTAGGCTGCCCCTCAAATGATGACCCCTGCGGTGTGCCGGATGGGGATCATCTTATTGGCCACCAAGAATGAAATTCAGTGCTATTCCCTATTGCTGGCTGAAACAAGAGGGAAATTCAATGGATGAGCGCTAATGTGCCTAAGCTGAATGAATGAGCAAAAGATGTTGAAGAGTGGACAAATGAGGAAGGGGTATAATTGCATCGGGTCAACACGGTTAACAGATTGGAGGAGAACTTGACAGATTGGAGAGAATGGATCCAGAGCTTGCTCTAGCCCTTACCAACTTGTTGCCATGATTGGGAATATACTCTAGCCCTCCTGCAATAGCAATTATCCGTAATGAAGGTGCACAAGAGTGATATAAGGAATCCCCTCCTAAATGTGCAAAACATCTGCCCAATGATCCACCCCTGATGTTATCTGCCCACCTGTGGTCTCTGAATAACATATGTACAGGCATCATTATTCATGAAAAAAACACTTTTTTGGTCCAAAAATAAAATGTTCTCATTTGTAGTAAATACGTGTTCGGTCCCCAACATCGGCGTGTGATTTTTATTAAGTACTTACATTTACTGCTGCCACACATGGTCAGATTCTAGGCAGCAGGAACAGGAAGGAACCACCAAGATTGACAGGTTCTGCTTTTGGCACCCCGGTCCTTGATGCCACTTCTTGTGGCTCAAACTGACAGGCAAAGGCAAACTAGGGAATGATCAAGGGAAGGTATTTTCCTGTGCGAGGGCTGGTCCATACTCTGTCCTTGGTGCAAGTAAAGCTGCAGGCATGCTTTTTTACATACACCCTGCATGTGGAAGATGGGCGACTGCTCAACCGCTCTCCAGTATCAAGCAGTGCATATTTGAGAGGAAGCCATTAGCTATTGATGCAGCGCGTACAATAAAAACTATTCTCCTCCCAGGTTACTTATAGGTCATCCAGGGGCAAACTATATTTCTCATATCCACATGACGATGGGGCCCATAAACATCGCCTAACACACACGCACACTCCTGGATTTCCTTTACACCTTTATGAAATTCTGTACTCCTAGGAGAAGCATGAGAACTAAATGGAGAACACCATTTTATGTACCGCTGTAAGAGCCAGGATATCTTATTACCTTAATTTGTCACTTTCTTTTATTTACTTCTTAAGATATTCCTGCTCATTGTTTTGTCGATGAATCATTCATTTAAGAAATTAGTTCATAGTGATTAAGACCAGCTGAATCACAATAACCAATTACTGATGTCACAATCATTTAGGAAAATAACCACTGAGTCATTTTGGGTTTAAAGAATCTTAAATTTTATATAATTTTTAAAAGCATGAAAGGAATTTTAATACTTTATTCAATTATTCATTCTTAAATTCAAATATTTATTAAGCATAATCATTTTATTGCAGAAAGGAAATTTTGTCATGAAGCCAAAACCCTAATTACCTGCCTAGCTTCCTAATTTAGCCTAATGATTTCTAACCTACGTTAGGAATTAGAAATAGCCTGATTCTCATACTCAACTGGAAAATTAAGACAGCAAACAGCAACTTCAGCTCGTCAGCATCAGCTACCTGCAACCCGTCTCATCTAACAGTCTTTCAGCATCTCCCGCTCAGTAAGGGATCGATCAGGACCACCCAGCACTGGAAGCCACCAACGCGACTCTTCAACTCCTCTCCTGACTGTGACTGCAACCACGACTGACATCAATTGACCCCCTCCCACTAAGAGTAGGCCCTATTATACCCTAATTCTAACTTTGCTAACTAACTGTTGCAACATTAATAACACGCTTTTCTTTCATTGGTCCATGCATGTCAGCTTATTCATTCTTTTAATCAAGTTCTCTTGGATTCAAGGGTCCTTGGATCATTTCCTTTCCCATACGCTCAAACTTTTCCATCCGATTCGATCAGTTCATTTGTAACTTCTTTCGACACATTTGAGAACTCTGCAGTCATTGTCCTTTCTCTTGAACTTGTTTCCCACGGGACTCTTGCTGATCATCACGGCACGCTATCAGTTCAATTAGGTCACATCAGCCTTGACCATTACTTGCATCTTAGCCTCTCTGTTAAACCACGAGCTCGCTTTCTCCCATTTCATCACGTGTCATGTGTTCCCTTGCGCCTGCGCACATCTTCCCACTGGCGGCCATTTTATCTCGCCACTCGGTTATACTTTAGAAGCACTAATTTGAGGCAAACAAAACATAATTAAAATAGAGAAAAATAGCCCTTTCGTTTCCCTCCCGTCGTCTACGTACCCCAATTAGTTGTTACCTAGCAGAAAGCAACATTTAAGCTGTTCCTTACTTACCATCACTATTTGTTTTTGCAACGACACATTTTATTTCTATGAAGCACAATAACATGCATTTATTTTTATTAGTACGCATTTATTTTTACGTTATAATTAGACACACGGACATTCATTAATAGATTATTTAGCACACACATTGGCATATTACCATTCCCACACATACAGTGTTGATTAATACATTTAAACGAACATTTTATTTAATTAATTATAAAATTTGTTAGGGGTTAAAATTTTTATTTTCCCTGCTCCATCACTATGCTTATGGCCTGATTTAAGGCACTCTGTTTAGAAAATCACAGGACATGATTGGTGACAGGAAAGTAATGGGGCCTCACCCACCATGCACAAATTGGCCAACCGCCACTGCTATACATGTGCCTGTCATCAGTTTCTCAGTATGGCCCAATATAGAGTCTAATCAAATACAAAGAAAAACTGTTGCTTAATAGCTTCGTTGGACCATTCATTCAACTGAAGCTTCCACACAATAGATGTGGTAGGACATTCTCGTTACTGAGCACATCATATATTAGATTTTCTCTTTTGTCCTGTCAATCACATCATAGACCTAGGTATTGGGCAATTCTTTCGAGCATTTTTTAAATTCACAAGATCCCTTGATGAAGAGCGGCATCATTTTTTGCATAATATACATTTTGAATCAACCTATGTGAATTGTCTGCCATTATTGTTACTAGTCCCTCTCAGTCAGACTCTGCCATGCTCATGAACACTATCGATGACACTATTCATGGCAATCAACCAGTCTTCCCCAGAAGATGGTTTATTACCACTGGTACACTCTTGAGGTTCCATAGCAAAAGCTGCTTATCCAACATACAAAAATGAAGCAACACCTTAGTTACTCTGGTTTAAAGCCTGCTTAGTTTAAGGTATATCTAATATTCTCTGTGTTCAAATCATCCCGGCCTCCAACTTGTCCCAAAAATTATTCATAATAGTAAGGGTCTCGCTTTCTCTTTTCTAGGAATACCATACAGATGTATGACATCTCCAAGCCTTGTTTGGTCCCTCCAACACTTCAACAAAATGTGCTCAAAGTGCCACAATCAGTGGCGATGACTACAAATGAAGAAGGTTTTTTTTTTCTTCACTCACTTTAGACTCCCCAGAAGATCCTTGTCCAGTATCGTAATATAGACAATAGCCACAGCTGCGGAGGGGAAAATTACCAAATTCATTAACATCTCCATTATAGGAGACAAGAGCATAAGTTTCTCAAAAAGGGATGTGACCTAGGAAGAAGTAAAATCTAGACCCCTCTAAAAATACAAATTACAGACTAGCAACTCTCCTACCAGCCATAACTAAACTTATGAAGAAGCCTTCATCAAGTTCCTTTCCAATTCTCTGGAAGCTTCTGACTTTTTAGGCTGGTCGCTGGCAAGCATTTGCCCTCAGCCTGGATGGAGGCAATTTTGGTCTCCCTCCTGGATGAACTTCAAATAGTGCAAGAGGCCATAAAGAAAGGCTGCATTTTCTGTGGTGACCTCCCGCACTTTAATTGCCACTCAAGAAGACACAATGCTACAGAGCATCAACATGCCACCCTTCCCCTGGAGGGCAGCTTGGCACCAGATGGTGAGGCACAGAGATGAGTCTCCACTGCTCACTACTTATAGTGCAACAACAAGGCCGGGTGTCCATCATGTGCCGGTACAAAGGATGTGTAACGGGTTAGGCCAGCCTGCTAGTGTCCATCTGTGGTGTGCTTGGACAGCAAAAGTCCCACTGTCCTTCTACTCTACTAATTTTTGTTTTTATTTTCTAGCAGGAAAGTGCTTTTCTGGATCATCGACAACAGAGACAGCAACAGTTGCCTTTTCAGACCCTCAAAGACACCGCCTCAGACCTAAAATCGGCATTTTCCCATTTCTAGAAGAGAGCCAGGAAATGTCTGCACGTCTCTCCTCAGGTAGAGGATTTTCAGCATTGTGAAACCTCTCTTGTGTTTATAGAAACACATGGAATAATCTTGGAATAAATATCTCCCTTGACCCAGTATGGGATCTTCTGTCCAGAGGCCTCTGTCATCGTCTAGGTAGCTCCCTCCGCCTACGACAGGCATTCCTAATGTAGACCCTCATCCTGAATCGTATACCACACTCTGCTATTGCCTCACTCCCTCACCTCCACTAGGGGGAGGAACATTTTTGAAAGAAAAACATTGGCGGTTTGTTTTGTATGTATTTGGTGATTCAAAGAGGGACAGGTGTTGATACATGAATCCGAATCGCTGCAAGTTCCTCTTTATTGCTGTTTATAATGGAAATTCAAGCATAGATGTACAACCAGAATGCACATAAAGGAAAGCAATGTCTGTGGTTTGCAGCTTAACAGCAGTGCACACTTACACATACCTACACACCCACTTGGAATAGCATCCGCAGCATCCGTGCACGAGTCCCTTCCAAACACACAGCAATAACATCAAAGGTAGTAATGCACGTTTGCTAGAGCGCACACACTCGTACACATAACCCCCTACACACACACACACACACAAACAAATGTACAAACACATACACAGTCAGCATTGATCAGAAATTATCCTGAAGTTAATCTCGGTGATTAATCTCAAGAGTGTTTAAAATAAAATTCCTTTTTTAACTGCTTTTAAAAATTACTTTAGTTTGACACTTGCCTTCTTTTAACCTTACTCTTTAAGCGATTTAACACTAACACATAATAATTATTTGTACCTTCCCTGTTCTTTTTCATAACTGTTTTTTTTGTTAATGGGGATGTCAGTGATGACAGTGTATCTGTCTGCAAGACCTACTGCTTACAATAGATGTACATTCGAATTTTGGTCAGCTCCTCTTTAATCATCAGCCTATTTGGATCAGTTTCTTTTGGCCATTAGATTAAGGTATTGTAAATTAAATCTTAGATCAGAAACAGGGGTAGTTCTCTCTCACTATTATGTCATTGGATACATGGTGTACCATTCCATCCTTTATTGAGAGCTTGCATTGCAATGCAAGATGGGCTATTTTACATCTAAACAGTATATTCAGCCTCATACTTTCTCTAGCATTCAATCCTTTATCTCATACACGCAGTGTTTATAGAAAGCAATATTTTTTTCACAGCAGGCATTTTTTAAAGATTTTGTCATGACTCGAGTGAGAGCTTCACTGAAACATGGCCTGTAACTGCTTTTCATTTATCACATCTTACTGCCATCTTGGGGTCAGGCAAACCAGATTTGAAAAGCAAAAGCAATAAGAAGGTATGTGTATAGTATGTAAACATGGTAATATTTGGGTTCTTTTCAGAACTAACAGTATCAGACCCAACAATACCACTCCATCACCAAAACCACAACTGTACCAATACTGCACTATCGCCAGCACCACTATCACAACCACTAGTACAACAATACCAACACCACCAGTAATACAACTACAAGCAACACTGCAACCAATATCACCACAGTGCAATCACCATCAATACCACCACCACCAATACAACACCATCGGCACTACTGCTAATATTAACAATATCACACCACCACCAATAATACCACCATACAACCATCAATATCACCACCACCAATACCATCACAACGAATACCATCAATATACTGTTACCAATATCACCACCAATAAGACCACCATTAATGCACCCACCACCACAATTACCATCACTAATGCCAAAAATACCACTACCAATAAAAACAATATTACAATCATGACCAATAAAACTGTCAACAATACCGCCAATACCACAACCACCAATACCACACATTAAGACTGTCAATGCACCAATACCACACAACTAATACTACCATGAATATCACCGCTAGTATCAGCACTAACACCACCAACACTAATATCACCAATACCAGCATCACCACCAATACCAACCACACAATGGCCAATACACCACACCACAAAAAACAGCATCAATATCACTAGCTGACCATTACCAATACCACTGTCACTAATACCACCATACCCACAACCAATACCACCACCAGCAGCACCAAAACAAACATACCATGACCACTGTCACCAATAACAATCCCACCAATAGCAATTCTACTGCCAAGAATACAAGCACCAGTACTACACCATCACCACAAATACCAAAACCAATACCACCAACAATACCAACATCAGCGCACCCAATACCACCACCAGCATCACCATCCACCAACCCCAATCCAAAACCACCGCCAATACCCTAATACAATAGCTGCCACTTCCAATACCATTAATGTCACCACAACCAATGTTAGCAAGGATTTCATCTCCAATCTCACCACCAATAAGACCACCACTAAAACACCAACCACCTTTGTTGCCAACACCAATACCACAAATACCCCACCAATAAAACCAATACCACCAATACAATCAATGCAACCAATAAATCAATACCACCACCAATACAATCAATGCAACCAATAAATCAATACCACCACCACCAATACTACCACACAAAGACTCCCAATGCATCAATACTACACAACTAAAACCATCACTAATGGTGCCTAAATAACTAACCAATATCACCACTAATAACACCAAAACTAATAACATCTGTTGTATCACCGCATCACCAATGCCACCACCACTAGTAGCAAAATCAATACCACCATCAGAAATGCCACTATCACCAGTACCACCATCAGTCCCACAGCCAACACCAGCAAGAATACCATATCACCACCACTGCCACCGATAACAATACCACCAATACCATTGCAAACATCACCTCCACCAATACAACTACCAATACCACCCCACCACCTATGCCAAACATGATACCCCCAGCAATAATATTGCCACCTGTACCTCATCTCAAAGACCACGAGCAATATCACCAACAACAACACCACAATGCCATGTCACCTCCGCCAATACCACTAATACAGCCACCGATCACCAGCAGTACCACAATTTCCAGCACCAATATCAAAAACATATACACTATTGTTAGAAATGGCGTTTCTGGTTGGCTAAGGTATGCAACCAAGCCAGGCAGAACACACCACTCAAACCAGAGTAAGTCAGTTACACACCAAATATAACCTGTGCTCACCCTCTGGTAACTTGCCACAAAGCAGGCAAGCTTATCTACAGAAGCAATGTGTAAAGCATTTGTGCAATACACTCACACACTAACACAGAGAATGCACCTCAAAAAGACTCCACACAGGTTTATAATAATAGTTTAGTCTATTATAAACACATTAGGGCCAAAACAATAAAAATACAAGGTATGCTTGTCCAGATATGTACGTTTAAAGACAGTACTTCTGTGCCTGAAGAGAGCAAAATTAACATGATTACAATCCGATAAGTACTTTTCGAGTTATGAACACTGAAGGATATTACTCGTTCTCCTGTAGAACACCAGGTCAGCACGATTGAAATCGCATGTATGCCCTTTATGTTATGAGACCTGTAAATGCAGACAACAAACACAAGCATGACTATTCAGGGCTTTACGCTAATCTCTTTACATGGAGAACAATCCCGGTCAAAACTTAATAACTGGACTCACCACGATCGGAGCGAGAGAATAGGGCTTTACAAGTCCTGTGGCTAAGTTTTCAAATACACAAGAAAAAGGGAACCAAACTCTGGGTGAAAGAGTTGCCGGTGCGAGAGTCCTGCAGCGGTCCTCTGTGGACAAACATCAGCACGTTCTGTGTGGAAGTGCAGGGCAGCTAGGGGGAACTACATGGGTCCTGGCAGTCTCAATACCTTGGTCGGCTGCAGCATGTGGCAGACTGGCTGACGGTGTTGCGATCTCCTCTTAGGGACCACGGCCTGTATGGTGTTGTTCTTTGGTGAACGGGTGCACCATCCAGAGGATGATCTCTTCAGCCCCTAAACATGTGTCCAGTGATTCGATGCAGGGTAAGGTCCCACGGCAGCGGCAAGCAACTGGTGCGGCCATACCCTGTTAGTGTTCCGCATCTAGGGGCCGATTGGGGGCGGTGCAACTGACTCCCTGACAACACCTCAGTAACAAAAGGGTGGCACTGACATTGCAGGACTCCTTGTTGTTGCCCAGGCACGAGGCCACAAGTCTCACAGGACGGTGACTCACTCTCCCCCAGCCCGAAGCGCCGCTCCCATCATGAGTTCCATGCCACAACGCTGGTGCTTCAGGCAGGTAAAGCGTGCTGCTTTTAGGCAGCACAGAGTGCTGCACTTGTAGCCGAATCAAGTGCTGGGTTGTCTGAAAGCTGGGAATTGACGGACTCAGAGTCCCATGCAATAATGCGGATGCAGAGTCTTTGATGGCCCTGAGACTCTGAAAGAACAGGGGGCAAGCCAACAAGCCCTTGGAGAACACTTGGGGCTCAAAAGCAGGTAGGAGGCAGCAGGCCAGCTCATCCAGATAAGTTAGTGGCAGTCCCACCTTCAGCTCAGCAATCAGCAGGCCAATACCGCAAAGCAGTTAGCAGGAATGATGGTTTCTCCTGGCAGCACAACACTCCTCTCCACGATGTGTAGATGTAGAGCCAGCAGCGTCTGGTTACAAGTCCCATACAGTATCTAAATATATGGGGTCAGACTACTTGTACGCCAAAATGCCTTTGATGCAGGGGGTGACTTTAAAGGAATCCTCAGAAGTGCACAACAATCTCTTTCAGCCCAGCCCTGGCACCAGATGATCAATAGGGGTAAATCATCCCTATGTGTGAGGGCAGAGCACAACCTATACAGATGTAAGTGTGAACCACCTCTCCCTCTCCCTACCCAGGAAGACTATCAGTATACAGATGAATGCAGATTTATCCCCTGTCACACCTAGCCCTTCCTGTGTTGTGGCTGCCGGGAGAGAATATACAAAATGTAGCTGTTACCCTGCCCAGAACTGTATTGGAGACAGGCCACAGAGCACACAGAGTTATAAGCACAGAGAAATGCCCACTTTCTGAAAGTAACTACAAAGGGGATAGGCCCTAAGAACAGAAGCCAGGTAGGGCCAAAATACGTTATAACAAAAAGTGTGAACCTGGCTACTTATTGACTTTCCAGCTATTCTTTTACAGCAAGGATCAAATATTAACAATTCAATTTGATCTGGTTATTTATTCAATCTTTACATTTTTTATCTTTTTTTGTTTCAAAGGTGTATAGAAAGAGGTCAACACTTTTCATTCCAGAAAACCTTTGCAGTACAAAGAAATTAAACATACATATACTTATGACATGACTACATATAACAAAGAACAAAATTGTTCGAACACCATTTTAAATTCACAAAACCCGACAACCCTTTTCCCATAACCTTTCATCAAATAAAGGGAATGTCGAACACTGGGAACAACTTATGCAAACAGTGGGGGTTTAAATTTTCATTGTGTTTCCCTCAAGCTGTACATAAAAAAACAAGTCACAATTCCTCATTACCAGTCCGCCAGTTTGGGGGACGGGTTACTCCATCACAACCGTGGCAGATATCCTGTCCACCGTATTACGAGTTCTATTATATCCAATGGAATATAATGGAACTCGTAATATGGCCGATGGAATATCCATCACGTTTGTGATGGAGTAACCTGTCCGCCAAACTCGTAATCAGGCCCATAGAGTTTAAGCACAAAATGACCTGATGGAGGTTTAGCTTCCAATTTAGATAGTTCACACAAGGGGGAGTGCAAAAAACTGAAAATACAGGTAAGAAAAATGTATTAAATGATGAGCTCTAGATGAGGTACAGGATTTCAGCTTTTACAGGCCATGCCAGATACTTACTTTTGAAGAAAAAGCATCTCAGGAAAAGACTCTCTGGTCCTCATTTTCAATTTGGCAGGTGACCTGCCAGGTCAGCAAATGTCCAGGCATACCATAGGTAGAGAGCCTTGTCTGCCTGGAGTGGATCTCTGTGCTTTCAGTGAATCAGCTGGTTTGGTGGGTGCTTTGAAGGCAGGGAAGAATGCCAAGTGGGCACCATATTTGTTTGGCCCTGTTTTGCACTCTTATTTTAATTTTTTTTAAAAGTCCATAGCACATAGAGAGTTTTCTCCCCATGTGTCGGGCAGTTGTTTGTTTTCCCTCCCCGGTGCCTCACAAGGTCACCCCAACAGGGAACTCCAGAAACCTTCACCCATCCTAAGTAGAGCCAGGAGACTGTTACTGTGAGCCTGTGTTATAGTGGATTGCCAGGTCAAAGGTTTCTGCTGGCATAGCTGGCAGTGGTGTCACGGTGAAAACAGTGTTGTGCTCCTGACTCTAACCTTAAATTATCCCCTTTGTGTCTTTTCTCCAGTAATTGAACAGTCATGGTCCCATTATAGAAATCCTGCCATTCGCTTTGGGTTACCAAAGGGGATGATGGACGGAGCGTTAGAGCAAATCAAACACTCACCCCCAGTCAACTGATCTGGGTTTAATCCATCATCATTCTTTAGCTCACTCCACCACCCCAGTTCAGACATGGCCATATGCAAATCAGTCTGACCCTGTGCCTCATGGGAACAGTCCAGCCCGAACTGCCAAGCCATGTCTTCCCTGGACCGGAAACAAGCATCCTGGGACCGGTTTCTGGTTCAAAACCCTCATCAGCCAGGCTATCTTGAATCCAGTGGCAAAGTGAGCAAGGGACCCACGTCTGGGCATACCCTGCCAACTTAGGGCGAACAAAGCGATACCAAAGGGGATGATGGACGGAGCGTTAGAGCAAATCAAACACTCACCCCCAGTCAACTGATCTGGGTTTAATCCATCATCATTCTTTAGCTCACTCCACCACCCCAGTTCAGACATGGCCATATGAAAATCAGTCTGACCCTGTGCCTCATGGGAACAGTCCAGCCGGAACTGCCAAGCCATGTCTTCCCAGCACCGGAAACAAGCATCCTGGGACCGGTTTCGGGTTCAAAACCCTCATCAGCCAGGCTATCTTGAATCCAGTGGCAAAGTGAGCAAGGGACCCACGTCTGGGCATACCCTGCCAACTTAGGGCGAACAAAGCGATACCAAAGGGGATGATGGACGGAGCGTTAGAGCAAATCAAACTTTCACCCCCAGTCAACTGATCTGGGTTTAATCCATCATCATTCTTTAGCTCACTCCACCATCCCAGTTCAGACATGGCCATATGCAAATCAGTCTGACCCTGTGCCTCATGGGAACAGTCCAGCCCGAACTGCCAAGCCATGTCTTCCCTGGACCGGAAACAAGCATCCTGGGACCGGTTTCGGGTTCAAAACCCTCATCAGCCAGGCTATCTTGAATCCAGTGGCAAAGTGAGCAAGGGACCCACGTCTGGGCATTCCCTGCCAACTTAGGGCGAACAAAGCGATACCAAAGGGGTCAGAATTGTAAAAGTTGCAAACGTTAATGATGAGGATGGTTAAAAGCATTATCCTTGTCTGGTTGCAGTCTTTTCTTTACTTTCCAGCATATGCAACCTTCTTTAGGAAACAAGAAATCTTGATTTTGTATTAATTTTCAAACCACCTATTTTCTGGGGGTTATGATCATTCTTGAACACCACTGGAGAAGCGCAACTTTACGCTTTGTTTGCTTCTGTTATTCTTTTAATAGTTTTTGTAGGAGTGCAGTATAATAATGAGTAGCCCACACTCACATCTTTATCTGTGTGTCTAATTCAGGATTAAAAGAGTTTATGTTCGAGATATCAAAGTATTTCTCTGTCTTACAGTATTTTACATGTGTTTTAGAAATGTAACTGATAATTTCGAACTTCATATGGACACCCAAGTATAATCTATTCTTTAAACGTGTTTTGTGAAATTATCTAACATTATCATTGCCATAATATTTGAGTAGAAATTGATTATTCATGATGTAGAGAATTTTTATATGATGCACGTTACAAGCCACAGAGAAGCTGTATTTTAGCTCCTGTGATCCTTAGTTAGCCTAATGATAGGCCTGAATATTGTTTAACTCGTTCCTCCACTAGCGTTTAACTTTATTTTGCTTGCACTGCGAAATCTTTTTTTTTTTTAAATTCTTTTTATTGTTGACATCTTCAAGAGTTACAAGTACATATCAAACTTTACAATATCTATTTGACACATTTCAACATATTCACACATTATTCTCTAGGAATGATCCCCTACTCTACACTATTCTACCTCTAATGCCAGAGTCCAGTGACTTGGGGGGGGTTCGCAGATGTTTCCTCTGTAGTCGTTCCTTTTCTCCCAAATCTGTGACCACTTTTTAGGGCAGCCACGTGATACATACACGGTCTTCTCCATTACCATACACCAGTCCATATCTTTTTTCCATGCGTTCAGTGTAATCGTTTCACTCGCACCCCATAGTTTGGCAATGTTTCTCTTAGCAATCAACAATCCCAGTGTCACCCAGATTTTCCCTTTCCCTGTTAAGTCTGTGGGGTCCCATACATTAAGGATACATAATTTTATCTTGGGCTCCATTTGTTTACTCTGTACATGTGCCATGCATTGAGTCACTTTTGCCCAGTATCGCTGGATATATATACACAGCTCCAAATGGTATGTATAAATGTCCCCGCCTGGTTACACCCACGGTCGCATCCGGGATCCCCCCTATATCCCATTCTCACGAGCACAGTGTTTGCCAAATACACTCTATGTAATATTTTAAGTTGCACCAGTTGCAACTTTGATGAGATTGCGACCTCCATAGGGGATGACAGAGCTTCTTGCCATTCCTCATCCTCCATTTCCATTGTGTCATTTTCCCAGTGTTTTCGAAGTTGCGAGAGGGGGTCGAATATTATTTATTAACTTCCTATACACCAATAAGATTGCTTTCCAGGGCATATACTCATCTATAATCCTATCTTCAAGTGGGGAGGACTCGGGAAGCTGCTGACCCGGCTCGATGACTGTTTGCAGCGCGTGTCGGATCTGCAAATATCTAAATTTTTCTGTCTCAGCCATATCATATTCTCGTTGCAGCTGAGCAAAGGGAATCACCTCCCCCTTCCTCCACAGGTCGCCCACATGAGAGACACCAATCAAGTCCCAAGCCGTGAAACCCTTGGATTTTCTCAAGTTGCCTAATTTTTCTGTATCCCACAAAGGGGTCATCTGCGTTATTGTCCCCTCCCATGCTCTTATTGACAGTGTGCCATATTTGAACTGCATGTTTGGTTGGGCCAGTTAAGTTTAGTTTTGCAGTGTTCGTGTATAGCGCCCGGGTGTAGTGACCCTCAGGAAGAAGCCATCTATCCATCCTATAGCCGGGATCATCATTCGTTCTGTACATACATTGGTTAATTGCTGTCAATTGCGCTGCCCAGTAATATTTTTTGATGTCTGGGAGCCCTATGCCACCATCGTACCACCCTCTCGTCAACTTCTGAATCGCTATTCGCGGTGGTTTCCCCTCCCATAGCAGTTCCCTCTGCGCATTCTCGATACATTTAAAGTAGTCTGCCTGCACCGGGCTCGGAGACTTCTGCAGAATATACAGGAATCGCAGCAATGCCATCATTTTGAATAATGTAGCTCGTCCTAGCAAAGATAGTGGGAGGGATCTCCAATGTTGGACATCGCGTTTGAGTTTCAGAAATGGGGGGAGGAGATTGCACTGTGAAATCTTGCATGTATTAGTGTTCCCACTGCAGGTGGACAAGACATCGTTAGTTTATAGAAGGGTCTATTGTTTAGTCAATAGCTAGGCCTGGGAAGGAATTTGCTCATGAAGAAGAGATGGATTCTCGTGAGAGATGGAGATGGCACCGAGGATGTGTGGGAAGTTTACCGTGTGAAGCAGGAGGTAGAGAAAGGAGTCGATGAAGGTCGCTGGGATGATGGACAGTTACCCAAGTTGTAGGAGTGCCAGTATTGGATGGTTGCTTTTGTACTAGTGCAGTTAGGGACAGCTGACACTTCTCTTGCAGGCGCTTCGAGGTACAGACCTCTCTCGGTGATTGCGGCTTTAGGCTACATGACCATAGTTAGAGTTTCCTCTTAGGAGGACTCTGACAGCTCAATCATAATTCAGTTTACTGCTTGCAAGTGGGTGCGATGTCCAGTTCACCCCAGTGAATCAAATCTCCTGATGGTACATGCATCAGCTGTCAAGACAAAAAGTGCTGCATATTCCTGGTTCCTCATCAGCTTTTCAGGTGAAGCTCTCTCGTTCCAGCAAGGCGATGAATCACTGCTGCTCCCTTCTTGAGATTGGCAGGGCATCTAATAAGGTATGCAGAGAGTATGAACGGGTAAATAGGTTAACAGAGGATGTGTAAGGCTCAGCTTTTCAACATAAAGAAGGCCACCCATTCTTTCAAAAAGCCAAGCTCCACGTGTACACCAAACACAAGGAACAAAGGCAAAGTCAAAGGCACTTGACCACATGGTGTATCATATTTGAATACCAAAGCAGGACGGGCAACATACTCATTTTGAGGTACGGTAGGGGGGCTGTGTGATACTGAATATCAAGGATATGGATTTCGTGATGCAAGAATATCAGTGACAAAATATCGAAGACCAAGATATCGAAAGGTAAGTCCATATAGAGGAAGTAAAGATTTACTGTCCCTAACTCGACATCTACATATCTTGAAGATATGCATATTGTCAAATGTTAGAAATGGGGGTCTCTAGTTGGCAATGGCTGGCCACTGTCCAAGTAGGGACCCTTCTTCCTAAGTCAGAGTGAGAGGGCTACCCTCTTTAATACCCTTGCTCAACCCTGTGGTAACGTAGCACGAGCAGGTAGGCTTATCTCAGAGGCAGTGTGTGAAGCATTTATGACCATACACAGTAACACAGTGAGGAACACTACAAAGGGACACCACACAAGTAGTTATACAAAAATAAGTATCTTTATATAAAGGCAGATTTATCACAAGACCAATAACTGTAAAAGCCACAATACTGTCAAAAATAGGATAGCTGTTGAAGGACTGTCAAAGATAGTTCAAAGGTTACAAGAGTAAGGTTCAAATTCAAAGCAGGGGTCTCTGCGCCCTTTCTCGTTCAGAGGTTGCAACAATAAGGTTCAAATCCAAAGCAGTGGTCTCTGCGACCCTTTCTCTCACAAAGTACCTGTATTCAGTAGCAAAACCAACAAAATGTCGCAAAGAAGTGTTAGCGATGAATTTCCTCACGCGAGGCCGGCGATGCGTTAAAATCCTTGCCGCAAGGGAGGATGATGCGCCGATCTGCTGATGCGTGCGGAGACGATGCGACAAACCTCTTCACGCTAGGCCGCCGATGCGCTGAGGCCTTGCCGCGAGGGCGAAGACGATGCGACGATCCTGTTGCGTGTGCGATTGTGTTGCGATGCGAAGAAATGGCGCTCCGCGAGGGAGCGACGAAATCCGGTGTGATGCGATCAAAATGGCGGACGCACGGCGTCCGCAAGCGATGTCTTGAAGCGATGATTTCTTTGGGGGTTGCGAGCGCTCGGCGACAGCAGCGCGATGATTCTTCCAGTGCGTCTCAGCTGCAGCGGCTCGCAAAGGGGCGTTAGCGATGGTTTCGTGTTGCGAGCACCCAGCGGCAGCAGCGCGATGATTTTTCCAGCGCTCTCGGCTGCAGCGGCTCGCAAACGTGCGTTAGCGACGATTTCCAGCACTCTTTTCTCTGAAGCAAACTAGAGGCCCTGGAACTCACAGGAGCCTCATCAGCAGATAGCAATCCTCGCAGGGAAGAAGCAGGAGGTTGGTGGTGGAGTCTGATGTGCCTGAGACTCCAGCAGGAGGCTAGCTCTTTTCCTAGCCCTTGGGTAATTGCTGTAACAAAAATAAAAGTTCTCTCAAAAGTTCCTTTTCCTCTTCTTCAAGGTCCAGTGGTCACTGCTGCAGGCCAGTGCAAGAAACAACACACAAGCACAAGGACAGTCACTTCCTGCAGATTCCTCCAGTGGCACGGACAGAGTTTCCTCTCCAGATCCAAAAGCAATACAAAAGTAGGGGGTTTGAGCACAGATATTTATACCCCAAAACCTTTGATCCTTGAAGCTACCAGTCCCTGAACCTAGCCAGAACCAGTTCTGCTCAGGCCTGGAGCACTTTGTTTACCAGGCTGCATCCTTCCTTTCAGAAAGAGGGGGTCTGCTAGCAGACACACAGTGGGAGGTGGAGCCAGCATTCACCTTGCCAGGCACAGCCCTATTCAGATCAAAGAGCCACCCCTCCCCACACTCTAAATGCAGATCTCTCTATTCAACCCAGGTCTGACTCAGCCTGTCCTGCCTCTCTAAAACCAGACAGCCAATACACATAACGGCAGAGCACACTGGAAGGCTTAGGCAAGAAAATACCTACTTTCTAAAAGTGGTATTTTCAAACACAGAATATAAAAATAAACTTCACTAAAAGGTGTATATTAATATTCTGAGCTCAGGCATACTAAATTCGTTTTTCTACCATGTTCCTGGGGTCAGTTAGGACTATAGCATGTAATAGTCAAACTGCCCATTCTAGCCTATGAGGAACAGGTAGCCTTACAGTAGTGAAAAACGAAATGGTGCATAATTCACTACCAGGACATGCCACACACACACCAAGGCATGTCCTGCCTTACACATACAAGGCACCCTACCATAGGGGTGACTTACAGGATGCTAAGGGAAGGTTCAGGGGCTGGGAAGTGAGTGCACTTCACAGCCAAGATGGCAGTTCTGGACTGCACACAGACACTGCAGTGGCAGGTCTGAGACACACTTTACAAGCTGCTTCTGTGGGTGGCACACATCAGTGCTGCAGGCCCACCAGCAGCATTTGGTTTACCAGCCCTGGGCACACACAGGCCACACTACTAGGGACTAACAGGTAAACCAAATAAGCCAATCAGGGATATACCAATTCACATAGACATATTTACAAAGGGAGAGCATACGCACTTTAGCACTGAACAGCAGTGGTAAAGTGCCCAGAGTCATAAAACCAACAGAAACAGGTCAGCAAAAATACAGGAGGCAGGCAAAAAGTTTAGGGGTGACCCTGCAAAAAGGGCCATTTCCAACACAACCCCTTCCAGCCAAAACGCAGGGTAGACCAATCACTACTTTGATGGGCTTCCTGCTTCGGGCGATAGAACACGGAACTGGCCCGCAACTTCAGGGGCATATGCCAGCTCTACTCCAATCTGAACCCTGGTGGATCCCTCTGTCCACACTCCTAGGGCCCACTAAGATAACCAATGGGGAACTCTTCCCCTCACCTGTGGATACCACCTGTGCAGCATCTAACCTTAACTGGCCCCCAGGTGTGTCCCAACAGATAAACAACAAGCCCCAGTAGTCACTGACAGTAGTCAGTGATACAATCCAAGCCCTATACCTCTCAGGGCTCTCAAACTTTTGTGGCATCAGAGAGTGCGGGCAGTAACCCCAGGTGTCTGGCACCTTTTGTCCACTCTCCCTCCTGTCAGGTCAGGCAACGCGTCCTGACACTGACCCACCAGCCCTGGGCCTGTACCCAACGGCGGGGCTAGCGACTGGGGTGGGCTCCCCACACCCGGTCCTTCTCTTTGGGGCTCGGTACCCTCCCACTTGGAGCGGTACCCCCTCCAGAATTGTCAGGGCACCTGAGGCAGGTGTCCTGCATAATTCGCCCACCAGTTCAGGGGTTCTATCCTGCAACTGGTATCCCAGCATAGGGTCTGTACCCTTAGACTGGGCGGAGGTCAGGGGTGAGGCTGCCCTCTCCCCGCCCCTTTACTGGGGCCCGGCACCCTCCCACCTGGAGAGGTGCCTCCATAACACAAACCGGGAGGGGCACTGTTAGCAGTTGCGCCTTCCTCCAGATCAGGGGGACACCCTGAACCTGGCCCCCAACCGAGGGTCTGTACCCTTAGGCTGGGCCTGTGCCTGGCAACCCAGGACTTCTGGGGGAGTACACCAATTCCCCCAAGGAAAATACACTCTTCCACTAGTTCAGGGCCTTGTCCCTGCAACTGATCCATCAACCTGGAAAAACCCTCAGGTGGTACTGGGGTCAGAGGCGAGGACTCCCTCCCTCTGCACCCCCTTCCAGCATACTGCACCCTCCCACCTGGAGTGGTGCTTTTAGGAAAAAATGGTCGGGACACTGCTTACAGTTGTCCCTTCCTCCAGGTCAGACAACACCTGGACCTGACTTACCATCCCAGGGACCAACCCCTGGGGTTGAACAACCGCCTGGCCACCCAGGACTTCCTGGGGAGCACACAGGCTCCCCTCAAGGGAAACACACCCCTCCACCAGTTCAGGGCCTGGACCCTGCAACTGACCTACCAACCTGAAAAAACCCTCAGGGTGCACCGGGGTCAGAGGCGAGGACTCCCTCCCTCTGCACCCCCTTCCAGCATACTGCACCCTCCCACCTGGAGTGGTGCTCTTGGAAAAAATGGTTGGGACACTGCTTACAGTTGTCCCTCCCTCCAGGTCAGACAATTCCTGGACCTGACTTACCAACCCAGGGACCAACCCCTGCGGCTGAACAACTGCCTGGCCAACCAGGACTTCCTGAGGGTGACACATACCTAGCGTGTTGCGTGACAGTCTGCCTGGCACAGAGCTCACGACCTCCTGTCCCTCTGACAGTGCGTGAAGATGCCCCAGCACAGAAGTGGCGTCACCATGGCCAATCCTATGAGGCTCAGCCCTTCTGGCTGGCCCCTGACCCACTGGTTCTTCCACTGGGGACTCTATCCCCCTTTCATCCCTCAGACTGGACTTCTGTACCCTCCCCTAGGAGTGGCACTGCCAGGCACAAGAACTGATGGAGGCCTGACTACAGGCACTCCCAGCTCACCTAACACTGGGGTACCCCCCACAATGGACGGTCCATCCAGACAGACTAGGCTCCCCACCTGGTGTTCCCTCATGGAACCATCCAGTCCTGGGGACTGAGGCTGGGGCACTTCGGGACCTATCCCAGTCTCACTCCTGCTCCCACGAGACAGGATGTGAGGCCCTACAACCTCCTCACAACAAGGGGACCCAGCTGTAACACTCCTAACCTTTCCCAGCACTCTGGGTTGGAAAACTTCTGAACCACTTCTCTTAGGGTCATTCCCTAATGCCTCTACAGAGCCTCTGGTACTCACCCAGAGGTCTGCCTCCTGTGCAAGTTCCCTAGGATCAGAGAACTCGCAATCTGACAGGTGTTGGCCTAGCTCTGGAAAACAGGAACTCACAATATGCTCTCCCACAATTGGATTACACAGCTCCACACAGGTGCTAACCTTTACCTCACAATCCAGTGCCTCACACACGTACCCCACACCACTCTCTTGAAATGGGCGAGACATTAACTGACTGTCTCTATCACTCAACCCACACTCTTCTGGGCGGTCCTCACACTCATACACCAGGACTTCAACCACGGGGGAACCCCTCTCCCTGCACCTCTCATCCAGAGTCGGTAGAGTATCCCTCCTTTCACTAGGACTATGGGCCCCTGCGCTAGTTCCCCAATCCACCTCAGGGACACTGCACACCAATGGAGCTATCTCAGGTCCTTGAATCCCCTGGTGTAGATCAACCCCTCCGTCAAGTCAGGTGCCACATCCCTGGGTGGGTGTACTACACTGTCATCACTATATACTTCAATTTTGCTGCCACCACTGGACCCCACCCTCTCTGGGGAATCCAGACAATTAAAACTGCGCTCCAGGGGTAACCTCCCTCTGGAGCTAACTTCTCCTTTTCTGCTATCTGCGCTAGGTGCACCTCCAGCTGGGCAATCTCTATTTGGAGCCTCTCCAATTCCAGCTGGTACTCCCTCTCCCTCTGTCTGTCCAACTCCTCGGGGGACCATGAAGGGGATTGGGCACTACCCTGTGCACTAGATCCAGCAAGGGACTCCCTACCTATGGGACCTTCCCACCTGTCCCCCAACTCCTCTGGGGACCATGAGGGGAATCTGGCACTACCATAGGCACTAGGCTCATCAAGGAACTCCCCACCTATGAGATATTCCATAACACTTCCTTCCTCCTCTTCAGACTCTCTAGAGCCACCCTCAGACAAACTACCCTCTTGGTAGGTGTACTGGGACTCCAAGAATCTCCATCTGTCTTGTTGCCAAAGTCTCAGGGATGTCTGCAGGGATAGCTGAGTCTCCTTCCTACTCACTGCTAAGCCCTTCTCCTCACAGAACCCCCTTAGCTCCTCTAGACTGTAGGTTAACAGATCATCTATATAAAAGGTAGGTCTCATTTCAGCAAGACCCATTGTAGCAATATCTGGCAATATCAATAATAAAACAAATAGGCTTGCCCGTTGTAACAATCACGGGCAATATCAATAACAGATAGAAGAAAACTTCTCAAGAAAATGTATGCAGGTAAAAAATCACCGGCAATATCAATCACAATATAGGATCCAAAAACTTTCAAAAATGTATGCGGGTACTATCACCGGCAATATCAATAAACAATAGGCTTGCCCATTGTAACAATCACGGGCAATATCAATAAAAGATAGACGAAAACTTCTCAAGAAAATGTATGCGGGTAAAAAATCACCGGCAATATCAATCACAATATAGGATCCAACAATTCTCAAAAATGTATGCAGGTACTATCACCGGCAATATCAATAAAACATAGGCTTGCCCATTGTAACAATCACGGGCAATATCAATAAAAGATAGAAGAAACCTTCTCAAGAAAATGTAAGCAGGTGAAAAATCACCGGCAATATCAATCACAATATAGGATCCTAAAACTCTCAGAAATGTGCGCGGTGAAAAATCACCGGCAATATCAATCACAATAGGGGATCAAAAACTTTCAATAAATGGGCGCGGGTGAAAAATCACCGGCAATATCAATCACAATATAGGATCCCAAAACTCTCAGAAATGTGCGTGGGTGAAAAATCACCGGCAATATCAATTACAATAGGGGATCAAAAACTTTCAATAAATGGGCGCGGGTGAAGAATCACCGGCAATATCAATCACAATATAGGATCCCAAAAACTCTCAGAAAATGTGCGCGGGTGAAAAATCACCGGCAATATCAATCACAATATAGGATCAAAAAAAAATTCTCCAAAAATGTATGCGGTACGTTATGGTCTGCACTCACTAGTAGTGTACACTATAATTACTGTATGCGATCATAAATGCAAGTCCAGATCCTCACCGCTGACCACCAATGTTAGAAATGGGGGTCTCTAGTTGGCAATGGCTGGCCACTGTCCAAGTAGGGACCCTTCTTCCTAAGTCAGAGTGAGAGGGCTACCCTCTTTAATACCCTTGCTCAACCCTGTGGTAACGTAGCACGAGCAGGTAGGCTTATCTCAGAGGCAGTGTGTGAAGCATTTATGACCATACACAGTAACACAGTGAGGAACACTACAAAGGGACACCACACAAGTAGTTATAAAAAATAAGTATCTTTATATAAAGGCAGATTTATCACAAGACCAATAACTGTAAAAGCCACAATACTGTCAAAAATAGGATAGCTGTTGAAGGACTGTCAAAGATAGTTCAAAGGTTACAAGAGTAAGGTTCAAATTCAAAGCAGGGGTCTCTGCGCCCTTTCTCGTTCAGAGGTTGCAACAATAAGGTTCAAATCCAAAGCAGTGGTCTCTGCGACCCTTTCTCTCACAAAGTACCTGTATTCAGTAGCAAAACCAACAAAATGTCGCAAAGAAGTGTTAGCGATGAATTTCCTCACGCGAGGCCGGCGATGCGTTAAAATCCTTGCCGCAAGGGAGGATGATGCGCCGATCTGCTGATGCGTGCGGAGACGATGCGACAAACCTCTTCACGCTAGGCCGCCGATGCGCTGAGGCCTTGCCGCGAGGGCGAAGACGATGCGACGATCCTGTTGCGTGTGCGATTGTGTTGCGATGCGAAGAAATGGCGCTCCGCGAGGGAGCGACGAAATCCGGTGTGATGCGATCAAAATGGCGGACGCACGGCGTCCGCAAGCGATGTCTTGAAGCGATGATTTCTTTGGGGGTTGCGAGCGCTCGGCGACAGCAGCGCGATGATTCTTCCAGCGCGTCTCAGCTGCAGCGGCTCGCAAAGGGGCGTTAGCGATGGTTTCGTGTTGCGAGCACCCAGCGGCAGCAGCGCGATGATTTTTCCAGCGCTCTCGGCTGCAGCGGCTCGCAAACGTGCGTTAGCGACGATTTCCAGCACTCTTTTCTCTGAAGCAAACTAGAGGCCCTGGAACTCACAGGAGCCTCATCAGCAGATAGCAATCCTCGCAGGGAAGAAGCAGGAGGTTGGTGGTGGAGTCTGATGTGCCTGAGACTCCAGCAGGAGGCTAGCTCTTTTCCTAGCCCTTGGGTAATTGCTGTAACAAAAATAAAAGTTCTCTCAAAAGTTCCTTTTCCTCTTCTTCAAGGTCCAGTGGTCACTGCTGCAGGCCAGTGCAAGAAACAACACACAAGCACAAGGACAGTCACTTCCTGCAGATTCCTCCAGTGGCACGGACAGAGTTTCCTCTCCAGATCCAAAAGCAATACAAAAGTAGGGGGTTTGAGCACAGATATTTATACCCCAAAAACCTTTGATCCTTGAAGCTACCAGTCCCTGAACCTAGCCAGAACCTGCTCAGGCCTGGAGCACTTTGTTTACCAGGCTGCATCCTTCCTTTCAGAAAGAGGGGGTCTGCTAGCAGACACACAGTGGGAGGTGGAGCCAGCATTCACCTTGCCAGGCACAGCCCTATTCAGATCAAAGAGCCACCCCTCCCCACACTCTAAATGCAGATCTCTCTATTCAACCCAGGTCTGACTCAGCCTGTCCTGCCTCTCTAAAACCAGACAGCCAATACACATAACGGCAGAGCACACTGGAAGGCTTAGGCAAGAAAATACCTACTTTCTAAAAGTGGTATTTTCAAACACAGAATATAAAAATAAACTTCACTAAAAGGTGTATTTTAATATTCTGAGCTCAGGCATACTAAATTCGTTTTTCTACCATGTTCCTGGGGTCAGTTAGGACTATAGCATGTAATAGTCAAACTGCCCATTCTAGCCTATGAGGAACAGGTAGCCTTACAGTAGTGAAAAACGAAATGGTGCATAATTCACTACCAGGACATGCCACACACACACCAAGGCATGTCCTGCCTTACACATACAAGGCACCCTACCATAGGGGTGACTTACAGGATGCTAAGGGAAGGTTCAGGGGCTGGGAAGTGAGTGCACTTCACAGCCAAGATGGCAGTTCTGGACTGCACACAGACACTGCAGTGGCAGGTCTGAGACACACTTTACAAGCTGCTTCTGTGGGTGGCACACATCAGTGCTGCAGGCCCACCAGCAGCATTTGGTTTACCAGCCCTGGGCACACACAGGCCACACTACTAGGGACTAACAGGTAAACCAAATAAGCCAATCAGGGATATACCAATTCACATAGACATATTTACAAAGGGAGAGCATACGCACTTTAGCACTGAACAGCAGTGGTAAAGTGCCCAGAGTCATAAAACCAACAGAAACAGGTCAGCAAAAATACAGGAGGCAGGCAAAAAGTTTAGGGGTGACCCTGCAAAAAGGGCCATTTCCAACACAACCCCCTTCCAGCCAAAACGCAGGGTAGACCAATCACTACTTTGATGGGCTTCCCTGCTTCGGGCGATAGAACACGGAACTGGCCCGCAACTTCAGGGGCATATGCCAGCTCTACTCCAATCTGAACCCTGGTGGATCCCTCTGTCCACACTCCTAGGGCCCACTAAGATAACCAATGGGGAACTCTTCCCCTCACCTGTGGATACCACCTGTGCAGCATCTAACCTTAACTGGCCCCCAGGTGTGTCCCAACAGATAAACAACAAGCCCCAGTAGTCACTGACAGTAGTCAGTGATACAATCCAAGCCCTATACCTCTCAGGGCTCTCAAACTTTGTGGCATCAGAGAGTGCGGGGCAGTAACCCCAGGTGTCTGGCACCTTTGTCCACTCTCCCTCCTGTCAGGTCAGGCAACGCGTCCTGACACTGACCCACCAGCCCTGGGCCTGTACCCAACGGCGGGGCTAGCGACTGGGGTGGGCTCCCCACACCCGGTCCTTCTCTTTGGGGCTCGGTACCCTCCCACTTGGAGCGGTACCCCCTCCAGAACTGTCAGGGCACCTGAGGCAGGTGTCCTGCATAATCCGCCCACCAGTTCAGGGGTTCTATCCTGCAACTGGTATCCCAGCATAGGGTCTGTACCCTTAGACTGGGCGGAGGTCAGGGGTGAGGCTGCCCTCTCCCCGCCCCCTTTACTGGGGCCCGGCACCCTCCCACCTGGAGAGGTGCCTCCATAACACAAACCGGGAGGGGCACTGTTAGCAGTTGCGCCTTCCTCCAGATCAGGGGGACACCCTGAACCTGGCCCCCAACCGAGGGTCTGTACCCTTAGGCTGGGCCTGTGCCTGGCAACCCAGGACTTCTGGGGAGTACACCAATTCCCCCAAGGAAAATACACTCTTCCACTAGTTCAGGGCCTTGTCCCTGCAACTGATCCATCAACCTGGAAAAACCCTCAGGTGGTACTGGGGTCAGAGGCGAGGACTCCCTCCCTCTGCACCCCCTTCCAGCATACTGCACCCTCCCACCTGGAGTGGTGCTTTTAGGAAAAAAATGGTCGGGATACTGCTTACAGTTGTCCCTTCCTCCAGGTCAGACAACACCTGGACCTGACTTACCATCCCAGGGACCAACCCCTGGGGTTGAACAACCGCCTGGCCACCCAGGACTTCCTGGGGAGCACACAGGCTCCCCTCAAGGGAAACACACCCCTCCACCAGTTCAGGGCCTGGACCCTGCAACTGACCTACCAACCTGAAAAAACCCTCAGGGTGCACCGGGGTCAGAGGCGAGGACTCCCTCCCTCTGCACCCCTTCCAGCATACTGCACCCTCCCACCTGGAGTGGTGCTCTTGGAAAAAATGGTTGGGACACTGCTTACAGTTGTCCCTCCCTCCAGGTCAGACAATTCCTGGACCTGACTTACCAACCCAGGGACCAACCCCTGCGGCTGAACAACTGCCTGGCCAACCAGGACTTCCTGAGGGTGACACATACCTAGCGTGTTGCGTGACAGTCTGCCTGGCACAGAGCTCACGACCTCCTGTCCCTCTGACAGTGCGTGAAGATGCCCCAGCACAGAAGTGGCGTCACCATGGCCAATCCTATGAGGCTCAGCCCTTCTGGCTGGCCCCTGACCCACTGGTTCTTCCACTGGGGACTCTTTCCCCCTTTCATCCCTCAGACTGGACTTCTGTACCCTCCCCTAGGAGTGGCACTGCCAGGCACAAGAACTGATAGAGGCCTGACTACAGGCACTCCCAGCTCACCTAACACTGGGGTACCCCCACAATGGACGGTCCATCCAGACAGACTAGGCTCCCCACCTGGTGTTCCCTCATGGAACCATCCAGTCCTGGGGACTGAGGCTGGGGCACTTCGGGACCTATCCCAGTCTCACTCCTGCTCCCACGAGACAGGATGTGAGGCCCTACAACCTCCTCACAACAAGGGGACCCAGCTGTAACACTCCTAACCTTTCCCAGCACTCTGGGTTGGAAAACTTCTGAACCACTTCTCTTAGGGTCATTCCCTAATGCCTCTACAGAGCCTCTGGTACTCACCCAGAGGTCTGCCTCCTGTGCAAGTTCCCTAGGATCAGAGAACTCGCAATCTGACAGGTGTTGGCCTAGCTCTGGAAAACAGGAACTCACAATATGCTCTCCCACAATTGGATTACACAGCTCCACACAGGTGCTAACCTTTACCTCACAATCCAGTGCCTCACACACGTACCCCACACCACTCTCTTGAAATGGGCGAGACATTAACTGACTGTCTCTATCACTCAACCCACACTCTTCTGGGCGGTCCTCACACTCATACACCAGGACTTCAACCACGGGGAACCCTCTCCCTGCACCTCTCATCCAGAGTCGGTAGAGTATCCCTCCTTTCACTAGGACTATGGGCCCCTGCGCTAGTTCCCCAATCCACCTCAGGGACACTGCACACCAATGGAGCTATCTCAGGTCCTTGAATCCCCTGGTGTAGATCAACCCCCTCCGTCAAGTCAGGTGCCACATCCCTGGGTGGGTGTACTACACTGTCATCACTATATACTTCAATTTTGCTGCCACCACTGGACCCCACCCTCTCTGGGGAATCCAGACAATTAAAACTGCGCTCCAGGGGTAACCTCCCCTCTGGAGCTAACTTCTCCTTTTCTGCTATCTGCGCTAGGTGCACCTCCAGCTGGGCAATCTCTATTTGGAGCCTCTCCAATTCCAGCTGGTACTCCCTCTCCCTCTGTCTGTCCAACTCCTCGGGGGACCATGAAGGGGATTGGGCACTACCCTGTGCACTAGATCCAGCAAGGGACTCCCTACCTATGGGACCTTCCCACCTGTCCCCCAACTCCTCTGGGGACCATGAGGGGAATCTGGCACTACCATAGGCACTAGGCTCATCAAGGAACTCCCCACCTATGAGATATTCCATAACACTTCCTTCCTCCTCTTCAGACTCTCTAGAGCCACCCTCAGACAAACTACCCTCTTGGTAGGTGTACTGGGACTCCAAGAATCTCCATCTGTCTTGTTGCCAAAGTCTCAGGGATGTCTGCAGGGATAGCTGAGTCTCCTTCCTACTCACTGCTAAGCCCTTCTCCTCACAGAACCCCCTTAGCTCCTCTAGACTGTAGGTTAACAGATCATCTATATAAAAGGTAGGTCTCATTTCAGCAAGACCCATTGTAGCAATATCTGGCAATATCAATAATAAAACAAATAGGCTTGCCCGTTGTAACAATCACGGGCAATATCAATAACAGATAGAAGAAAACTTCTCAAGAAAATGTATGCGGGTAAAAAATCACCGGCAATATCAATCACAATATAGGATCCAAAAACTTTCAAAAATGTATGCGGGTACTATCACCGGCAATATCAATAAACAATAGGCTTGCCCATTGTAACAATCACGGGCAATATCAATAAAAGATAGACGAAAACTTCTCAAGAAAATGTATGCGGGTAAAAAATCACCGGCAATATCAATCACAATATAGGATCCAACAATTCTCAAAAATGTATGCAGGTACTATCACCGGCAATATCAATAAAACATAGGCTTGCCCATTGTAACAATCACGGGCAATATCAATAAAAGATAGAAGAAACCTTCTCAAGAAAATGTAAGCAGGTGAAAAATCACCGGCAATATCAATCACAATATAGGATCCTAAAACTCTCAGAAATGTGCGCGGGTGAAAAATCACCGGCAATATCAATCACAATAGGGGATCAAAAAACTTTCAATAAATGGGCGCGGGTGAAAAATCACCGGCAATATCAATCACAATATAGGATCCCAAAAACTCTCAGAAATGTGCGTGGGTGAAAAATCACCGGCAATATCAATTACAATAGGGGATCAAAACTTTCAATAAATGGGCGCGGGTGAAGAATCACCGGCAATATCAATCACAATATAGGATCCCAAAAACTCTCAGAAAATGTGCGCGGGTGAAAAATCACCGGCAATATCAATCACAATATAGGATCAAAAAAAAAATTCTCAAAAAATGTATGCGGTACGTTATGGTCTGCACTCACTAGTAGTGTACACTATAATTACTGTATGCGATCATAAATGCAAGTCCAGATCCTCACCGCTGACCACCAATGTTAGAAATGGGGGTCTCTAGTTGGCAATGGCTGGCCACTGTCCAAGTAGGGACCCTTCTTCCTAAGTCAGAGTGAGAGGGCTACCCTCTTTAATACCCTTGCTCAACCCTGTGGTAACGTAGCACGAGCAGGTAGGCTTATCTCAGAGGCAGTGTGTGAAGCATTTATGACCATACACAGTAACACAGTGAGGAACACTACAAAGGGACACCACACAAGTAGTTATAAAAAAATAAGTATCTTTATATAAAGGCAGATTTATCACAAGACCAATAACTGTAAAAGCCACAATACTGTCAAAAATAGGATAGCTGTTGAAGGACTGTCAAAGATAGTTCAAAGGTTACAAGAGTAAGGTTCAAATTCAAAGCAGGGGTCTCTGCGCCCTTTCTCGTTCAGAGGTTGCAACAATAAGGTTCAAATCCAAAGCAGTGGTCTCTGCGACCCTTTCTCTCACAAAGTACCTGTATTCAGTAGCAAAACCAACAAAATGTCGCAAAGAAGTGTTAGCGATGAATGTCCTCACGCGAGGCCGGCGATGCGTTAAAATCCTTGCCGCAAGGGAGGATGATGCGCCGATCTGCTGATGCGTGCGGAGACGATGCGACAAACCTCTTCACGCTAGGCCGCCGATGCGCTGAGGCCTTGCCGCGAGGGCGAAGACGATGCGACGATCCTGTTGCGTGTGCGATTGTGTTGCGATGCGAAGAAATGGCGCTCCGCGAGGGAGCGACGAAATCCGGTGTGATGCGATCAAAATGGCGGACGCACGGCGTCCGCAAAGCGATGTCTTGAAGCGATGATTTCTTTGGGGGTTGCGAGCGCTCGGCGACAGCAGCGCGATGATTCTTCCAGCGCGTCTCAGCTGCAGCGGCTCGCAAAGGGGCGTTAGCGATGGTTTCGTGTTGCGAGCACCCAGCGGCAGCAGCGCGATGATTTTTCCAGCGCTCTCGGCTGCAGCGGCTCGCAAACGTGCGTTAGCGACGATTTCCAGCACTCTTTTCTCTGAAGCAAACTAGAGGCCCTGGAACTCACAGGAGCCTCATCAGCAGATAGCAATCCTCGCAGGGAAGAAGCAGGAGGTTGGTGGTGGAGTCTGATGTGCCTGAGACTCCAGCAGGAGGCTAGCTCTTTTCCTAGCCCTTGGGTAATTGCTGTAACAAAAATAAAAGTTCTCTCAAAAGTTCCTTTTCCTCTTCTTCAAGGTCCAGTGGTCACTGCTGCAGGCCAGTGCAAGAAACAACACACAAGCACAAGGACAGTCACTTCCTGCAGATTCCTCCAGTGGCACGGACAGAGTTTCCTCTCCAGATCCAAAAGCAATACAAAAGTAGGGGGTTTGAGCACAGATATTTATACCCCAAAAACCTTTGATCCTTGAAGCTACCAGTCCCTGAACCTAGCCAGAACCAGTTCTGCTCAGGCCTGGAGCACTTTGTTTACCAGGCTGCATCCTTCCTTTCAGAAAGAGGGGTCTGCTAGCAGACACACAGTGGGAGGTGGAGCCAGCATTCACCTTGCCAGGCACAGCCCTATTCAGATCAAAGAGCCACCCCTCCCCACACTCTAAATGCAGATCTCTCTATTCAACCCAGGTCTGACTCAGCCTGTCCTGCCTCTCTAAAACCAGACAGCCAATACACATAACGGCAGAGCACACTGGAAGGCTTAGGCAAGAAAATACCTACTTTCTAAAAGTGGTATTTTCAAACACAGAATATAAAAATAAACTTCACTAAAAGGTGTATTTTAATATTCTGAGCTCAGGCATACTAAATTCGTTTTTCTACCATGTTCCTGGGGTCAGTTAGGACTATAGCATGTAATAGTCAAACTGCCCATTCTAGCCTATGAGGAACAGGTAGCCTTACAGTAGTGAAAAACGAAATGGTGCATAATTCACTACCAGGACATGCCACACACACCAAGGCATGTCCTGCCTTACACATACAAGGCACCCTACCATAGGGGTGACTTACAGGATGCTAAGGGAAGGTTCAGGGGCTGGGAAGTGAGTGCACTTCACAGCCAAGATTGCAGTTCTGGACTGCACACAGTCACTGCAGTGGCAGGTCTGAGACACACTTTACAAGCTGCTTCTGTGGGTGGCACACATCAGTGCTGCAGGCCCACCAGCAGCATTTGGTTTACCAGCCCTGGGCACACACAGGCCACACTACTAGGGACTAACAGGTAAACCAAATAAGCCAATCAGGGATATACCAATTCACATAGACATATTTACAAAGGAGAGCATACGCACTTTAGCACTGAACAGCAGTGGTAAAGTGCCCAGAGTCATAAAACCAACAGAAACAGGTCAGCAAAAATACAGGAGGCAGGCAAAAAGTTTAGGGGTGACCCTGCAAAAAGGGCCATTTCCAACATCAAAGTACACATTTATGGAGTTAGTTATAGAAAATCTACACATACCTTTAAAAATGTTGGTTTCAATATTTTCTCCTTGATATTTCTATGCCACAATATTCCAACTTCGATATCCAGGGTGGACATTATGGTAGGGCATACGCATGTGTAATAGAACACAATCAACTTATTTTGATTGTGGACTGTTCCAAGCTATAGTTGTCTAAATAGTCCACCGCTGAATTATTCATGGTTATTTCATGGAAAATTGAGGGTTAAGAGAGGGTATGTATATATATAATTGTGTAACAGCTGGGGGAGCATCACCTTCAGATGAGCAGCAGGTTGGCAATGATCAGTGCTTAATTTGAGCCTGTGTTTTCCGGTGCTCTGCAGCAGCACTTAATTGGTTTTCGGTGCTCGGCACCGGCACTTAATTGTCATCACCACACTCTGCCACATGGTGGCGCTGCTCATCTGATTTGGAGATGAGCAGAACAACTGTTGTTTATGAATACAATATACATTAAAAAATACTAATACCTTCCTCCCCAGCCATTCCTTTAGCTTTCGGGACCTGGAATAATCTGAACTGTCGCACTTGCAGGCGTGAGAGGTAGTTAGTAGTTGTTCAGGTACCGTCATTGACAGCGATGACCGGGTAATGGGTGGTGCAAGCTGCAGTGGCCCTCTAGTCAGGGCCCTGGCACTTATTATTTTACAAATTAAGCACTGGCAACGATTGCACACCAATAGGCAGAAAGCAGAGCAGTGTACCAAAAGTCAGAAAAACTTAGAAAAATACCATAGAAAAGGAGTACAATATCCACCAAACTAGGGGGCATATTTATGGGATAGTGGCGCAGTGCAATGCAGCAAGTCACCTTGCTGTGCTGCATCGCTGGGAAAAGGCAGGAATGTGCCATATTTAAGGCATATAGTGCATTCCTGACTTTTCCCCCTGCGCTTGTGCCCTTTTGGTAGCCAGGGCCAACGCAAACACCCTTGCACCTTGGTGCAAGGGTGCCTGCATTGCATGCAGGGTTGTTTTGTGCAGGAATGCAGCACACATAGAGAGAGGAATTAATGAAGAAAAATAAAGATATTTCTCCTTGTTATGCCTCCCCTGGGAAGGCGTATCTTTTTGCCGCATTCCCAGGTTTACCAGTTCTGGTAAATCCGGGAATGCATCTAAAATCCATGGGAGTTGCGTGGGAACACCCACGCAACGCCCTTGGAACGCCTTCCCAGGGCAGAGTAAGAAAACGCAGCGGTTTGCGCTGTGTTGCTTTACTCCGGAATTATGTAGCCACTCAGGGCCCCACAAAGTGGCATTGCGTGGCGCCATAAATCTCATTTAGGACTTGCGTGTTGCAAAAGCGACGCAACTCTGCTTGTATGTAGCCCCCTACATTTGTAGGTTTTCCAAGTGTGCAGTGATAATTCTGAGATTTGCATGCATTCAGACAAGATATTTCAAATATTGCTTTTGGGGATGTAAATTGCGTGCACTGCTAGCACGCTTGGCCGAAGTCACCGGAGGAGATCTTTGCATCTCCGCGTTGAATTATGAAAATAAAGGGTTGTGATTGCAGGCTTGGAGGGAGTATGGTGAACGGAAGGCACAGTGGAACTAAGAGATGTGAAAGCAGAAGAGGAGAGGAGGTTAAAGGGAAAATATGACAACAAAGTGCCCGTCTAGGGGAGGCACGGTCATCTCAATCAGTGATGAATGAAATGAGGAAAAATGGGCTAGGAATAGTGGAATTACCAATATATAATTGCAACACTACACATCACATCACATTCACATCAGAGGACAAATAATGATCAGCAGTCCACATACAAAAGGGTAACCATTTGCAGTAAATATTTAATATAATTGCAAATACATGTACCCAGGCCTGAAAATAAAAATACATTCTACTGCATGACAAAGGAAAGACAATTTGGATTGTACAGTTGACACAATTGTAGGTGTATTCATCTGATTTTAATAGTCTGAACATGCAGTTGCAAAACGTAGTTGCCATGCTCTGTGAATAGGACATGAACAGAATTTGCCTACTCGCTGTGCATGCTGGGGATGAGTGGTCAAGTAAGGAACAGAAACAGTTGCCATATTCTGCATGGCGAGGCAGGGTGTGGTCTATGTGCCTTTAGCTTAGTGTGTAGAGGGTTATTTACCCAGTGGCGTAACATAGGCCCCCGCAGGCACCGCGGTACGTGGGGGGGGTCCCCTCAGCACAGTACCCTGGTCTGAGAGCTCCTCGATGAGTCTGGAGGGAAGCCCCTCCATGTACCTTGCAGGGGGGGCCCTCAAGTTTTGTTACTCCACTGTCATTACCCTGTTTGTAGATGAATGCAGGTGAGTTCGCTTCAACTGAGGATAGAAAAGCACAGGATCAGGCAAATAACTGCAGTGGGGCCACAGCAGGATAGAAACAGCACAGTTCTTCCTGTATACAGTGGAATAAATGGTCCACATCTGCGAGAGCCTAAGCTCCTTACTTCCTGGCTATTTTTGTTCTACTGAGGAACCCTTTCTTGATTCAAATCATCTTGACTTCCCCTCTTTCTTCCAATGTGTCTTGTTTATCTCGTCTCCAAATACCAGTCCCCCCCTACTCCTACACCCTGTAACACCTCTAAGGATTTCTTTAACTTTCTCATTTACCTGTTACCTTGCCACTTCATCTCTTCAATCCTGAGACCTCCTCCCATTTCTCCTCCATCCTAGAATGTTCCCATCCACCTTTCTTTCTAACCTATCATCTCCTTCATATGTGCTTTCTTCTGCTCCTCAAAATGGCTTGTATCCTTTGGACAGTGCTTCAAGTGGCAACAATAGATTTCATGACTCACTCTACACACCAGCCTTTAAGCTGCTACTTTCTCCAGATATACACACTGTGGGGCAGATTTACAAGGACTGGCGCATCTCTGCATATTAGCAGGGATGCGCCAGTAAAGATGCGACGCAAGAATACCCTTGCGCCACCACAGATGCGTCGCATTTACAATGCAGCGCACCGTGGCGCAAGGATAGACAGATGCGTGTCGCATCTTCTGTCGTAAGGGCAGCGCATTGCTGGAGTCGTGTCGCAAGCGCGACGCAACTCCAGCAATGCTCTTGGGCGGCCTATACTTAACGTGCTGCGTCACTCCTTACGCCTGCTTCAAGCAGGCGTAAGGTTTTGACGCAGCAGCGCCATAAAAGTGGCTCAGTGAAATCTTGTAGATTTCACTGCGTCACTTTTACGAAGCTTTCCTACGACAGAACGCCCACCCTGCATACATTATACCTGACGCAGGTATAATGTAGCGCAGGGCTTTACGACGTGACGCATCTCCCAAGATGTGTCACGTTGTAAATATGTTGCAACGTGGGGCATTGTTTACGACGCCGCTGTGTCACCGAAGTGACGCAACGGCAGTGCAAATGTGTCGCAAGGTTCTTGTAAATCTGCCCCTGAGATACTAACTCTGCACCTCTTAATAAATTGGACCCTCATGCTCACCTCTCTGAGTCCAAACATAGTCATTTATGAAGACAGGGGCCCCCTAGCTTAACTAACTAGCCAAGGGACTCTGCACTTTACTTAACAAAGTGGATTATTTAACCAGCGAATTTGATCTTCTGGTAATCAACACCTACAATATTAAAGTACCTGGAAAATGTTGATGTAAAAACATGCAAGAGAACAATGAGGATCAGTGATCTATCACTTTTGCATAGATCTGTCACTTTTCCTTTCCCTGGTGAAATGAATACACTTTTGGAAGACTATCCCTGTGAGACTAAGGCGTTGCTAATAAATCTTAAAACTGTAAAGTCCACTGTTCATCTCACCAATTATGTAAAGGTCCCTGAAACACAGTCTAATGCTGACATCCAAAATATATTGATTTATGCCTGAATCCCTTTTAGCCACGTCTCGAAGAGAAGGGTTGAAATGAAAAATCATATTCAGAACCTTCTAGATTCTTCTTCTTCATATGAGGTCATTTCCTTCTCCATGATATATTATATTCTAAACAATTGTTGGTCTGTGGTCAAACACTGAATAAAGATGCAACCATTGATAGGGATCTAGACCTAAAGATTCTGGTGGAAACAAGGTTCTAGGAAGTGTAAAAACATGTGATGGATTTACTTATTATTCTAATGTTGGGTCTTTGTAGGTAAGGTAAAATTGGAGTTGGAGTTGTGATGATTTGCAGGAATTCTATTCCTTGTCCTCTGGTTGCCTTCAACTCCTTGCCCACATTTGATTATCTAATTGTGAAACTTCTATCTTTAGCTTCTAAATCCACCAGAATCTGAATTATCTATCATCATCGGGGACAGCAACTCCTTTGTCGAAGAATGCATCGAACATATAACCTCCCAATTAATTTTGTCTATCAACAATCATATCTTTGTTGGTGATTTCAACCTTCACTGAGCCAGTCCTAGTGACAGCTAGTCCTCCTCTTTCTGCAAGCACTGTTCAGTGAAAAATACAGGTAAACGTGAGAAGTGTGCACTTTGGTGCTCCAGTTTATGCAATAAAGAGAACTACTCAAAATGATTGAATACTCATAGCCTTCCAGGTAAAATCTGGAATACCTCTGCACTGACAGTAGAACATACAAAAAATATCTTACAATCGAAATCCTTACTCTTGAATTCAAATTGAACAAAGTTCTTTAAGATTGACAAATCAGAAGTCCCAACCCACACAGGGCTCGATGGTAACATGGAACTGGTGTCCCAAGCCGTGGGGAGCTGAGTTAGCTTTTAGCGCATTATCAGGTGCGTGCCCTTCCTCCTTAGTTCACTGACTTCTGGGGGACGGAGTCGCAACCGAGACAAGGCTCGATAGTAGCAACAACAAAACTGGTGTACCACAGAGCGGGGAGCTGAGAGCGCTTTTAGAGTGTCATCAGGTGCAACAACAAAACTGGTGTTCCGCCTCCACAGTTCACTGACTTCTAGGGGACGAAGTCCCACCCCAGACAGGGCTCGATGGTAGCAACAACAAAGCTGGTGTTCCATGCCACGGGGAGCTGAGAGTGCTTTTAGCGTGTTAGCAGGTGCATGCCCCTCCTCCTCAGTTCACTGACTTCTGGGGGATGAATTCCCTCCCCAGATAGGGCTCGATGGTAGCAACAATACAATTGGAGTCCTGAATTGCGGGGAGCTGAGAGCGCGTTTAGCGCATTATCAGGTGCGTGCCCTTCCTCCTCAGTTCACTGACTTCTGGGGGACGGAATCGCACCCGAGACAAGGCTCGATAGTAGCAACAACAAAACTGGTGTACCACAGAGCGGGGAGCTGAGAGCGCTTTTAGAGTGTCATCAGGTGCAACAACAAAACTGGTGTTCCGCCTCCTCAGTTCACTGACTTCTAGGGGATGAAGTCCCACCCCAGACAGGACTCGATGATAGCAACAACAAAACTGGTGTTCCATGCCACGGGGAGCTGAGAGTGCGTTTAGCGTGTTATCAGGTGCATGCCCCTCCTCCTCAGTTCACTGACTTCTGGGGGATGAATTCCCACCCCAGATAGGGCTCGATGGTAGCAACAAAACAATTGGCGTCCTGATCTACGTGGAGCTGAGAGCGCGTTTAGCACGTTATCAGGTGTATGCACCTGATCCTCAGTTCTCTAACTTCTGGGGGATGAAGTCCCGCCCCAGACAGGGCCGCATGGTAGCAACAACAAAACTGGCGTTCCATGCCACGGGGAGCTGAAAGTGCTTCTAGTGTGTTATCAGGTGCATGCCCCTCCTCCTCAGTTCACTGACTTCTGGAGGATGAAGTCCCACCCAAGATAGGGCTCGATAGTAGCAACAATAAAATAGGTGTCCCGCGCTGTGGGGACCTGAGAGTGCTTTTAGCAAGTTATCAGGTGCGTGCCACTCCTCCTCAGTTCACTGACTTCTAGGGGAAGAAGTACCACCCCAGACAGGGCTTGATGATAGCAACAACAAAACTGCTGTCACATGGCACGGGGAGCTGAGAGTGCTTTTAGCCTATTATCTGGTGCGTGCCCTTCCTCCTCACTTTGCTGACTTCTGGGGGATAAAGTCCAATCCCAGACAGGGCTTCATGGTAGCAACAACAAATTCGGCTAACAACGTTTTTAAGGTTGTCAAATCTGGCACTAATCAAGCACTATCCAGAAAAGAAATGTAAAAATTGAGCAGCTTTTTAATACTAAGTTCAAAGCGATTGAAGTGTCCTTCTCTCTCCGCCAAGTTTTTTCCCTTCTGGCTTGCACCTAAAATCTACAAAGAATTGACCTCGCAATTCTTTGCTAATTACTCCACATATTACATCACTCGTGACATCTTCTATGACATCATTTATAATATCAGTGCAATATTTGCTATAAAATTATTGATGAGAAAACTGTGCATGCCAGGGGTGTGAGTTATAGTTACCTTAGAGCACGAATTATAGTTACTTGAGATAACTCTATCTCTAACCGCTGAATTTCTATGGTTTTCTGTGTGTAAAATCTGAACCTAACTATAACACCCCTGTAACCTTTGTTTTTTTACTATATATACACATATATATATATATATATATATATATATATATATATATATATATATATACTTTAGACGTTGCAAGTTTATATACTAGCATAGCGCACGAAGATGGCTTGCGAGCAATACGTCATTTCCTGAGTACCAGACCCATTAATTTTTACCAACATACAAACATGTTAGTTGAAATGTGTAGACTATGCCTGACAAATAATCATTTCATGTTTGGAGGAGACACGTACAGGCAGTTACAGGGGATGGCGATGGGCACCTGCTTCGCCCCCAGCTATGCGAATTTGCATATGGGCTGGTGGCAGGAGCAGGTGCTCAAAACCAAACACAGCAGAACATGGAACGACCATGTAGTTACATGGATTCGTTTCATAGATGATCTCTTCATTTTATGGGATGGGTCAAAAGAATTGGCTGAGATGTTTATACAGGACATCAATGATAATGATCTAAATTTAAAATTTACGGAACACATAAGCGAGTCTAGTGTTACATATTTGGATCTTGAAGTATATGTGAAACAAGGCATGATCCATACACGAACATACCTGAAACCCACTGCTGGGAACACAATTCTTCATGCTCAAAGTTTCCATCCAACACGTTTAAAATTGAGCATCCCATATGCAGAAAATTTGAGAATGAAGAGAAACTGTAGTGAATCCACTGCCTTGCACGACGTCATCCAGTGACTGTGTTTTTCTGTAAAGTTTAAATATGTTTTATATATATATATATAGGCCAAGGTATATTGAAGAATGAGTGGGTGTATGAGTGTCTGAATGGATAATTTAGTAGGTGCGTGACTGACTGTATAAGTGAGAGATTAAATGTGTCTTACTGAATGCATGGGTTAGTGACTAAACTGTGTGAATGTCTGTTTCAGTCTGTCAGTTGGTGTGTAAGCGGCTGCATGGGTTAGTGAGTAGCTACATGAGTGTCTATATGGGTTATTGATTGGTTGTCTCAGTATCTGTATGTGTGCCTGAGTGTCTGTATGGGTGGTTGGGGGGGTGTGACTGTGCATAGATGTGTGAGTGGGTAATTCACTGGGTGTATGGGTTCAAGAGTGCATCTGTGAGGGGCTGTATGGGTGGGTGAGTGTGTGTATGGGTGTGTTGGTGAGTGAATGGATGTCTCAGTGGTACATGTGTGAGTAACTACATATGTGAAAGGCAGTATATGTGAGTGTTGGACTTTATAAATGACTATATGTGAGAGTGAGTGATTGTGGCTGTATGGATGAGTGTGTGCTTGTATAAGAGAGTAAGTATGTGTTAGTACTGTTATGTTTTGTATAGATGCCCTAATATAGGCATAACCTTATATGCCCTAATATAGGCATGATCTTTCACCTACATTAGTTCACTACTCTACACAATAAGAACTGTGAGGCTTTAACCTTATCTAGACTCAACTCTGGGTGCAGAAGGAGGGTTTCCCTGAAACAATGGCCTTCTATAACTTCACCGATGTGCTCATACATTTTGTATGAATATTTATGAGGTTCCTGGAAACGAAGCAGAAGCTACATCACCTGCATAAACTCTATGTACAAGGTTCATCCCTTACGTCTTCCTCAGTCCGACAATGGCCCACCCCAATCACACAAGGGACAAAGAAGCCCCAGACACTTTTGGGTATAAATACACCACGTCTTGCCAGGGTAAGCTAAAGGGAACCGAGACTTCCAGGCCGCCACACTGACCAGAGACGCTGAGGCTCCTGCATGCAGACGCTCCAGCTGACAGTGGTCTGAACATCCCTCGCAGGGTGTCCAGCTCGAGACCAAGAGGGTCTCCTACAGTCTCACTTCAGGTAATGGGGTTCGACTAAATCCTAGAGGGATTCTTGGCTTTACACCTACTCACATGCTAGGTACACTTAGGTACATCTAGATAGGCATTGTAGGAGTACGCGCTTTCTTTTATCATGCATTTTATATTCATGTATGCATTTATGATTATTGCACAATGGTAGAACTGTACTATCCATTTATATTAATTATACTGCTAGTCATATATCTCTGCTACTGTCTAATGGTCGTTGCAGCTCATATATTCTACACGAGAATAACAACTGTTCAATAAACCTTTTATTGAAACGCCCAGGCTGTTTATTCTGTGTATCTCTGAGACAAGATAATTGAGCATGAGTGACTGAGCGAAAAGTAGTATATTGTTTCCACGATCCTGAAGGATCAGGGTTGTCATGTTCTGAGGTTTCCAGAAACTATTCTCTCCCTGATAAGAGGAGACACTAGTGGCACTGTGAGCTAGCTAATGCAAAACAGGCTAACATTTTCAGGGGGGGTGCTCAGAGCCAGTCTGTCACCAGTCCCACAGTTTGTTATCCAAACGCGCAGGTCCTGCATGGGTAATATAGGAACTACACGGCAGTACCTATATGAATAAGTGAGGTGGTATGTGTATAACTGTGTAGGTGAGTAAATGGGAGTGTGATTGCTTCTTTGCATGACTGAGTAGCTGTGTTTGTAACTCTATAGGTGAGTGGCGGTGTGTGACTGTCTGTATAGGTGTATGAGTGCATATGATAGTGGCTGTATTGATGAGTGACTGCATGTATGAGTGACTGTATGGGTGAGTGAGTGGATGTGTGTGTAGACCTATTGGTGTTGATGTATCTATGGTTTTGAGAATGGCAGTCTGTAATTTAGAGTGGGTGTATCAAAGGTCATATTAGGGTGTGAGGAGGTGCATCAGATTATCACGTGGATGATGGCATCAGTGATGTCATCAGTGATGTCATTTGAGATGTCATAAGTGATGTTATCAGTGATGTCACTGACCATGTCATGAGTGATGTAATATGTGATGTCATCAGCAGTGCATTGCAGGGTCACCAGTTATAGTTAGCTCAACTAACTACAACGGCCAAATTTCTCTGGTTTTGTACGAGTGGAATGTCCAACTAACTATAACGTCCCTGAAACCTCTGTTTTTTTCAGTGAATTTCAAATAATTGTAAATATCATATATTTGTAACTGTAATAAAGATATATTATTGTTAAATATAGTTTTCGGAAATCGCGTCGGGTGCGCGCTGCTTGGGCGCCTGGTGCGCAAATCCCATGTGACTTCAAAAGAAAGTATTTCATTGGTTAAGAAGCTTTTGATTCTAGAACTTGAAGGACCCCACCCAATGTTTTCATTCTTTCAACTGCATCTCAGGAGACACAGCTCTTGTGTTTTGCTCTTCTTCTTTGGGTTTTTTGGTGTTTTTTTTCTTCGTCAGAAAATGGCTGCTTCCAATCCAGCACAGCAGCTTCCACCTGAAGATGAAGAAGAACCGTTGAAGGTGAGATATGAGAGTATCGTTTGGGCTTTCTTCTCAATTCCACCTGGGGAGAAGAAGGTAATTGCGTGAAAGGTTATGTGCACCATATGTGAGAAGGTCCTGTCACAAGGATCTGACAAGAAGTATTCCTGCGGCACCTCTTCAATGCTCAAGCATTTACAAACAATGCATCCACGGCATCTCGCGAGGGAACAGCAGTGATGAGACCTACAGAAGCAGGCAAGTCAGGACGACGCTGCTGGACCAAGTACTTCATCTGGTTCCTCAGCAACAACAAGACCTCACATCGTACCTGAATTTGGCAGAGTGGAGCATCATTGTGTAAAATGCAAAAAAAAATTATGTTTTGGCGAACAATCAGTGGATGTCATCGTGGTTGCCATTAAAAACCACCATTGCTAATTTTTTTATTTATTTTTTGCATTGACTTTGTAATGCATAATGTATTGAAAGCTTTCACCTGATGGTTCTGTTAATTTTTTCATTTTTTTTAAAACAACACCAAACAAATACAAAAAAGAGTTGAAAAAACACAAAAAAACATATAAAAGAAAAAAAGAAGAAATAAAAATGTTTTTTTAGAACCGCCTATTTGATCAAAAATAGACAAATTTGTAAGTGTTGTATGAATTGTGGCAAGTGTAATATATGGAGAAGTGTATGGGTAGTGCACGTGTGATTGCATGAGTAGTGCCTGGGTGATTGAAGAAGTGCATGTGTACTACCTGAGTGATTGCATGAGTACATGGGTAATGCCTGGGTGATTGTAAGAGTGCATGGGTAGTGGCTGGATGATTGCATGAGTGAAGGGGTAGTGCCTGAGTGATTAAAGGAGTGCATGGGTAATGTTTAGGTGATTGCAAGAGTCCATGGGTAGTGCCTGAATGATTGGAGTGCAAGGGTAGTACCTGGGTGATTGGAGGAGTGCATGGAAAGTGCTTGGGTGATTGGAGGAGTGCAAGAGTAGTGCCTGGGTGGTTGAAGGAATGTATGGTGCCTGGCTGATTGGATGAGTGCAAGGGTAGTGCCTGGGTGATTGAAGGAATGCATAGATAGTGCATCGGTGTTTGGAGGAGAGCATGGGTAATGCCTAGGTGCATTGAGGAGTGCATCAGTAGTGCCTGTGTGATTGCATGAGTGCATAGGTAGTGCCTGGATGATTTTATAAGTGAATGGATACTGCCTGAAAGATTGGAAGACTGCATGGATACTACCTGGGTGATTGCAGAAGTGCAAGGATAGTGTGAGGATGATTGGAGGAGTGCATAGCTAATGCATGGGTGCTAGGATGAGTGCAAGGGTAAAGTCTAGGTGATTGGAGGAGTGCATAGATAGTGCGTGGGTGATTGGAGGAGCGCACGACTGGTGCTTTGGTTATTGCATAAGTACATAGGTAGTGCATGGGTGATTGCATGAGTGTAGGGGTACGGCCTGGGAAATTGCATGAGTGCATAGGTAGTGCCTGGATGATTTTTTAAGTGTATATGTACTGACTAGGTGATTAGAGGAATGCATAGGTAATGCCTGGGTAATTGCATGAGTGCACAGGAATTGCCAGGGTGATTAGAGGAGTGCATACATAGTGCCTGGGTGATTTTATAAGTGCATAGGTACTGCCTGTGTGATTGAAGTAGTGTATGGGTAATGCCTAGGTGCTTGGAGGAGTACATCAGTAGTGCCTGTGTGATTGGAAGAGTGTATAACTAATGCCTGGGTAATTTTATAAGTGTATATGTACTGCCTGGGTGATTGGAGGACTGCATGGATAGTGCTTGGGTGATTGGAGGAGTGCAAGGGTACTGCCTGGGTTATTGCATAACTGCTTAGGTAGTGCCTGAGTGATTGCATGAGTACAACGGTAGTGCCTGTGTGATTGGAGCAGTGCAAGGGTAGTGTCTGCTTGATTATATAAGTGCAGGGGTAGTGCCTGGTTGATTATACAAGTGCAGGGGTAGTGTCTGGGTGATTAGAGGAGTGCATAGGTAGTGCCTGGGTGATTTCATAAGTGCATGGGTACTGCCTGAGTGATTGAAGGACTGCATGGGTAATACCTAGGTGATTGCATGACTGCAGGGGTAATGTCTGCATTGGAGGAGTGCATGGGTAATGCCTAAGTGATTGCATGAGTGCAGGGGTAATGTGTGGGTAATTGGAGGAGTGCATGTGTAATGTCTGGCTGATTGCATGAGTGCAGGAGTAATCTCTGGGTGGTTGCATGACTGTAGTGGTAGTACCTGGGTGATTAGAAGAATGCATAAGTAGGGCCTGAGTGATTTCATAAGTGCATGGGTACTGGCTGGATGATTGGAGGAGTGCATGGATAGTGCCTGGGTGATTGCAGCAGTGCAAGAGTAGTGCTTGTGTTATACTATGAGTGCATAGCTAGTGCCTGGGTGCATGCATGAATGTAAGGGTAGTGCTTGGGTTATTGCATGAGTACACAGGTAGAGTCTGGGTGATTGCATGAGTGCAGTGGTAGTGTCTGGGTGATTGCATAAGTGCATAGGTAGTGCCTGGGTGACTTTATAAGTGCATGGGTACTGACTGAGAGATTGAAGGAATACATAGATACTGCCTGGGTGATTGAAGGAGTGCAAGGGTAGATCATTGGTGCTAATGCTTTGGTGATTGCATGAGTGTAGGGGTAATGACTAGCGGATTGCATGAGTGTAGGGGTAGTGCCTTGGTGATTGGAGAAATCCATAGGTAATACCTGGGTGATTGCATGAGTGCAGAAGTAGAGCCTGGGTGATTAGAGGACTGCATAGGTAGTGCCGTGGTGATTTTATAAGTGTATGGTAAGTGCCTGAGTGATTGAAGGAAAACAGCCCTTACAACGAATCCGTCAATCTGCATGCAATTACAACGCATACCATTACCCCGCAAGTCGTAACAATGACTTGCGGAGAGGGGAGAAGGTGTTGGATTTAAAATCCAACACCTTCCCTACTGTCCGCACAGACTGTAGTTGGAATAGTAAATTATACTATTGCAACATCCAGCGCCCCCCTCTGCAAGTCGTTGTTACGACTTGCGGGGTAATGGTATGCGTTGTTACAACGCGGTCGTTGTAACGACCGCATTGTAATTGCATGCTGAGTGAAGGCATGCATAATAAGGAGGCATATTCGAAGGTGTGCATGGGTAATGTTTAGGTGATTGCATGAGTGCAAGAGTAATCTTTGGATGATTGCATGAGCACAGGGATAATGTCTGGGTGGTTGCATGAGTGTAGTGGTAGGTGATTGGAGGAGTGCATGGGTAGTGCCTGGGTGATTGGAGCAGTGCATAGCTAATGCATTGGTGAATCCATGAGTGCAGGGGTAATGTCTGGGGGATTAAAGAAGTACATAGGTAATGCCTGGGTAATTGCATGAGTGTAGGGGTAATGTCTAGCTGATTGCATGAGTGTAGAGGTAGTGCCTGGGTGATTTTATAAGTACATGGGTATTGCCTGGGTAATTGTATGAGTACAGGGATAGTGCCTGGGATATTGGAGGAGTGCAAGGGTTGTGCCTGGGTGATTGAAGGAGTACATGGATAGTGCATGGCTGATTGGAGGAGTGCATTGGTAATGCCTAGGTGCATTGAGGGGTGCATCAGTAGTGCCTGTGTGATTGCATGAGTGCATAGGTAGTGTCTGGATGATTTTATAAGTGCATGGGTACTGCCTGAGTGATTGAAGAACTGCATGGGTAATACCTAGGTGACTGCATGAGTGCAGGGGTAATGTCTGGGTCATTGGAGGAGTGCATGGGTAATGCCTAAGTGATTGCATGAGTGCAGGGGTAATGTGTAGGTAATTGAAGGAGTGCATGAATAACGTCTGGCTGATTGCATGAGTGCAGGAGTAACGTCTGGCTGATTGCATGAGTGCAGGAGTAATGTCTGGGTGGTTGCATGACTGTAGTGGTAGTGCCTGGGTGATTGGAAAAGTGCATAAGTAGTGCCAGGGTGATTTTTTAAGTGCCTGGGTACTGGCTGGATGATTGGAGGAGTGCATGGATAGTGCTTGGATGATTGCAGCAGTGCAAGAGTACTGCCTGGGTTATTCTATGAGTGCATAGCTAGTGCCTGGGTGATTGCATGAGTGCAAGAAGAGTAATGTCTGGGTGGTTGTATGAGTGTAGTGGTAGTTCCTAGGTGATTGCAGGAGTGCATAAGTAGTGCCTGGGTGATTGCAGGAGTGCAAGGGTAGTGCCTGGGTGATTGGAGCAGTGCATAGCTAATGCATTGGTGATTCCATGGATGGGGGATTAGAGGAGTACATAGGTAGTGCCTGTGTAATTGCATGAGTGTAGGGGTAATGTCTAGCTGATTGCATGAGTGTAGAGGTAGTGCATGGGTGATTTTATAAGTGCATGGGTATTGCCTGGGTAATTGTATGAGTACAGGGGTAGTGTCTGGGTGATTGGACGAGTGCAAGGGTAGTGCATGGCTGATTGGAGTAGTGCATGGGGAATGCCTAGATGCATTGAGGAGTGCATCAGTAGTGCCTGTGTGATTGCATGAGTGCAAAGGTAGTGCCTGGACTGATTTTATAAGTGCATGGGTACTGCCTGAATGTTTGAAGGACTGCATTGGTAATACCTAGGTGATTGCATGAGTACAGGGGTAATGTCTGGGTCATTGGAGGAGTGCATGGGTAATGCCTAAGTGATTGCATGAGGGCAGGGGTAATGTCTGGGGAATTAGAGGAGCGCGTAGGTAATGCCTGGATAATTGCATGAGTGTAGGGGTAATGTCTAGCAGATTGCATGAGTGTAGGGGTAGTGCCTGGCTGATTTTATAAGTGCGTAGGTACTGACTGGGTAGTTGCATGAGTACAGGGGTAGTGCCTGGGTGATTAGAAGAGTGCAAGGGTAGTGCCTGGGTGATTGAAGGAGTGCTTGGGTAATGCCTGGGTGATTGCATGACTGCAGGGGTAATGTCTGAGTGATTGCATGAGTGCAAGGGTAATGTCTGGGGATTAGAGGAATGCATAGGTAATGCCTGGGTAATTGCATGAGTGTAGGGGTAATGTCTTGCTGATTGCATGAGTGTAGGGGTAGTGCCTGGGTGATTGGAGGAGTGTGTAGGTAGTGCATGGGTGATTTTTATAAGTGCAAGGGTTCTGGCTGGGTGATTGGAGGAGTACAGGGGTAGTGCCTGGGTTATTAGAGGAGCGCATAGGTAGTGCCTGGGTGATTTTATAATTGCATGTGTAGTGCCTGAGTGATTGAAGGAGTGCATGTTTAATGACTAGGTGATTGCATGAGTGCAGGGGTAATGTCTGGGTAATTGGAGGAGTGCATGAGTAATGTCTGGGTGATTGCATGAGTGCAGGGGTAATGTCCAGGTGGTTGCATGAGTGTAGTGGTAGTGCCTAGATGATTGGAGTAGTGCATAGGTAGTGTCTGGGTGATTTTATAAGTGCATGGTACTGGCTGAGTGATTAGAGGAGTGCATAGATACTGCCTGGGTGATTGAAAGAGTGCAAGGGTAGTGTCTGGGTGATTGCATGAGTACAGGGGTAATGTTTGGGGGACTGGAGAAGTGTATAGGTAATACCTGGGTGATTGCAAGAGTGTACAGGTAATGTCTAGCTCATTGCATGAGTGTACAGGTAGTGCCTGGGTGATTGGATGAGTACATAGTAGTGTCTGGGTGATATTATAAGTGTATGGGTACTGGCTAGGTGATTGGAGAAGTGAATGGATAGTGCCCGGGTGATTGGAGGAGTGTGGGAATAGTGTCTAATTGTATAGATGAGTGCATGGGTAGTGTTTGAAAAAATGGATGAGTGCAGTAAAAGCGACTGTAAACATTAGTTCACATTATCATGCTTATTACATTATTTCATCTTACCTTTTTTACTAAAGAAGATACAAAACTCAGTGGAACTATTTTACAGTAGTTTTGTTGTAAACTGAATTTAAAATCTTTTCAAACTTTACCATTACCTTCTGTAAAAAGAAGAAAAACTGTTATTGCATATAATATTATAGTTTTAAGAACACAACATAATTTTAGAATTACATAACATATTCAGTTTACCTTTTTGCTGAGCTCAGATTCTACTGAATTTCACCATACACAGTGATTTCAATGTAGATCATCATAAAACAGCGGGGGAAAAAACAATCAATGAGATTGTAAAAAAAAACAAATCTGTGTTGAAAATATTTACAACAAGTGGAACTATCTGTTTACCTATCTACAGTTTCTAAATTACATTCTTCAAGTACATTAAGTCTTTTATTTGTCTCAAGTACATTTTGTAAAGTATACACTCTCATTTACATCGAGTATAATATAAAGATCAAATATATAAACTACTTCTTTCAAACACAATTTTGCAAATGCAATAAGAATTAGCTCAAACAATAATCCAAACAGTAATTGTTCACATCTTCCCAATAGGCCGAATAATGTTTCCAAATCCATTTGCATTGAAAATATCCAAAATAAACTTGTTAATTCGTGTTCACATCTTCCCAATAGGCCGAATGATGTTTTCAAAACTTTATTTAAAAAAAACAAGAGCGACCCATACGTCCTTGTGAGCTGGGTTTGCACTTATGCAGAAAAACAACGTTCACAAGGAACTCATTTATCAAAGGAATATACTATACGCAAGCTAAAGTTTACTTGCTTAGAATTAATCTTAATCCAACATTTTCAATTATGACCTTTCTACTAGGGTTATAATAAAGACACCTAGGAATATCTGTACACAAACCTTTAAGTGGTTTCTTAAAAAGCCCAACACAACAGTTTACACTTGGTGATTGCATGAGTGTAGGGGTAATGTCTGGAAGGTGAATTCCAGATCAGCAAGTCTGTATGACTGTTGGTCTGTTCTCATTTGGGGATATCGATCTGTTCGCATAAAGGGACAATTTCCAGGATTATCGGTAGAAGCCCTTTAGTACTTCCGAATTAATCGTCACGTATTCAGGCCTCTCAATGGGCTCCATTGAGAGGCCTGAATACGCGACGATTAATTCGTCACGACTTGCTGATCCGGAATTCACCTTCCATCCTTCATTCAAACTACGATACAGATGCCATGTGCTGTATTGTCCCCAGAAATGCTGTCCTGAAGAGACCCCGTATCTAGAGAGGGTCGAAACGTCGTCGACATTGACAAAGGAAAGAGCCTGAATAAATCATTTTTCCATTGCATACAGCTCGCCCTTTGGATATTTACCAATAACCTGTTTTTTCGTTCCTATCACATATTTTCACTTAGCACTCCCCAAGATAGGTTATGGTCACTTCACTGGGGCTCATATTTCACTTATAAAGTGCCACTAATGTAAAGGTTCAAATTTGCTCATGTATAAGGAAATACATATATGATTAAATTGTGATTGCAGAATAAAATTCTACTTACTTCGGCTGAAGTAAGTGTAAACTGTTGTGTTGGGCTTTTTAAGAAACCACTTAAAGGTTTGTGTACAGATATTCCTAGGTGTCTTTATTATAACCCTAGTAGAAAGGTCATAATTGAAAATGTTGGATTAAGATTAATTCTAAGCAAGTAAACTTTAGCTTGCGTATAGTATATTCCTTTGATAAATGAGTTCCTTGTGAACGTTGTTTTTCTGCATATGTTTTCAAAACTTTGGCATCAAAAATATCAGATATGAATTTGGTAATTCGTAAGGCAACATACATTTGAATTCCAAATGGGCATCATTGCAATGTGTCCATCCTTTATTGCAATTTAAATACACAGTATAGTGTCCAGATGTTGTAGTAGGTCCATCATGGAAAATAATAGCCACTGCTTTAAAAGTTCTTCCTGAAATTAATACTTGACTTGCCACAACATTTTTAATTTTGGTTTCCAATTTTCTTCCATCTGGTCTACAACGTTGTAGCATTAAAATGACATATTGTCCAAATCTTTCTATAAATAATGTTGACAACATTTCTGATTTACAATGAGAACATTTCATATCATGATTAGCTGTTTTTACTAATTTGTTAAAAGACACTGATTTGCAATCTGGTATTGTCAAATATATGAATCGTTCAGTGTCTAGTTCAGTGGTAGAGGAAAATGAACACTCTTCACATTTATGATCCCATCTGTAACTTAGTCCAAATACATTTTCAATTTCTATTCCTTCATCTTCCAATACTGCAAGCATAAACATAAGAAATTCTTGTGCATCTTGTTGTACATTCAATGTAAATTACAATGATCCAGTACATATATCCAAAAGATGCCGAATGCCAGAAGCAGTAGGGATTTTAGTTCTATCAGTTACCAACTTTTGAAAAATATAATGTAGTAAAGAACAGAATCTTTTTCTCGATTTTCCATAATTTCATGATGAAGATCCTCTAGATAAAAGACAACATTCACAATTACATTAGCATAGCAGTTGATACCTGAACTATTTTCTAACTGGTATCCTACAATATCATCAACTGTGTCCATTTTCATTTTCTTTGCAGTTTCATCATTCTCTTGCATTGTTTTCTTTTTTTGAATCTCAGTGGAATATTTGTCATTTTTCCGTTTTGGACACACTACACGTTTCTCATATACGTGACATTCACCTAAGTTAAAAGCATAAAGTCTTCTTAACCAATTGTACTCTCTTACACAAATTACATCAGCACTAATCTTTTTCTCATCAAAATCAATCAAATACATACCAGATAATGTTGTTACTCAAGACAATGCAACGTATGCCATGCCTTCTTTAAACACTGTACTTCGAATATTTACCAAAGCTCTGTCTACACTTAAACCTTGAGATTTATGAATGGTTACAGCATATGCGAAAGAAAGAGGAAACTGTTTTCTACGAACATACAAATCTTTTACAAGCAAAAACGAACACTACAGCATCCAATCTGTTTTACCTCTTCAATCTGATCAAATTTAATCTTCAAAAATTCAATTCCATCTCTGTTCTGAAAATTTACAAAATCAACAACTTTTCCCATTGCTCCATTTACTAAATCTTCTTCTACATTCAAATTACGCCGTAAAGTTACCCGACAGTTCACACATACATATAAAGTCTTTTCTAAACCTGCAGTCTTAGACACTGACTTTTCCAAAGAATCCAATTTTGACTGTAATTTCTCTGAGAGAAGAATAGTAACTCCTTCGTGTTCCATTTTATCAATAGCTTCCATTTTCAGAATTGGTTGTTTTTCCAATTTCAAAAGTTCTTGATTGAATGTAGTACGCTCTTGCAGTGTAGGCATTAGGCAAACTAAAGACTTCTTTTCTCCAATTTAATTGTATATTATTTCAGGTGCGATGTTTTCATTTGGAAACAAGTTCATTAAAAGCCGACTTTGTAAAGCTTCTTTTCCATGTTTTGTTAAAACACCAATTCTTATATCTTGAAAAATGTTTCCATAATGTTCATCACTTGCTTGTCGCATATTCTTAATAAGTTCTTTATATTCAAAATAAGACCAAATGTTGACATTTCCAATATTTCCCAAAGATTTCTTAGGGTCTTCATGGACAAGTGTTTTAAAAACAGGTTGTCCTTTTACAGGACTCAGTTGTAGTAGGTCACCGAATAGAATTACATGTTTTCCTCCAAATAGAACATCATAATCTGTTTTTAAAATCTGTTGCATTCTTAAATGTACAAAGGCAAGCATTAAGTTTGACACCATGCTCACCTCATCAATGATTAGAAGTTGCATTTTCTTGAATACTCTTGAAACTTCATAACAAGCTTCTCCAGATAGCTTGTGATATTCCAAATTATTTTCATGTTCAACTGGTAGCATGAGTAATTGATGTAATGTAATCCCTTTAATGTTGTGTGCTGCTAACCCAGTTGGAGCGGTTACAACACAAGATAAATGTGATTTAGTGGTTTTGTGTAGATAACTGGTAAAAACTTTAATTAAGAAACTTTTTCCTGTTCCAGCTTGTCCACTGATGTACATTCGAATAGGTTTAAATGATGTGCATTGTCATTCTTTTTTTCATGCAGTAAATGTAATGTTGCAGTACTTCATAGAGACATATGTTTTCCAGATGTGGACTCCTTTTGGGATAGTACGTATCCAACATATTAGTTTTAACAATATCTGTACTTTCTGGTTCATTCAATGCTAAGTATTCAATTTCTTGTAGAGATTTCAATACTCGATTTCGTGTTGCAGCAAGACCTAGACTTACCCAAATGATTCCTCTTGACTTTGAATATAAACTTGCAGAGGTCAACTGATCCGAACATTCGTAGGATCCAATCTCTCGATGGGAAAGCATCTTCAAACTAAAGCTGTACAATTTGTTACTAAGAGTCTTCTCTTGTGAAATTTCTTCCCACATTTCTTTCAACTCCTTCTTTTCAGATTTGGTTATATATGACGTAACATAGCGAGCAACAGCAATCGAATTATCTGCAACATACTGCATATCCATGTTTGCATCCCACATTGTCAAAATCACTGGATTGTAGTCATTAATATACTTTGAATCTTCAGTTCTTTTTATGTTTAAAGTATTCTTCGGAGATTTTCGAGTTATAGTATGCCTTACTGCTGATATGAAACTATTGACTCTTCCTTTTGAAACTACTGGACGTGGGAATCCAAAACGACATTTTGTATAAAATATTTCCTTTGACGTGTATTTTCATCGACAATATTTTCCACATCAATGACTTTGAAACCATAAAACTTGTTGTCTTTAGCTGTTTTCTCCTTTTTTTGGAATGGCACAGGTAACATAGTCTTCAATGAAAGACAAAAGAGTTTCATCAGAATCGGTTCCAAATTTAGGTGCATTCTTTATCCACAATAGCATGTGTATAAGAGGAGCACCTCTGGCTTGGTACTCCTTTCTCCAAAAGAAATCAATAATTTCTCCAAGAGGTGGATAATTTTATTGCAGATAAACGACATCATAGCTTGAAACCTATGATTAAAATATCTGCACTCATTTACAGGATCCAAGGAACACAGTTCTCCAGCTGTCTTCAATTTAATGTTTTTTACATTTGAATTTGCTTGTCGTAGAAATTCAAGTAAATCGCCCAAGCGTATTCAGCACAGCTAAGCATAACAAACCACATAGGGGTTCCTAAGTTTCTTAACATACATTTAAGTTCTCCATGACGACGATACCAATACTCATTAGTACCACGTTGACACGCCATCAAATTAATTAACTGAGATTCTAAATGATCGTCTCTTTGTTGAACTTTGTCCAAAACTTCCTTTGCAGAAACATGTGTAAGATGACCTCCTGTTTTTAATATGTGGTTCACTGCATATGAAAGTCCAGGCAGGTCACTTTCAAACAGAAGATGAAATAAATATGGAATACACTGTCGAAATCTTGGATCTTCTGAGTACAATCTTGTCATACGATATTCTGAAGCTGGAATCTGTACTGGTCGTTCATCATATCGCCCACCTTTTTCAGTGGGGAACAGCTGTGGAAAACAACAAGCTTCTAAACTTTTTTCCCATACACTCATGGGAGTTCCCTTCGCTTTCTTCATTTGAAATAATTCAATAGTGTTTCCTATCACTTCTTTTGAATGTAGAGGATGTATACTGTAATGTTCATAAATTTCTTCACTCCTGGAGTTGTCCACTTTTTCCATTTGGCCAGTTGAAATTTCTGTTCCATCTTCTAAAGATATTTCTTGTTCTTCCACATTTACAGTTTTATAATATATATTGTTGTGTACAAGATATAATGTAGCCTTTTGAAGTTTGGTGACATCTACTAACTCTTGCCATATTTTCCGACTCTTTGTTGGTGCACCATTAACTAGAATAACCACAGGTTCACTTTCCTCTCTCTCTATACCAACAGTTTCAATATTTTTCTTAAAATCTAAAGGTAAATACAGATTCCGAGTGGGCGGAGCCTAACCAAGATGGCCGCTAGAGCCTAGAGCTCCGAAGCCTCAACCACACAATACCGCAGAAATCGTGTATGGGAATCCCGAAATCACCAAGATCCACGCCCTGTGATGCAGCGGAATACCCCGCGACTTCAGAAACGCGGCTGAATCGTGGATTACTGCCTGCTGGATCGAGAAAGGCACCTTTTCTGAAGCAGACGCCTGAACTCAAAATGGCGGTCTCGAAATGCACTCCCGAGTAGCCGTGAGCTCAGTCCCTGGCCCGTTCCGCGTCAACTGCCGTTGCCAGATTCTTGTACCTGGTGCAGTGTGGCATCTTTCAGACTCGGCGGATATTGCCTGGATGCACTGGCTCCAACAGGGTGCAGTCGGGAGGTCTCCGGCAGTTACGCATGCAGCGTGTACAGGATGGAGATGGCTCGGCCGTGCCCAACAGCTGAGTTCCCATTGTAGCGGTGCACCCTTTTCCCTCCTAGTGCCATCAAGGAAGGGTCCCATCCATCCACCAGATGCCATTTGAGATGCACATTCCCTATCTGAACCAACCCGTGCTGCAAGCACATCGGGTCCCCAATGCTGCCTGACCCTATGATGGCGACCGCCACCCGCGCAATTTCAATCAGTGCCGTAACGGCGCCCAACTCACAGTGCACACCATCGCTGTGGCTGGGGAGCTGTTGATGCCCGGTGCCGTTGAATCTTGGGCCTGTGCCATCGCTGCCTTGAGGAGCACCCGACGCTCAGCTGAGCCTTCACCGTCCACAGTGAGTACCTGTTACACCTTCAGATTCCTGGCCCAACGACCTGCTGGACCTTGGTCCAAGTCTCCTGCTGGAAAGGCTACCTTGATTTCTTGGCCCCCCTCCCATCTGCCTTCCACAATGCTTGCATCTCAGGCGGAGATGGAGTTTGCTGTAGTGCCTGTCCCCAAGATGGCGACTGGGGCCACTCCTGACTACCGCCGCGGGGAACTCCTGAGGCACCGGGGCACTCCCAAACCGACCCTGCTCCTGCTCACTCTCCATGTCATTTGACTCGGAGATCTTTCCATCGGCAGCTGAGACCTTGACATTTTGACTGACGCCCGGTGGAGCTACCTCGCGAGCTAAAGGGGAGATGGGCTATGGATTTCCCTCCTTGACCATCACCTACCCAGCCGGTCTTTGGGCAAACTCTCCTGCGTCTCTCTACTGGACTTTTCTCCCTTCTCCTCTTCTCCATACCCCCTACCCCCCTCCTCTCTACTCTTCTCCTCTTTCCTGCCACTGTCCTTTGCCCTCACCTGTCCTTGCCCTTAGTCCCCACCCTGTTTATCTGTGAACCTTTTTCCCTCACCACTTGAGACCTAGCTATTTTGACTGATGCCCGATGGAGTTACCTTGTTTAGCTAAAGGGAAGACGGGCCGTGGATTCCCTCCTTGGATGTCACCTACCCAGTCGGTCTTTAGACTGACTTCCTTTCGTCTCTCCTGTCGTCTCTTCCCTCATCTTCCCTCTTCTCACCTCCCCTTCCCCCCTCCACAATTTTTTTTCTCTCCTTTCTCTCCTCTCTCAATGTATTGCTTATTTTTTGACGTAATGTGTAATTGTGATCATTTTCTGTTACATTGTGGAGCCTAATATGAAGCGCTCTGATACCTTCGGGTCTAGCCAGCGCTATATAAAACTCTTTAAAATAAAAGTAAAATAAAATAAAAATAAAAAATAAATACACAACTCTTCCCTTTAAACCTCTTTGTAAATCTGTTGGAGGCAGCTTACCTGTTTTAGGCTCCATACGAACCATAGCCTGAAACGGGTGCACAGATTTGAATAAGAATGGACTCATATATATTTAAATCTGCCAGTTCCGGAGGAATATCTACTAACTCTAAGTTGTTATGTCTAGCTTGCATTTTGTTCTCTTCTAATTTGTTGTAACAATATTTACAAATACATTGATCAGTACCCAACTTAAAACAACCTTCCACCAACAAATAGGCACCAAGTGGCTCCCACTAATCATTCTTTTCCTTTTCACTTTTTAAATACACATCAACATTCCTAGTTTGACTTTTATAGTGAGTACGTCGACAACAAATACAAACAGAGTTTGGTTTTTCACATGAAAGTATCTTAAACTTTATAATTTCGTCTCCAAATTTCTCAGTAGCAATATCTTCCACCTGTTCTTGAACACCTACACTTATCAAGCTCTCCCTTTCTGTACACTCTTCTTCTGAACAAAAGAAATGAAACTGTATATCATCAGAAACTTTTTTTACATCCATTACTGAACCATGTAAAAGAGCTGTGTTTATTTTATTTAGTGATAATGCAGGACTTTTTACGTAGTACAATCTTCTTACTAACTTCCGCATTTCTGAATGGTGTACTGCTAACATTCTTAAATGATGAAAAGTACTTCGGCACACTTTTCTAGAAAGACAAGCAAGAGAATGACCCTGCAATTTAGTAAATTTACTCACTTTACAAGGATCTAGTCCTTGCAACATCTTACTCTTCTGTTTAACACTTTTTTTGACATATTCTTGTAAGAAAACTCGTAATATATCAATAGATTCCTGTTGAATACTACAAATACTACTACAATCCCACTTATACACTGGAGCTTGTGTACGTCTCCGCTGAACTTCTTTAGCTATTACTTCTTCAACATCTCTAGGAACCATCTTTTCCTTTTCAATTGGACAACCATCTTTCATTTCATAACAACGACCACTGGTATCAACTGCATGAACTAAATTATTTTGTTATAAATAGCTTTCTTCATTAAAACAAGACTCAGTACTAGAAGTGTGCTTCCATTCACCCAAAATGTTTTGCAAAAGTTACTTCTATTAATCCGTCTTTTTCTTTTGCTTTTCTCCTTCATAGAGTGCATTGTTTTATTCAATGTTTTCATTCTCTTCAATACCAATATAAATCATTTTTTGTTTCAATTCAAAAGTTTTTTCTACTACACTTTCAATCTGTTGTTTTTTCTTGTAAGCTGCTGATCTTTTTTATATTTTTACAATCTTTCAATAAATTTTGGAGTACTCTACTTTTATACATTCTCCTCCTAATGTCTTTATATTCTTTCATCCTTCTTTCAACATGGATTGTTTTCCCATAACTTGATTTTCCATTAATATGTCCTTTTTTTGTTTCCTTCTGATTGGTTGTACAACTTTTCTTTCTCTTTTCCACATTTTAAAAATCCATTACGTTTTTTAAAAGTCTTTTAACAAATTCTTTAGTTCTCTTACCAGAAGTCTTTTTCTTCAATGTAACATTTTGAACTTCATCTAATTTCTGCTTTTCTCTTTCCTTTAAATAGTACTGTTTTCTTTCTTGTCTTTTCTTTTGAGGTTTTCGTGTCATACTGAATCTTTCTTACTAATAATAGAGAATATCTGGAAAAAAAAAGTTAAAAACTTTCTAAAAATATTTGTATATTATTAAAATATTTATATACAAATATTCCCATCTATAAATAAAGAAACACTTTCAATTCAATTGCAAAGCTATGTTAGACACTGCACAATCCCTTCATTTAGATGACATCACAACCTCTACAACAGAATGAGACACCAGAACTAAAGGATTTCTCTACTACTATCCTAATCAATCAGGTTCAAATGTATAATACATCAAACAATAGATATATAAGTAGACACATACATCATTCAGAACACCATAAAGTCCCTTAAACTTCACTTACTGGTGTTCCTAATTCAAAATAACATCTAAAGTATTGAGCTTACCCAAATATAAAACAGCAACCCTTAACATGTCTCTGTAGTAAGTCTCACCATATTCCAGAAATCATCCATACATATCTCTGTACTTTTTGCTAGTGACACCATATTCAAAAACAAATGTACAAATAGTTGTATACTTGTGTTTTTTCACAGACTCATAGAACGTACCCTAATCAGTAAAGCATCTGCCAACATGTCTTTAACCTCACTTTTGTGCTGCAGCTTCACCATTCTGCGACTACTCAACGTGTTGGGGCTACCCAAATATAAAGCATCAAACCTTCACATGACTCTGTTGTAAATCTGACCATATTCCTGAAAGCATGTATGCATCTCTCTGTGCCTTTTGCTAGTGGAATCATATATAAAAGAAACATACAAAGTAGCCTAATCACTAATCCCTCTGCCAACATATAAAACACAAATATACCTATATTTGAATATTTCTTTGATATATGATGCTGTTAGCATAAGCTACAGACATATGCATACATGCTTTCAGGAAGATGGTGAGACTTACAGGAGAGACATGTGAAAGATTGCTGCTTTATATTTTGATAGGCCCAACACCGTATGTAGTCGTAGAATGGTGAAGCAGCAGCACAAAAGTAAGGTTTAAGGCATGTTAGCAGATGGATTAGTTATTACGCTACTTTGTATGAGTCTGTGAAAAGCTACACTTCAACTATACCACATAATTTTCATTATCTGCTTCAAATGTAAAGTGCAGTCTGTCATGTTTTAAGGTCTGCATGATGTTGTGACTAAGGTATATCTCTACTTGCACATGTATTCTAATAAGTATTATGCATCTGAAGATGCTAGGCGTATAAAACACAAGTATACATCTATTTGGATATTAAGTCTTTATAGTTTTGTGACTGAGGTATGTCTCTACTTGCACATGCATTTTGATACGTGTCATGCATGTGAAGTTCATAGACATAAAACATAGGTATACATCTATTTGTATATTACTTTTATAGATGAACTTGCTAATAAAAGGTACAGAGGTATGTATACATGGTTTCAGGAATATGGTGAGACCTACAGCTGAGATATGTGATGGGTGTACCTGAGTGATTGCATGACTCCATGGGTAGTGCGTAGGTGATTGTATCAGTGCAAGGGTAGTAGCTGGGTAATTGGAGGAGAGGATGGATAGTGACTTATTAATTGCATGAGTTCAGAAGTAGAGTTTGAGTGCATGGATAAGTGCATAAATAGTGCCTGAATACTTGGATGAGTGCAGGGGTAGTGCCTGGGTAATTGCATGAGTGCAGGGGTAGTGCCTGGGTGATAGCAGGAGCGCATGAGTACTGCCTGACAGATTGAAAGAGTGCATGGGTAATGCCTGGGTGATTGCATGAATGCAGAGGTAATGTTTGGGTGATTTGAGGAGTGCATGGGTAGTGCCTGGGTGCATGGAGGAGTGCATGGGTAGTGCCTGGGTGCATGGAGCAGTGCATGGATAGTGCTTGGGTGATTATATGAGTGCAGGGGTAGTGACTGAGTGCATGTATAAGTGCATGAGTACTGCCTGCATCAGTGAATGAGTACTGCCTCGGTGATTGTAGAAGTGCATGGGTAATGCCAGGGTGATTGGAGGAGTGCATAGGTAGTGCCTGGGTGATTGCATGAGTACAGCAGTAGTGCCTGGGTTATTGAAGGAGTTTATGGGTAGTGCTTGAGTGATTGCATGAGTGCAGGGGTTGTGCCTGGCTGATTGAAGGACTGCATACATAGTGCCTCAGTGCATGGATGAGTGCATGGGTAGTGCGTGGGTGATTGGAAACTTACAGCTGAGACATGTTATGGGTTGCTGCTTTATATTTGACTAGGCCCAACATCCTGAGAAGTCGCAGAATAGTGAAATTGCAGCACAAAAGTGAGATTTTTGACATGGTGTACACTTTTATACTACAGCTTCACCATTCTGTAACTACTCAGGGTGTTAGGCCTACCCAAATATAAAGCATCAAACCTTCACATGAGTCTGTTATAAATCTCACCATACTCCTGAAAGCATGTATGCGTGTGTCTCTACCTTTTACTAGTACTACCATATATATTAGAAAAATACAAATAGAGATATATCTCTCTTTTATACATCTAGCATCTTCAGATGCATAACATATATGAGAATACATATGCAAGTAGAGACATACATCAATCATAGGACCATGCAGACCTTAAAACTTGACAAACTACACTTACAGACACCTAGATTTATGTGGCATACTTCAAGTGAAGTTTTACACAGACTCTTATAAAGCACCATAATCACTAACTCCTCACCCAACATATCTTAAATATCACTTTTCTGCTCCTGTTGCTTCACCATTTTACTACTACTCAGATGTAGAGCCTAGCAAAATACAAAGCAGCAACTCTTCAGATATCTATGTTGTAACTCTCCCCATATTTCCAAAAGCATGGATGTAAGTGTCTGTACCTTTCCCTAGTGCCATCATATATAAAAGAAACATACAAATAGATATATACCTGTATTTTATACATCTAGCATCTTCAGATGCATAACACATATGAAAATACATCTGCAAGTACACACATACCTCGGTCACAAGACCATGCACACCTTAAAACTTAAGAAGCTGCACTTCTCATTTCAAGTAGAGACCTAAAATCATGTGGTATATTTCAAACATACCTTTCCACAGACAAATATAAAGCATAAACCTATCACATATCTATGCTGTAAGTCTCACTGTCTTCCTGTAAGCATGCATGCATATGTTTGTACGCCGCATAAATGTAGGTGTCTATGTAGATATGTCTCTACTTACTCATGTATTCTGATATGTGTTATCCATCTAAAGATGCTACCTGTGTAAAACACAAGTATGTTATGTTATGTAGCTTATAGAGTGCACGGCTACCCCCAACGGGAGAATCCCGGCGCTAAAGACAGATAGAGGTGGGAGGGATAAGAGTAGAAATTCCACGGGAGCTAAGGAAGACTGAAGAGCCATGTCTTCAAGAATTTCTGGAAGCTTAGCTCCGTGTTGGCCTTTCTGATGTGTACGGGCAGGGAGTTCCAGAGAATTGTGGTTCTAATGGTAAAGGACCTTCCTCCTATTCTAGCCTTAGCAAAACGAGGGATGATAAGGAGTTCAAGATGATTGGATCTTAAGTTTCTTGCATGATAAGACTTACGGATTCTTTTCTGAAGATAGAGGGGGCCACTTCCGTTTATTGCCCGATAGGCAAGAGTGAGCGCCTTGAATTCTGTGCGTTTTTTCATGGGCAGCCAATGAAGACTACGTAGATGGGAAGAGATATGGTGCCTTAGAGGGACATTTCTAATAAGCCTTGTGGCTGCATTCTGTATTATCTGCAGTTTCCTGAGCAGATACGTTGGTAAACCCAGATATAGACTATTAGCATAGTCTAGTTTAGATGTTATTAGTGCATGGACAATAGTTTTCCTGCAATCCATTGGTAGGAGGTGAAGAAATCTTCGTAGTGCCTTCATTTTCCAGAAGCAGGATGATGACACGAGTCCTATCTGGGATTTGCCTGAGAGAGTGTTGTCCACTTTAAAGCCCAAATTTCTGGCTGAGGACACAGGCTGTGGAGGGGGATTGAGCAGTGAAGGCCACCAGAAATCAGAGTGGGGGGGGGAAGGCTGGTTAAAAAACAAAACCTCAGTTTTGTCGGCATTCAGCCGTAGACAATTCTTAGTCATCCAGGTAGATATATCAATCAGACACTCCTTAAAGTGTGTGAATGCGGCCTCTGAATGGTCTTTAAAAGAGAACACTAGCTGGGTGTCATCGGCGTATGAGATGACACCCACGCCATGTTGCTCTATGAGAGTAGCTAGGGGTGCAAGGTAAACGTTAAAGAGAGTGGGGCTGAGGGCCGAGCCTTGAGGAACTCCACAGTTCACCAATCGGGGTAATGAAACATAAGGATGCAGCCTTACTTTCTGGGACCGCCCCTCAAGAAAAGAACTGAACCAGGCCAAAGTGGTCCCCAAAACTCCCAGTTGTCTGAGCCTGTCAAGAAGAATCTTATGTGACACAGTGTCAAATGCTGCTGACAGGTCTAACAGCACCAGCATTGCACAGCTATTCTTATCTAAGGTTTCCCGGATTGTTTCAGTTACCTCCAGCAGAGCTGTCTCGGTGCTGTGGCCAGCTCTGAATCCAGACTGAGAGTCGTGTAGTAATTTATTGATTTCTAGGAAGTGGGATAGCTGCTTCTGTACTTCTTTCTCAAGAATTTTGGCTGGTGCTGGCAGGAGGGAGATGGGTCTGAAATTTTTTAGTACAGTAGGATCTGCGTCCTCCTTTTTGAGGATGGGTTGGACAAGTGCAGTTTTCCAGATGGACGGGTAGGTGCCTGATTTTAGAGAAGCGTTCCAGAGCTGATTCAGAGGAGAGTTAATCAGAGGGGCAAGTAGGTTGAAATACCTACTGGGGCAGGGATCCAAAGGGGATCCAGATTTTATTTTTTCCAATTGACTAAGAGAGGAATCAGAGTCAAAAGGAATGAATACATCTATTTGAATACCTCTTTTATGTATGGTACACTAGCAAAAGATACAGACACATGCATGAATGGTTTTAGGAAGATGGTGAGACCTACAGCAGAGACATGTGAAGGGTTGATGCTTTGTTTTTGGCTAGGCTCAATACCTAACTAGTAGTAGAACGGTAAAGCAGCAGCACCATAAAAGTAATGTTTAAGATATGTTGGGTGAAGAATTAGTGATTATGGTACTCTGTAACAGTCTCTGGAAAAGTTCACTTGAAGTGTGCTGAATAAATCTAGGTCTCTCTTTGAAATATGAAGTGCAGTCTCTCAAGTTTTAAGATCTTCATGATCTTCTGATTAAGGTATATATCTACTTGCACATGTATTGTGATATGTCTTATGTATCTGGACATGCTAGACACATAAAACACAGGTATACATCTATGGGGGATATTCTCAAGAACGTGCGATAAACATCCCCAAAATAGGCTAACGCAATTTTTCATATCGCTGTCTATCGCGGGAAAATAACTCTGTGTCAACGTCGTATTCTCAACACGGCGGTAACATGCGATAGTCTCCCGATAACGCCTCAAATGTCCGCGATACAATTACAGCGACGGCGATAAAAAAGGAAACCCGAACGTGAAAAAAGTTGCGATGGGCCCAACTGCGATCAAAATCCAGCGAAAAGCAGCGCCAGGCCCGCAAGTCCCACAAGTAAGGCGGGAAAAAACACTATAAAACGCGGCAAAAATGAAATACAAATAAAACACAAACAACTGCGAAGCACCATGGAGGTAGCCGGAGCAAGCACAGAGGACAACCCGAACCCCACAAGCCCCACGGAGGACCAGCCTGGGACCTCAGGGTCAGGGAAGGGCAAGGAGAAGAAGAAGAGGAAGACGCGGTTCAGTCCGCAGGAAAACAGGATCCTGATTACGGAGGTGACAGAACACCATCAACAACTGTTCGTCACCTCCACTGTGTCATCGGCAACAAAAAATGGAATATGGCAGTCCATCGTGGGCAAGGTGAATGCAGTCGGAGTGCTGAGGAGGACAATGGAAGAGGTCAGGAGGCGCTGGAATGATGTCAAGTGCAAAACCAAGCTGAAACTCGCCAACAACCGCAAAGCAGCAATGCAGACTGGGGGTGGGAGTCCTGCGCCACAGGAGGAGCTGGATGAGATGGAGGAAATGGTGTCCACAGTCATCAGTGTGGAGACGGTGGCAGGAGTTGGGGGACCGGACACTGCTCAACATGACCTGACACAACAGCAACAGGGTGAGTAACCACCAGGGACTGGGGGGACGGGGGGAGATGGGCACAATGGCACACATGCACAAGTAAGTACAGCACATCTGCGGACAGACCATGCCCAAGAGTCACAACTCTGACCAAGAGCCCAATTTGCCCAAGTCTGCAACAGCTCAGCACTGTATAAGCACAGAAGTGAAAGGCACACCGCCAGAAAGGGAAAAGGGCCAGCCAAATCAGAGCTGAAGGGGCAAATCACCCACAATGCAGCACACACACATAACACTCAGAGCACCTCAACATTCACAACAAAGTGGACCAAACTGCAACACTTTCACAACAGAACAGAGGACACAACTGCTGCCGCTTGTGTGTAGAAAATGGCAATTCGCATTTGGCATAGCAGGAAACTGTGAGATGATAATGGACAAATACAACCTCACATACATGATGGTGGCGAAATGTCAACTGTCCAGCATCAAATAGGCATCTCCACACAAACAGTCACAATGTACATTGACATGCAGTCTGTTCGTAAACTTGGCCAATGCGTCAACATACATGTGAACACAATGTCAAAATGCATCTCCCCTTCACATTGCAGAGGGAGAATCATCACCTCCTGCAGAGCAGATCGTACTCCTCATCACCGATGATGAAGAGGACCTACACACCATCGACCCCGACGCCCTCCAACAGCTCATGGACACCCTCAGCACCCCACCCCCAGGAGCAGGGCAGCCCAGCTGCATCGAGGAGAACCCACCCCCTGTACAGACCACACAGCAGGAAGCACCCACCACCACGTCCGTCTCCCAGGATCCCCACAAGCAACACATGGCATTCCAACGCCGTGTGTCGCAGGCCAGAAGGGGATGGCTGAGCAGGTGCGGGTGAGGTTCAACCTCATGGCAGCCAAACTAGATGCCATACGTGGGTGTCCAAGCCCCATCAGGAACCACATACAGGCCCTAACGGACACCCACAGACCGCTCCATGGTCTCCAACAATCCATGGCTGACATCGTAGACAAGAACAACTGTCTAGTCAGAGTGGCTCCAGCGATCTCAGCCGTGAGTTGGCCAACATGGGGAGAAACATGGAGAACATGGAGCGGATGCAGGCGGGAAGAATGGCTGCCACGGCTGCACACCAGCGAGATGTAGCAGGGATCTACCATGCCCTGCAGATCCTCATCATGGCAGTGCTGCCACAAGGCCTGGCGCAGATGAATGCTGCTGCCACTACTCCCTCCACATCACCGCCCCTGATGTGTCAGTGCCTCACAGTGCGGCTGACAATCCACCTCCGGCCCCTGATGTGTCACTGCCACACAGTGCCGCAGACAAAACACCACCACCCACATGTGAGGCACATCACACATAGGAGGACGATGATGAGGATGAATCTGCCGTTGGGCTAAGTAGGAAGTGGTAGCATTCATCTCCGCCATATGGCCTCTTCCTGCTTGCTTCTGCCCTCGGCATCATGCCCAGGAATAACACCCTCCACTGTCCCCCTTAACACCCTGCGACACTCACCTTGGCCCCCGACATGGACTGCTACATTTGTTCAGGCAACCAATGACACAGAAATCAGACTGCGGACTGAACTCCCTCTCCTACGATGTACTTTTCCCTCCCCAAAGGACCCTGGCTGGCCCTCCACGGGGCAACATTGTAAAGTAGCGTGTGCATGGCCAGGTACTGGTCCACCTTCACCACTCCACCGAATGTGATTAAGACATTCAAATTCACACAGATGAGTCATGTCCATGATCAAGCAAGTATGAAAGTATGGATGTATGTAGGGGCAGTGATTCCAAACAATGGTGCTCCCTGGGAACTGATTTCAATGCGCATGTATGTCCGTGACCCAGATAGGCAGTGAGATGACTGGGAATATGTGAACTAGCTGTGGCCTCATTGCTCCAAAACAACAATCTCACTATTTCCAAACTTAGCCCCACGTCAATGTATGAAATAGGGCTGTGTGTCACAAAGGCAAAGTCAAAGTTATGTGGACGCCACAGCTCGGTGCAATGATTGGTTTGAGTGTGGAGCGCTTGGACTCCTGGGATGGTTGGTGCGCAAGTGTGAAGGTCATACCATGCAAGTGAACTACGAGGAAGGACTCCTGTGTGTGGGGTGTGTATACGTTGGTCTCTGGTTAGCGCTGTGCATAGTGTGGGAGCCGTCAGCAGCTGCTATGGTATCGCTCAGGGGGTGCCGGGCGCATGCATTCCCAAGGTCAGAGGTGCAGATGTGCTACCGCCTTCTAGTTCAGACAGAGGGGCTGTCATCCACAATGTTAGTTTGTCATCTGCTTGCATTCTGGAAATGTGATGGGGATTGGGTGGGGGGATGTCACAGCTTTGCCTTCCGGCATGGTTGAACCCTTACCAGCCATGTACGTGCCCTCACGGTCAGTATTGCATGCTCTGATGTAGCAGTGTTGTTTTCCTGCAGTCTGACAGTGATGGGTGCAGGTAGCTGTGAGGAGGCGGTTGACAACTCACCTTGCACCTATTAGCTGGCACTGATCACTACTCTTGGTGGATGATGTCCGTGTACACATGTGACCTGTACATGGCACATTTGACCAGGGGACACCTTGGTGTGTTCCACGCAAGGTGGACCTGCTGGCTTCTAGGCTGGTGTGCATCTCCCAATGTTGCTGAGGCGTCCACTGTGCCCACATCCCCCTTACGGCATTGTTCATGTTGTGGGACTCGACAAACAGGGTGTATATTTGCATCAGGCAGGTACATCTCTGACCACAAATGGCACCCTGTTGTCTTTTCCTGAACACCAATGACGGCCTTCATGTCATGTTCATGTACACGTGGGACGCTGATGAGTGGCATGACGTACTACATGTGACACCCTGATATGGCATATCGAATACGTGATGCCCTAAACAGCCTCTCGGTACAGAGGTGACATACACACCATCTCTTCTTGCAACATATGCGAATGTTAGCACTCAATGTTGCACTTACACCCGTCAGAGCAAAGTCCTAATGCAGAGGACTGACATGCACACGGGGAATGTGTGTTGCTAAGATTTTATTTGCACATGCTGGTCATGTGGCCATGATTGCTGTGGACAGTCACAATTTGATGTGCTCATGCGAAGAAATTGTTGATGATTGTGTTCCTTCGGGCTCTTCCTGCTGTGGCTGCAGTGGGGTGTGGTCCATCTGCATCATCTTCCTCATCATCTTCCGGTGCTTCTGGGACTTGGATCCATGGGGCACTGGTGCGTACAGATACGTTGTGCAATACACAACATGCAGTGATCATCTTGCACACTATTTCTGGGCTGTACAAGAGTCTTCCACCGGTGATGTCCAGGCACGTGAAACGTGATTTCAACACGCCAAATGTGCGTTCAACAATTCCCCTGGTGCGTTTGTGGGCCACATTGTACTGCCTCTGGGCCGGGGTGTTCGGGTCTCGGAGGGCAGTCATCATCCACGGGCAGAGTGCATATCCTTGATCACCTGTGAGAGGTAAGTGTGAATAGTGTTAACTGGTGATTCTGCATGCTGTGTTGGCAGACATACAAGTTACATGGTGTGTGATTTATGCGACCTTGGGATTCATGTTAGCCATGTATTGCTGCTGGCAAATGAGGTAGGACAATGTGTATTACGTAGCCTCACAGCTGCTCCTCCCTCCCACCGAGCCTATTTACTTGTGTGTGCTGCGCGGTTGCATCACTTGCACTCCTACGGCACACCATTGTCATGTTTGTCTGCGCATCTCTGCAGGACTGACAGCAAGACTGTAATGTTTGCCGTTGAAGGTGGGCGGCCACGTGTGTGTAGGCCTATGGTAAGGATAGGGCGGACACAGATGTGGAGTTCTGGCCTGGCTGAACTCGCGCTGATATTGAGGCTAGGCCTTCGGTTCAGGCTGCGGCAATGTAGATACACACACAACAGTTGGCATGTATGAGCCGAGACCCCGAGCGGTATCGCTCTCCTTTATTAATCCATTCGGGCGAGGCCGCCCTCCTGGTGCATGCTACATTGCAACATTGGCGATTACAGGCCGGGTGGTGCAGACACTACTACGGAGACACACGCCATAGTCCCTTTTGTCACATAGTCACTGACCAACGCCCATAGCCCAGAACTGAACCACACCCAGAGCCCCGGGCCATTTCTCTGCACTCCTCACACGCGTGTGCCGCCGCCGCGCTGGGATGTTGTGCGCTTCGGAGTACGTCTCCAGACGATCTACCCAGGCTTACCGGCGGCCTGCCTGGGACGGGGGTGGCCCCATGACTGTGAAGGGCTCCAGTGGCATTACCGAGGACATGCTGTTGGCTACTGGAGGCGGACTTGTGGGGTAGCCCCTCGGGACGATGACTTGCGGTGCACTGAGTTCGGCCCGCCGGAAGAGCTGAGCGGGTGTGCAGCCTGCGATGATGCAGCAGGCCTGGTGGCTGGATGGTGACTTATGGTGCACTGAGTTAGTGGCACCTGTGGCCCTGCGTCCGGCACGGGCCAACCGCCCGTGGCGATGACTTGCGGTGCACTGAGGTAGGACCACCGGAAGAGCAGAGCGGGTGTGCATCATGCTATAATGCTGGAGGCTGGACGATGACTTGTGGTGCACAGAGGAAGGCCCACCGGAAGAGCAGAGCGGGTGTGCATCATGCTATAATGCTGGAGGCTGGACGATGACTTGTGGTGCACTGAGGTAGGCCCACCGGAAGAGCTGAGCGGGTGTGCAGCCTGCGATGATGCAGCAGGCCTGGAGGGGCGGACTGGAAAGGATGTGTCTGTTACTTGCTGTACCGCAGTGTGGTCAGAAGGCAGCAGTAGCCAACTTGCAACTCCGCGGTGCGGTGCCGCTGGGTGCGCTGGGGGCCTGTTGCGCAGAATCCAGCGATCGGCTGAAGAGGCTGCCAAGCTCGCGGAGCCCGGCATTGGAGATTGCACCGGCACATGGTGGGCCCTCTTGGAGAGACGCCGGTGGCGGCAGGTGAGCAGTTATGTTATGTTATGTTATGTTATGTTATGTTAATCAAATTTGTAGAGCGCTCTGTTACCCTAGGGTGTCCTGGCGCTAGAGCAGTGAGGCATGGGTGCGCAAATGCGGGCATTCACCGCTGGGCACAGGTCGGGTCTGGGGATCAGAGGGCTGGGGTGCGGCAGGCGCACAGGCACCACCGGTCACGACGGCGGCCTCGTGGCAGGGTGAGGGACGCCACCCTGGCAGACACGCCACTGCAGGTGATGACGAGATGTGCGCCGGGTGGCGTGGGACGTAGCCTCCTTGTCGCTGGTGTGACTTTGCCCGTTGTAGGTGGTCAGCCACGTGTGTGTAGGCCTATGGTCAGGATATGGCGGACACAGAGCCACACGCAGTAGTTACTTCGATTGCCGTTCCGGAAGTGAACCACTCCCTGAACCCCGGCCTATTTAGTCACTCCCCTGCGCTGGATTGGCGTGCGCCGGCCCTGCCCACTACGCTTACGCTTACAGGGGGGCCGACATGGCTACTTGTCCAAGGTGTTCCCCACTGCCTGTGATGACATGGTTGCGTCCACTGTCCACGACACTACAGACTCCAGCAGTATGTGTCCACATGGACATGTCTGTGCTCTGCATACTCAAGACTGTCCAGCACATCACCGCCACACTTGGCATTGTGTACATTGTTATTCATGGGTCCATTGCCTCCTTCGCACAATCGTGGTTCCCACCTCTCCCCACATTCTGCAAATGTGTGGCAGAGGGGCTATGCCTTAGTGTATGGTTTGTCCACATTTCTGGCCTCTCTTACCACGGTTACTTGTGTTGTCGTGTCTGGCAGGTGTGCATGTTGGTTGGCATGTTGAATGTGATTTTGTTACGTGTCCATTCCCACAGTTGTGCGTTGTGTGAGTGTGGAGTTGAGGTGTGTAGTGTGTTCCGTTGGTACTTACCAACGAGCAGTGCATTTCCATAGGTGCCATCCTGGAAGCGCTGGTTGATGATGGACTGTCGGAAGATGTATGAATCATGCACACTGCCTGGGAAGTTGGCGATGACATTGGTGAAGAGTCCCCGGTGGTCCACTATTGCCTGCACATTGATGGAATGCGTGTGCTTCCTGTTGCGGTAATTGTGTGCAGTGTCGTCAGGGGGCACAAGTAGGACATGTGTGCAGTCGATTGCCCCCAACACGTGCGGGAATCCAGCTATGGCGTAGAAGCCTTGCTTGGTCTCCAGCTGTTCCTGCGCAGTGTGGGGGAAGTGAAGGTGCTGGGGTATGAAACTGATGATGGCATCCAGGACAGGTGTGACGGCCTTTGATAGGGCTGGCTGTGAGACTCCTGCGACTCTGGCAGTTGTTGGTTGGAAGGTACCAGAGGCCAACAGGTGCAGCACAGCCAGCAGCTTTGTCTGCGGAGGGATGTTGGTTGTCCGCTGTGTTGGTACCGTCAGCCTGTGGGTAATGTGGGTCTTGATGCGGAGGATGGTTGTCCTTTTGAGCCTGTAGTGGGCAATGACATCCTCTGGCATTAAGTCTGTGAGGCTGATGCCTTTTCGGAAGGTCCGCTGTCTTGTTCTGCGCTGCCTCGGTGGTGGTCCGGGGGGGGCCCTGGGGGTGGGGGTGGTCCTGGGGGTGGTAGCAGTGGGTGTTGTGGCCCTCTTGGGTCTCCAAGATGCATGATTAGTAGCTCCATGGCATGTGTTGGTCTTCAGATGTGGCTCTGGGCTGGGCTCCCTTTCATACTGCAGGTTGTCGTCCTGCTTAACACTAGTCAGAGGCAGGTGTTAAGTCCCTGCTGCTAACGCGCCTTATCGCCTGTTTTTGGATCGCATCGCAGATCTGGCTGGTCGTTGAGAATATCGCAAAGTGGTGTTTTCGTGTGTTTTTGCACGGGAACGCCTACTCTGCATATCATTAGCGTTAATTGTCGTTTTCATCCATGGCGATGTGTTTTGCGGCAGCTATCGCAGGAAAACTGGCGATGTCTGCAGTTTGCACCAGCTTGTGAATAGGGCGATAAGTCTATTGCCACTTTTGTGGCGCTAAAGTGCCGATAAATCGGCGATGACTCCTTGAGAATATGCCCCTATTTGTATGTTTCTTTGATATATGATGCTACTAACAAAAGGTACAGACATATGCATGCATGCTTTCAGTAAGATAGTGAGACTTACAGCAGAGGCATGTGAAGGATTGCTGCTTTATATTTGGCTAGGCCCAACACCCTATGTAATCGTAGAATGGTGAAGCCGCAGCACAAAAGTGAGGTTTAAGGCATGTTAGGAGATGAATTAGTTATTATGCTACTTTGTATGAGTCTGTGGAAAGCTACACTTCAAATATACCACATCAATTTCATTATCTGCTTCAAATGTGAAGTGCAGTCTGTCAAGTTTTAAGGTCTGCATGGTGTTGTGACTAAGGTATGTCTCTACTTGCACATGTATTCTGATATGTAGTATGCATCTGAAGATGCTAGACGTATAAAACACAAGTAAACATCTATTTGGATATTTCTTTTATATATGATGCTGCTAACAAAAGGTGCAGACATATGCATGCATGCTTTCAGTAATATGGAGAGACTTACAACTGAGACATGTGATACATTGCTGCTTTATATTTGGCAAGGCCCAACACCATAAGTAAACCATTATGATATAATGGGGTAACCACAATTGTCCACGGACCTGGGTAGTGATCGATATAGAAAACAATGGTCCCAGACTTATTTAAGGTACAGTTTAGTTATGACAACATCTATTGTTCAAAAGCGTGTATGATTAGCATACGGTCATTAATGCACAACCAATTTCTTCAATGTGCAAGTATGTACATCCTCGAATGACATAACGGCACCCAATATCGCTCCAATAGTGACTGTTTTTTGTTTCTCAATTATTTATTATAACAGATCACCATATTAAATGTTTCAACAGAAAGGTTGCTCCAAAGGGAGTGTGAAAAGGAAAACGTGCTCGTGATATAGGACAGATATGAATGAGGGGAATCAAGTCAGGATAGATTCAACAAAACAATCAATTTACTCCTTGATATCCTTAGCAAACTGGCTATGGTTCATAGTGGCACCAGTTCACAAACAGGCCTGTCCCTCATAGATTGTTCCAAAATGTTGTTTTTTCAATTTTCTGAAGATGCACAGAGAGTTATCATCTGTGAAATGGGCAGGGCTGGGGTGGTATCAGGTACAGGCCCACTAGGAGAGAGTGTCGACGTTTCGACCCTGGTGCATAGAGGGTAAATTACATCCTCTGGTGGCGGGTCTTCCTCAGGACAAGGGGAAGGGAGGCAACCTGGGGGTGCAATAGGTTGACTAGTTAGAAACAATGTATGTAAACTAGTAACTGATAAGAAGAAGGCGTGCCTACTCACTGACCTATGGTTGGGTAAAGTCAGGATACAGCCCCTCGTGCGATGGTCTGTAAAAGTGAAGATGTACATATTAAACTATACATTCATGATGAGTAAAAATACGATTGTAGCCCAATAGGCCACTGTCTACTTACCGGCACAATGTATGTGGCGAGGATATGTCTAAATCTGAAGAGTTGTGGCTGCAGTGTTAAATTAATCAAGGGTGAGTCAATCGCCCAAAGGATCTAAATAACATAAAACAAAAGACAGAAACAAGGACTAAATTAGTCCCACGAGTCGCAAAAGGAGCGGTAAATGCCTGTGACTGCCGTCCCAAGATGTAAATACCTGATTGTAGAAGTTTAGGCGCAGCCCGGGGGATCCATGCTGTACTCCTCGAGTCAGAGACTGCGAGTGAGTCAGCGCGGCTAGAAATAGATTATTGAGCCGCCAGAGGGCGCGTGCACGTTGCTGATGTGCTGTGTCAAACAGACACGTAGCTACCTGGCTCCATCGCGGTCTGGGGGCCGGTATGGGATACAGACTGTCCCTCCAATTCCGATAGACATTACATAACAAAAAATGTAAATACCACAAATGAACTAACATAGGAAGATTTTGATGAAGACATATACCAAACCATTATAAACAACCGTTACAAAGAAGACATCATTTTGAATATCGTGATGCAGGAAATTAATACAAAAAATGAATACAAAAGCAATAGATCTGCATGATAGATACAATAGTTCAAACCTGACGCCCTGTGAATGTAAGAGTAGAAGAGGATGTGATAATTAGGCTGAATATAATAAATATAAAGCATTAATGTGAAACATAGTAATGCAATTGTGAAAATACATGGGATTAAAAATTGCGCTTATCATACATATGAGATGATTGAGCTGGGGACAACAAATATAGATGCAAAACATTTTTAGCATAGTTGTGCAGTCATTCCATATTCTCTGCATAGAAATCAAGTGTATTATACATAGATGACATTACAGTAAATGATGTGCATAAAATACAGAGAAACGGGGTGTATAATACAATATTTACAGTGATAGGGGAAAAAAAGATGCATGTGTTAATCATGGTACGTGGCTGGAGATCTAACCATTGTTAAGGGTTGCCACTTGTCTGGCGATTTCCTCATATTCGTTCAGACCCCTTGCCACCGTATCAAAAGCATGTATCCATTTACATTCACGGATACTTAGTGTGTTCGCAAAATTGCCACCCCTTGGGTTGGGTTTTACTTTCTCTATAACCCACCACTGAAGACTCTCAGCCGAGTGTCCAAAAGAATTGAAATGTTCCACAAGGGGTGCCCCCTGTATCTTGCAGTGTATCCTGCTGCAATGCTGCAGTATGCGGGCCTTAACTTTTTGTATAGTTTGGCCTATGTACATGAAGTCACATGGGCAGACTATGGTGCAGAATGTAGTCGCGCACACAAGGCGTTCCTGCTCTGGGGATTTTTTGGGTTTGGGTTCAAGGAGAAACTCCCTATGGCAGAACCATGCCCGTTTCCTGGCTTTTTTTAGCAGATTCTTTGGATAGCCTCTCTCTATGAGGTGTGTCATGAGGTCAGCCGATTCCTCAAAGAAATCATCTTTCCAGGTACAATTCCTCCGCAACCTCGGGAATTGGCGGCCGAGCACTCGGCTGAGTGAGCCGGTGTCCAGGCTCTCTCCTGGCTAAACCCACCCACTATTCCTATCTGGTTCGGAACCGACGTTTTTCTGCGAAGAAAATTACTTCAATTAACTACTGGGACCTGTGGCATGATTTGGCACTTGATGCTTTTGTGGTCGCTACCTCCTAAGTTTTCCCGTATTGTTTATGCGGGACCCCTATGCTACACGCTTTTTTCAAGGACATTTTGTCGACTCACTTCCGTACTGGCACTGAAGACAGTCCCGAGGGGCACTAGGACCCGTCCACTGGTGGCGTCCGGCAGCCCCGGGAAGGATGCGGTGGATGCAGGTAATGGAGGTGGCGGAGGACGTTCGGCGGTAGGGGCTGGTGGAAAAAACAATACTGGGAATTCACCATCTGATGCCAGTGGACCTTCTGAGGTGTTATCTAAGGGGCGTCTGCGGCGGGGGCGGCAGATGGTTCCCTCGCTCTTCAAGGCGCAGACTACCAAAAATAAGAAGGCTGCCGGCAATGGCGAGAAAAGCATGAAGGACCTTTCAGCAAATCCTCCCGGACTCCCTATTGGGGGAATTGAAGAGCCCAGTTCAGGTACTATACACTCACCTGTGATGGCTAAAACAAGCCTGGAAAAACTTGTTGGTAGCGGTAAGACGATGGAGGATAAAAATGATAAGAGGAAGGCACAGGGGGGTATATATGAGGACATAAACCACACTGACTCTGTCATAAATCATGATATTGAGGATCCAAGTGTAGGATCAGTAGGAGTTGAAGTCGGGACCGGTGGTGCTTTATTAGAAGGTAGCCTTATGGGTAATGCAGTCCCTCGAGTAGAGTCAGTGGATGTGGCTCTTGATTATACTCTTCCTTTAAACACTACCACAGATGTAGTCGATCAGCTGGTCATTCAAGATGATGATGTTACAGAGCCAGGAAAGGAGGGGGAAGCAGGCGATAAATTCTACTCTATGTTTGACCCCTCTTTATCATCAGAGGATAAAAACCCGGGGAAAGACTGGGCGGATGATGATAGTGACATCAGGGGCTGGCGTTTTGATGAGGGGATGCAGGGGAGCACGCTCGCCCCTGAAATAGTTCGGAAACCTAATGAACAAAGGGCACAAGGAGATTTTTTATTAAATGAGGCCACCAGTCTAACCGGCTCAATGATGTGGAACTATTCTTGTACTCCCCAATCAAATAACATTGAAATCAATGCTGTAGGGGCGGCTGCAGGCACTTCAATGTCAAACCAGGATATCCCTGCTGAGATTACGCTGGCTACTATCTATCAAACTATTATGGCCCATAGGGAGGAGACCAGGCTGGAGAGTTCACGTACCCAGGGGGCCTGTCGCAAATTGCAGAACTCTATCCGAAGGGTGGCCAAAACATGCTCTGACTTTGCAGTTAGGATTGGGGAGGCTGAAGGTAGAATATCTGTATTGGAAGATGAACTTGCTGTTCAAAAGGGCCTCACTGATGCGCTTCGGACTCAGAAAGAAGATACACTGTGGAAGTCAACCGATTTAGAGAATCGGTCTAGGAGAAATAACTTACGGATCTTAGGTGTCCCGGAGGGTAAAGAGGGCGCAGATACTCGTCAGTTTGTGGTAGAGCTTTTCTTGGAGGCATTTCCGGACTTAAAGCAATGGAACTGGCAAACTGAATTGCAGAGAGCCAACCGGTTTCCTTTTAAACAACGGCAGAAAACTGGACAAGCTATGGATAAGCCTCGAGCTATTTTGATTTGCTTTAATAATTTTTTAGCACGTGAGGCTGTCTATGATCTGGCTAGACCAGATAGGAAAAGGGCAGGGAAAGGATGTGAATTTTTTGTAAGGCCCGACTTCTGCCAGGTAACAGTTGAGAGAAGGTGGCAGCTTCGCCAACTGATTCCAGCATTTCAGGCCAAAGGGGCACAAGTCTTTTTGTTAAACCCTTCTAAATTAAAGGTGATATCTCAAGGTCAGATGCGATTTTTCGCCTCTGAAGTACAGGCAAAAGAGTTTTTGCATTCAATGTCATTAGGGTAAAAGCGGATAATTTTTTTTCCCTTTAGTAGGAACGTGCTGACTACTATGGATATTTGTAGTAGGGTCATTATCAGAGTCGGACCTTACTATGTGGTATCTTATGTGCTTTTATAGCCTATCTTTTTTTCCTTTCTTTTTCCTAGTGGGTGGGAGGGATCCAGGGGAGAGGGGGGGAATCCAGCTCTACATCATAGGAGGACCGGCGGTCCTGTTGCATCTTAAGGTGGGTCGAAGGGAGGCGGGGGGCAGCCTCTCCAGGTTTGGGGGAGCTGGCTAGGGAGGAAGGGGGGAGATGGAGGGTTTGGGGTGGGGTGGTAAAGTTGTTGTTTTCTATTTGTTGTTATGACACTTATTATCAAAAGAAGCGAGCAAATATTGGTTTAGTACTTTACTTTTACAGACATTACTCTGAAGAAGAAAATAGTATTTTCAGAAATGGGGTCTAGAAGGAGTGGAATATCTATATGTTCTTGGAATATCTGTGGCCTAAATGACAGGAGGAAAAGGAGCTTATTGGCCAAGTGTGTAGAATGTATGCAAGTTGACCTGTTATGCTTGCAAGAGACTCACATACCATGTAGTAAAAGTGGATGGCTCAAGGAACTTGGTCTTGATTCGTTGGCATACACGCGTCAGGGTACTTCAATAAGGGGGGTGGCTATTTTAGCAAGACGTGGTTTAGGGATTTGTAAAAAAGTAAAGGAGGATCGCCTGGGACGGTGGGTGATCATTGAATTTATAGTCAATGGTGTCCCTCTCTCAGTGTGTTCTATATATGGGTCTAATTTGGATGATCCAGAAACCCTGAATTATCTAAGTATAGAATTAGCTGCATGGCCACATCCGCTAATTGTTTGTGGGGATCTTAATATTCATTTGGATAGTAATTTTAATATCTCTAGTGATGCCCCATATCAAGGACGGAAAAATAGGACCTTTAAGGCTTTACGGGGATTTGTAAATGAACATGGGCTGATTGATGTTTGGTATAGACATAAACGAGAGGATTTGGGGTATACTTTTTATTCGGCCCCTCACAATAAGCTGGTCCGTATTGATTATTTTTTAATATCATGTCAAATGGCTGAGGGAGTTAGTATTGAGATCCCCCCTAGGGTTATCTCAGACCATAACCCAATAGTTGTGGAGTTGCCAATTAGTCGCTTAGTAGAAAGACCGAGATCATGGACTTTTGAACGGAAGCTATTGCTGGATCAGGCATACTGTGAGCATATGGCTAAGTGAATAGTAGAATTTCTTAATTTTAATAGAAATACCACTTCAGGAATCATAGTGTGGGACGCATTCAAGGCGGCCGTACGTGGAGAGACTCGTAGTTTTTCTTGCTATCGACGGAAGGCAGCTAAGGAGAAGATCAGAGATTGGATAGATCAGCTCAGACTTGCTGAGATAGATCTTATGAAGAAAATTAAGGAAAATCAAAATATTGAAGAATGCCAGCAGCAAATCACTATCATGAAGGCTAGAATACATCAGTATTTTGGGGAAGAGATTGCTGCTACATATGTGCAGTATAGAAGGGAAATTTATGAACTTGGAGAAAATACTGGTAGGGTTCTGGCGAAACGCTTACAACAGAGGGAGGTTTCAAATAGAATTTGTAAAATTCAAGATCAGATGGGGCAGATTCAGGACTCCCCAACAAGGGTCCTGAATGTATTTCGGAATTTTTATTCCCAGCTTTACACGGAGGGAATAGATCAGGAGGCTGGTTCCACTGGGGAGGAATCCCCTGAGGAGTTTTTTAAAGACTTAGAAACCCGGGAGATCACACCTGATCAGAATATGATTCCAGCTGCCCCCATTACATGGGAAGAAATTGAAATGGCTATAACTTCCTTAGCTACTGGTAAGGCTGTTGGTCCAGATGGGATTCCTCTGGAATTCTTTAGATCATTTCGGAATATATTGCGGGCAGATATAGTATCTTTATTTCAGGCAGCACAAAGGGGATGTGTGCCTGACTCTTGGCGAAAGACTACTATTGTGGTATTTAAAAAGAAAGGCAAGCCAGAAGTTAGCCCCTCCTCATATAGACCAATATCGCTTATTAATGCTGAAAGCAAGATTTACGCGAAAATATTAGCATCTCGATTAGGCAAGGTTATCAAGCCTTTGGTCTCTATGAGGCAGCATGGGTTTATCCCTGGTAGGGACACGACTGATCATGTCAGGAGAGTTATTGCTCTCCTTGATTGGGCTCAGGCCACGGGCTCTCCGCTTGGGGTGATCCTATTGGACGCCGAGAAAGCGTTCGACAGGGTCACCTGGCGGTTCCTGTGGTCTGTTCTGCGATGGAAGGGGATGGGTGCTGAATTTATTCAGGCAATTCAGGCTCTGTATCAACGACCGGAGGCTGGGATCCGCATCTCAGGACAGGAGACAGAATTGTTCAGTATAAGCAGAGGCACTCGACAGGGGTGCCCGTGCTCTCCTCTTTTGTTCTCATTGTATATTGATCCTTTTCTTAATAAGCTAGAGCAATGTAGCAATATTAAGCCAGCAAAGGTCAATGGTACGGAATATAAGACATTGGCCTATGCTGATGATATTGCGATACTCACTTCTGATATTGTCTTGGCTTACCCAGCTGTGAAAGACATGGCTGAACGATTTGGTATCTTCTCTGGATATAAATTAAACATCGATAAGACTCAGATTCTATACTCTGGCACTGAGTCTTTTGTGGAGTTGCCAATAGTTCCTGAAGTAACATATTTGGGGGTTAAGCTCACAGTAGGAGTGGACCAAATTCCGGACATAAATATAGGACCAATGATTGATACAGTTGGACAGACACTGGAGAGATTAGACCATCTGCATTTATCCATATACGGGCGCAGTAATGTTATCAAAATGGTGGTATTCCCCAAATTTTTGTATTTGTTCAGGACTATCCCCCTAGAATTTTCTGTTACCTGTTTTTCCAAGATCGAAAGGATGTGTTCTAGGTTTTTATGGGGATATCATAGAGCTAGGAGAGCGGCTAAGTGGATGTCCCTTCCAAGGCTACGGGGAGGTTGGGCGATCCCCAAATTTGTGTTATATTATTGGGCATGCATGCTGCAACACATGGGTGTGCTTTTGTAGGGGACAAAGTCGAAAGCTCGGAGGCGGTTAGACCAAATATCTATGAAATTGGTTTGGGGGATAAGGCTAAGCATTGCTTGTTTAAAATCTTGGAACCTAGCTATTACAAAAAAACTAGGTTTAAAACAATTAAGGCAGCCTATTCTGTCTGGAGGAAGATACGGTATAGACTAAAGATACCGAATATTAATGGTTACACGCCGTTATCGGCTTGTGGGATACTACCATCAATCTTTCAAGATCAAACCACATTTAGATGGGGAAATGCTTGAATTAGTACTTTGGGTGACTTGGGCTATGGAGGTCATATTGCTCCTTTCCTATTCTTACAAGAAAAGTTTGGTCTGGACAAAAGAGATTTTTTAAGTATTTACAGTTGCGTAGCTTTTTAGCAAGAAAGTTACCTGGCCTAGCTCTAAATCTGGGTAAGATCCGATTAGTCGAATTAATTTGTAGTAAAACCCGTATAGGGGGAATTTATCAAAACTTACTGGAGGCTCTTCCTGATGACATGGTAAATCAGAATAATAAATGGAATAGGAAATTTGGGAAGGAGGGGATAAATATTGAGGATTCACTTGTATTAGCTAACCAGGTTTTAATAACTGGAAGCTTGAGAAGTCAGCACTTCATGTCTATTTTTGACCTTTATTACACCCCGGCAAAAATTGCAAAGTGGGGAGGGATACGGGGGGGAACATGTAACAGATGCGGGGTGATGTCTGCTGATACAGTTCATATGTTTTACTCCTGCCCTAGCTTAGTGCAATTTTTTCAGAATATCGAACTCTTTATGACTAAGGTGTTGGGGATCCCAATAAAAATCACTGCAGAGCTGGTAATCTTGGGGATTGATGGAAATATGAATGGCTCTCAAGCTGTTATTGGGCTTTTGTTCATATCAATGGCCATAGCCCGACTCTGTATCACCTCTCAGTGGATCAGCCCCGATCCCCCTACTTTTTGCAATTGGCGATCCCCGCTCCTAGCCATATATAACATCGAATTTTCAGTGTACCGTCTTAAAGGGCGAAGAAGGCGGGTGCTGGGGCAAAAGCTCTGGGCTCCTATAACAGAGTGGTTACAGTGAGATTGGTTGAAACAATGTTTAAATATCAAGAATATAAATATGTAAATATGTAAACACTTGCCTTCAGTAGAGGTATATTGCCAGGATTCTTAGCACATAGCTTATAACCATTGGAAGTTGAGTTATCCGCTCTCCCTTGTACAGATTGTATGAGTTTTCCGGCAGGGCCTTTTTAAATGTGCTGATCATATAGTATTTGCTTATTTTTCCCTCTTCTCCTTTTTCCTATGTCTTCCTTTATTTCCCTTTTCTTTCTCTTTCCCTTTGATCTTTTTTTTTTCAGACTCGCTTAAAAAGTACAAGGTACTGTATGTTTATTATATGTCAGTGTCATTGTTTTACTTATGTTTTTTGGGTTCTTTATGAAAACAACAATAAAAAAATATATATATATAAAAAAAAAAAGACTAAAAACTTCTTTTATTTTCAGGGCGATTTCTGTGTTCAAACTAAGGGCGTGGTGATGGGTGCCAGCTTTGCACCGGACCTGGCCATAATTTATGTGAACAATTACGAACACACCTATGTCCTCCATGATCAGAACCCATATAGGGATTGCATTGAACTGTGGAGACGCTATATAGATGATGTCATGATGATATGGAATGGTAACGAACAACAACTCGTTGACTTTCATCTTTGGCTCAATGCACAATCACATGACATCCAGTTCTCACTTGAATTTGACAACAAAGGGATTTCCTTCTTGGACATTTCCATCAGGGAGGATGAGGGAAAATTACACACTATCCTTTACAGGAAAGATAGCGAATGGAACACCCTCCTACTGTACTCAAGTCACCATCCACGCAATCTCAGGGACAATTTACCATTTGGTCAATTCCTGAGGATGCAGATTAATTTTACCCGGAAAGATGATTTCTTTGAGGAATTGGCTGACCTCATGACACGCCTCATAGAGAGAGGCTATCCGGAGAATCTGCTAAAAAAAAGTCAGGAAACGGGCATGGTTCTGCCATAGGGAATTTCTCCTTGCCCCAAACTCAAAAAATCCCCAGAGAAGGAACGCCTTGTGTGCGCGACTACATTCTGCACCAAAAGCAATGAAATAAGGAAAATCGTTAACAAACACTGGCATTTAGTAGCAGACGAGATAGGGATCACTGAACCTCCCATGCATGCCTTTAAGAAAGGCAAGAATGTGAGGGACCACGTGGTTAAATCACTGTTACCCATCAAACGCAGGGACAACCAACAGACTCTCTGGAACATCCCGCCATCAAGGGGCACTACAAATGCGGACAGTGTAAAGCCTGCACTATGACTAAGGAAACCCGACAGTGTACATATAACAACCATACACACACAATGCAGGACCACACCAATTGCAATTCCAGGGGAGTCATCTACGCCATAGTCTTCCCATGTGACTTCATGTACATAGGCCAAACTATACAAAAAGTTAAGGCCTGCATACTGCAGCATTGCAGCAGGATACGCTGCAAGATACAGGGGGCACACCTTGTGGAACATTTCAATTCTTTTGGACACTCGGCTGAGATCTTCAGTGGTGGGTTATAGAGAAAGTAAAACCCAACCCAAGGGGTGGCAATTTTGAGAACACACTAAGTATCCGGGAATGTAAATGGATACATGCTTTTGATATGGTGGCAAGGGGTCTGAACGAAAATGAGGAAATCGCCAGACAAGTGGCAACCCTTAACAATGGTTAGATCTCCGGCCACGTACCATGATTAACACATGTTAATGTTAATGTTATCAAAACTTATAAAGTGCACTATCACCCTACGGGTACCCTGGCGCTGAGATACGCATGCCTTGCCGAACACAGATGCTGCAGTGAAGAGGCAGTACTCATTAAGAATGGGAGAGGACTAGAATTATACTCTGAGAAAGAGCCAGGTCTTTATTTTCTTCCTGAACTGCAGCAGGTCTTCCATCTGTCTAAGTCCGTATTCCAGAGCCGCGCCGCTGTGGCGCTGAAAGCCCTTCCTCCCGATTTTATTCTTCTAAACCTAGGCACTTTCACCAATTTGGCTGAAGATGAGCGAAGATTACGGGTAGGGACGTACCACTCAAATTTGTTCTGCAACGGTATAGGCCCAAGACCATGCAGAGCTTTAAAAACAATACAGAGCGACTTAAATTGTATCCTATGTGATACTGGGAGCCAATGAAGCTCTGTAAGAGCTTGAGAGGCTGATGATCGTCGTGGTCTCATTAGGGCTAGTTTGGCCGCTATTATCTGAATTCTCTGGAGTCTCCCAATCAAATACCTTGGGGATTCCAACAGCAGGGCATTACAATAATCGAGCCAGCTCAGGATAAAACTTCTTACTATCAGTGCTCTGGTTTGGGTTGGTAGTATCGGAAGAATCTTCCGAAGCTACTCCCGACTATTTTATTCACTTGAGTTTCCAAACTCAACTTGTCATCAAAAATAACTCCCAAATTACGCACCATCTCAGAGGGTATCAATGGTGTATCTGTAGGGATAGGCCAAAAATTAATCGGAAGAAGGGGTGGAACTTTGCCAGCCGCACAGCATAGGATCTCCGTCTTATCGCCATTAAATTGCAATGAATTGTTTTTTAACCATTGTGCCGTGTCCTGCATACATGCATGGAAATTTTCCAATGATGTGGATTGGTTTCCCTCCAGTGACAGGATAAATTGGGTATCGTCTGCATAATTCACCAATTTAACATTGTGAGACTTAATGACAGCAAGCAGCGGACTCATATAGATATTAAATAATATCGGGCTAATCGCAGATCCCTGAGGGACACCATGCTCAATGTTGGCAAAATCTGACTGATAGCGGGGAAGGGCTACTGCTTGTCGTCTATTGGACAGGTAAGATTGAAACCAGTTCAATGCCATACCCTCTACCTCAATGCCTTCAAGCCTTGCCAAAAGGACCTTGTGGTTAACCGTATCAAATGCGGCAGACAGGTCCAACAAAATCAATATGGCTGATTGTCCCCTGTCTGCTCGCATTCGATGATCGTCCAGAACGGTCACCAAGGCAGTCTTCGTCCCATGTCCTGGACGGAAACCGAATTGTACATCTTCTAGTTTGTGGTTGATTTTTAAAAACTGAGAGAGGGTCTTGCTAACCAGATGCTCCATGATCTTCGCCGGATAGGGTAGAAGAGAGATGGGTCTGTAATTTTTTGAGCATGCTGGATCAAGCGTAGCTTTTTTCAAAAGTGGTGTTATTATCTCTTGTTTCCAACAGGCCGGTACCAGCCCACTGCTCAAGGATTGGCTACAGATCAGCCGGAGTACCGGGAAAAGTTCTGAGCCTAGTTCTTTCCATATTTTATGTGGTAGTGGGTCCATAGGAGAGCCTGAGGAGACACTTAGAGCTACTCTGTTAAAATCCTCCTCCAAGGGTATCTCAAAGTGATCTAAAAACCCCAAATTGTCCGCTCCTACCCGCCCCTCCTTCTGATTTCGTAATGGCCTCCTGGCCATACTACTACTTTATTAGCCGTATTGTCCACTTTCAGGCCATCAATGATTTTTCTAATCTTATCCTCGAGAGAAGATGGCGGCCGGCTAAAGTGACCGGTCGGGAGCTCCCTGCACTCCAAGCGGTGTCAACATATGAAGCGCTCATTGTGAATCCAGCAAGAGAGGACAAAATGCCACGAATGCCATGAAAACAGGGATGTGCTCTTTAAAAATAATTCTTATCCCCGACTTGACAAGAAAGGAAATTGGACTTACTGAGCCGCAAGGGAACGGAGCGGAAAGATCAGTCGGCTGCGATATGCGGCGCACCCTCTCTGGCGTGTGGGCGGGAGCGTGGGAAGCGCAGCGGAGCTATCGCAGGGCAGCCGCCAGAATCTCCTTCCGGGGCAATCGAGGTAGAGTGATCGCGGTCCCCAGCAACTCACTGAAAGTGAATGGTGCACGGGGGGAAAAACAGAAAGTGAAGGAAAACGCTGTGAATGCCATAAACTCTGCACATGGAGCTGTAGGAGAAAAAGAAGGGGAAGTAAAAGAAAAACGTATGAGCAAGGTAAGCAAGTCTCCAGGGGTTGAGAACCTGTGTAAAAATCTACAAGCTGGGGATAAAGATCCCCAAACACTCGAAGAGGAGGGGAGGGAAGGCCCTGAATATACCCGTTCCTCTAATACAGCCACAACGGCAAATAGCGAGAAAAACAGAGGCACAAGTTATTGCCTAAGGAACAGGCAATTTCTTGGAAATACCCCGACTGCTCTCTCTAACCCCAGTATTGTTTCACTAGCAACGAGAAAAAAGGGAAGAAAGCAGGATACGGATGCAATAGCATCCCAGAATACTAGAGGGAGAAAAATAAAGGGAGTGGACCAAGCACGGGCAAAGCTTCCAAAGTTAAAGTCACTCCTCACTAACATCCTTTTTAAAGTGCAAGTTCAAAAGCAATCTCAAGTAGATCGTAAGGGACACGATTCACCTGAAGAACAGCCAGTAAATAATTTCCCTAAAAATAAGAGTGAGGGTAGGGCAGTGGAAATGGAGGAAGACACTTTGCAACCATTACAAGCACAGGTAATAGAGAGTAATATAATAGAGGAAAGTCAGACGTTACCAACAAAAGTAAAAGGTGACAACTCAGGCTGCAGTAAGCAACCCCTCAATCTCCTAGAACCACCGCAAAACTCGACAGAAAAAATGCTGGAAAGAATGCTAGAAGAAATGAGGGCTAAATTTGCGATTTCTGAGGATAACCAAACTAAAATACAAGAGGCTTGTGAGATGTTAGACACCAAATTGAATGCACTAGGGGAGAGAGTAACTGCAGTGGAGGCAGTGGCAAAATCATTAAGTGAGGAGGTGGAATTGTACCAAAGGGAGATCAAAACTCTCAAGTCCAGTGAGGGGAGCCTTAGGGATAAGCTTGAATCTCTGGAAAACCAAGCAAGGCGAAATAATCTAAGAATTTTGAATGTGCCGGAGGGATTGGAAAGAGAGGACATAAAAACCTTTGTAATCTCGCTATTGGAGGAAAATTTCCCTGGGCAAAAACAGCAGCTTTAGCTGAAGATATACAAAGGGTGCACCGAGACCCTTTCAGTAAAAACAAGGAAAGAAAGACCCCGAGGAAAATTTTGATAAACTTTAAAACCTATACCCTCAAAGAAAAACTTTTGAGTGATGCTCTTAAGAAAGGTTCCTTCAACAAAGATGAGTGGTCGTTCAGAATTCGATCGGATATCTCAAAAGCAACACAAGACAGACTATGGGAGCTTGGCCAGCAGATGCAACATGTAAGATCCCTAGGCGCTACGGTCCAAATGCGCTTCCCCGCAGCACTGAGAATTATGTGGAAGAACAAAATGCACAATATAAGAGAGCCAAAAGAAGTTGAGCGGTTCATAGAACAAATGCGAGAGCAACAGGAAACATAACTCAGCCGCAAGGAGAGCAGGGGTGCTCAAAAGGGCTTTAATACTGCCCAGTGAAGAGGAAAGGGAGGCTTCTCTAGGGTGGGAGAAATCAATAATGAAAAAAGTAAAAAATGTACACACATGGGTGGGGAGCATAGTAGGGGAAAATAAAAAAAAAAGTCCTCAGTAGACAAAAAGATGGAGGTAGGGACCAGCAAGGTGATGGGAAGGCTCCGATTCGATACAAGTAATAAATCATGAAAAAAGATTTAGCAGTAGTCAATATATTATCTTGGAATGTAAATGGCCTTAGAACTAGGAATCGTAGAAGGAAAATATTGTAATATCTGAGAACAATTGATAGCGAAATTATTATACTGCAAGAAACACATCTCCTTAAAAAAGAATGGGAGGAAATAATAAAGAGTCAGAGGTGGGTGGACTCATATGCTTGCACTAATCAAGAATGCTGCATCAAGGGGGTAGCTATATTGTTAAAAAAATCACTCAAGGCAAGGATTGAATCGTCTGAGGCTGATAGGAAAGGGAGATGGGTGGTAACTAAAGTAAGAATATCTGATAAACAATACACGATTGTGGGTTACTACGGGCCAAATACAGATGACCCAGAACCTTTACAAGATTTATACACTCAATTATTAATGGCCTCATCCCCAATAATTATGGGGGAGACTTTAATATAATTCTAGACCTGAAGGTCTGGTTTTCCAGCTAGAAAAGAAGCGAATCTTTCAAGAATGAGAGAGTGGCTAGGCATATGCCTTAGAGATTTGGGTTTAGTGGATATTTGGAAGGTGAAAGGTGATAAAGGGCAGCGCTTTACTCTCCAAAATAAAAAATTAGGGCACTCCTCTAGGATAGATTATTTCTTACTGGACAGAAACCTAATTGAAGGTCCACAAGGTGTAGAACACCTTTCAGCTCATTTATCCGACCACTCTGCAGTCTTGTTAAAACTCCAGATGAGTCACGCTATTGTATCTCCAAGGTGGACAGTAGATCGCACAATTCTCACAGATCCTTTAAATATAGAAGCTCTCCAAATAGAGACAGAGCAATTCTTTCTACTAAATAAAATAGGAACCTCCATGCAAGTTAGTTGGGATGCCTATAAGGCAGTAATCAGAGGAAAGATATTAAGTATTGCTGCATACAATTCCAAAAAAAGAAGCTTAAAATAAGTCAAATGGAGGAAGCTATAAAATTCCTCGACATCCAATTAGAAAAAGAAATCTCAGCATTAGAGAGAAAAAGATTGGAGACAGAAAGGAAAGGAAAGAAAGAAGCCCTTATAGAAACTTTGGAGAGCATAGTGAGAGAAAAGTGGGAGGCAAGTAAACTGGCTCACTATGAATATGGCGAGGGATGCGGTAAGATGCTGGCCTGGAAGATAAAAACACACCAAACAAGAAATAAGATAGTAGGTATCCGGGTCGGTAACCCTGCAGAAATAAGCTCTGAAGATTCCAGGATCATGCAAGAATTTGTGAAGTTCTTTGAAGAACTATATGCAGAAGAGATTACTCCAACAAAAGAGCAACTTCATAACTACTTAGAAAAACTAGATTTCCTTCCTTAACACAACGGGAAAGGGAAGAACTGAATGAAAGGATCACCAAAGAAGAAGTAGAGGAAGTTGTCAGAGGTTTAAAGAAAGGAAAGGCTGCGGGCCCGGATGCCCTTCCAAACGAACTGTATACTAAATTAAGAGAAGTTTTGGTTCCCCCTGACAGAGTTGATCAATGATATTTTTTGGACAGGGGAGACCTCCCTGAATCATGGAATGATGCAGTAATTAGCATTCTTCTAAAGCCGGGTAACAATCCCGCAATATGTGAATCATACAGGCCTATATCCCTCTTGAACTGCGATTATAAAATATTCACGCAGATAATGGCAAAGAGGTTAGGCAAAATTGCGGGATCCCATATAAATATAAATCAAAAGGGTTTTGTGAAAGGGAGACAGATCCAGGAACTGACTCATGAGGTGGTAGGAGCAATAGATATAGCTACACAAGAGAAGATACCCCTATCTATCATCACTTTCGATGCAGCCAAAGCATTCGATAGGGTGAATTGGTTGTTTTTGAATAGTGTTCTGGAAAAATACAAACTTGGGGATAACTTTCAAGAAATGGTTAAGAGATTATATAAAGATCCAAAGGCCAAAATCCTAATCAATGGTAATTTAACAGAAAAAATTAAAATCAAGAGAGGTACGAGACAGGGATGTCCATTGTCTCCCCTGCTTTTTAACTTTTACATTGAACCTCTAGCACAAAATCTCAGAAACAATACAGAAATTCCCCCTTTTTCTTATTTAGGGTGGGAGAAAATAGTCGCTCTTTACGCGGACGACCTAATGATTTTTACGAATGACTTGGCAGGAGCTTTTGAACCTATAGAAAATACTCTGAGGCAATATGGGAGAGTTTCCGGTTATATGATTAACAAATCAAAAACGGAAATTATGGAGTGGAACACTCATAGCGAAAATCAACTCGTCAAAGAGAAGATAAGATATCTAGGAATAGAATTGGTTAAAGACATAGATAAAATAGCCCAGATACATTTTAATAGGATTTTAACAGAAGTCAGAAGACTACTTAAAGTATGGGGAGGCCTTCCCTTGACATTTATGGGAAGATCGAATATCATAAAAATGTCAATTCTACCCAAATTCACTTATATTTTCAGTGCAATTCCACTTGAGTTTAAGAGGGAACAAATTAAGAAATTACAAGGGGAACTAAATAGCTTCATCTGGTCATCCAAAGGAATAAGAATAGCATGGAAAAAGCTAAGGAGGAAAAAAGAACTGGGGGGATAGCAAGTCCAGACATTTTCGAATATTATAGAGCTTTTCAGTTTAAATATATGAGGGTTCTCTTAAACAACTATGAATTGTACCGCACCTATTTACAAGCCATGACAGGTTCTGAAGGGAACTATTTATATAAATTTGGTCATCCTAAGTATTTTAAAAAGGTCAAACTGAAGGTGCTTAGGTCTGCAGCAAAATTATGGTACAACATAAGAAACACTTTAAAGATACCTTATTATAGTGAAAACGCCCCATATGGGACTCACCAGGGACCCCTGAGTGCCTAATGGACAGGCTAACAGTTCCTTTGAGGCAAGCTGGATTTCTGAAATGGGGTCAACTGATCATAGCAAATAACATTATCAGCTGGGATCAACTAACAACTATGACGAACGGATTAGTATCAAAATTTAAATACTACCAACTTTCAAGATGGATGAAGACCCAAACTGAATGTAAACAGGGAAATAGTAATTTGGAAAAGGAACTGCAAGAGAGCGGAATTTAAAAAAAGAAGTTTCACGATGGTATTGGGCCCTGATATTAGCTGGTGAGGAGGACTATGTAATTCCAGAAGAGATCTGGGGGAAAGACCTGCCGACGTTGGACGTCCAGAAAACATGGCAAGTATCTATGGAAAAATGTTGGTCTGTTGTAAAATCTGCTGCTTTAAGAAGAAACCATTTATTTACCGCACATAGAGCCTACTGGTCCCCGAAGAGGTTATCTAAATTCAGCGGGCAGAGAACAAAAAATGTCCTAAATGTGGAAAAGAAAAGGCGGACGACTTGCATATGTTCCGGCTGTGCCCCCAGCTCGAAGAGTTCTGGTACGAAGTGGGTAAGGTACTAGAGAAATTGCTAGAACGACCAATTGATGTAAGTATTGACCTTGTTATATTTGGGGTGATTAAAATAGAAGCAGGCCTTCATAAGTTAAATAAGAAACAAGAAAACCTTCTCTTTCTATTTATTTTATTAGCTAGAAGGGAAATTTGTATCAAATGGATAAGCCCCGACCCACCTACACACTGGGAATGGCTAGCATCTATCCAAAAGATAAACAGGTTGGATAGAAGTGGGAGACCGAGTAAAAAATATAATTTCTGGGAAATTTGGGAACAGTTTATCCAGCCATAGCAGTTAATGTAATTGTATTGATCTACATGCATAAATATATAAAGTCCAATGATTATGCGATAGCAATAAATAACAAGCATAATGCTCGTCTGAGTAGCCAGGATGGCTAGCTCCCCTCCTCGAAAAATACTTTATTGGTAATGGAAATAAAGGGACCCCTGCTGGAAATTCCAAGAAATCAACTCCTCAAACGTGAAGCGAACAAACGGGGCAGTGAAGGGTCAGATTCGCTGTTGCAGGGGTCCCCGATAACTCCATACACAATCTATTGCGGAATGAGGACAAAAAAAAAAAAAAATCTTATCCTCAAAGAAGTTCGCTAGACTATCACAAAGATCTTGTGTAGGATGAATCTTGTTTTTTGTACAGTCAGGATTGGCAATATCATTCACTATTTTAAATATACTTCTAGTGCTATTAGGCGCTTTCAAAATGATATCTGCAAAGTACTCTGCTTTTGCTGTGGAGATTTCTTTTTTATAGTTAGCTATTGCCACCTTCCAAGCAGTTATATCCTCATCTGCATATACCTTTCTCCAATTCCATTCTGCCTGCTTACAGCCCTTTTTCAAGTTTCTCAGTTTTTCACTATACCATGGGGCTGCAAGTCTACCTGATTTTTTATAATTTTTTAAAGGGGCAATCTGGTCAAGCCTATTGTTTATCTGATCACAAAATGTCACATAATTCTCCTCTACCTGTTTATCTACCTCAAAGGGCCTATTTACAAGAAGTACTGGAGATTGTTTTGCCTTTTTCGAAAGTCCATTCCAGTCCCTACCTTGACGATTATTTACCACACTGGTAGATGAAATGTTCATTCTGGGGTTATAAACCCGAAATTTAATCAAGTAGTGGTCAGACCAGCCCACAGGCAGGATGTTTTCCACTGCCATGGTGTCTTTTTCGGAGAAAATTAGATCCAGTACATGTCCTCCCCTATGTGTTGGCTCTGTAACCCATTGCGGCAAATTCAAGTTCTCGCAAGATTGGAGTAGATTTTTACAAACTGGGTCTAAATTCCCGTTGGGCCATAGGTTAAAATCCCCCAAAATGAGCAATCTAGTGTGGGTAAGTGCCATGTTACTAAAGACGTCAATTAAATCCTGCTGCTGTTGAGGACTGGCTGCCCCAGGGGGCCTATAGCATACTATGCCAGTCAACACGTGTCCTTTATAGTCTTTCAGTGAAAATTCTAGAAGTTCAGTACCCTCCACCTCATCAATATCCATTGAGGTGAAGTACCATTTCTCTTTAAAAATAATCCCAACCCCGCCTCCTCTACCACTAGGCCGCGGCTTATGAAAGGCTTTGTATCCTGGTGGGCAAGCCAGCCCCAGCTCCAAATCTGAGTCAAGATGCGTCCAAGTCTCTGTCATGAACAGGACATCTAAATCATGTGTTTCCAACATTAGTTGAATCTCCAAATAATGTTTCGGCAGGGATCTAACATTGAGCAAGCCACATATAAGGGTATCCCCTCTAGCAGCGTCCAGCTCCAATCCTACAGTCTCCGCAGGTTTATGTTCATCAACCTCACCCCCCAACTCACCTATTTCCCACAGTTGTTTGCTCGTATAGCGGTAGCCTGTGTTCCCAACATAATTTCTCCCCAAACCGGCAGCATGGCTGGCGCTGTGTGCGGCCGGTGCGCGGACGGGCGCAGACGGGCTTACTTTTGGCGCGCCTTTGGCGCACCGGCGGCGCGGTCGCGCCAGCATGTTTTTTTATGGGCAGGAAATGAGAAAAGCTAGAGCGCTGACCCCAGAACACAGCGGGCCCGGTCTTACTGACGGGCACCGCAGGGTCAGGCGAAGAAAAAAAAATTATTTGCGATTAAAAGTTGATTTTTAAAAACAATTACAAAGTGCAACATGCATTAGCAGCCAGAGACGTTTTAAGGCATGGGCAAAGTGGGCTCTGGCCCAGGGCCCCAGCCGTTCAGGGGGCCCCTGACAGAACCAGCTCTGTTCTGCAGAGAGTCTTGCCCTGGTGACCTTATATAATTCTTAAATAGTTTTTTTTTTTTTTTAGATCAAAACAGGACCTCACATATGAGAAATTGAGGGGTTCACGGAGATTATTTGCAGTAATATCAGTGAGCTGCTGCTGCTGTATTTCAGTATTGAAAACACACGTCACTATCCCAGGATATTAGTAAATAAACACATTTAGAATTTGGACGAGTGCCCCTGTGCACTGTCAGTGACCTGGCCAAAGAGGCCATGAAATAGCTGAAATTGGACCATAAATCTAAAGTTGTTCCAAAGAGGGGCCCCCAAAATCCATTTGGCCCAGGGCCCCCAAAATCCTTAAGATGTCCATGTTAGCAGCAATCAAGAACAAACACGCATTTGCATCTTTTTTTTCCCCTATCACTGTAAATATTGTATTATACACCCCGTTTCTCTGTATTTTATGCACATCATTTACTGTAATGTCACCTATGTATAATACACTTGATTTCTATGCAGAGAATACGGAATGACTGCACAACTATGTTCATTTTTTTGCATCTATATTTGTTGTCCCCAGCTTAATCATCTCATATGTATGATAAGCGCAATTTTTAATCCCATGTATTTTCACAATTGCATTACTATGTTTCACATTAATGCTTTATATTTATTATATTCAGTCTAATTATCACATCCTCTTCTACTCTTACATTCACAGGGCGTCAGGTTTGAACTATTGTATCTATCATGCAGATCTATTGCTTTTGAATTCATTTTTTGTATTCATTTCCTGCATCACGATATTCAAAATTATATCTTCTTTGTAACGGTTGTTTATAATGGTTTGGAATATGTCTTCATCAAAATCTTACTATGTTAGTTCATTTGTGGTATTTACATTTTTTGTTATGTAATGTCTATCGGAATTGGAGGGACAGTCTGTCTTCCATGCCGGCCCCCAGACCGCGATCGAGCCAGGTAGCTACGTGTCTGTTTGACACAGCACGTCAGCAACGTGCACGCGCCCTCCGGCGGCTCAATAATCTATTTCTAGCCGCGCTGACTCACTCGCAGTCTCTGACTCGAGGAGTACAGCATGGATCCCCCGGGCTGCGCCTAAACTTCTACAATAATGTATTTACATCTTGGAACGTTAGTCACAGCATTTACCGCTCCTTTTGCGACTCGTGGGACTAATTTAGTCCTTGTTTCTGTCTTTTGTTTTATGTTATTTAGATCCTTTGAGCGATCGACTCACCCTTGATTAATTTAACACTGCAGCCACGACTCTTCAGATTTAGACATAGCCACGCCACATACATTGTGCGGGTAAGTAGACAGTGGTCTACTGGGCTATAAAAGTATTTTTACTCATCATGAATGTATAGTTTAATACGTACATCTTCACTTTTACAGACCATCGCACGAGGGGCTGTATCCTGACTTTACCCAACCATAGGTCAGTGAGTAGGCACGCCTTCTTCTTATCAGTTACTAGTTTACATACATTGTTTCTAACTAGTCAACCTATTGCACCCCCAGGTTGCCTCCCTTCCTCTTGTCCTGAGGAAGACCTGCCACCAGAGGATGTAATTTACCCTCTATGCACCAGGGTCGAAACGTCGACACTCTCCCCTAGTGGGCCTGTACCTGAAACCACCCCAGCCCTGCCCATTTCACAGATGATAACTCTGTGCATCTTCAGAAAATTGAAAAAACAACATTTTGGAACAATCTATGAGGGACAGGCCTGTTTGTGAACTGGTGCCACTATGAACCATAGCCAGTTTGCTAAGGATATCAAGGAGTAAATTGATTGTTTTGTTGAATCTATCCTGACTTGATTCCCCTCTTTCATACCTGTCCTATTTCACAAGCACGTTTTCCTTTTCACACTCCCTTTGGAGCAACCTTTCTAATGAAACATTTAATATGGTGATCTGTTATAATAAATAATTGAGAAACAATAAACAGTCACTATTGGAGCGATATTGGGTGCCGTTGTGTCATTTGAGGATGTACATACTTGCACATTGAAGAAATTGGTTGTGCATTAATGACCGTATGCTAATCATACACGCTTTTGAACAATAGATGTTGTCATAACTAAACTGTACCTTAAATAAGTCTGGGACCATTGTTTTCTATATCCAACACCATAAGTAGTCACATAATGGTGATGCTCGAGCACAAAAGTGAGGTTTAAGACATGTTAGAAAACGGATTAGTGATTAGGTGGGAGCCCCGTAATTGGCGAGAAACGTGCACCACTGCTCAGCGCACCTGAGGACTGAGCTTTCAACGAAGCAGGCACTGGAGGAGGAGGAGCCACGCGCACACCCACAGAGCTGCACAGAGCCGGGAGCCGGGTGCCGGGAGCTCGTAGCTCGGGTAGGGTAGGGGTCGGAAAGTTGAGCTTGAGCTCGAGCTTGAGCAGTGTAAGCACCAGAGCTGCTCGCTCGCTCACCCTGCCCTTAGACCCGGACCCTGACTGCTCATTTCTCCCTAGGAGTGCAGGGGCCGCCGAGCTGTACGGCGCCGGTCTACCGGATTTCTGCGCCCTGAGGCTCTGAGGCCCCGAGGCTCCAGCACCACCGCCCAAGCGCCCCGCTCGAGAAGGGGAGAAGCAGGCACCAGGTGGCAAGCAGCGGGTGGCAAACAGCTGACTGCGCCAGCTGCACCTGGCAGCACCGGCGGGAGTTGAGACAACTGCAAAGAGCCCCCCCCGCAAGAAGGAGTACACCTGCACGCCTGCTGATGGCGACGGAGCCAGCGGAGGCAGTGGAGCCAGCGGAGGCAGGGACAGGCAGAGAAGACGGTGAGAAGCCGCTGGCACGGGGGGGAGGAGTGAGGGGGGTCTGATCTGCACCCCAACTGTCAAACTGCCAAGCGGCCTGTCAAGAAAAAAGAGAAAAAATCATCAGCCAATCCTAAAAATCCCAAAAAAGAAAGGGAATGGGAAATGGAAATAGAAACGGATGCCCCCCTGGCGTTGGTCATGGAGGATTCCAGCACCCCATCTTGAACCTCGCAGGGAGGAACGTCCATAATAGAGCCGAGGCGAACTAATAGTGACAAGCAGCATGCGTCGGGAGCCCTATTGTGGGGTACTGCAGTAACCTCTGGATTCTCAAGCGTAAAGTCAACCATCAGCAAAAAAGTCACCGAGTCTGCCCAGCATGTCACCCATGAAAGCGGCAAGAAAGGCACCCCATTGGCATCGACTAGGCACTACTCATGCCCAAACAGTAGCAAATGGGCACTGATCACCGATTTCTTAAAAGTGGCCACAAAATCCGTTAGGAATAATCAGGACCGCAACGATCCTAAACATTTCAAACACTCTAAACACACCAATTTCAGCAACGACATCAATGACGTTCAAAGTGAAGCTGAAACGAACTCCTTTCAGGACAGGAGAAGCAAGAGTCACAACCAAGAAATAGTAGAACTTTGGGAAACGGGACCAGATCTCGATCACACAATAAAAAGTGCAGCCCATGGCTCGCAACTTCAAACAATCAAACCCCTTTTAGAAAGTGGACATAGTCACAAAGTTAATGCCATCGAAGCACAAATACATTGCCACCCGCTCATCTCAGAATTACATCCGCAGTGGCAACAACAATCGTCACTCAGCTACAATGGCAATAACGGCAACAATGAAGCCGTCCCAACACATCAGACGAGCACAAACATCCTAAGTCCTTTCGGAAACACACATACGCTGCCGCCGGCCTTACTCGCAGACGACTCAGTTGAAGCAAATACCAACAAGCAAGACCAATTTGCCTCGCCACATTATTCATTGGATTCAGTCCATCCAAGCGGTCAGAAATCATAGTTTTTCAAGCAACACAATGACACGTTCCTTAACTTCAAAAATCTCGAAAACTCTCCCATGGTGCAGCAGTCGCAAAAAAGGGAGAAAGCAAGTGAAATTCCAGTTTCCCTGGACTTTACGTCTTCGGAGCATTTACTACAACAGGAATCCAGCCCACCACCGTCTGCAGTCTGGCCGCATCTGTTAAACACCCTGGATACCATCGGTAAAGCCATGACCTACCATGCAGACAAGTTAGACGCCCAAGTGGATCTTTTAAACATTCTAGCCATCTACGTTCAGGGAGTGGAACAAAAGCTGCAAAATTTCAATGAGATGATCATGAGGGTGCAGCAAGATTGAGAAACAACTTACCAAATGAGTCACTGCCACTGCACCCAAATAATGGACCAACTAGCCGTAGTCCCAACTTTAATGTCCGAACTACTGGGGGTCGCCAGGGACACCTCAGCTAAGACTAATTTACCAACTAAGAAAGCCAAAGAAACACAGAAGGAAGTAAATCAGGTTCATCCTAGTTCCCCAAAGGAGCAAAATGAAAGAGCATTGGGGCCTAACTTAGCTCTAACACCCGGAAGCACAGAAACATCACAACCAAAAATAGCTTCGGGCAACACAGGCACCTCGACCAGTCCACCAATAGATCATTGCAACGAGCAACCAGCAAATGAAACATATGCAACAGCTCCACTATCCAAGCAGGAGAGAAAACGCCTGAAAAAGGCCAGAAAGGGAAAAAAAACAAGACAGGTACCGAACGCAACCAGTACCACGAAGGAGCAAGATGTGACCCAAAGTGAAGACGACGCAACAACTACAAATATTGAGAAAGTCAGCCTCGAGGTCGACACGACCCTATCTATCAACAAGCCCACTACTTCAAAAGGGCATAACCAATCTATAACGGAACATTCGCAGCCAGTAAACGTATACAGTATATTCAAGCCCGTTGAGAAGGAAGAGAAACGGTATTCAACAACTCAGGCTACACAAATTCCTAAAACAACTCCCGGACGTAACATGACAGAACCCATCAAAACCAGCTCAAATGATGCAACCCTGTCCAAAGAGGGAGACAGTAAGGACAGGAGCACCCCCGATTTAACATACAGTAACCGCACGGGAAGCGGTGCAACAACGATGGCAATGAACAACGATACACGATTACAAAGCAATGCACGCAACGCTCAGAATTTGTGCCCGATCTCCCCGGGACGAACCGTGGAGGAAAAACAAACTGAAAAGAGCCAATATACCGAATGCGGGCTGGTCTCTTTTGACATCATCGACAACAACAATAAGCTGGACTTCATCCCTCATTACCTATTGAGGGGAACCCACGACATCCTCAATAGAAGTGTAATATTAAAACTACTCAAAGCACTCCCTTCCTTGCGCCATATAGAGACAGGCAATCTTGAAAGTATAGAATTTAGATCTAATCCCGACTCATCTGGTCATGAAATCACTACAGCAACTTTTTCCGATAATTCCATCACAGAGCAGATCTGGCAGCAGCAGGACTCATTTGCTAAATGGGGCATAGAAATAAAAAAGCTAGCTCCCCCCCGCTACCCAACCCCGTTACAACAACTAAATCCACCAGAGGACATGTTGAGAGGTGCGAAAGGCCCAGAACAACATAGCCCAATAAAGGGCATAAACCAAACGGGGAGGAAAATTACCATCACCTTCGCCCACCCCGAAGCGGTTAAAGATACGGGGCAAAGGAAATTAAATACAGCCGGAACCCGCCAAGGGATGGCATGAACAAATCCTACCAAAGCTACAATAATAGACAATGGGTGTAACATCTGTTCCTGGAACGTGAACGGCCTAAGCTCAAAACTAGAAGATCCCGACTTCATGGAATTTTTCAAACAGCACAACCTACTTCTCCTTCAAGAGACATGGCAGACAAATTTTTCACCAATAGTAGGATATAAAGAATATCTTAATCCGGCCAAGAAAGACTCGAAATACGGAAGAGCCAAAGGAGGCCTCTCAATCTACGTCTCGACCTACATCTCATGGCAAGCCTTGGAAGTAGATCTAGACTCAACCTGGATGTTATGCATCAAACTAACGGCCTCTAACCTCTTCAGCTTACTAATACTGAACGTCTACATCCATCCATCACCCAAACAAAAGAGATCAAATATCGATACTTTAATAGCAACATTGGACACTCTCAAACTTGCTCACCCACATGCTAATATCATTCTGTCAGGAGATTTCAACATGAACCTACTAAATGGCAGGAAAGAAAGACCAATAGGCATTACTCGACCTAGCAAACAACGTGATACACACGGTACTAGATGTGCATCTCTGCTGGAAGAACTATCAATGGGCGTGCTAAATGGACAAGTTACATCAGAGAGCCTCCTAGCATATACCAGGGTTACGCAGAAAACAGGCTCAATTATTGACTATACACTAACAGACCAGGACATTCTCCCATACATCTCTAACTTCGAAATTAAAGAAAGATCAGAAAGCGACCACCATCCTCAAACCTTCACTCTACTCTTAAGCACGGCTAACCCAACAACAGATAAAGTGATGTCCCAACAAACGCAATGTTATAACCTGAGACAATTGATTTGGAAAAAGGAAAACATTGGTGACATCATGGCCACATGCACTGCTCTTTCTGAGAGTTTCAAAGTCGAACCATCATGTATAAAGGCCTGGGAATCTTTTGCTCAAGATCTAAACAATGAATTCTCAAAACAAGGAAATGGCCATAAAGCAGGTAGACCAGCAGGAGCAGCATGGTTCACTAACAGTCTAAGGAAACAAAAAAATCAACTGAATAAACATCTAAGGCAATTACGAACCATAGGCTCAGAATCTTCTCAGGATATTCTTTCCCTAATATCAAAATCAAGAAAAGACCTAAAAAGAGACATCAAGGTGGCAAAGAAAGATTTCAGAGAACATCTCTTGGCAAAACTCCTCCATGTCAGTAAACAAAGAGACTCCAAGCTCTTCTGGGATATAATCAATCAGCTATCAGAAAGCGACCACCATCCTCAAACCTTCACTCTACTCTTAAGCACGGCTAACCCAACAACAGATAAAGTGATGTCCCAACAAACGCAATGTTATAACCTGAGACAATTGATTTGGAAAAAGGAAAATATTGGTGACATCATGGCCACATGCACTGCTCTTTCTGAGAGTTTCAAAGTCGAACCATCGTGTATAAAGGCCTGGGAATCTTTTGCTCAAGATCTAAACAATGAATTCTCAAAACAAGGAAATGGCCATAAAGCAGGTAGACCAGCAGGAGCAGCATGGTTCACTAACAGTCTAAGGAAACAAAAAATCAACTGAATAAACATCTAAGGCAATTACGAACCATAGGCTCAGAATCTGCTCAGGATATTCTTTCCCTAATATCAAAATCAAGAAAAGACCTAAAAAGAGACATCAAGGTGGCAAAGAAAGATTTCAGAGAACATCTCTTGGCAAAACTCCTCCATGTCAGTAAACAAAGAGACTCCAAGCTCTTCTGGGATATAATCAATCAGCTATCAAACGGCAAGAACCGACATTTCAACTCGGACATAATGGAGGACACCTGGAAAGCACATATTGAACAAACATACAACGCCACTTCACCCTTAGGAGTTAGAAATTACGGAACCTCTACTGCAGGAATAGTCCACGACATATCGAAGTTAGAACTGCCAGAACTCCCCCCGCAGATTTCACAAGAGCAGGTCCTTAAAATCATAAAAAACTTAAGGCCTGAGGGAGCTCCAGGACCCAACGGTTTGCCAAACGCACTATTCCGGCATGACCCTTTATTTTGGTCTGATATCCTCACCCCGCTATTCACACACACGCTATCATCAGGCACGGTTCCAGAATCCTGGCGAGGAAGCATCCTAAATCCCATACACAAATCGGGCTCACGTTCAGACCCAGCTAACTACAGACTGATTGCACTTATCGACGTTGAAGCCAAGATTTACGCCTCGAACCTGCTGGTAGATTTAGAAGACTGGGTGAGCCGTACAAATTTGATGCCAAACACGCAAACTGGTTTCCGGGCTGGAATGGGCACCCTCACTAACATCTCCGCGGTCACACTCTTAGCTAATCAAGCCATTGCAAAATCTCGTTCCCTCTACGCGTGCTTTATCGATCTTAAAGCAGCATTTGACAAAGTATCGAGGGCAAAGCTATGGGGCAAAATGCAAAGCTGGGGGGCACCAACTAAACTTCTGGAGGCGATTATCAACCTTTACTCAGATACGTGGGTCCAAATAAGAAAAGGAGACGGGCGCAACATAACAAGCAAGTTCTGAACAAAAAACGGACTAAAACAGGGGTGTGTTTTGGCCCCTTGCCTATTCAACATCTTCACCGCCGACCTCGAGAAACATCTTCAACAAGTTCAAACTGACCCCCCAAAACTGGGCAAAACACTAATCACCAGCCTTCAATATGCAGACGATATCGTCCTTCTATCACAAACACCGATAGGCCTGCAGCGATCAATGACCCAACTAGGAGCCTATACCATCGCAGCCCAATTAACAATACATCTTAAGAAAACCAAGGTGCTGAGCTTCTCTAAACATCACAAAAAGGGTCAAAAGGCAAATTCATCTGGAACATAGGTGATAAACCAATATCTCAGGTGGAGTCTTACAAATACCTAGGGTTTCAACTCGATCAAAATCTCTACTTTAACCAACAGCTGTACCAAGGGAAAATGAAAGCAAAACAACTCCTCCATGCCTTTAAAACTCTAGACAGGAAATTAAAAGGCTGCTCAACAGGGCACCTGCTGAAGGTAATCGCAGCAAAATTCATACCAACAATATCGCATGGGTCGGAAATAATGTACACAAAAGACGCAGCCGCCTTAAACCAAGCCCAGTCGAGTTTTTTCAAGAGGCTGTTTTCAATCCCCCGGCACATCTCTCAGGCCCAAATTCGACTGGAATATGGGCTAAAAAACCAGAAATCAGCCAGACAAGGGGTGGTTGTCAAATACTATTGGCGGATGAGGCAAGCAGAAGATAACACACTAGCCCACTCTTGCTGGGAAGAAATCGAAAAGCAAGCGAGGCTAAATAATTCCATCGCCACAGTTCTAAAAGAATCACTTGCAGACCTACACCTTGAAGAGGCATGGTTCACAAGCAACTTCTATTCTGGTTTTAAAAATGCAGTGAACAGTGCAACTAAACGAATCTCGGTGTTAATGGACAAAACTGCATTTTCTAAGAAAAATCATGCTTGGGCAGTGATTCAATCTTATAAGACTCTCAAACCACAACCATATTTGTCAGAACACTTTTCACATCATAAAAAGCATTATCTGACAATGTTACGGTTGGGGTCATTCCCCACGAAGGATCTAACCCCAAAATGGAAGCACGTATGGCTGACAAAAGAATGCCGGTTGTGCGGACAAGGAGAAGAGAGTCTATTACACCTCCTATGCATCTGCCCCTCGCTTTTAGAAACTCGAAAAATTGTCCTCCGCGAGCTTTTGAGAAAAAACCAGCTAAGGACATGCAGAGCTGCAGTCATACAATGCCTTGGAGGCATGTCAATTGAACTATCTTGTAAAGCCATCACGTTTTGGAAAATGGCAGCCAAAGAACTAGACAACAAAAATGAATGAACCTAAGTGGCTTCGACAAGACTGTTTGGTCCTTTCTCATTTGCACTGATATTATTTCCCGATTTCTTGCTCACTGAACCACCTTGCATCGCTTAAAATTGCACAGATTACAAATGTATACTTTGTGTATAAACTATTGATGATGATTGAGTACATGATTGCACTATGTTTTAAGCTCTTTTGTACCTTTTTAACCCCCATTTTTTAACCATTTTGTACTAAGTTTTTTATCCACTCTTTTATGATTTTTAACGAAATCAAATAAAAGTATTATTGACTGACTAGTGATTAGGCTAGTTTGTATGAGTGTGTGGAAAGGTACACTTAAAGTACACCACATAAATGTAGAGGTCTGTTTCAAATATGAAGTACAGTCTCTCAAGCTTTAAGGTCTCCATGGTGTTCTTACTGAAGTATATCTCTGTTTACACATATATTCTGATCTGTATTATCCATCTGAGGATGCTAAATGTGGAAAACACAGGTATACATCCATTTACACGCTTCTTTTATATATGGTGTCACTAGCAAAAGGTACAAATACATACATGTATGCTTTTAGAAATATGGGGACACTTACAGCAGAAACATGTGAAGGGTTGCTCCTTTACTCTGAGCTGCGCTCAATACCTCAGTAGTAGTAGAATAGTTAAGCAGCAGTAGAAAAGTGATGTTTAAGATAAGTTGGATGAGAAATTAGTGATTATGAAACTTTGTAAGAGTCTGTGGAAAAGTTCACTTGGAGTATGCCACATACATCTAGATGTGTGTTTGAAATGTGAAGTGCAGTCTGTCAAGTTTTAGAGTAATTTATAGTCTTGTGACTGAGGTATGTCTCAACTTGCACATGCATTTTGATACGTGTTATACATGTGAAGTTAATAGACATATAAAACACAGGTTTACATCTATTCGTATATTACTTTTATAGATGAAGTTGCTAGCAAAAGGTACAGACATATGTATACATGGTTTCAGGAATATGCTGAGACCTACAGCTGAGACATGTGATGGATGTGCCTAAGTGATTGCATGATTCCATGGGTAGTGCCTGGGTGATTGTATGAGTGCAAGGGTAGTGGCTGGATAACTGAAGGAGAGGATGGATAGTGACTGGCTAATTGCATGAGTGCAGACGCAGAGCTTGAGTGCATGGATAAGTGCATGAATAGGGCCTGAATGCATTGATGAGTGCATGAGTAGTGCCTATGTGAATGAATGAGTGCAACAGTAGTGCCTTGGTGATTCTATGAGTGCAAGTGTAGTGCCTGGGTAATTGGAAGAGAGGAAGAATAGTGGCTGGCTGATTGCATGAATGCATACGTACTACCTGGGCAATTTTATGAGTGCATGGGTAAATGGAATGAGTGCAGGAGTAGTGACTGAGTGCATGGATGAGTGCATGGGTGATTGGAGGAGTGCAAGGGTAGTGCTTGGGTTATTGCAGGACTGCATAAGTAGTGCCTGGTTGATTGCATGAGTGCAGGGGTAGTGCCTGAGTGATTGAAGGAGTGCATGGGTAATGCCTGGGTGATTGCATCAATTCAGGGGTAATGTCTGGGTGAATGGAGGCGTGCATGGGAAATGCCTGGGTGCATGGAGGAGTGCATGGGTAGTGCCTGGGTGCATGGAAAACTGCCTGGGTGATTGGAGGACTGCGTGAGTAGTACCTGGGTGATTGCATAGGTGCACGGGTAGTGCCTGGATGATTGGAAGACTGCATGGGTACTACTTGAGTGATTGCATGAGTGCAGCAGAAGTGCCTGAGTGCATGTATGAGTTCATGGGTAGTGCCTCAGTGATTGCATGAGTGCCTGGGTAGTGCCTGGGTGATTGAAGGAGTGCATGGGTAGTGCCTGGGTTATTGCATGAGTGCATAGGTAGTGCCTGGGTGATTGCATGAGTGCAGGGGATGTGCCTGAGTGATTTTATATCTGCATGGGTACTGTCTGGGTGACTGGAGGAGTGTGTGGATAGTGCCTGGATGATTGGAGGAGTGCAAGGGTAGTGCCTGGGTTATTGTATGAGTGCATAGGTAGTGTCTGGGTGATTTCATGAGTGCAGAGGTAGTGCCTGGGTGATTTGAGGAGTGCAAGGGTAGTGCCTGGGTTATTGCATGAGTGCATAGGTAGTGCCAGGGTGATTGCATGAATGCAGGAGTACTGCCTGGGTGATTGGAGGAGTGCACAGGTAGAGCCTGGGTGATTTCATAAGTGCATGGGTAGTAGATGGGTGATTGAAGGAGTGCATGGGTAATGCCTGGGTGATTGCATGAGTGCAGGGGTAATGTCTGGGTGATTGGAGGAGTGCATGGGTAGTGCCTGGGTGCATGGAAGAATGTATGGGTAGTGTCTGGGTGCATGGAGGAGTGCATGGGTAGTACCTGGGTGATTGGAGGAGTGCAGACCTTAAATTTAAAACTTAACAGACTGCACTTTGCATTTGAAACAGACACCTGCATTTCTGTGGTGTACTTCAACTGTACATTTCCCCAGACTTATAGAAAGTAGCCTAATCACTAATCCCTCTGCCAACATGTCCTAAAATTCACGTTTGTGCTGCAGCTTCACCATTCCAAATAAACCTATCATGTCTCTGCCATAAGACTCACCATATTCATAAAAGCATGCATGCTTGTATCTATACCTATTGCCAAAAGCATAACACATCAGAGTACATGTGCAAGTAGAGACATACCTCACTCACAAGAGCATAAAGGCATTAAAACTTGACAGACTACACTTAACATTTCAAACACACACCTTGATTTATGCGGCATACTTCAAGTGAAGTTTTACACAGACTCTTATAAAGTACCATAATCACTAATTCCTCACCCAATATATCTTAAACATCACTTTTCTACTGCTGCTGCTTCACTATTCTACTACTACTCAGGTATTGAGCATAGCCAAAAACAAATCAGCAACCCTTCACATGTCTCTGCTATAAGTCTCACCATATTCCTGAAAGCACGCATGCATATGTCTGTACCTTTTGCTAACAGCATCATATATAAAAGATGTATACGTCTATCATCTTCAGACGCATAACACGTACCATAATACATGTGCAAGTAGAGACATATCTCAGTCACAACACCATCCACATCTTAAAACTTCCCAGACACTGGAAATTATGCGGTATATTTCAAGTGTAGCTTTCCACAGACTCATACAAATTACCCTAATAACTAATCTCTCTGCAAACATGTCTTAAACCTCACTTTTGTGCTGTAGCTTTACCATTCTACAATTACTTAGTGTTACACCTAGCCAAATACAAAGCAGCAACCCTTCACATGTCTCAACTGTAAGTCTCACCATATTCCTGAATGCATGCATGCATATGTCTGTACCTTTTGCTACCAGCATCATATATAAAAGAAATATACAAATAGATGCATACATGTGTTTTATACATCTAGCATCTTCAGATACATAACACATATCAGAATATCTCTCCTAGTAGAGACTTTCTTCAATCACAACACTATTCACACCTGAAAAATTCACAGAACACACTTCCCATTTCAAGAAACACCTAAAATTATGTGGCATATTTCAACTGTACCTCTCTAGAGACTTATAAAAAGTAACCTAATCACCAATACCTTATATCAACATGTTTTAAACCACACTTTTCTGCTGCAACGTCACCATTCTACTACCACTCACAGTCTTGAGCCTAGCCACATACAAAGCAACAACACCTCTTTGTTATACATCATGCATCTTCAAATGTATAACACATACGACAATACATATACAAGTAGAGACATACTTCAGTCACAAGTTCATGCACACCTTAAAACCTGACAGGGTGCACTTCCAATTTGAAAGCGACACCTAAAATTATGCGGTATACTTCAATTGTACATTTCCACAAACTACCACAATCGCTAATCCATCTTCCAATATACACATATTACTATACACAATCTATTTCAAACAACATTCAAGTACAATAAAACAAACTACAATACACATCTCTACATTTAATAATATATTTCAAACATCACAGATCTTGAATAATTTTTAAACTTTGAAAACAAAGCTAATTCATAATACACCTCACAAATTTATAACTCACCTTCAAATAGTTTTGTAGAATATGAAATATCAGAAACTCATAAAAGATTTTCTAATGCACACAATCAATGTAATGCACCACTCTCAACAAGGTAAAACCAGTAATGGCAAACTTTCCCTCTCTTTCTCCACACAAATAAATGTAAGTCACAAATCACATTACTTCCTACATTATTTCAAATTGTAAAACACATTTCTATTGTTTAGACATATTAACCCTTACCAACTGACTTCTAAAAGTGCCTAAACTGGTTCTGAAATTTTCTGGAGCAGTGACTCCACCGTGTACCATTGCGATGGAGCCGCAAATCCATACGGGAGTTCAAAAATGTATTACTAATAATACTAGCATTATTTTTTAAGAACACACCACTTCTAAACATAGTACTGATTTGGGAAATCTTACTTTAATAACATATCACTTATATATAAATTAAAATTCCATATTTTAAAACAACAGTTAACATTCAACTCTTCCCCCATTCGGCTTAACCGCAGTTTCCATAGTAACAGTTTCTGCAACATTCAACTGAACAAGTTCACCATATTTTTCAAGTTCCGCACAGCAGCTTGCAAATGCAAACAGCAGGTGTGGTTGACTTTTGCAAAATATTACCTTATCCTATCTACTGTACCTTTCAAACATTTTTTAATAACCAATAAAAAAATTGCTTTTAAAACAAAGTAACATGCACCCTGTTTCTGAGTGTACAAGGGGCCTGATTCACAGAACTATCTTACGTCAAAAACGTAAACGTAAAGGTAAAGTTAGTACTTTTTAGGTATTCACAGAATACACTTACTCATTTTGGTATTCACAGAATAGTACTAACTTTACGTTTAGTTTACGTTTTTGACGTAAGTTAGTTCTGTGAATCAGGCCCACTGGGCCTGATTCACAGAACTAACTTACGTCAAAAACGTAAACGTAAACGTAAAGTTAGTACTATTCTGTGAATACCAAAATGAGTAAGTTCATTCTGTGAATACCAAAATGAGTAGCCTCACTTCCATTATTTGGTATCCGCCCCGGGGACCCCATCCCCCGGGACATTACCTTTTTTAAAAACAAAATAAATTAATACTACGGGAGGGGAGCCGCATGGCCCCCCTTCCCTTGGCCACTTTCGGCCCCGGGGACCCCATCCCCCGGGGCATGGCCACCTATTTTTTTATTATTTTTTTATTTAGTTTTAAAGGAGGAGGACCGCGCGGCCCCCCTCCTGAGGCCATTTTTGGCCCCGGGACCCCATCCCCCAGGGCCGGCCCTCACGTTGGAGACCACGGGGGGAGCCCCAAAGCCCCCATGGTCCCTGCCGGATCCCCACCTCCTGCGGTAGCCAGCATTGCTTTTGGACTCCAGGGCCAAGGAGGGGGCGTGGCCCCCCTCCCAATGTGCACATTGCCCCGGGGAGGTAGTGGTCCCCGGGGCCGGGGGGCCGCAACGGACCCCCATATTTCCATACACAGTACCCTGGGGAGGTGGTGGTCCCTGGGGCAGTATGGGGGGGCTCAAGCCCCCCACACTAATTAGTTTTAAAAGCCCCAGGGAGGTGGTGGTCCCCGGGGCTTGGGGGGCCCCCCGAGGCCCCCTGCCAATATTTTGGTGAAGCCCCGGGGAGGTGGCGGTCCCCGGGGCTTGGGGGGCCCGTGAGGCACCCCACCCTTAAATAAATAAAGCTCCAGGGAGGTGGCGGTCCCTGGAGGTGCGGGGGGGCTGCGTGCCCCTGCACATTATTGATGAAGCCCCGGGGAGGTGGCGGACCTGGCCCACCCGGGGGCTTAAAGAAACAAAGCGTGGGAGTCCACGCTTCATTTATTTTTCTATTTTCGGCCGGATTCGCGCACCCAGTGCGACTCCGGCTGAAAAAATACAAAAAAAATGCTTTTGCACACCTAGGGGGTCAGGGTGTTGCAACCCGGCCGGATTCGCGCACCCAGTGCGACTCCGGCCGAAAACATACAAAAAAAATGCTTTTGCAGCCTAGAGGGTCAGGGTGTTTCAACCCTGCCCCCTTTTCTTCATTTTTAACCTTTTTTTTTACCTTTTGCTTGTGACTCGGTTCTACTGAGTCACAAGATGGCTGCCAACACTTTCTGGTTTGGAGTGTTGGCAGCCAATCAGAATAAAGCTCGTGGTCGGGAAGGTTCGCGAATCCTCCTCGGCCACCAGATATCAATATGTTTTATTTTTTGAATTCCCAAGGAACTACTGAACGGATTTACACCATTTAAAAAAAAGGTCGCTTTCTGAACTAAGAGCTACCTTTTTGCCAAATGTGTTGTAATTCCGTTCTGTAGTTTGGGCTGTAGCTTTGTCTAAAATATCCTGTTGAAATTATCATGGATAAATCGTTTTGGGACCCCCCTTTGTTCTCTGCCCCCGCTCAACGAATCACCCCGAAACTTTCAAGACAGGAGCTGACCGGAGCGCCCCATTAGTTATGAAAATTTCTCGAAGATTCGTCAAATGGCGCCAAAGATATTGGCAAATCAAAAAACGCTTTTCCTATGGAAACTAGGTCCTAACTATAACTACCTACTGGCGACCGCCAGTAGGTAATATATATATATATATATCACTGAAAGCCAACTTTGAATGATTGAATGATGATAATATCTAAATAAATGCAAAGTAGAAATAAATAGGAAAAAAGAAGAGAGAAGTAAAAACTGCGTGCACAAACAGATCAAAATAAGTGATAACCAAAACTTGTGTAAGAATGTCAAGTTTTTTATGGAGCATGTTTTATGCTAGGAAGAATATTTTGATAGGCGACATGAATAACTCTGTATGGTAATGGATAAGTGATCATAGGATACAAATCTGATCAATTAACTTGCTTTCACATAAAAAATATTAAAATATGGACTCTATTAATAATTCCATTAACATGAATCAATATAAGATACTAGAACAGGAATGTATAGCTGACCCAGATTTGAGGTTTTTACACTCCTGTACACACATTTTTGATTGCATTTATAGAATTTTAGTGGGGGCAAGCTGATCTAGGTAATAGACGAAAATTTAACATAAAATATGTATAATTGTTTTTTAAAATATGTATTGTTGTCAATGTTATGGGACTTTTATTGTATTGTATTTTTTATGTATCTTTTTTGATGTAACTTCTTTTATGTGCTTTTATGGTCTAATTTATTTAGATCGAATAAAGTTGATGCGTAAATAAGATAACCAAAAAAAGCAAATATTAAAAAACTAAATAAAAACGTTAAATAAACAAAACCAAGAAGCAACATCAACAGAGTAACAGTATTCAGGATTAGGAAAGCATGCAACCAACAAGCACCCTTACAGTGAGAAAAACTGAGGAAGAGACTGAAGCTCATTTTTTCGACGTCACTTCACAATTACAGAGACTAGGACTTAGGGCCATATGTATTAGCTAAATTGCGATCGCAAACGCTGAAATTCGCAGAATTTCAGCATTTGCGATCGCAATTTAGCATTGTGCAATGTATGAAAGTAAAACCCACTCGCAAAATAAGGAATCGCAAAATTTGCGATTCCCTATTTTATGAATGCATTTAAGGAATCGCAAATTGCAATTCCTTAAATGCAATGTAGGACGCACCCAAGTTGTGTGAATGTGGCTTAGGAATCGCAAATTACCACCAACTTCAGGTTGGTGGTAATTTGCATTTCTTTGAAAAATGCACTTTTTGCATTTTTCAAGTGCCATGTGGCACACATACATGCTCTTAGGGCATGTATGTGCGCCACATCTGCACTCCATGCTGATTTCAGGGTGCAACAGGGTGTCCTTTGACACCCCTGCATCCCTGAAATTGCATTCGCAATTTGCGAGTACCTAATGGGTACTCGCAAATTGCGAATGAATCCCCATTCATTCCTATGGGCCTAGAGGCCCATAGGAATGAATGGGGAGGTATTCCTTAATTGCGAATCGCAATTTGCGATTCGCAATTAAGGAATATGTAGGATTCGCAAACGTTTTTGCAAATCCTACATACATCGCGTTTTGCGATTCTCAAATAGCGATTCGCTATTTGAGAATCGCAAAACATGACTTTGATACATATGGCCCTAAGTTGTGAAAAGTGGAGACGCCTATGTAAACATTATTTAAAGGCTGCATGCAAAACCAACACATATGAGCACGTAAGAGAATTACTGTTCAAATTAGTAACTCATGAAGTGGAAGATTTAGTCATGACAAGACCAGCAGAGGAAAGTCAAACTTATGTTGAAATGTTTAAATGCGCACTTTTAGCCTCAACACAACACTAGTTTTGAACATTATACATATAATACAACTGGGTACGGAACAGATGAGTCAACGGATTAGCATATTTAGGTTTCATAAGTTCAATTACGAAGAAACTATTCACCTACTCCCAACAGAAGGTTATCATTTAACAGCATTCAGAGCATTCAGAGCAAAAAGCGGACATGGCTCACACTGAAGCAAGTGCAGAATGTCCGGAAAATGATATGGAAGTTGTTTGCAACAAAACCTTAGAACGATTTATTGAGACAAAAACAAATAAAGACAAAAGACTAGATCAAACAAGATTTGATATATTTGTGGTTTATATTCCCCAAAGTAGGAGTATATTCAGATTCGGCAAAATGTTGTGAATGCAACAGAGAGAATACTTTTGTAAATATATGCCAAAGAGAACAGAACCTAATTAAACAAATAAAAATGACAGAAGAAATAACCAAATATGCAAAACACATGGAAACCCAGGAAGAGAATGACACATTGTATCTCTCTCCAGCTAGAAGCACAAATAAACGATTATATGCCATGAAGGAATACAAAATGACAATGTAACAGAAGAACATAAACAAATCAATCTACTTTATCACCAGTAAATGAAAAATACATCTATTGTTCTCAAGGGTCAACACATAGCTACTTTATTTTGGGCACTGGAGGCATCTGTAATATCACGTGTGCCTCTGAATATGAACAAAATAGATGTCAAACCATCATTGACAGATTGTAACAACATGTATGGCACATTTCTTGCAGAGGAATGCATACATTTCAATATAAAACGGTCAAGAACAGAGCGACCACTAAAGTGTGAATTCATAAAAGCAACAACAAAACAAGCAACATTGCAAGAAGTTATCAAAATAGTCACAGACAATAAATCAGCACATATAAACAGAGCCAGCATGCTTGACCTTGGAATACAAAGGGAAGGCATTTTGGTTTTTTTGGCAAGTACAGAGCCTGTGCCAGTAGAAGATCTACTGCTGAGAGGAGTAAGAAGTGCCATCCCATGTTTGCTCAGCACAAAAGTAGTTGACATTGCTCATGAAGGACATTGTGTAATATCCATTAGGAAGTTACTCAAATAAAACGTGTGGCTCCCAAATTTGAATGACTTAGGGGATGATGTGATACATTTGTGTCATCTTTGTGAAAGTATAGGAAAAGCAGATTCCACACCAAGACTCATCATGCCTAATGACACAGAGACAGTATGGCCACCAACAATAGCAATGGATTTTTTGGACCATTGGAATCAGGAATAAGAAAACAAAAACAGTAGCATGAGAAATTGTTTTCTAGTAGTACCTTCTTGTAATGGCTTTTTTCAGCCTGCAGCCTTTTCTGCCTGCCTGGTGGAGATATGCCACGGCAGCTCCTCTGAATGCACTGAAAGTTTTCTGAGTGGCTGCCAAGTTTCATGCAACCACTCAGCACACCTTTTTATTTTTCATATTTGTTCTATTGGGAACCTCCAGGAAAAAGAGTATGACAGAATCTCCTCCTAAATAGGGCTGATTACATGATGTCTTCGGGCTGTCAGTGTAAGGTTTCCGCTGGCAGAGCCAGCCGGGTCTCTGCCTGAGGAAACATGATAGCTTGCCTGACTCTAAATAGAGCGGGTGGATCATCAGTTTGGCGGATAAGGTACTCCACCATGATTGTAATGGAGTACCTGGTCGCCAAACACTATAAAACACCCTAAGTCTTTTTGTTTGTAATAATTCATTTTATTAAATCGATCAATAACTTTCATGTGTATTAAACTATACAGAGGAGTTATACAAAGCAAACTCGATGAATATTAAATTCAGACAATATTTTATGTATGCATAGAGTCTGAACAATAACAATGTAAGCGTTTCAGTGTACATTTGTTCTAAAACAAAACCATGCCAGAGAATATTTTCTAAGGCTATCCTTGGCTTTAGGTACCAGTTTCAAATGTATGGGGTTCATGAAAGCCTTCCATTTGACTATCAGATTTCTAGTAATAGTTACTGTGTGCAGGATTATCTTCTCAACATTGCAGCCAAGTAAAATTACAGCTGGGTTTGGTGTTTATCTTTGACTTGATGAAGGTGTGCATCTGGTCTCCTCACCCTTAGTGGGTTTAATCCACTTAGCTACTTCATAGGAGCCCAGCGGGATGTATGCCTAAACCTGTTGAAACTCATAAATTGAGGAATTTTGTATGCCTCAGGTGTGGTCAAATGTGTTTCTTGGCAACACAGGACAATGGGTGTAAAAGATTTATGGGCCAATTTCGAATTTGACGGACGGAGGACAGTACTGTCAGGCTGGTGGATGACAATACATCAGCCGTTCAAATGGTTCTCCGTCCATCAGATTTAGAGATGACTGCCAGCCCATCTGTCACTCTGCACCTTGAAAGCAACTGCTTCCATGGTGGTTCCCTTTAAGGTACAAAACGTTTGGTGGACAGCCATCAGTTTTTTCAGCCGCTCACCAAACTTGTTTTTCAGAAACAAACTCCCAAAGTGTGAGATTATTTAAAAAAAATAAAACATGAATGGCCCCACACCCTAGAAGTTTTCTCCGAGGGTGTGGGGGCGTCATTATTGATTTTTCTGTCCCTTACCTTCAGGCTCTCCTATTATAAGTATGGCCTAAAGTTTCTAAAGCATACTCAAAAAATCAATGACTGTGACAACAAATGGTAGATATGTCTAACAGAGTAGATCATTTAGCTGCAGCTTGTACACCTCTACCCGATAATTCAAAAAGGGATTACTTAAAATCATAAAATTCTGGATTATAAGAATTCTTCCAATATAACAATACCTTCTCAGGCTATTATCTATATACCACAGATTCCTCGGGCTGCACCTGAAAGAGGGGACCCTCACAGATTAGGAATTTATGTCAACCAATGACAAACCATTTCCTATTTTGTCCTGCTTCCTTTACAACTCAAGAGTCTAAAGTTGTGTTCATGCCTTTCTGTTTGTCTGGAAAGAGGGTGGCGTGGTCTATGCCATTGATACAACAAAATAGCACACTATATTGTATGATTTAGAGGAATTCAACACTGAACTACATCAAATTGTTGCTATAACGCATTCAGCAGATAATGAACTGCAGGTATTGAGGTAGGGTAAAAAGATCTCTTAGTTTATCTAACTTAATTTCAATCATTAGCTTCAGAATCAGTCTGGCCGGTAGACAAAAGAGTAGCCCTGTTTTACATGGAGTTAAATTATGAAATTAAAGATTTGTTGGCACGAATTTTGAATATACATATTGACTGTGATAATATTAAAAGAAAAGAGGAAAAAAGAAAGAATGAAATCAGAAGTAAATTGCTTGAGAAACCTAAGAATAAATCGGTTCATAAATCTGACCCAGAGCCAATGCAATTTGGAATAATTACATATCCCACTAACTAAAGAAGGAAAGGAACATAGAAAGGCAAATAATCTTTGTTTATACTGTGGATGAGATAAGCATGTCTTTAGAGTCTTTCTAAGGGAGACAAAAGAAATTCTGAATGAGAAATGAAAATGCTCGACGTATGTAGGGATCAAACCTTTGAGCACAAGATCTGAATTGACCACGTCTGAAAACATCCTGTTCAATACCATACAACCTGGAACTTTGCATACATTTTTGTTACATGTGACCTTATATAAAAAAAAAAAGATATTTTTCGAATTTAATAGCTGTGATTGATTAGTAGATTACAGGAAATTTTGCAGATTGGGATTTCAGTTAATCGAACTAGGTCTAACAATACAAGAAAAAAAGAAAGAAGAACAGGTTCTTGCTCTAGATGGTACTCGTTGGACCTATGGATCCTCTACTCATTGCACTGTACCATTGATTCTTAAAAGTACATTTAAACATTATTAAACACTTTGCTTGATGTGCTAGCTGGCCACAGGAGCCATCAGGCATGGGGAGGAGTCAACCAGTGCTGTAAAAGCACTCTACTGCTTCCTCTGCAGGGGATGCATGCAGGCCACAAAGCCCAGGTCAAGAGGGAACCCGTCTTCGCCCGTCATTGCCCAAAAGAGACTGGGTTGGGGTTGGGACTCCCGGGTGGCTCCCCAACTTTTCACCGGGACTAATAGAAAGCATTGCCTTGCATTTGTATAGTGTTGATATTTAAGTTGTCAACAATTGTGGCTGAACACTTTAGATTATATTGTGACTCCCGACATCTCTTCCTTGAAGTCGTTATGCGGAATGCATTGGGATGTTGGGATGTGGCCTAACGTCTAGAGCGGTCGCCTTCGAAGCTGGGGAACCAGGTTCGAGTCCCGGCAGGGACGCTCAACATCCTGTGATTCTGGGCAAATCACTTACTCGTCCTGGGCATAACAAAAGAAAAAAATGAATGTGTCCCTCTGTAGCACTAATGGTGCTCATGTGAAGCGCTCTGATACCTTCGGGTCTAGTTTGCACTATATAAAACTCCCCCCAAAAAATCTGAACGCCTGTACTAACCCCAAGAATACTATCCTGGATGCCTTTATTGAACGGGCTGTTGGGGTAATAGACAAAGAAACTCATTTGGCAGAAGGCGTCTCTCACTCTCCAGAGACATGCTCAAACCTCCCTCTGTTATCGACAACCAGCTAACCTTTCAGTGGTCACCCCTTCAACCGGGTATGGATCTGATATGGCCCGTGTTCCTGAAACCAGAGCCTTCTTTCCTCCAGCCAAAGAGGCAGTCTTTGCCACCCTTCCCCCTTGCAAGACACCGCTCCTGCAGCGAAATGGAAAAAAACTGGGGACCAATTGCAGGAACCAGGAACACTCTGAATCCTTAGTCCATCAACAGACTACCTACAGAGCCATGTCTGACGAGTTTATAAATTATGTTATTCGAAAGATTGGTGATAAATTTAAATGTGTTTTGGATACTTCCCTTCAACCCTTGCATGAGTGCCTTAGAGCTTGAAAGATGCCTATTTCGTCCAGAGTCTAGAGGGACTAAAATTAGCACTCAGCCTGCCTCTCTACTAAGTTCTTTGCGCATGTTGCAGGCGACTCAACCTGAGGCAGAGTTACAGAATGAAGAAGAATTTAACAGGAGTTCTACAAAGTAGACCTGGACATACTGACTTGAGAGTGCATGCAGAGGTTAAGGGGATGGTAGGGTTTCTCCGCCCCACCATGAACACCCCCTGCATCCCACTTTCAAGCGCTGACAAGACGCCAATGTGTAACCTACCACCTGCAGCTTGCCCCTGTGTCCTAATTTTGGCTGACGTGCCCAGTCAGAGCAAACAACAGTACAGCTAATATAATAAGGTCACCCACTGTTACATAGTAACATTAATTATAGGGGAATTGTGTATAATGAGATGTTGTTCGCCAGGGTCCCAATGAAGAAGGAATGCAGGATAGTATAATGGTCACTTTCAGAACCCCGCTAGTTATTGGCAATCTTATTCTGTCATCATTCTCTGGCTTAAGGCGTCCTGGCCCAATTAAAATTCCCCTGTTGTACTTCTTTTACAGGGCCCTGAAGTTCCCTGATAAGGGATCTGGTATCTGACAAAATCCTACCCTCCATGTTCATCTCCATCCCTACTTCCAGCAGATTTTTTAATTTTAAATGACAAGTCAGATAATGATTGACGTGTGGGTTCTATGATGGACAGTACTGATACTAGTCCAGTAGATAAACAAGATCCCCTTATATCACAACCCTCTTCCTCCCGGATGAGCTCAGAGTGTAAGGCCCTTAGCATTTTCACCACCCCAGGGGATTACCGGACCCAATTCCATTAAGTTATTAAGTTGGAACATTGCCTGGGTATCGAACAAATCGTGACTGAAAAAGTGGGTTAATTATGTAAAATTCTACAATATCGCCTTTTTACTGGAAACCTCGGCCACTTACAAAGCATTTTGTGGTGGTTTTATGTATTGTTCAGTCCCCGGTACACTCAGCTTCAGGGCAGGCACGAAAGTGCCTAACCTCATGGTTTAAGACATAGACTGTAGTATTTGAACGATCCCCACCATTAGTGATCAATTTCAAACGTTTGATTTGGCCTGACGCAATAACAGCCTGAGTGTGTTCATCATCAATTTTTATAATGATGATTTAATACAAGTATGAATCCTAATTTTTGTCTTTTGTTTGGTTTTATAGTCGGGCTAGACACGAAGTGCTGTTTGAAGGATAAGGGGCCTAACTTAATCCTCCTGGGGATTTGAATGCTAGACTAGGGAAAACCCTGTCTCTTAGCGATATCAGTCTATTCGAGATTAGTGATTCAATGGTGTCTGCAACGTTGTGTGATCATAGGTGTTGCCAGTTGGCTTCCTATATGCGGATCTTTGATCTCTGCAGTACTATGGAACATCAAGATCCTTGCTACCCTGTTCACACTACTTATTTTAGCGGGACATGTCAGTCTGTGATTGATTACATTTTTGTCTCCAGGCATTTGTTATATAGGCTGATTAATGGGGATAGCCGACCTAGTATTTATGGTGATCACAATCCCCTGACAGTTCTCTTGGAAACCCAGTGGAGGAACTTATCACAGGTGGTAATTGGCAGTAGGAACTTTTAAATTATTAAAAATGGCAAAACGTTGGTATGAAGGGAAGCCAATTTGGATAACATCCAACGTTTTAAATGCACTTATCACTTAGCTTTGGTTGCTAGGTGTTTGTTAAGAGACGTGTCTCCCCCGACTGTGGTGGAGGATGTTGTGCAGCAGGGCAACGTTATTAGGTTCCTGTTGTCAAAGCCCATCAGGCCCCAGAAAAACACTCAACACTCACACTGATAGCACTTGCAGGAAAGCAAACACCTGGTTGCCTACCGCCCTCCACGCCAACCTCCAAGATAGACCCTTTATTGATAAATGCAGGCAACACTGTAGACTAGTCCTGAGACAGCGGAAATTGGACTTGCAGAGAGATATATGGAAAAGTTTTTCTCCTGCAGGATTAAAAAGACAAGGCTGTTCTGGGACACTGTTAATAAAAATAAGCTTATCAACTGTCCCAGGAACAATTTAGTTATGAACATAGCTCCTGATCATTGGGTGACATATTTTTCTCAGATTTATTCTTTTGTGCCCATGTTATAGGAAAGTTCAGATCCAACCTTGCCTAGTTTTCGCCTCAGTTTTGTGTTGTCCCTGGTTGAAGTTACAGAGGCTATTTAGATTAGCACCTCAAATGATGCACCGGGGCCTGATGGGGTACTAATGGGCCATTGCAAACTAAACCAGGAGCTGTGTGCCCCACACTTTACCAACTGTAATTAATCATGCCTGTAAACCTTCTTTAATTTGTCTTGGATAATGGCAGTTATTATCCTGTGAAGGGGACTAGACAAGACCCTAGGTGTTATCAACTGAGTTCTCTCTTAGACCGTTCGGTGAAGATTATAGGCAGGGTTGTTTTAGTACATCTAACTCACTGGGTCATGGACCCTGGTTTCCTTTCTGAGGCACATTATGGGTTCAGGGTAGGGCTGGGAACGATGGAACAATGCCTCACTTTACATCTTTTGAAAGGCAAATATACTGCAGCTAAACAGAGTTCCACCTACCTAACATTTATGAACCTGTCATGCACCTTTGATAGTGTGATCAGGTCAAAGCTTTGCTCCTTGTTTGAGACAATGGGGGTGGAGAAAGGGCTTGTGGATTTTCTGTGGGCCTTACATTATGATCTTGCTGTATCAGTTAGGTATGGCCCAAATGGCGAATGTACTAAGCTGTTTGGCCTGGGTCGGGGGTCTGGCAGGGATGCGTCCTCGCTCCAAACCTTTTTTATTATATATTAATGGGTTAGAAGCTGCCTTGGTAAGTAAAGGCTATGACATGCCAGTTATAAAGAAGAGGCCCATTCCGGTGTTGCTGTATGTGGAAGATGCTGTTCGACTTTCAAGAATGCCAAACAGGCTACAATCTTTGTTGGACGCCTTTAGTAATCATAGGGGTTCGCAGTACTTGGAAACTGACTTAACAAAAACCTTTATAATGATCTGTGGCCCTAGGAAACTAAGCCTTGTTGTCTGTTCCTTCAAAGTAAACCTATTGCTAGAACTCACGAGTTACTGTATTTTGGGGTCAATTTTGACTCGAAAAGGCATGCCGCTGTCTTGTGAGGAAAAAGGCGGCGTTTTATAAACTCTGTTGGCTTTATTTTTGACCTGGCCTCGAGTATAGGCAACAAGACAATTGTTCCGCTTTTGGACATTTATAAGAGAAAATAATTGCCAATTTGATTGTATGTCTCTGGCCCGTGGGGATACAAAAAGTCACTGGCATACAAGCTGAGGAAAATAGATTTTGTAGGCAATTGCTTGGTCTCCCATCAAGCAGTTCCACTTATGTTATGCAACAGGATTTGGGCCTGGATTATGTGTAAGATTCGATTAAATTGGCCCCCCTTTTGTTGTGGTGCTCTGTTTCAACAAATCCCCATGCCATCTTCAACTAGGATTTAATTGATGGCTGTATACTGTGTGACTTGGGCATGCAGATCCCATGACTCTGTTATATTAATAAGATTTGTATGACTCTTGACAGAGCAACCTTTTTTTCCAACCCGCGCAGCCTAACCAAATTGGATCGATCTTGGGTTAGGAAGTCCTTTTTGGATTTTTTGCAGCGGGAAAGGGAGATGATGGAGCTACCCAGACCTCAAGTCAGAGAGTATGTAATGATTGAGACTACTGCTGGCCTTGAGCCATCCCTTGACATGGTCTGGAATACCTGGGACAGAATGCTTCTGACCAGATTTATAATAGGTACTATTAGATCCCACTAATGTTTCCTTCAGGGACAATTCGATTCCACCGCTATTCTTGTCTGTCCCTGTGACGAGATGTCTGCCCAGAGTATGCTCACATCCATATCATTAACTTCAGGTGATCCTACAGATTGATCCTTTTTACTCATTTCAGTCTTCACAGATATCTTCACCTGCATCATAATATTCATTTCCTTCATCTTGTCTGTGTCAATCGTAAAAAAACACACGATTCTTTGAAATTCTACTCATTCACCTGATATTTTATGTATTCTTCTCACCCATAGAAACCTTCCAAAGTTGGCCATTATCAATGTCTACTCTCGCCCAGTTAAGTATGGGCAAACTTCGCCGACGTTAGATTGTTTGGCTGTTCTTCTTAATTCACTGTCTGGGGAAGCGTATTTTTTAATTGGTGGGGATTTTAATTGTCACTTTGAACCCCTTAGTGGGTTGTCAACATCTATCTCCAGTGACAAGGATTCACCATGGTTAATTCCAGCATCTAATGCATACCCGATAAGGGGTGGACCCCACTAGTCTTGCAATTAACCTCTCTTACCCTCACCCATTCATTGAGGGCATGTAATGGCCGGTTCCCTGACGATAATCCTGGGCATCCCACCTTCGATAGAACTGGGCAGGCAACAATAATTGATTATATTTTAATAAATGTTGAAATTTGGCACAAGGTTGTGAAGTTTTCTGTCCTCCCCCGTGATGAAAGCGACCACAATCCATTGGTCGTAACCCTAGATAGCTATGTAGTGGAAGTAGGGCAAGACCTGGAAAATCCGCTACTAGACAATTTGATAGTGGTTGAAGGAGGGAGAAGAATACGCTGGGGCTCAATAATCCAAGCTCCAGAAGTAATGGCGGATATGTATACTAGCATTATTCCCCTGTTAGAAAAAGCAAGTCTTGTCTCTGGAAGCAGTGCTAACTTAGAACCCGATGAAGATATAGGCAAAATCCATCTTGACATGGTTGCATGCCTGGCGGATTTTTTTATAGCAGTAAGCCAAATAAGAATAAGCATCGCAGAGATAAAAACCCCTGGTACAATAGGTCATGCAGGGATGCGAAGAGAGCCCTGTTGTCAAGCCTGAGGGGGGGATAGCATGCAAATAAGGGGAGCAAGGGTGTTTTAAAAAAAATCCTTTTAGCTGCGAAATCTGAATGGGAAATGGAAAGATGGCAGGCCATTAAGAATGCCTTGGACGTTAAAGACACAAGAGCTTTCTGGAATTTAGTCCATACCGGGAAGATAGAGGGTAGGTCTACCCTCGAGCCTAATATTGCTGAGGAAGCCTGGCGTCTTTATTTTAAAGATTTATATTCAAGCCCCTATAATGGACCTAGTGAGAGTGGGATATCGGTTTGTTGTCATACCTTTGATTCCCTTGGGGATATACCCCCATGTACCTTGGCCGAGGTATTATCTGCCCTAGCCAAAATACTGCCAAACAAAGCTCCTGGGCTGGATAGAATCCCCGGGGACCTGTATAGAAATGAACAGACTGTTTGGGCCCCATACCTCCAGACATTATTTAATGCCATTCTTTATGACATGCCACCCCCCTACGTGGGCTGGGGCAGAGATTATTCCTATTTATAAAAAAGGGTCTCCCATAGAACCGGCAAATTACAGGCCAATCAGCCTTATTGATGTAACTCAAAAGATTTTTGCTAGAGTCTTATTGGGAAGACTCCAGGAATGGATGGAAGACCTTAATATTTTAACTCCTTTACAGGCAGGCTTCAGATGTAAAACATCTACTATAGATCAGTTGTTTAGGCTTCAATTGATCTATTGGAAGCATATAGTTTTGGAGGGTGGTAGTCTGTACCTTACATTCGTGGATCTCAAATCGGCGTTTGATATGGTGGATCGTGACCAGCTGTGGGGAATCTTGCTGGATATGGGAGTACCACCATACCTCTGCCACCAGCTTAAACGCCTCCACGAGGGAACATTTGCTAGGGTAAGGTTCGGCAAGAATGGGAAATTAACGGCTCCTTTTCCTGTGGGAAAGGGGGTGAGGCAGGGTTGTGTGCTTGCACCAACCCTTTTCTCACTCTTTCTCAACGGGTTAATAGGAGACCTTCTTGCCGTTAAGGACATTGATTCCCCAAAACTACCCAACCGCAAATTTCCTGCCCTAATGTTTGCGGACGATACCCTGCTCCTCTCGAAATCACCAATGGGGATACAGCGTGTATTAGAGGAATTTAGTCGGTTTTGTAAAAGGAGGAATTTGGTAGTAAATATTAAGAAAACAAAATATATGGTCTTCCACGCTGACTCTATAAACTGTCCGCACCCAAGAATGGATGATGGACCCTTAGAAAGGGTTCCTATCTTTGATTATTTGGGCCTCACATTAAACGATAAAATGGGGTGTGGACCCCAAATCAACAAAGCTAATTTAAAGCTAATTGAGGCAGTCGGGGGGATTTTAAAGGTTTATAAGAAATGTGCCCGCCTGTAGAAATCTACAAGGTCCAAGCTAGGGGGGCAACTATGTATGGGGCCGAACTTTGGGGACATAGCTTAGTTAATGCCCTCACTATAACAGAAAATAATTTTATGAGACAAATCCTGTGTTTGCCTAAAAGTACTCCTTTAACGCCACTAAGGATGGATCTGGGCATCCTTCCCATTGCAGACCTAATTGCTTCTCGCCCACTGCTTTACTGGCGACGGCTGTGGAGTATGCCAGAGCTAGGACATTATAGAGAGGAATTAAAGGCTGTAATGTCCACTCTGGGGGCGGGTAATATCCTGTGGTTCTCCTTTATCAGAGACTCACTCCGTGCGATAGGAAGGGAGGACCTATGGTCGGCACTAGAGGAGTCATGCTCAGCTATCTCAAAAAAATCCTTGGTGTGTGTACTGAAGGGGTATAAATTGTCATGCATTTTACAGACCGCTAATTCTTCTAGTTTAACCTATGGGTTCCTGGATATAAAACAGCAATATAAATTGGAGCAGGTGTTGGATTTTATTCAACCGCCAACAGCAAAAAACTGTATTTGCAATTTAGATATGGGACGCTGCCGCTCCATGCACTCACCAACAAATGGGCAGGCGCTACCACCCACCTTTGCCCGGGGTGCCTAGTAGAGGAGGAAACTGTAATTCATGTGTTGTTCTTCTGCTTGGCATATAAGTGGGCAAGGTTAAAGTGGGTTATTCAACTGTGTAGGAACCTAGGTATTAGAAATTATAAGGAATCCTACAGGGTTTTAAAATCTGACACTAACCCGGTTTTTGTTGTTGCAATCTCTAAGTTTCTCTTTGCAATGTGGTGTAAGCGAAGGTATCTATTGAAAAATCGATGTGAGAATTAGTAATACCCGCTCCCGTCTGTCAACCATTGTGACCCTAGTTTTGGCAAAAGACCTAGCCTGTAAGTGTAGGTATTTTATCAAACAACTGATACGAGATCTATTAAGACCTGCTTTTAATTGGCTGCTACCGCGACTTAGGTTTTATATAAAAACATAGGCTGTGAATTTTCTTTTAATATTTTTAGTTTAATTTATATTTTTTATGATTGGCTTGCAGTGATTATATTGCCCATAGTGATGATTATTATTTTTATTTCCCTGTTTCCCAATGAGTGATTATTACTGCTATCTATGCCTGTACTATTTTATAATAAGTGGTTCTTACGACATCGTATTTTAACTTGATATTAATTTTAATTTGGTTGTGTATATGTATGTACTTTTATGGCCGTAATAGCCGAAATAAAGTTTCATGAATGAATATTCATTTCCTTCATCTTGTCTGTGTCAATCGTAAAAAAAACACACGATTCTTTGAAATTCTACTCGTGCTTCCACTTTTATCTTAATTGCTTGTACTTTTCATTTAAGGCCAATTTGGCTGATAATTACTTAACATCCTAGAATGTTCCTGTATTGCCATTGAAGAATGGTACTTAAAAAGGAAGTGCACGTAATATGACATAAATTTGCTGTGTCCTACAATATCATACTTCTCTTCTAAAAAATGTGGGACTCTTTGATAAATGATCCTCTGAAGTATTTGCCGGAACCCATGCTGTCATGAACACATTCCTGAGACTGGAAATGGATAGTAGAAGTCTGTCAGCCAGGACGCATGACACATGTCAGGATCCTTTCTAGAAGCTGTGAAGATGCTGTGCCCAACCATGGCAAAAAACTACACAAGAATCAATTGGAACACTAGTGCAGGCCTGTTGAATTTCAGAGAAATTAGCTATAAAATGAAAGCCAGGCTTCTTTTACTGAACATTCTGATCATTGAGGATCCCATGCAAACCAACTAGGAGGGTTGAATCACTTTAGATCAGCAATAGTCAGGAATTTACCTTAAGCTGGGGCTCGTGGGGTAGAACAGAACAGAAACTATAGCTGCTATACCAAACACTTATTAAAACACACTAAAAAAACAGAAAAGGGCCCAAGGTTTAGGTGCATCAAATATAAGTAAGATTAGTTCAAAGGGGACAGGTTACATCTGGCTTCGGAACTGTGTGATCTCTCAGAACATGATTTCATGCTCATTTCTGGTTTAAGGAGATGTCCATAAGCCTGGCCATTTGAAGGTGAAGAACAATCATCAAACATTGCTGCTCATGCTTCAACTTGCTTCCATTAACTCTCTTGCACTTCAGTTCTCCTCTCTCTTCTTTTTCTTCTATCACTCAAGATCCCTTCTCACTATCTATTTCTTCTGCTCTCCGTCTTCCCGGTTTGTACTATCTCTGTTCCTTCGTCCCAAGAATTCCCTATAAAGTACATCTAATTTTGTTTATTTCCTAGTTGTCTTCATATTTTCCTTTTTGGTCTTGATATATTCACTTTTCCCACCTTTTTCCCAAAAACAAGTAATGACTTCTTCATTTCGTAGATTGTGAAGTTCATGTTCACCTTTGAAAACGTAACTACATTTACTTAGGTATAAATGTGGTTGTAGTGCATGAAGCTCTATATCCCCAATATAAAGTAGAACCATTTTCTTGTCTTTAGTTTTTTGCTAAGAAAAATATTCCAATAATTTTTAATTGTTCTACTATATACGCTTTCTCATCTCTTTTCATCTCTCATTATTTCACTCCTTGCCTTAATGTCACCTTCTTTTCTCTATCATCTATTCTTTACTACTTCCTCTCCTTTATCACCTACTTCCCTCTCCTTTGTAATTTACTTCCCCTATACCATTAATCTCTCTCAATTCCTTTCCATCCAAGCCTCTTCGTGTACCCTTTGCATTTCTGACACTGTATTTACGTATTTAAAGTTCCCAATCGAATTCAAACTCAAAGATGCAAATGTTAAAAATCTACCAAGCGAGTTGGCCAGCAGAAAATGTACATGCCCAAACTAAAATTGTCATCTACATTGCCCATGAATGCAAATATGAGAATTATCACTACATTATTTAGGTGACATCACACCTAGTTCTTAATGAGAGACACAGAGTAACTGTGAGCTAAAGATGTACAGGCCAATGTCAGAAACCTAATACATCGCTGACCAAAGGGACGCAAGAAACCTTTGTCGAGAATATCGTCGGATAATCTCTACTGCAAAAGTCCCTCTGTAAAGCCAAGATGACCCTGGCTGATACAGTTGAATTAATGGTCATTATCATATTATTGCTGGAAATAATCTTGGGCATCCTCATCAATTCTTTCATTGCAGCTGTTATCAGTTTGGACTCGGCCAAAAACCATCACCTTACCTCTTGTGATGCCATTCCCTTGATCATTGGTGTGTCTAGAGCGTCTCTTCTCTCTGCACATCTTACTTATATTATCTTTTTAATGCTGTACCCCAACTTGCATGCCACTCAGTGGTTGTATATTATATTCAAGTGTTTTTCAATGTATTTGAGTTTTTGCAGCTTCTGGTTTACCACTTTGATTTATGTCTATTACTGTGCAACCATTGCCAACTTCCGCAATGTGCTCTTTTCCAGGATGAAAGTAAGGATCCCCCAGCTGATGTCTTGTCTGCTTCTAGCTTGCATTGCTGTATCACTTTTATGTGCCCTCCCTTCACCATGGATTTTCAATGGAGTAACACTAATGAATTCAACTGCTGCCTCCCATAGCAATCATAGTGCGAACAATTACCAAATAGAAATAGACCTCCTTGGACCTGTGCTCTATTACACACTTGGATACTCTCCACCATTTGTCATATTCTGCATCTCTGCCATCCTCCTGATTGCATCTCTGTTCAGACACACCAGGAGGATGCAACGCAGCGCCAGTGACTTCAGCTCTCCACGTTTAGATGCCCACTATCGTGCAGTGAAGAGTGTGGTGGGTTTCTTCCTCCTCTTTGCTGCATACTTTGCAGCCTGCCTTTGTGAAAGTAGGGATCTGCTCTTTCCTGTGGAGACCTGGAGCTTTGTCAGCCCAGTGATTACCCTATGGTACCCATCCGCACACTCTGCTCTCTTAATCCGGAATTATCCAAAACTCAACAAGGCAGCAGGGAGAATTCTACAACATGCTTGGTGCTGCATGAAGAGAGCTCCATCTGAAGAATAGATGAACCAGCGTCCATCCATTGATTCAAGATACTGAGATGAACTGGACAACTTACCCCTCAAAAGCTGTGAACATATTTTCATTCTGTTTTCAAAATAAAGTTGTGCCTGCCTTCAAATAGACACTGGTTTCATAAACAACACACTCAACTGAGAAATTAGATGCAATGCCTTCTAATGCAGGCTCGCCACGAATCAAAGGACAGAAAAGGCTGCAAATATGGATCAGAAAAACGTTTTTAATTATTGTCTTCAGGTATTATTTGAATTGTATTGGGCACTGACACAAAGTTGAAGACAATATGTCAACATATGCGGTCTATGTCAGCTATGTCCTGTAGTGGAAGACCAGATATATCCCAAAAACTCTGGTGTCCCTCAGAAGAGTGGTTGATTATGGTTTCAAGATACTGTAATCCTGTTCTGCAATGATGCCAACATTGACCTTTTTCTGCAATTTATCATAGTGACTGTATAAAAAGTTTTTTATATGCATGTCTGCAATATATCTGAGCCAACGGCGTCTGATTTCAGCTTTATTTGGTTTGCTGCCATGTGTATGTGTAGCTTTTGATTTGGTAGATGTCCAGGCACCTGATGGATAGAACATAGAGCTGCGGAGCATTGCCAGGTGAAATTTGTCACAATGGTCCAGCGAATTGTACTTGATTAAGCTATGAAAAATTAACACAGGATCCGACAGTGGAAATTCGGATTTGGATTTCAACACTAGTGACAGAAGATGAAGCAGCAGGATGAATAACTAAACAGAAAGCAGATGTCTGGAATGTAGAACTTCCTGTTATGTCCTACTTCTGCACTCCTCCTAAAAATGCACTAAGAAAGACAACTGGCTCTAGGAAGGCTAATAGTTTCTGACATTGGCTCCCTACTGAAATCCCTCTCCCAATTTTGCAATCACCTCCTCAGACCAGAGATGGCAGAGAAGCCTTTGTATCTTACAGACACCAACAAGATTCTTAATTTACTGAAGGAACTTCTATTTGTTCAACAGAAAGAAATCTTTCTTAGTCTAGATATAGATGCATTTTATACAAAATTGTCTGACAGAATATCATGATATAAAAAAATTGTGACCAAAAATTGAGTACTGGAATATTGTGTAGGTAAGTATATAAAGATGAATACAGATTTACAAATTTTAACTCCACATCCACAGGCTTTGAGGGAATATATATAAATAAGGTACATATATGTGAAGTTAAGTTCGGTAAACCGATCCTTGTAGTTGATATTTATATAACAATATGTTTGTGGTGGTGGCCATTTACGTGGCTGCCATGTAAATACAGAATTTCCACTGCTATTTACAAGGCTGCTGGCTAAATAACAGAGATTATGCACTATGTAACCAGTGGCTGTGTAAATAGGTTGCAAATTTCAATATTTACCTGGCCACCGACCAAATAGCAGTGATTATGTACTATTTGGCCAGGGGCCGTGCAAACACCAAAGAAATTTCACTATTCACCCGGTTGCAGACTAGATAACAGTGATTATGTACTATTTGGCGAACGGCCAGACAAATAGCAGAGATCATGTAGAACTCGGCAGATGGCTGTTCAAACAGTAAAGAGGTTTCTCTATTTAAGCGGCGCCGACTAGATAGCAGAGATCATGTACTGTTTGTGCTGCTGTCTAGATAGTAGTGGTCATGCACTATTTGGCCAGTGACCATGCAAACAACAAAGAGACTTCACTAATTATCCAGCTGCTGACTTAAATAGTAGAGCTCATTAACTATTTCACCAACGACCATACAAACAGCTTAGAAACTTGACCGTTTCCTGGCCTCCGAATAAATAGCAGAGATTATGAACTATTTTCCCATAGCAGTACAAATCGCAAAGAAACTTCACTATCTACCAGTGGCTGACTAAATAGCAGAAATTATGCACAATTTGGCCAATGGCTGTGCAAATAGCAAAGAAAATTCACTACATACCCAGGTGCAGACTAAATGGCAGAAACCATGTAGTATTGTGCTGTTGGTCATGCAAACAACAAAGAAAATTCCAGTTTTTACCCGGCCACCAACTAAATAACAGAGATCATATTCTATTTGGCCAGCAGCCGTGAAAATAGAAAAGAAGGTTAACAATTCACCCAGCCACAAACTAGGTAGTGGAGATCACCTACTATTTGGCAAAAGGCAAATAAAATTCACTATTTTCTAGGCCGCTGACTAAATGGCACAGATTATGTACTATTTGGCCAACGGCCATTTGAATAGCAAAGAGGCTTCACTATTTACAGATACACCAACAAAATAGCAGAATTAAGTACCATTTGCTGAATAAACCGTACAATTTATGCTGTCGCCGATTAAATACCACACATCCTGAACTATTAAGGCTGTTGCCTGATAATGACTGAAGTTTCATTGTAGATTAGGTACACTTGGTGACTATGGCAATAGTAAGTGGGGGGAGGAGGGATTTTCTGGAATATTAGGGGGACTTCCACAGGGAGGGTTCTTAAAATGCTTGGGCATGATGCACATAACTGGCACCCTTTGGCTCCTCATTCCTGTTCTCTGCTCCTCCGCAGGCTTCCACCAGCCTATGGTCATCCTTGTACATCTTTGCAATGTATCAATCTCTCATTAGCACTCTTTTGCTTCTGTTTCACCTTACTCTTGTGCAGTCATTGCCCTAAGTTTTCCTCAGTGTTTGTTCATTGTAATTCTGTATTTTTGGTCTCCTGGCTCCTTTGTCCCTGGCAGCCTCTGCATATGATGCCTTTTTTTCACAAGCACAAGACACCTCTGATCCCCTTCAGTTTTGTTATTGATCCAGGTTGTACCTGCTCCCCTAACTCATACTTGGTCTCACAGTCTTTGTGGTGAAGGTGTGTGGGTGGGATATGACTATCACTGCCGGCCAACTGATGGCCAAAAAATCTGAATCTGCCTTTTATTATTCCCAGATTGTTCAAATGAACTCGGTAGTAAGACCAGTTATGTAAAACATTAGGTAGAATCTATGTAGTCATCCACTGGGCAAATAGTGAATTGTGGTCATGCACTATTTGGCCAAAATATTCCAATAATTTTTAATTGTTCTACTATATACGCTTTCTCATCTCTTTTCATCTCTCATTATTTCACTCCTTGCCTTAATGTCACCTTCTTTTCTCTATCATCTATTCTTTACTACTTCCTCTCCTTTATCACCTACTTCCCCTCTCCTTTGTAATTTACTTCCCCTATACCATTAATCTCTCTCAATTCCTTTCCATCCAAGCCTCTTCGTGTACCCTTTGCATTTCTGACACTGTATTTACGTATTTAAAGTTCCCAATCGAATTCAAACTCAAAGATGCAAATGTTAAAAATCTACCAAGCGAGCTGGCCAGCAGAAAATGTACATGCCCAAACTAAAATTGTCATCTACATTGCCCATGAATGCAAATATGAGAATTATCACTACATTATTTAGGTGACATCACACCTAGTTCTTAATGAGAGACACAGAGTAACTGTGAGCTAAAGATGTACAGGCCAATGTCAGAAACCTAATACATCGCTGACCAAAGGGACGCAAGAAACCTTTGTCGAGAATATCGTCGGATAATCTCTACTGCAAAAGTCCCTCTGTAAAGCCAAGATGACCCTGGCTGATACAGTTGAATTAATGGTCATTATCATATTATTGCTGGAAATAATCTTGGGCATCCTCATCAATTCTTTCATTGCAGCTGTTATCAGTTTGGACTCGGCCAAAAACCATCACCTTACCTCTTGTGATGCCATTCCCTTGGTCATTGGTGTGTCTAGAGCGTCTCTTCTCTCTGCACATCTTACTTATATTATCTTTTTAATGCTGTACCCCAACTTGCATGCCACTCAGTGGTTGTATATTATATTCAAGTGTTTTTCAATGTATTTGAGTTTTTGCAGCTTCTGGTTTACCACTTTGATTTATGTCTATTACTGTGCAACCATTGCCAACTTCCGCAATGTGCTCTTTTCCAGGATGAAAGTAAGGATCCCCAGCTGATGTCTTGTCTGCTTCTAGCTTGCATTGCTGTATCACTTTTATGTGCCCTCCCTTCACCATGGATTTTCAATGGAGTAACACTAATGAATTCAACTGCTGCCTCCCATAGCAATCATAGTGCGAACAATTACCAAATAGAAATAGACCTCCTTGGACCTGTGCTCTATTACACACTTGGATACTCTCCACCATTTGTCATATTCTGCATCTCTGCCATCCTCCTGATTGCATCTCTGTTCAGACACACCAGGAGGATGCAACGCAGCGCCAGTGACTTCAGCTCTCCACGTTTAGATGCCCACTATCGTGCAGTGAAGAGTGTGGTGGGTTTCTTCCTCCTCTTTGCTGCATACTTTGCAGCCTGCCTTTGTGAAAGTAGGGATCTGCTCTTTCCTATGGAGACCTGGAGCTTTGTCAGCCCAGTGATTACCCTATGGTACCCATCCGCACACTCTGCTCTCTTAATCCGGAATTATCCAAAACTCAACAAGGCAGCAGGGAGAATTCTACAACATGCTTGGTGCTGCATGAAGAGAGCTCCATCTGAAGAATAGATGAACCAGCGTCCATCCATTGATTCAAGATACTGAGATGAACTGGACAACTTACCCCTCAAAAGCTGTGAACATATTTTCATTCTGTTTTCAAAATAAAGTTGTGCCTGCCTTCAAATAGACACTGGTTTCATAAACAACACACTCAACTGAGAAATTAGATGCAATGCCTTCTAATGCAGGCTCGCCACGAATCAAAGGACAGAAAAGGCTGCAAATATGGATCAGAAAAACGTTTTTAATTATTGTCTTCAGGTATTATTTGAATTGTATTGGGCACTGACACAAAGTTGAAGACAATATGTCAACATATGCGGTCTATGTCAGCTATGTCCTGTAGTGGAAGACCAGATATATCCCCAAAACTCTGGTGTCCCTCAGAAGAGTGGTTGATTATGGTTTCAAGATACTGTAATCCTGTTCTGCAATGATGCCAACATTGACCTTTTTCTGCAATTTATCATAGTGACTGTATAAAAGTTTTTTATATGCATGTCTGCAATATATCTGAGCCAACGGCGTCTGATTTCAGCTTTATTTGGTTTGCTGCCATGTGTATGTGTAGCTTTTGATTTGGTAGATGTCCAGGCACCTGATGGATAGAACATAGAGCTGCGGAGCATTGCCAGGTGAAATTTGTCACAATGGTCCAGCGAATTGTACTTGATTAAGCTATGAAAAATTAACACAGGATCCGACAGTGGAAATTCGGATTTGGATTTCAACACTAGTGACAGAAGATGAAGCAGGAGGATGAATAACTAAACAGAAAGCAGATGTCTGGAATGTAGAACTTCCTGTTATGTCCTACTTCTGCACTCCTCCTAAAAATGCACTAAGAAAGACAACTGGCTCTAGGAAGGCTAATAGTTTCTGACATTGGCTCCCTACTGAAATCCCTCTCCCAATTTTGCAATCACCTCCTCAGACCAGAGATGGCAGAGAAGCCTTTGTATCTTACAGACACCAACAAGATTCTTAATTTACTGAAGGAACTTCTATTTGTTCAACAGAAAGAAATCTTTCTTAGTCTAGATATAGATGCATTTTATACAAAATTGTCTGACAGAATATCATGATATAAAAAAATTGTGACCAAAAATTGAGTACTGAAATATTGTGTAGGTAAGTATATAAAGATGAATACAGATTTACAAATTTTAACTCCACATCCACAGGCTTTGAGGAAATATATATAAATAAGGTACATATATGTGAAGTTAAGTTCGGTAAACCGATCCTTGTAGTTGATATTTATATAACAATATGTTTGTGGTGGTGGCCATTTACGTGGCTGCCATGTAAATACAGAATTTCCACTGCTATTTACAAGGCTGCTGGCTAAATAACAGAGATTATGCACTATGTAACCAGTGGCTGTGTAAATAGGTTGCAAATTTCAATATTTACCTGGCCACCGACCAAATAGCAGTGATTATGTACTATTTGGCCAGGGGCCGTGCAAACACCAAAGAAATTTCACTATTCACCCGGTTGCAGACTAGAGAACAGTGATTATGTACTATTTGGCGAACGGCCAGACAAATAGCAGAGATCATGTAGAACTCGGCAGATGGCTGTTCAAATAGTAAAGAGGTTTCTCTATTTAAGCGGCGCCGACTAGATAGCAGAGATCATGTACTGTTTGTGCTGCTGTCTAGATAGTAGTGGTCATGCACTATTTGGCCAGTGACCATGCAAACAACAAAGAGACTTCACTAATTATCCAGCTGCTGACTTAAATAGTAGAGCTCATTAACTATTTCACCAACGACCATACAAACAGCTTAGAAACTTGACCGTTTCCTGGCCTCCGAATAAATAGCAGAGATTATGAACTATTTTCCCATAGCAGTACAAATCGCAAAGAAACTTCACTATCTACCAGTGGCTGACTAAATAGCAAAAATTATGCACAATTTGGCCAATGGCTGTGCAAATAGCAAAGAAAATTCACTACATACCCAGGCGCAGACTAACTGGCAGAAACCATGTAGTATTGTGCTGTTGGTCATGCAAACAACAAAGAAAATTCCAGTTTTTACCCGGCCACCAACTAAATAACAGAGATCATATTCTATTTGGCCAGCAGCCGTGAAAATAGAAAAGAAGGTTAACAATTCACCCAGCCACAAACTAGGTAGTGGAAATCACCTACTATTTGGCAAAAGGCAAATAAAATTCACTATTTTCTAGGCCGCTGACTAAATGGCACAGATTATGTACTATTTGGCCAACGGCCATTTGAATAGCAAAGAGGCTTCACTATTTACAGATACACCAACAAAATAGCAGAATTAAGTACCATTTGCTGAATAAACCTTACAATTTATGCTGTCGCCGATTAAATACCACACATCCTGAACTATTAAGTGAATTTTTTTTTTGCCTGGGGAGGTGGGGAAGAGCTTCCCCAACCTCCCCAGGCCTATTTTTGTATTTCATTGTAATGACGATCGCGCGCATGGTGAACTGGACGGCTGAAATGCCAGAAACCGGTCCTAGGATGCTTGTTTCCGGTCCAGGGAAGACATGGCTTGGCAGTTCGGGCTGGACTGTTCCCATGAGGCACAGGGTCAGACTGATTTGCATATGGCCATGTCTGAACTGGGGTGGTGGAGTGAGCTAAAGAATGATGATGGATTAAACCCAGATCAGTTGACTGGGGGTGAGTGTTTGATTGGCTCAAACGTTCCGTCCATCATCCCCTTTTGTATCGCTTTGGTCGCCCTAAGTTGGCGGGGTATGCCCAGACGTGGGTCCCTTGCTCACTTTGCCACTGGATTCAAGCAAGCCTGGCTGATGACGGCTGAAATGCCAGAAACCGGTCCTAGGATGCTTGTTTCCGGTCCAGGGAAGACATGGCTTGGCAGTTCGGGCTGGACTGTTCCCATGAGGCACAGGGTCAGACTGATTTGCATATGGCCATGTCTGAACTGGGGTGGTGGAGTGAGCTAAAGAATGATGATGGATTAAACCCAGATCAGTTGACTGGGGGTGAGTGTTTGATTGGCTCAAACGTTCCGTCCATCATCCCCTTTTGTATCGCTTTGGTCGCCCTAAGTTGGCGGGGTATGCCCAGACGTGGGTCCCTTGCTCACTTTGCCACTGGATTCAAGCAAGCCTTGCTGATGACGGCTGAAATGCCAGAAACCGGTCCTAGGATGCTTGTTTCCGGTCCAGGGAAGACATGGCTTGGCAGTTCGGGCTGGACTGTTCCCGTGAGGCACAGGGTCAGACTGATTTGCATATGGCCATGTCTGAACTGGGGTGGTGGAGTGAGCTAAAGAATGATGATGGATTAAACCCAGATCAGTTGACTGGGGGTGAGTGTTTGATTGGCTCAAACGTTCCGTCCATCATCCCCTTTTGTATCGCTTTGGTCGCCCTAAGTTGGCGGGGTATGCCCAGACGTGGGTCCCTTGCTCACTTTGCCACTGGATTCAAGCAAGCCTGGCTGATGACGGCTGAAATGCCCGAAACCGGTCCTAGGATGCTTGTTTCCGGTCCAGGGAAGACATGGCTTGGCAGTTCGGGCTGGACTGTTCCCATGAGGCACAGGGTCAGACTGATTTGCATATGGCCATGTCTGAACTGGGGTGGTGGAGTGAGCTAAAGGATGATGATGGATTAAACCCAGATCAGTTGACTGGGGGTGAGTGTTTGATTGGCTCAAACGTTCCGTCCATCATCCCCTTTTGTATCGCTTTGGTCGCCCTAAGTTGGCGGGGTATGCCCAGACGTGGGTCCCTTGCTCACTTTGCCACTGGATTCAAGCAAGCCTGGCTGATGACGGCTGAAATGCCAGAAACCGGTCCTAGGATGCTTGTTTCCGGTCCAGGGAAGACATGGCTTGGCAGTTCGGGCTGGACTGTTCCCATGAGGCACAGGGTCAGACTGATTTGCATATGGCCATGTCTGAACTGGGGTGGTGGAGTGAGCTAAAGAATGATGATGGATTAAACCCAGATCAGTTGACTGGGGGTGAGTGTTTGATTGGCTCAAACGTTCCGTCCATCATCCCCTTTGTATCGCTTTGGTCGCCCTAAGTTGGCGGGGTATGCCCAGACGTGGGTCCCTTGCTCACTTTGCCACTGGATTCAAGCAAGCCTGGCTCATGACGGCTGAAATGCCAGAAACCGGTCCTAGGATGCTTGTTTCCGGTCCAGGGAAGACATGGCTTGGCAGTTCGGGCTGGACTGTTCCCATGAGGCACAGGGTCAGACTGATTTGCATATGGCCATGTCTGAACTGGGGTGGTGGAGTGAGCTAAAGAATGATGATGGATTAAACCCAGATCAGTTGACTGGGGGTGAGTGTTTGATTGGCTCAAACGTTCCGTCCATCATCCCCTTTTGTATCGCTTTGGTCGCCCTAAGTTGGCGGGGTATGCCCAGACGTGGGTCCCTTGCTCACTTTGCCACTGGATTCAAGCAAGCCTGGCTGATGACGGCTGAAATGCCAGAAACCGGTCCTAGGATGCTTGTTTCCGGTCCAGGGAAGACATGGCTTGGCAGTTCGGGCTGGACTGTTCCCATGAGGCACTGGGTCAGACTGATTTGCATATGGCCATGTCTGAACTGGGGTGGTGGAGTGAGCTAAAGAATGATGATGGATTAAACCCAGATCAGTTGACTGGGGGTGAGTGTTTGATTGGCTCAAGCGTTCCGTCCATCATCCGCTTTTGTATCGCTTTGGTCGCCCTAAGTTGGCGGGGTATGCCCAGACGTGGGTCCCTTGCTCACTTTGCCACTGGATTCAAGCAAGCCTGGCTGATGACGGCTGAAATGCCAGAAACCGGTCCTAGGATGCTTGTTTCCGGTCCAGGGAAGACATGGCTTGGCAGTTCGGGCTGGACTGTTCCCATGAGGCACAGGGTCAGACTGATTTGCATATGGCCATGTCTGAACTGGGGTGGTGGAGTGAGCTAAAGAATGATGATGGATTAAACCCAGATCAGTTGACTGGGGGTGAGTGTTTGATTGGCTCAAACGTTCCGTCCATCATCCCCTTTTGTATCGCTTTGGTCGCCCTAAGTTGGCGGGGTATGCCCAGACGTGGGTCCCTTGCTCACTTTGCCACCCGATTCAAGCAAGCCTGGCTGATGACGGCTGAAATGCCAGAAACCGGTCCTAGGATGCTTGTTTCCGGTCCAGGGAAGACATGGCTTGGCAGTTCGGGCTGGACTGTTCCCATGAGGCACAGGGTCAGACTGATTTGCATATGGCCATGTCTGAACTGGGGTGGTGGAGTGAGCTAAAGAATGATGATGGATTAAACCCAGATCAGTTGACTGGGGGTGAGTGTTTGATTGGCTCAAACGTTCCGTCCATCATCCCCTTTTGTATCGCTTTGGTCGCCCTAAGTTGGCGGGGTATGCCCAGACGTGGGTCCCTTGCTCACTTTGCCACTGGATTCAAGCAAGCCTAGCTGATGACGGCTGAAATGCCAGAAACCGGTCCTAGGATGCTTGTTTCCGGTCCAGGGAAGACATGGCTTGGCAGTTCGGGCTGGACTGTTCCCATGAGGCACAGGGTCAGACTGATTTGCATATGGCCATGTCTGAACTGGGGTGGTGGAGTGAGCTAAAGAATGATGATGGATTAAACCCAGATCAGTTGACTGGGGGTGAGTGTTTGATTGGCTCAAGCGTTCCGTCCATCATCCCCTTTTGTATCGCTTTGGTCGCCCTAAGTTGGCGGGGTATGCCCAGACGTGGGTCCCTTGCTCACTTTGCCACTGGATTCAAGCAAGCCTGGCTGATGACGGCTGAAATGCCAGAAACCGGTCCTAGGATGCTTGTTTCCGGTCCAGGGAAGACATGGCTTGGCAGTTCGGGCTGGACTGTTCCCATGAGGCACAGGGTCAGACTGATTTGCATATGGCCATGTCTGAACTGGGGTGGTGGAGTGAGCTAAAGAATGATGATGGATTAAACCCAGATCAGTTGACTGGGGGTGAGTGTTTGATTGGCTCAAACGTTCCGTCCATCATCCCCTTTTGTATCGCTTTGGTCGCCCTAAGTTGGCGGGGTATGCCCAGACGTGGGTCCCTTGCTCACTTTGCCACTGGATTCAAGCAAGCCTGGCTGATGACGGCTGAAATGCCAGAAACCGGTCCTAGGATGCTTGTTTCCGGTCCAGGGAAGACATGGCTTGGCAGTTCGGGCTGGACTGTTCCCATGAGGCACAGGGTCAGACTGATTTGCATATGGCCATGTCTGAACTGGGGTGGTGGAGTGAGCTAAAGAATGATGATGGATTAAACCCAGATCAGTTGACTGGGGGTGAGTGTTTGATTGGCTCAAGCGTTCCGTCCATCATCCCCCTTTTGTATCGCTTTGGTCGCCCTAAGTTGGCGGGGTATGCCCAGACGTGGGTCCCTTGCTCACTTTGCCACTGGATTCAAGCAAGCCTGGCTGATGACGGCTGAAATGCCAGAAACCGGTCCTAGGATGCTTGTTTCCGGTCCAGGGAAGACATGGCTTGGCAGTTCGGGCTGGACTGTTCCCATGAGGCACAGGGTCAGACTGATTTGCATATGGCCATGTCTGAATTGGGGTGGTGGAGTGAGCTAAAGAATGATGATGGATTAAACCCAGATCAGTTGACTGGGGGTGAGTGTTTGATTGGCTCAAACGTTCCGTCCATCATCCCCTTTTGTATCGCTTTGGTCGCCCTAAGTTGGCGGGGTATGCCCAGACGTGGGTCCCTTGCTCACTTTGCCACTGGATTCAAGCAAGCCTGGCTGATGACGGCTGAAATGCCAGAAACCGGTCCTAGGATGCTTGTTTCCGGTCCAGGGAAGACATGGCTTGGCAGTTCGGGCTGGACTGTTCCCATGAGGCACAGGGTCAGACTGATTTGCATATGGCCATGTCTGAACTGGGGTGGTGGAGTGAGCTAAAGAATGATGATGGATTAAACCCAGATCAGTTGACTGGGGGTGAGTGTTTGATTGGCTCAAGCGTTCCGTCCATCATCCCCTTTTGTATCGCTTTGGTCGCCCTAACTTGGCGGGGTATGCCCAGACGTGGGTCCCTTGCTCACTTTGCCACTGGATTCAAGCAAGCCTGGCTGATGACGGCTGAAATGCCAGAAACCGGTCCTAGGATGCTTGTTTCCGGTCCAGGGAAGACATGGCTTGGCAGTTCGGGCTGGACTGTTCCCATGAGGCACAGGGTCAGACTGATTTGCATATGGCCATGTCTGAACTGGGGTGGTGGAGTGAGCTAAAGAATGATGATGGATTAAACCCAGATCAGTTGACTGGGGGTGAGTGTTTGATTGGCTCAAACGTTCCGTCCATCATCCCCCTTTTGTATCGCTTTGGTCGCCCTAAGTTGGCGGGGTATGCCCAGACGTGGGTCCCTTGCTCACTTTGCCACTGGATTCAAGCAAGCCTGGCTGATGACGGCTGAAATGCCAGAAACCGGTCCTAGGATGCTTGTTTCCGGTCCAGGGAAGACATGGCTTGGCAGTTCGGGCTGGACTGTTCCCATGAGGCACAGGGTCAGACTGATTTGCATATGGCCATGTCTGAACTGGGGTGGTGGAGTGAGCTAAAGAATGATGATGGATTAAACCCAGATCAGTTGACTGGGGGTGAGTGTTTGATTGGCTCAAGCGTTCCGTCCATCATCCCCTTTTGTATCGCTTTGGTCGCCCTAAGTTGGCGGGGTATGCCCAGACGTGGGTCCCTTGCTCACTTTGCCACTGGATTCAAGCAAGCCTGGCTGATGACGGCTGAAATGCCAGAAACCGGTCCTAGGATGCTTGTTTCCGGTCCAGGGAAGACATGGCTTGGCAGTTCGGGCTGGACTGTTCCCATGAGGCACAGGGTCAGACTGATTTGCATATGGCCATGTCTGAACTGGGGTGGTGGAGTGAGCTAAAGAATGATGATGGATTAAACCCAGATCAGTTGACTGGGGGTGAGTGTTTGATTCGCTCAAACGTTCCGTCCATCATCCCTTTTTGTATCGCTTTGGTCGCCCTAAGTTGGCGGGGTATGCCCAGACGGGGGTCCCTTGCTCACTTTGCCACTGGATTCAAGCAAGCCTGGCTGATGACGGCTGAAATGCCAGAAACCGGTCCTAGGATGCTTGTTTCCGGTCCAGGGAAGACATGGCTTGGCAGTTCGGGCTGGACTGTTCCCATGAGGCACAGGGTCAGACTGATTTGCATATGGCCATGTCTGAACTGGGGTGGTGGAGTGAGCTAAAGAATGATGATGGATTAAACCCAGATCAGTTGACTGGGGGTGAGTGTTTGATTGGCTCAAACGTTCCGTCCATCATCCCTTTTGTATCACCCAAAAAGGGCATGGCAATGCACCCACCCCCCCACAGAAATGTTAGTCTTTCTGCCCCCCCTGGGGGGCAGTAGCCCCCAATATGCCCCCCCGGGGGGCAGAAAGCCCACTAGAAACCAGGGATTTTTTATTTTTTTATTGACGTTGGGGTGGGGGCTGCCCATTAAAAAAGGGCATGGCAATGCCCCCCCAGAGAAATGTCAGTCTTTCTGCCCCCCCAGGGGGCAGACGGGGGCAGTAGCCCCCAATCTGCCCCCCGGGGGGGCAGAAAGCCCACTAGAAACCAGGGATTTTTTTTATTGACGTTGGGGTGGGGGCTGCCCAAAAAGGTCATGGCAATGCCCCCCACCGGAGAAATGTCAGTCTTTCTTCCCCCCCAGGGGGCAGACAGGGGCAGAAGCCCCCATTCTGCCCCCCGGGGGGCAGAAAGCCCACTAGAAACCAGGGATTGTTTTTATTTTATTGACGTTGGGGTGGGGGCTGCCCAAAAAGGGCATGGCAATGCCCCCACCCCCCCAGAGAAATGTTAGTCTTTCTGCCCCCCCAGGGGGCAGAAGGGGGCAGGAGCCCCCAATCTGCCACCCGGGGGGGCAGAAAGCCCACTAGAAACCAGGGATTGTTTTTATTTTATTGACGTTGGGGTGGGGGCTGCCCAAAAAGGGCATGGCAATGCCCCCCAGAGAAATGTCAGTCTTTCTGCCCCCCCAGGGGGCAGACGGGGCAGTAGCCCCCAATCTGCCCCCCGGGGGGGCAGAAAGCCCACTAGAAACCAGGGATTTTTTGTTATTGACGTTGGGGTGGGGGCTGCCCAAAAATGGCATGGCAATGCCCCCCCAGAGAAATGTCAGTCTTTCTGCCCCCCCAGGGGGCAGACAGGGGCAGTAGCCCCCAATCTGCCCCCCTGGGGGGCAGAAAGCCCACTAGAAACCAGGGATTGTTTTTTTTTTATTGACGTTGGGGTGGGGGCTGCCCAAAAAGGGCATGGCAATGCCCCCACCCCCCCAGAGAAATGTTAGTCTTTCTGCCCCCCCAGGGGGCAGATGGGGTCAGTAGCCCCCGATCTGCCGCCCCCCCGGGGGGCAGAAAGCCCACTAGAAACCAGGGATTTTTTTTATTGACGTTGGGGTGGGGGCTGCCCAAAAATGGCATGGCAATGCCCCCCCCAGAGAAATGTCAGTCTTTCTGCCCCCCCAGGGGGCAGACAGGGGCAGAAGCCCCCAATCTGCCCCCCGGGGGGCAGAAAGCCCACTAGAAACCAGGGATTGTTTTTATTTTATTGACGTTGGGGTGGGGGCTGCCCAAAAAAGGCATGGCAATGCCCCCCCAGAGAAATGTCAGGCTTTCTGCCCCCCCAGTGGGCAGATGGGGGCAGTAGCCCCCAATCTGCCACCCGGAGGGCAGAAAGCCCACTAGAAACCAGGGATTGTTTTTATTTTATTGACGTTGGGGTGGGGGCTGCCCAAAAAGGGCATGGCAATGCCCCCACCCCCCCAGAGAAATGTTAGTCTTTCTGCCCCCCCAGGGGGCAGATGGGGGCAGTAGCCCCCAATCTGCCACCCGGAGGGCAGAAAGCCCACTAGAAAGCAGGGATTTTTTTTTTATTGACGTTGGGGCAGGGGCTGCCCAAAAATGGCATGGCAATGCCCCCACCCCCCCAGAGAAATGTTAGTCTTTCTGCCCCCCCCAGTGGGCAGATGGGGGCAGTAGCCCTCAATCTGCCCCCCGGGGGGGGGCAGAAAGCCCACTAGAAACCAGGGATTTTTTTATATTGACGTTGGGGTGGGTGCTGCCCAAAAATGGCATGGCAATGCCCCCACCCCCCCAGAGAAATGTCAGTCTTTCTGCCCCCCCTGGGGGGCATATGGGGGCAGCAGCCCCCATCTGCCGCCCCCCCCCCGGGGGGGCAGAAAGCCCACTAGAAACCAGGTTTTTTTTGTTTTTTTTATTGACGTTAGGGTTGGGGCTGCCCTAAATGGGCATGGCAATGCCGCCACCCCCCCAGAGAAATGTCAGTCTTTCTGCCCCCCCAGGGGGCAGAAAGCCCACTAGAAAGCAGGGATTCTTTTTTTATTGACGTTGGGGCAGGGGCTGCCCAAAAACGTCATGGCAATGCCCCCACCCCCCCAGAGAAATGTCGGTCTTTATGCCCCACCAGGGGGCAGACGGGGGCAGTAGCCCCCAATCTGCCCCGGGGGGGGGCAGAAAGCCCACTAGAAACCAGGGATTGATTTTTTTTATTGACGTTGGGGTGGGGGCTGCCCAGAATGGGCATGATAATGCCCCCACCCCAAAAACAATTACCACAGTCTTTCTGCCCCTCCCTGGAGGCATATTGGGGCAATAGCCCCTTATCTGCCTCTTGGGAGGGGCAGAAAGCCCTCTAGGCCTCAGGATTTTTTTTTTTATATTCAGGGTTGAGGTCAGCCCAGAATGGGCATGCCAATGCCCACACCTCCCCCAAAAATGCCACAGTCTTTCTGCCCCCCGAGGGGCGGATGGGGCAGTGGCCCCTGATCTGCCCCGGGGAGGCAGAAAGCCCACTAGGCACCAGCGATTACGCTGGCTTTTTTTATGCGTGGGGGTGGGGGCTGCCCAGAATGGGCATACCAATGCCCCCACCCCCCAAAAACATAGCCACAGTTCTGGAATCTGGAATCTGCGTGGATCCACAAAATTCCACCCATCCCGCATTCCCCAAAGTCTTCTGAGAAAAATGGTACCTCACTTGTGTGAGTAGGCCTAGTGCCCGCGACAGGAAACGGCCCAAAACACAACATGGACACACCACATTTTACAGTGAAAACTGACACTATTTTGCAAAGTGCCTAGCTGTAGATTTTGAACCCTAGCTCTGCCGGCACCTAGGGACACCTAGCAAACCTATATATTTTTTAAAACTAGACACCCAGGGGAATCCAGGATGGGGTGACTTGTCTGCCTCTCACCAGGTTCTGTTACCCAGAATCCCTTGCAAACCTCAAACTTAGTTTAAAAAAACACATTTTCCTCACATTTCTGTGATGGAAAGTTCTGGGATCTGCGTGGATCCACGAAATTCCACCCACCCCGCATTCCCAAAAGTCCTCCGAGAAAAATGGTACCTCACTTGTGTGGGTAGGCCTAGTGCCCGCAACAGGAAACGGCCCACAACGCAACATGGACACACCACATTTTCACAGTGAAAACGGACCCTTTTATTGCAAAGTGCCTAGCTGTAGATTTTGAACCCTAGCTCTGCCGGCACCTAGGGAAACCTAGCAAACCTATACATTTTTGAAAATTAGACACCCAGGGGAATCCAGGATGGGGTGACTTGTCTGGCTCTCACCAGGTTCTGTTACCCAGAATCCCTTGCAAACCTCAAACTTTGTCAAAAAAACACATTTCGTCACATTTCTGTGCTGGAAAGTACTGTAATCTGTGTGGATCCACAAAATTCCACCCATCCCACATTCCCCAAAGTCTTCCAAGAAAAATGGTAGCTCACTTGTGTGGGTGGGTCAAGTACCCGCGACAGGCAAGGGCCCAAAACCTATTGAGGCGACATCAAAATTACCTATCACAAAACAACCTGGTTTTGCAAGGGGGGGTCCAATGAGTTTTTGGCCCCGGGCTCGGCGGCCACCTAGGGAAACTTACCAAACCCACACATTTCTGAAAACTAGACACCCTGGGGAGTCCAGCAAGGTATGGCTTGTGTGGGTCCCCCAACATTTCCCTACCCTGAATCCCCTGCAAACCTCAAATTTTGTTGAAAAAATCTATTTTTTCTCACATTTCTGTGTGGGAAAGTTGTAGGCTCACTGGGCTGACACCAATTTCCTACCACCCAGCGTTCCCCCAGGTCTCCCGATAAAAATGGTACCTCACTTGTATGGGTAGGCATAGTGGCTGCAACAGGAAATGGCCCAAATCGTACTGTGGAGACTTCAAAATTACCATAACAAAACTATCTGGTTTTGGGGGGGGCAGCTGGGGTTTTGGCCCCGGGCTTGCCGCCATCTAGGGAAACCTACCAAACCCACACATTTCTGAAAACTAGACACCCTGGGGAGTCCAATGAGTTATGGCTTGCGTGGATCTGAAAATGTTTCCCTACCCAGAATGCCCTGCAAACCACAAATTTAGCTGAAAAAATCACATTTTCCACAAATTTGTGTGTGGAATCACCGTGGTGGCACAAATGTCCTACCCCACAGCGTTCTCCTTAGTGTCCTGAGTAAAATGATACCTCACTTGTGTGGGTGTCCAATGCAGAATTGGCTAAAAACGTATTTTTAAAAAAATGTAGCGCTTAGAATTCCCGCTGCTATACCCTTATTCCCTATGTTTTGGGCTCTTCCCAGTCACAGGCCCTTGCCCCACCCACACAAGTGAGGTATAATTTTACTCGGGAGACTGAGGGGAATGCTGTGGGGTAGGACATTTGGGCCGGCACGGTGATTCCTCCCAAAAATATGTGGAAAATGTGGTTTTTTCAGCTAAATTTGAGTTTTGCAGGGCATTCTGGGTAGGAAAACGTTGGGGGATCCATGCAAGCCATACCTCGGTGGACTCCCCCGGGTGTCTAGTTTTCAGAAATGTTTGGTAGTTTTCCAAGATGGCTGCCTAGCCCGGGGCCAAAAACCCAGGTGACCCCCTTGCAAAACCAGGTTGTTTTGTGATAGGTCATTTTGATGTCGCCTCAATACATTTTGGGCCCTTGCCTGTCGCGGGTACTTGACCCACCCACGCGAGTGAGGTATCATTTTTATCGGGAGACCTGGGGGAACGCTGGGGGGTAGGACATTTTTGGATCCACGTAGATTCCAGAATTTTCCCACACAGAAATTCGAGAAAAAGGTGATTTGTTCAGCTAAATTTGAGGTTTGCAGGGCATTCTGGGTAGGAAAACGTTGGGGGACCCACGCAAGCCATGCCTCACTGGACTCCTCCAGGTGTCTAGTTTTCAGAAATGTGTGGGTTTGGTAGTTTTCCAAGATGGCCGCCGAGCCCGGGGCCAAAAACCCAGGTGACCCCCTTGCAAAACCAGGTTGTTTTGTGATAGGTCATTTTGATGTCTCCTCAATACGTTTTGGGCCCTTGCCTGTCACGGGTACTTGACCCACCCATGCGAGTGAGGTATCATTTTTATCGGGAGACCTGGGGGAATGCTGTGTAGAAGGAAATTTGTGGATCCACGCAGATTCCAGACCTTTCCCACACAGAAATGTGAGGAAAAAAGTGATTTTTTCAGCTAAATTTGAGGTTTGCAGGGCATTTTCGGTAGGAAAACGTTGGGGGACCCACGCAAGCCATACCTCGCTGGACCCCCCATGGTGTCTAGTTTTCAGAAATGTGTGGGTTTGGTAGTTTTCCAAGATGGCCGCTGAGCCCGGGGCCAAAAACCCAGGTGACCCCCTTGCAAAACCAGGTTGTTTTGTGATAGGTCATTTTGATGTCTCCTCAATACGTTTTGGGCCCTTGCCTGTCGCGGGTACTTGACCCACCCATGCGAGTGAGGTATAATTTTTATCGAGAGACCTGGGGGATCGCTGGGTGGTAGGAAATTTGTGGCTCCACATGGATTCCAGAACTTTCCCACACAGAAATTTGAGAAAAAAGTTATTATTTCAGCTAATTTTGAGGTTTGCAGGGCATTCTGGGTAGGAAAACGTTGGGGGACCCACGCAAGCCATACCTCGCTGGACTCCCCCGGGTGTCTAGTTTTCAGAAATGTGTGGGTTTGGTAGTTTTCTAAGATGGCCGCCGAGCCTGGGGCCAAAAACCCATGTGACCCCCTTGCAAAACCAGGTTGTTTTGTGATAGGTCATTTTGATGTCGCCTCAATACATTTTGGGCCCTTGCCTGTCGCGGGTACTTGACCCACCCACGCGAGTGAGGTATCATTTTTATCGGGAGACCTGGGGGAACGCTGGGGGGTAGGACATTTTTGGATTCACGAAGATTCCAGAACTTTCCCACACAGAAATTTGAGAAAAAAGTGATTTGTTCAGCTAAATTTGAGGTTTGCAGGGGATTCTCGGTAGGGAAATGTTGGGGGACCCATGCAAGCCATACCTTGCTGGACTCCCCAGGGTGTCTAGTTTTCAGAAATGTGTGGGTTTGGTAGGTTTCCCTAGATGGCCGCCGAGCCCGGGGCCAAAAACTCATGGGACCCCCCTTGCAAAACCAGGTTGTTTTGTGATAGGTAATTTTGAAGTCGCCTCAATAGGTTTTGGGCCCTTGCCTGTCGCAGGTACTTGACCCACCCACACAAGTGAGGTACCATGTTTCTCAGAAGACTTTGGGGAAAGCGGGCTGGGTGGAATTTTGTGGATCCACACAGATTCCAGAACTTTCCACCACAGAAATGTGAGGAAAATGTGTTTTTTTGACAAATTTTGTGGTTTGCAAGGGATTCTGGGTAACAGAACTTGGTGAGAGCCAGACAAGTCACCCCATCCTGGATTTCCCTGGGTGTCTAGTTTTCCAAAATGTATAGGTTTGCTAGGTTTCCCTAGGTGCCGGCAGAGCTAGGGTTCAAAATCTTCAGCTATGCACTTTGCAAAAAAAAGGGTCCGTTTTCACAGTGAAAATGTGTTGTGTCCACGCTGCGTTTTGGGCCTTTTCTTGTCGCGGGCTCTAGGCCTACCCACACAAGTGAGGTACCATTTTTCTTGGAAGACTTTGGGGAATGTGAGGTGGTTGGAATTTTGTGGATCCACGCAGATTCCAGAACTTTCCACCACAGAAATGTGAGGAAAATGTGTTTTTGGGACAAATTTTGAGGTTTGCAAGGGATTCTGGGTAACAGAACCTAGTGAGAGCCAGACAAGTCACCCCATCCTGGATTCCCCTGGGTGTCTAGTTTTCAAAAATGTATAGGTTTGCTAGGTTTCCATAAGTGCCGGCAGAGCTAGGGTTCAAAATTTACAGCTAGGCACTTTGCAAAATAGTTTCAGTTTTCACTGTAAAATGTGGTGTGTCCACGTCGCGTTTTGGGACGTTTCCTGTCGCGGGCACTAGGCCTAGCCGCACAAGTGAGGTACCATTTTTCTCGGAAGACTTTGGGGAACCCGGCGTGGGGGGAATGTTGTGGGTCCACGCAGATTCCAGAACTTTTCACCACAGAAATGTGAGGAAAATGTGGGGTTTTTTTACAAATTTTTAGGTTTGCATGGGATTCTGGGTAATAGAACCTGGTGAGAGCCAGTCAAGTCACCCTATCCTGGATTCCCCTGGGTGTCTAGTTTTAAAAAATGTATAGGTTTGCTAGGTTTCCCTAGGTGCTGGCAGAGCTAAGGTTCAAAATCTACAGCTAGGCACTTTGCAAAAAAAGGGTCCGTTTTCACTGTGAAAATGTGGTGTGTCCACGTTGCGTTTTGGGCCGTTTCGTGTCACGGGAACTAGGCCTACCCACACAAGTGAGGGACCATCTTTCTCGGAAGACTTTTGGGAACGCGGGGTGGGGGGAATTTTGTGGATCCACGCAGATTCCAGAACTTTCCACCACAGAAATGTGAGGTAAATTTGTTTTTTTGGACAAATGTTTAGGTTTGCAAGAGATTCTGGGTAATAGAACCTGGTGAAAGCCAGTCAAGTCACCCCATCCTGGATTCCCCTGGGTGTCTAATTTTCAAAAATGTATAGGTCTGCTTGGTTTCCCAAGGTGCCGGCAGAGCTCGGGTTCAAAATTTACAGCTAGGCACTTTACAAAAAAAGGGTCAGTTTTTACTGTAAAAATGTTGTTTGTCCACGTTGCGTTTTGGGGTGTTTCCTGTTGCGGGCACTAGGCCTACTCACACAAGTGAGGTACCATTTTTATCGGGAGACTTAGGGTAACACAGAATTGTAGAGCAACTGTTATTACCTATTGACTTTCGATGCATTTCTGCCTTCTAAATGAAAGACAATGTATAAAAAAGAAGTCATTTTGAAAAATGACCTATAATTCTCATGCTAGTATGGGTACTCACAATTTCGGAAATGTGCAAATATCTACTGTTTCTAAACTCTAAATTTTGTTCCAATTTCAGAAATACATAGGTGTCTTTCATACCGATTTTTCCATGTATATATTTTCCCAAATTAATTGCTATATACCCGGTACATAATAAAAAACCATTGCAAGACGCTGCTCAGTTATTGGCTCTGGGTTCGTCGGGTTCTTGGTGAAGCTACAAGTCCTATATATCCCCACAACCAGAAAGGTCCAGCGGATGTAATGGTACATTGCTGTCAAATAGCTGTCATAATTAGAAGAAGTTACAAGTGAAAACGTTGACACAAATGGCTGTTTTTTTCAACTAATTTTCAATTTTTCCTATATTCAACGGTTAGTTTCTATAAAGAAACTTTGAAGGAGCTACACAAATTACCCCTTGCTGAATTCAGAATTTTGTCTACGTTTCTAAAATGTATAGCTTTCCAGGATCCATTATTGCGTTCATACCCATTTCTACCATTAACTGGAAAGAGGTTGAAAGCACAAACAAATAGCAAAAATAGGCTATGTCCCAGAAAAATGACAAAACTGTGTAAAAAATGTTGGTTTTCTGACAAAAGTCTGCTTGTCCCTGAAAGCTAGGAAGATGGTGATTTCAGCACCACAACCCCTTTTTGATACCATTTGCAGGGGAAAAACAGACTCTTTCATCTGTAGCCCTTTTTTCCCCCAAAAAAAATTACCTGTATTTTGGCTAATTTCTGGGTCCCCTCCAGGGGAATCCACAAACCCTGGGTACCTTTAGAATCCCCATGATGTTGAAAAAAAAGGACACAAATTTGGCGTGGATACCTTATGTGGTCAAAAAGTTACAGGGACCTAAGCGCGAACTACCCCAAATAGCCCAAAAAAGGCTTAGCATAGGGGGGGTAAGGCCTAGCAGCGAAGGGGTTAAATGTGTGTAGTATTTGGCTGGCAGCCTTTAAAATAGCAGGGAAACTTGCTAATTTCCAGGCCACTGGCTAAATAATAGAGATAATGCACTGCTTGGCTGGCGGTCATGCAAATAGCAGAAGAATGTCACTATTTACCAGACCGCTGGCTAAATAATAGAAATTTCTGCACTGTTTGGCCAGTTGACATGCTACTAACAAGGAAACATCCCTACTCACTTGCCCACTGGCAGGCAAGCAAACAGCAAAGAAACTTCACTCATTACCCGGCTGCTGGCAAAACAGCAGACATTTTGTACAATGACCAGCACCCATGCAAATACCCAATAAACATAAATATTTTTCCAGCTTCTGGTTAAATAGCAGATATTATATAATATTTCACTGGTAGCCTGGCAAATAGCAAAAAAAAACAATATTTACCTGAATGCTGGCTAAATAGCAGACATGTACTGTTTGGCTGGTGGTCTTGCAAATAGAAAATAAACTTTATTATTCACCTGGTGGTTTGCTAAATAGCAGACAGTATGCACAACTTGGCCAGTAGCTGTGCAAATAGCAGAGCAACTTCCCTATTTACCTGGCTGGTGCCTGCACAACTTCAGTTTTGTGTTATTATGATGTACACAGATTTCAATAGGTACTTACCACCGGGTATAACTGCAAACAAGGAGTAAATATAATTGACATCCATCTCCTTATGAAAGTTAGAGTCCTGATGTTTTATTATTTCATTCCAAATTGTGGTTGCAAATTGCACACATGCTTTTTGCAAATGGAATAGTATTCTACAAGCCAACCTATGAACTATTAGATCAGTTCACAAAATGTTTAATCACAGCGGGTTCCCGAATGACCTGATCAATTAATATTTATAAGGCAGGGGGCAATTTGCATCCCTGTGTGAGTTACTGTAATCACAGGAATGGTGGCCTGCAAGGGACAACACACCACCATCCCTCTGACTGCATTCCAAAATGGAAAACTCTTTTTAAAAAAAAAAAAAGCAGCCCATTTTCCCTAAAGGAACTAGCGCTGGTTTCAAAACACAAAGCTTTCCATTTTGAAAAACCTATTCCCCTATGGTTGCCAGCATGATTCCCAAAAGGAAAGTGCTGCTAAGAAGACCCTTCCCCTTTGCAAAATTAGTTACCACCCCAAATCAGGGATTGTTAGCTCATCAATGGTTTGTGACAGCAATTGCAGTTGTAAACTGTCAATAAATTCCTGGAAATGGAAATGGGAGGGGGAAACCCCTTTCATGACCCCTCCAATTTGCACGTCAGAAAAGATCATAAACATCTTTTTATGAGTTGAAATAATTTTCCAACTCTTAAAAGGGATTTTGTGCAAAATGACAAGGACTTTTGTGGTCACAAATCCTGTGGTTTTGAGACATGAGGACCTCAGTGCTACAACTGACTTAGATGCAAACCCTAACTTATAGGTAGGCCTGGGCAAAATATTAATTACACTCAAAGTAATTTCAATACCTCTGCATTACTCTTGGGATGCAAAATTGCTGCAAATTACACAATTACACCCATTTGCGTAATTAAGAGTAATCTGGGACAAACATCCTACTACAGGAGCACAGGAAGAATGAATTTAGCGAGCACGATTGGCTGCTGGCTTCTGCTGTTCCTGTTCTGTTGCATTTAGCACTATTTTCTTAGCACAAAATGCATCCTCTGGTCTATTCTGTAAGTGAGGGTGTATTTTGTGCTACGAAATTAGCTCTAAATGCTGGATTGTGCTTCTCGCGTAATTTTGCTTTAATTCTGCTTTAATTCTATGTAATTACGCACAGAAAATTACGGAAGTTACGCCCACCCCTACTTATAGGTCTGAAGGTCAAAAAGGTATGAATGTTTCTAAGTTATTTTGGCAGACTTGGCACAGAATGCCACTCCATTGCACAATGGGCCAAGACACAGAGGCTTGTAAGGCCCTTTATGGTGCTGAATCGTGCTCCAGAGATGCTCCTACTCCATTTAGTTTCCCTGCAGCGGTGGCTAATTATAAAGATGATTAGATCCTTTGCAAGACTAGTTGAAGCTGTTTACCCTTCTACAGCTACATACTCACTCTTACTCACATAGCCATTGGAAGCTACCAGGGCCATAGGTAATATTACGAAAAGGCTCTATGCTATCTGAACACCTCTTTCTCCAGCAGACCAGTGCATTCTGGAATTATTAATTCTGGTTCAGCTCAATTTAACGAATCAGACTAAAACACCAGAAAATAATGATTTCTAAAAGCAAAGACTAGAACAGTGGCATAATGCCCTCTGATATTTAGGGTGATCTTATGAAAGCAGAAACAATTGCATAGGGCCCCTTATAAAGTGACCAACAGAGTATGATTGGGAGGCTTCATTACAATCTCATGATGGAAGAAATAAAAACTATGGGCCTGATTTAGAGTTTGTGGGGTCAAGTTTCCTCCACCAGGATGGCTGAGGACAATACCTCTGCCATTCTGAAGGAAATGCCTGCCAAATTAAGGGTTGTCCATCGGCCCAGTAGATAGCTCTCTACATTGACAGGATCTGCTGTCATGGTAGTTCCTGTCTATGTTGGAAACGTTTGATAGACAATACCATCAGACATGATGGCGGGCCAGCTGGCCGTCAATCCTTTCAAATGTTTTCTGTTTTTCAAAAACAAACTCCAAAAGTAGGAGTTTGTGTTTGCAAAACAAAAAACTAATAGCCCTCACATGCTTTGAGTTTTCTCCCCGTGTGTTGGGGTCATTATTGTTTTCCTGTTCCTTACAACCAGATTTTAACCTGAATAGAGTGGACTGTGTAAAGTCCATCCTCGGCGGACCCCTACTCTGTCAGGCTGCCAGAGGAAGTGTTCCGTCAAGGAGCCACGAGCAAAGGAATGAGATTATAAGCAATTGTACTGACTGTCATTGGAATATGAATGAATATTTCGAGTAAATCAGACAAAGACATAAAGGCATCAAAGACACAGAAGAAAAGAAACTCACAGAGAAAATTTCTTCATTGGCTTAATTATAAATGTTGTAAGAAATAAATCACTGAATAAACAGAGACAGTTACTTGCATTCTTGTGAACGTGGGATCGATCATTTCACAGTTCCAAATTTACACTCATTTTCCAGACACAGGATGGTGATTCTCTTTTAAATGGCAGTTTCTGGCTGTAGGTAAGAGACAGCCTTCTTGCTAGGTTACGGCTCACACAGAAGTAGCGGTAGTGCTGGATCCAAGCAGGAGTATCCAAAACAAGGAAACAATGAAGGATGGGATTTCAGCACCTAGCTGTCTTCACCCTTCCTGAGCAGTCTTTAAGCACAGACAAAAGTCCAGCCCTGCCTAGAATCTTTGTCACCTTTAGCAAGAAAAACCTCTGACCTAGCCCGTACTCCTAACATCTACCCTGTGTTATCACTCAGAAAGGACTAGTCAACAGCTTTTTGCTAAGAAGGGCCTCACAGAATTACTGTGGGTAAATTTTACTCCATCCTCCTTCACTTCAATTCTGGGTTGTCCCCCTCGATCCACACAGATGCAGTCAATACACTTTCACGGTGTAGGGAAGCTGCATCTACTCCCCATCACATCTTGTAAAATGCATGTCACTGGTCCATGCACTTAGACTTTCACCGGACAGGGAGTCTTACTACTACACACTTGCTACATAGCTACCACACATACAAACACATAGAATGTCAACTCAAAGGTCTAGGAATCACACCGACTATTATACCAGTCAAGACTGGCTTCTTTGCTGGCCTTCCAAATACCTCTGCCACATATGTATCAACACCACCCTTCATCTAGCCCTTAGCGTTTCACAGATCACTAGTCTGCTGCTGAAGCTATCACTGCTGGCCTTGGTTCCCATGCTATCACAGCTGGTAATCAGAGCCTTTTGTTACTCAAAATTCCTCTTTAGGCTATCTGTGACCATGTATGTGGAGCCTTCTTAACCCCCCCCTGTTCCACTTATCTGGACCTTCTCATGATCCTGAGCTCCTGTTTGATGATTGCCATAGCCCTTTGCCCTCCCCCCTTTGTTAGCCAACAACCATTTTTGCTGTCTTCAGTTATCTGAATTTATCATACCTTTCTGTCATTCTTCACAGACCACACTCCTTTTCACCTGCCTACCTTTAGACCCCTCTGCCAGGTTTCAATCCCCCTGCCACCAGTTCCACCCTCAGAGTACTGTACCAGCATTAAACTGTGCCTACTATCATTCAGAAGAGTCAGAGTAAAACAGTCCTGGCTTTTTTATTCCCTTCGCATGCTCTGATTTTTCAGCAAATACTTACCAGTTTTATATGTGGGCTAAACAAGGTAGAGGTTCCTGGGGGTAGACAGCATATGAAGCATGAATAATAATCATATACAAAAAGGATAGTTTAATACAGGCGGCGTAGAATCACATAGGTGTCCTTCAGCTCCCAGTCTTCTTCCTTCTCCTCCTTTTGTGCCTTTCTACCATTGGTCCTACTCCTGATCCTGTTCCAAGTGCTTCTCTTCTGGGTTAGTTTGTGCCCCCTGATCCTTATCCTGGCCCTGGTCCAAGTAGTTCCAGTCACCCTGATACTGGTTTCCTGAATCTGGAGCTCCTGGTTCTAGTCCTTCCTGACCCTCACCTCCCTGGCCCTGCTCCCAGTCCTTCTTTGAATTAGCGCCTCCTTCGTCTTCTGATGCTGGTACTACTGATCCTCACCCTTATTCTGCTGGTCTGCCGGGACCTACTCCACCTAACCCTGTTGTCCTGGTTCACCTAGATATGGCACTCCTAGGGCCAGATGTACGACCCTTTAATTTAGCGCTTCGCAATTTGCGACACATTGCGAGTCGCAAATTGCGAGGTGCTAAATGATATGTATAACAGTGTGTTTACACAGTTTTGCAATTCCCAATGGGCAATTTGCGAGCCCATTGTGAATGCCAGCCCTCCCAGGGATGGTGGCCTGCTGGGCTAAGCAGACCACCATGTCTGGGACTGCTTTTTAATAAAGCAGCTTTTTTTCTTCAAATGCAGCCCGTTTTCCTTAAAGGAAAACGGGATGCATTTAAAAAAAAAAAAATTAAGCGTTTTCGTTTCATTTTTTAAGGGCAGGCAGTGGTCCCTGCTCATCGAATTCCTAATGCTTCAGTTTCTGGCCCTGCTGGTCCTTTTGCTCCACTAGGCCAATTGTATCCTGGTCCTCTTAGACCTTGCCCTCTTAGCTTTTATCTTCCTGGTTTGGATTATTCTGGTCTTCCTGGCCCTGTCCCTTGTCATCATGGTTGTTCTGGCACTGCCCCCAATGGTCCAGGCCCTCTTGGTCCTGGTTTTCTTTCTCTAGGTCCTTCTGAGCCGCATCATTTGTGTCCTGGTCAACCTGGACCTTCAGGTATAGTCCTCTTAGTCTTCCTGGCTCTGTATGTTCTAGCCCTCCTGATCTTCCTGTCTCTGGTCCTGCCAGCCCCAAGTCCTGGTCTTTCTATTCCACATGGTATTCTGGGCCCTGGGCTCATTTCTGGTCCTATTGCTGATCCTTCTAATGCTCTTTGCTCTGGTCCTACCCCTCTTGGCTCTGGACCTAGTGTTATCCTTGGTACTGCCCCGGCCCCATCTTCAAAGCTTATTCTGGATTCCCTGATCCTATTGGCCATAGTCATTATACTACGAATCGTTCTAGTCTTTCAGGATCTGAACCTTATCCTCCAGCTACTTGTCCTTGTGCAGAATACCAACTGATCATTGGATCATTGTACTCCTTGCTCTGATTGTCCTCATCTTCCTGGCAATCTTGTTCCTAGCCCTGTGGCCTAGACTGCCAGGTTGTGGGCATCCCGGTCCTATTCTCTCTGGTCAAGAACCTCCTTTTCCTCCTCACCACGGTCCTCCTGCAACTGGCACTCATGGTCCTGATTCTTTTTGCCCTGAACTTCCTGGTCCCCCTAGTCCTTTGTTTCCTGGTCATTTTAGAACCTTTCCTTCTGGCTCTGGTTGTCTCTGTGCTTGGTTTCACCTCTCTGGTTGACCTGGCCTTGGTAGTGCTATTCTTGTTTTTCATGGTCCGTGTCCGTCTTGAGATTATGTGCCCATTGGCCCTGATCCTCTTTGTTCTGGTACTTATAGTTTGGTTTCTCCTGGGCCTAGTTCTCATGGACCTGGTTCACCAACCATCCTAGCCTTGGTCTCCTCGGTCCTGGTCAGCCTAGTCCTTCTAGTCCTATTGTGCTTGTTATCATAAACCTTGCCTTTTAGCCTACCTGGCCGTTCTTGGCTCATCCAGTCTTGGCAAATCTGGCTCTGTTCTGGACTTCTTTGCCCTAGTGACGTTGTCCTGGGTCTTTCACCCTGAACCCCTTAGCCCTCGCACCGCAGGTCCTGATCCATCTGGCTCTTATGTCCTGGTCCTCTTAGTCTTTGTCCTCCTGGTTTCGGTTGTGTTGGGCCTCCATGATCTGTTTCATGTCCTCTTAGTCCTACTGGTACTTCAACCATTGATCCTGGCTCTCTTGATACAGCTTCTCCTTGTTCGGGTCCTCCTGAGCCTGGTCATTTTGGTCTTGATTCTCCTGGCCAGCACTGTCCAGTTCCCTTGCTCTGCCCCACTTGGTAATCCAAGGCCTGGTCCACTAAGTCCTGATCTTTCTGGCTCTCTTAGAGCTGTTTCCAGGCCTCCTGGTCATAATCATTTAATTTCACCTAGTCCTCCTTGCTCTGGTCTTCTAGGTGCACTTGACATTGGTCCCGTTGGTCTTCCTAATCCCTGCCCTGCTAATCCTGGTTTTCTGGTACCACTGGTCATTGCTCTCCAGGTCCTGATCTTCTTAGCCCTCTTCAATATGCTCCTGATCCTCCTGGCCCTAGTCCTCTTGCTCATTGCCCTCACGGTTCTGCAGTAACTTATACTGGCCCACCACATATCTTCCTAGACTTTCTTAGTTCTGATGTTCCTTGACATCCGTTCATGCTAGCCTTAGAACTTCCTGGCCCTGTCCTTACTGGTCTGTCTGGTCATCAGTTCCATGTACCCCGGCAGGCTCCCGGCTCTCGACCTTTTCATCCTCTCCATACAATTTCTCACCCATCAGTCCTCCTTGTCCTGCTCCCTTGGTGTATCTATTCTCCTGGTTTGCCTGTTGATAATCCTTCTGCTCCTGGTTCTCCTGGTCCAGGTAGTCCTGGTCTTAGTTCTGCTACTCCTTTGTTTGGGTGCTGGTCCTACTGGCCTTGGTTTCCCTAGCCCTTCTAGACCCCGGTCCTCCTGCCCCATCCTAGTCCTACCAGTCCTGCTGGTCTTCTAGTTTTACTGTTCCAACTTGTTCTTGTCCATCTGACCCTGGTCCCCTATATAATGGCCCTCCTAGTATTGGTCCTCCTGGGTCTGGCCTTCCTCATCCCTCTGACACTGGTCCTCCTAATTCTCATTTTGCAAGTCACCCTGGTACATGTAGACCTTTTCACCTTGGTTTAGGATCCCCCTGGGTCCTACCCTCCTGGACCTTCTGGTCCTGGTACCACCAGGTGTATACTTTCTGGTCCTTTATATCCCCCTGGTCATTCTAATACAGGGTCTCCAGGTCCTGCTAGCCATGTTTCTTTCTGATCATGGTCTTGCCGGTCCTGATTAATTCGCTTCTGACCTCTTGGTCCTACTTGATCTGACCTCTGTGGTCTCGGCTCGCTTTTGTTTTTGGTTGAGTTTTATATAGCGCAAACTAGATCCAAAAATACCAGGTATCAGAGCGCTTTACATGAACACCAGTTTCGTTACACAAGGACACATTCATTTTTATTTTTTGTTAGGCACGGGGAGATTAAGTGATTTGCCCAGAATCACAGGATGGTGAGCGTCATTGCTGAGACTTGAACCCAGTTCCCCAGCTTCGAGGTCGACCGCTCTAGCCGTAAGGTTACATCCCCTCCCCTTATTCCCTCATCACTGGCCCTTCTTTCTATTGGTCTCCTGCTACTGGATCTCTTTCATCTGTCTACCTTGGACTGCTACTCCTGGCACTAGTCATACTCACCCCCCTGGTCCTTGCACTCGGGCTCCCCTAGCCCTCATCATCATAATGGTTCAGCGCCTTCTGTTCCTTTTACCCCTGGTCCTTCTGTTCCTTCAGGCCTAAGTCTGCTGGGTTCAGATCCCTCTGTTTCACATCCTCCCACCCCATGCCCCAATCCTTTTCACTCTGGTACCTCAAGTCATATATATATTTTTCCTGTTCCTCATTGTATATTTGCTCCTGGTCCCCTCTGGCATTGGTAAACCAGATCCTCGCAAATCACATCTCTCCGGGCCTTGTTCTTCTTGTCCTGGTCTTTGTGACTTTGCTCATCTTGCCTGCCTCATGGTCCATCTCCTGGTCCTTATTCTCCTACTTGGCATCATTCTCTCTCTTCTTACTGGTCCTACTCCTTCCTTCCACGGCCCCCCTCCAGCATGACTTTAGTCAGGTACTGTTTCCAAGCTTCTCAATATGATTTTCTTGTTTTTTGCTTCCAGATTTCTTTTGCCGAGACAGCATTGTCAAGGAGAGAAATGAGGGCTCAGAAAAGACAAGCCTGTCTCCACTTAAACCACTGCTTAACATGTTAAAAATCAAAACTACCAGTCCAAAGATGCATTGCGCAGGTGTCAGAGTGGCTGAAGGGGTCACTCATGGCATGGGACCAATAAACTCATATAACTACACCCATTATGCTGGGTGAATAGCTCTGTTTATTCACAAGTGGAAAAGTGAACTCCTCCCATGATTTACCCTAATGCATTACTTACCTGTCTCCTGTTTTCACTTCCCCATTCCCCAGGAGCCCCATTACTGTGTGTCACTCAATTTTCCTCCTGCAAGAATCCCAAATCACTGTGCCCTCAAACACCAATTGTCTACTGCATGTGTCCCTCCCTCTGGGGCCCAAATACCACTTATTTGTCTGCATTCCCTGTTCGCTGATGCTTGTCGACTGCTGCTGTGCTGCCAGGTTTGAAATAGTAAGCAAGCACAATACCCCTTAAAAAGAAGCGTAAAGCTGGAACAAGGCCTTTCACAAGAGGCCCAAAAGGAGCCTAGACCTCAGAAGTAATCAAAAAGAGTAGCACAAACATTAAAAAAAATTATTCTCAGAGTGAATAAAACATTTGTGTAACAAGCTTTAAAACCATACTCATTATTCTTAGCAGACAGCCAAATACTGCAGCACAAATTATCCGTGTGCCATATCCTGAAGCTCCTGAAACAGAAGTTTGATTCCTACACTACTTATTTAAATATTAAAATGACTTAAATGTTATATTCAAAATTGACTTTATTGCATTTTCATCTGTAAACAGCTTAGCTCAATTCATGCACTTACCTTTGCACAAACTATTGTACAATTGTATATACACCTACTTTCAAATGCCTCACACATTTTGCAACCCCATTACAAGATGTCCACCACCCTACCATTGCATGTAGTCCCTTTTTTCTTCATGGCCTGCTAAATAAAAGATCTTCTTCACACTATTTATCCAGCCACCAGTTAAATTTTACTTAATCTCTGCTATTTAGCCTGTGCCCGGATAAACAGCAGAGATGATGCACTATTTTGCCGGCCACTGGGTAAATAGCAAATAATATGTACTATTTGGCTCATGGCCAGGTAAATAGCCACTCCCTATTTTTGCATATTGATATTATTGTATATATGATATTCTGGTAGTTCACCAATGCCAATGTCATTCAGCATGGGCTTTGCTGAGATAGCAAAGGAGAAGTTCTTCAGGTTTGAACCCGATTTATAGTATCAAATAGGCAGCAGGTCCAAATAGAGTACATTTGCCTAGTTGTTTTTATTCCTTTCGACTACCATCAAATTATATGGCGTCGATATAGTGATAACATTTTGGTGATATGCAGAGGTGGAAAAATGGAAATGATCAAATTCAAGGAATAGATTAATGAACAAATACCTGCCTTAGTTTTACAAACACGAGTAGAACAAACTTACTATCCCTTGACCCCCTTATGACTGAAACTAATGGAACACTGTCCTCTGAGGTCTATATTAAACTCACTGATCACAATGCCCTTTTGAGGTTTGACAGTCAGCATGGAAGATCCCTAGGAGACAACGTCCCATATTGCCAATATTTGTAAATTACTTGGAATTGCTCTGAGACCAGAAGAGTTGGCAACCAAGCTGATCTACAAACAAGCAGATCAATGTCAAGAAATTACCCAAAAGAATACTACACTAAGCTAAAAAAGGGCATGTAACAATAAAAAGGATTCTCTTTTGGAAATTCAAACAAAAGAACCTTCAGTGAGAATCATATGCATCACCACATTTGAACTTATTTCCATATACATAAAGAAACTATTGAATAAACATTGGTGAATCCTTTGTACAAGATTACTAAAATACGTGAAACCATTGTTCAATTTTGAAAGAAGTAAAAGGTTCTGAAATTATTTGATACACATCAGGCTAAGAAAAACAACAAGGAGCAACTCAAACCACATTGTGAATCCTGTCATCAGCCAATACCAACTAGGTGATTGTGGGGTCAGCAATTTCAAAGCGGCAAAAAACAAGCAGATCTGGAGTCATGCACTCTGTGGGAACTAAGGAAACACCAATTATAACAGGGGCTATATGTTATATTTCTATACCTGTGCTTTCAATCCCTGTTTTGTAGGTATGACCACAAGAAAGGGGAGGACATGTATAATTGTATAATCAAACATAGAAGCGACATCAAGTGCAAACATGCAACCAACAACTTGACAGCCCACTTTTATTGAACAGGGACAAATTGAAGGCAACATGTGCCACCACCAAAGTGATAGTCCTCTTTTTTCAACAGGGACAAAATGAAGACAACATAAATCAGACTATTATATAGAAATGGTAAAGATTTCAAAAGGCTTGGCAGCATAATATTTTAGAAGGGACACCAGTGGATTTTTAAATTAGGGACAAACATACAATATCTTCAATGATGTTGCAGCCTAACATTTGTTGTAATGTGAGGTCTTAAATCGGGATCTAATTTCTCTCTACCCCTCTCTCATTTTCAAACATATAGGGCCTAATTAGAATGTCGGTCGGAAAGCCCCAACTGCCGTATTACGATTACAGCGGTCGGAATTCAAACCGACCAGTCACTCCGGCTGGCTTTCGGCGGGCTCAAGGAGCCCGTCGGCCAATCGGAAACCAAACGTAATCCCTTACGGGACTTTTCCGCTGTTGGGATTATGATGTCGGTTTCCGACAGGCTTTCCATGTCGGGCCTTCCGACATGGAAAGCCTGTCGGAAAGCGACTTTGGGGGACTCCCTCTCTCCGCGCCCTCTGTTTGGGGGCCGAGTGGGCACCTATGTTCCCCCCCCTGTAAATCCCTGCACTGTGTGGCAGGCACTATGAGGTGCCTGCCACACAGTGCAGGGATTTACAGTGACTCCCATTTCTCTATGGGAGCTTGTGCTGCGGCCGGTTTACGACCGCCGCACAAGCTCCCATAGGGAAATGGGAGTCTGCGACTGCACCATATGTGGTCGCATCGTAATTGCTGTTTCAGACCACTGGTTGGCCTCGCAACCGCAGGAATGTCAGTCGGAGGAAACTCCAACCGACATCCTAATCAGCCCCTTAATGGATATTTTTTATCATTCTAATCATAGGATGGTATGTCACTACAACATTGCAGAAGAATGGTTTTCATATTGTTCCTTTAAAAGTTCAACTGAATCAGAAGAAACACATTTATTCATATAGGAAATATATTGTTTATAGAATAAAACCCACACCACTGACAGGGTTTTTAGCTTTCTAATTTTAATAGGGAATGCTATTTCATTGGCACAACAAGGTGTTTTCACATGTCCTCCTTAACAAGTTCAGAGAAGACAAAATAACACACATATTTGTTTTGCAATGAACAGTACAAGGTGCAACTGTCAGAACACAAATGAAAACAAAGATGTATGTATTATGCTCTGGAGCTCCAAAAGAATTTCCCATGACATCCACTTCCTTATTTAGGGAATGGACGGCCAATGAATGAAAGCGTTTATGGTATTAGAAGTAATAAAACAACTGTAAAACAACTGTATAATAAATAATTAAATAATTAAAAATGAGAAAAAACAGATAGATGATAAATTAAATTCCATCCTTCTAACACAAAAAGAGAAATAAGAAAAGACAGCAATTTAAAATTCCAAAATTGGCATTAGCAAACGTTTTGATAACTAATCTGGTTTAAAAGGCAGTATGTAAGATATAAGAATATTGTTATTCTACCTTTTGCTTAGCAGTTCTGTTTAAAAAACATAGCATTGTGGCTTTCTTTATTTTTTGTATCTTGTTAGCAATAAACATAGGCTTTCTGCAACACAAGGAGTGCTAAGCAAATACACATAATGTGCACAATAGTTTCATTCTTGTAATTAAAAAGTCGGCAAGCTTTTGTGGGCAGACAGTTTAAGTTCCACGCTCCTTTTAACTGCGCTAGGGGAATATAAAACAAATGAAAACGTCAGAACTAACTTTTCGGCGTGCCCTGAAAACCTGGTTCTTCACCAGCATCTAGTTTTCCTCTTTTGTGCCTGTCTTCTGCCGTCTGCCTCAGTGCCGGGGCACCCCGTTGGGGGTAGCTGTGCGCTCTACAATCTCCTTAATAATAATTAATAAATAAATAAGAACTTGAGTTTACAAGACAGTGCCAAGATTGATAAAAGGTACCCCTGAGTTGCGTGTGAATAAGAATCCATTGTATAGTTAGAAAACATATATGATATAATTTTCCCTCCCACCAACACACATCTGAGTGATTATGCATGAGTAATCTACCTACTGTACATGCATCGTTCAGATAAGCATATCTGAGAACCATGTTGACTTCCTAGTTGGATAGTCACATGATCACAGGCGCGAACTACCCTTCCCGATACGCTTTTCGGGTCGCGCTACATGTGATGCGTTTAGCATACGCGGTTGGGGCAGTCACGTGAGATGCAAGAGGGCTGGGTCGTTACCGCCAGTTACGTGCCGAAATGACCTTTAAATACGTCTTCTCCCAGCCTGACAGTTGCGAACAGCCTGGGGACCCACAGCTATTAGGTTGTTCGGCGGGGCAGGACTCTTGATGCCGTAAGTAATGCAGTCACTCGCAACTGATTACAGGTACGTGTTAGTGAGTCTTTGATCCGCCAATACCATTCCCTGTCAGTAATGTTTTCGGTGGCCTGTTTTTCTATTTTTGTTTCCCCTTCACACAACATTAATCCCGATGGGGTCAATACCACACACTTTACGATAGTGTATGACTACAGAGCTACCCCTATCCGAGTGTGGTCTCCCGTGAGACACGCCTCCTCTCAAATTGGGGTAAGATATTAAGGTGAATGAATGTATGTGTGTACACCGAGTGGTTGTGTATAATCAGCAGTTTGAGACGAGTGACACTGGGTGCTTCACAATGATTGTTTGATCACTCTAAGGTGGATACGGATAGTATATGACAGATGTCGCCACATCACTAGCTGTAGCCACCTAGAGAAGTGTTTTATATTTCTTACAACTGATCCCGCACACACCGAATGGGTATGCTGGTTGACATGTTGTTATGACCCACCTGCGTGAATCTCATAGGTATCTCATGAAGCACATCACACATGGGAAGAAAAAACTTCACAGCGTGTGTCATTTGTGATACACTATGTTGTGTTTTTGTTTTATTTTTCTCTTCTCTTACAGATGGAGCATCTGACATTCTAAACATAAGCGAGTCGGGAAAAGGAGCAGCTACCTGCCCTTTTTAATAATAGTATAGGAAAATTCCCGTATTTCTTTATTTTTTGGTCCAGGGAGGAATTTCCTTTGCCCTGAAGAAAGTCCAGCACCTTTTCGGGGCATAAACGGACTGAAACATGTTGGCACTAGGGTCTTAGGACCATAATACCCTGATTGACCCTACCAATTCCTTTTTTAATATCCCGTACAGATCCAAGAATAAAGGGAAACTGGGATCTGTCCGAGGATTTTTAATCTTTATCTCCCCCTGTCCAATCGTATCTCTAAGCGCACCCTGAAATATGGTCGAGCCCACCCTGACTTGTAGGCGTCAGGGTGACCCGATGATGAAGCATGACACCACTATGGTGTGTGAGGGTAATTAAATCAAAAGGATTGAGTTCCTTTCCCACTTCACAGTGGGTTATCGCCCACAGCTTCACATAGGGATTCCCCATGACTGATGTAACAGGGTCTTCCTGAAGTAAATCGTGGACACAGTTTACATTCTGGAGGAGTACGTATAGTGGTTACGTGTTATTACACAGGAGGGTGTACTCCTTCTTAAGAGTTCCTCTTGGCCCTTGGCGAGTAGAGTAAGGTCTCTTGCTCTAGTTTCCATTTTTGTGTATCTCTATTATTTGAGACCGCCTTGTCCCCTTTTTTGTGAACCAGCTGTACAATGGTTACAATTTTACCAGATCCAAGAATATCTGTAAAAGGTGCATACAAAAGAGATGCTGATAGGTCTGGGTCAGATTTGATCACATCAATTGGAATTCTATTTGGACTGACAGCTCTTGATGGGTGGGATTTTTAATGAGTAAATTTATTTCATGTCTAGCTATCTGTATATTGTTGTTTAGATATACAGGTAAAGTGCAGGTAGAAGCTCTTTTCATTGTAAAGGCTCAGAATGTGACTCCCCCATGCCTCAAATTGACGAAATGATCATTGTCAGGTTTGTAATTTCCAATACCGGGACCGATATTTTGCCACAATAACTACAAGTTATTTGTCTTGATTGCTGTGTGCAGCTCCAGCCACTGGCAGTCGGTTTTACACGCCTTCTGTTGTATTTGTTTAAATTCGGTTCTATATTCCTTTGTGTGCGCTGCGACCTTCTGATTGTGGAGTTTTCAATAGGTTTCTTAATCATCTTTGATGTTTATTTTTCGCTAACTTGAATAATCTCTCATTACTGCTAAGTCTGGGATGTGCTTTTTTGTTATCTCTCACAGAGAGGAAGGTAAATGTTTGCCTCAGTACTTCTTTCTATTCGAAAAGCAGATCCACATCTCATGCTATGCATTGCTGGAACCGCAGTATGAAAGTCTTGATAACAGAATTGAAGAAGGTTTTGTTGGTTGTTGCTGTGCCACTTTATAGATCTCTGATGAACAGTAAAAATGAGATTTGGATTAACAGGATCCTCAGCATTATAGTATCGTTAAATTGCAAAAATATTTGCTGCGGACGATGATCGCTTTCTTCCCTATGAATGATTTGGAAACTCTTGCATTGGGAAAAGAAAGACTAGTGCAATAGCGTGTAGTTAGTATACTCTTGGTATGTGAAGAGAGTCAAATATGGGTTGTTAGGTATGGGGTCTCTAGTTGAAAGAGGTTTGCACCCTGTCCAAGTAGGGATCACAATCCTAGTCAGGGTAAGTCACAAACACAACCTAAATTATCCTGTACTCACCTCTGGTAACTCGACACAGAGCAGGCAGGCTTAATTTAAGAAGCAAAGTGTAAAGTATTTGTGCAAAACTTAAACAGTAAAACTGTGAAAACACCACAAAAAGACTCCACAACAGTTTAGAAAAATAAAGTAAGACTTTATAAGTAACACAAGACCAAAACGACAAAAATGCAATATGTAAGTAAGTAAAAGCTTATAATGCGCACGAATGTCTGACACCGTCTTGGCGCTAGCATCCTGAAACGAGACCATAAAGTAGAGGCCTATTTAGAAAGGATTGAGAAAAGCCAGGTTTTTAACATTTCCTGAATTGTGTCAGATTTGGTTGGGATCTTAGATAGGAGGGCATAGAGTTCCACAATGTACATGCGGAGTAAGAAAAACTACTGCATCCCCATCTCGCTTTATAGCCATCTAGGGATGGCTACCAGCTTTGCTGAGCTGGACTGAAAATCACGGCTACGCACATGCCAACAGAAGATTTTTTGTAAGTACTGAGGGCCGGTCTTGTGAAGTGTCTTATGGATCAGGCAGAGGGCCTCAAATTTGCTTCTCTCGCAAATGGTAGCCAGTGAAGGCCAGAGATGCTTGAGAAACAGGACTGCATTTTGGGATTTTCAAAAGAAGCCACACTGCTGCATTTTGAAGAGATTGAAGCTTTTGCAGCAGGTGCTGCTGTATGCCTATGCACAATGCATTACAATAGTCAATCTCTGAATGTAGAAGTTGAGATATGAATTTTTAAAGCATAAAATGAGTTCTAACGCTTAGAAGCAAAAAGTGCTTTAAGGGTTAATTGAGGTTGCGCTGGACCGGGGCAAAGTCAAAAGTTTGGGCCGACCACGATGGAGCGCAGGCCAGCTACAGGACCCATGTAGGCCCCGGTGAACAAAGCACCTTATCCTGGTCGCAACAGCGAGATGCCGGGCGCAGTCAAGCGATGCGTCAATGTCAATCCCGCAGTGATGGTGATGCGATGTTTCGCAGGCCAAACCCAGGGCCGAGATACGCTGGGTCCATAGAGCGATGCACCAGAAGGGATGTGTCGTTCTCTCTGAGCTGCTGTGGCGGAGAAGCACGGTTCTGGTGCTTTGAGCTCTCAAGGCGCTGGGTTGGTTCCGAGAGCGAAGCGACAATTTTGTTGCCGCAATCTGGTCAATGTGCTCGTTCTGCTACATGCAGATAGGAGATGTGTCAATGTCTGTGCCGCAAGTATCTGGGTCCACTTCCAGTGCAGAAGGCACAGGAGCACGAGTAGAGACTTTATAGTCCTGAGTCTCAAGCAACATGAGGCAAGCCAACAAGCCCTTGGAGCACACTTGAAAGGAAACGGAGTCCAGCTCTCCTTCAGCAGAGTCAGAGACCAGCAGGTAGCAGGGCAGCACAATAGAAAAGCAGGCCTTCTAGGTCAGCAAGGAGTCCTTTGCAGTTCTTCTGACAGAGTTCCAGTTGTAGGTCCAGGCGTTTCAGATCTTTGGGGATCAGAGACCCAGTTCTTGTACCCAAAAGTGTCTTTGAAGTGGGGTGACATCAAAAAGAGTTCTTTGAAGTGCACAAATATCCTTTCAACCCAGTCCTCTCTGCCATGCTATCTGTGGGGGTAATCGACCCTTTCTGTGGGGTCAGGCCACTACCCATTTAAGTGTAAGTATCAGCCCCATCCTCCCTTCCTGACCAGGAAGGGCCATGAGAATGCAGATGTATGTAGATGGGTACTCAGCCACACCTAGCCTTCCTGTGTTTGTGGCTGTCTGGAGGTAATGCATAAAGTGTAGCTGTCAGCCAGCCCAGACGTGTATTGGAGACAGGCTGCAAGGCACACAGAGCAGTGAGAGCAGAGAAATGGCCACTTTCTAAAAGTGTCATTTCTACAATAGTAATGTTAAATCCAACTTTACCTGTAAAGAGGATTTATCATTACCATTCAAAAGATATGAAACATGATGCAGCTACTCCTTTCTGATCAGGAATGACAGCTTAAAAGTGTTTTAAGGAATTCCCAATGTTAGCTTATTAGAGGAGAAGGTCTCGCAGTAGTGAAAAATGAATTTAGCTGTTTGTCACTACCAGGACATGCAAAACATAAAAGTACATGTCCTACCTTTTACTTACACAGCACCCTGATCTTAGGGCTACATAGGTCCTACCTTAGGGGTGACCTATGTGGATAAAAAAAGGGGAGTTTTTAGGCTTTTCAAGTAGTATTAAATGCCAAGTTGTAGTGGCAGTAAACTGCACACACAGGCCCTGCAATAGCAGGCCTAGGATATGGTTAAGGGGCTACTGATGTCAGTGGCACAATCAGTGCTGCAGGCCCACTAGTAGCATTTAATTTATAGACCCAGGGCACATGTAGTACACTTTACTAGGGACTTATAAGTAAATTAAATATGTCAAATGGGGATGAACCAAATATTACCATGTTTAGGGGTGAGAGCACAAGCACTTCAACATTGTTTAGCAGTGGTAAAGGGCGCAGAGTCCTAAATCCAGCAAAAACTAGGTCAGAAAAATGGAGGGGAGCAGGCAAAAAGTTGGGGGAAGACCACAGAAAGGCTGTCAGGTCTGACATGGGTCTTGCTGGCTGATCAGTGGCAAACCTTCCACTGAGAAAGCAAAACCCCAGATCCTCATTGAAACTCAGCAAATATCTACTTTTAGGTTGTTTACTGGCACTCTTTATTTTACACATGGGTAAAGGAATATTGAATGCTGTGTCTGGCATGTCATCTCGGACTGGGACACTTAGGGGCTCATTACGATGGCGGGCGGAAGCACAACCGCCGTGCTGGCGGATGCAAAAACCACCAGTTACCGCCGGCACGCAGCAGTCCACACGCCCGCCCAATTACGATGCGAAAAGTAGGCCAAACACCGCCGGCAAGCCAGCAACACCGTCCGCCATCAAAGTGCGCCCGTACACGTAGCGGCGCAGCCTAACTGACACACACCGTCCGACGAAACACGTCCCGCCCGGCGTATAAATTACGATGCCGCAAACAAACGGCTCCCACGGCCAAGAGATACCGTACGACAAACCGAAGCGGTAACACGGACGCCGAGCACGGACAACGAAGAAGCGGCTCCCCGAGCATGAATCCAGCACTGCAGGCCCTCCCCATGCTCCTGCTGATGCACCACCAAGGACGCAACGTGCCGCGGAGACGCAGGTAGGCACACACACAACAAGTGCACGCAAACAGCGCACACAGTGCAAGGGCGGAAAAGCGGACAACCCCCCACCAGCGCGTGTACACTACACATCCACCATTGCATCCACATATGACACACAGGCCAAATCGTAACATCGCGTAACACATGTGTACACACCACCTGGGACTAGGAACCAACGACCCCGTCACGGCCCCAAAGCGGCGATGACGCCGCCACACATGCGCACAACGCAGAGGCCAACCGCAGCGCCATGCATGCGTCACACACAGACACAGGGACACAACCAAGCAGCACACACATCAGCCCCACCCCGAACGCACATGACACGTGACAGGCCTGCCACAGACATGTCCCCAACGCCCAATTCACGGACAACACCCAAGGCCACACAACCGACGCACACATGTCAGTGAAGACACGCAACAGCAGGACACACCCCAGTGTAACAAACATGGCGTAGCACACAGCGGCGGCAACACCAACTAGGAGAAGCAGGGCCCCTTCGGGAAGAGGAACGCCAGTACCACACTGAAACACCCATACCACCCTGCACATATGAACAAGACATATAAACGGAACACCAAAGAGCCCGGGGACCGACAACAGGTGGCCCAAGAATAACATTCACACACAAGGCCCAACGCAGAGCGGAAAGGCAGCCTGCCGCCCACAGAAGGGAGAGCAGACAGCACTGAATGACCTTCCATTCCAACTCCGGAAACCACAGCCCTACGACAGAAGCCGGTGAATACAGCCATTGTCCAAGAATAGACCAACACAGGCATGCCGAGGAGACCGACCACAGGGCAGATAGCGCATATCACAGAAGCACACAACGGACGGGGAAGAAAGAAGAAAACACTCCCCATGTCGGCCACATGCAAGTTAATTGGAAGGAGTCACACATCACTGACCTTGAACTGTCTGAGAAGCATGTGGGATGAGGGCCCGTGTCCTCCAAACAAGCCAACAGAACACAAGTCCTGTCTCCCTACGACTACACAGAGCTCACAGCAACCTCGGAGCGTGCACATTGCAGACTGCACACACAGCCGGAGCACGCCACCACAACGCACCGCTGCGAAATGGCAACCGCAACACACCTACCCAACTACGCCGAACAGCTCAAGCTGTACAAAACCAACCTGTTTCATATATTGGGATGCGATCTCCTGTCCCTGCTGAACGTAAGTTACCGACTGACTTACCGCATCACATTGTTCAGCTGCGTCATGCCCGTCTTCTACTGTCGGAGGTGTCCCTACCAGCATCCCGTGGAGATATGCCTCTCCAACCCGGCATGTCTGAAGGCGGACCTGCTACCACTACTCCTCCCTCTGGACGCACACGACAGGGCCTGCTCTGCCTATGGGGGCATGGCGTATGTGGCCAACATCGCACCCGCACTGAAATGGGACCACTGTGCCTCCACACGACGGATCATCGAGAACAGCTACATCGAATGTCACCCAGCATGCCCCATCATGGTCCTCCAAGGGACAACTTACGAACAACACCTTGACAGCCACCATCCGCTACATTGGCTGGCAAACATGTACACCACCAATGACATGGAAGCCCTGCTGGACGGCATCGCATACCTGACAACCTGTAAATTCGTCGGACCACAACGCAGGTTCCCCGATTGACCTATGATGTCCAACCCCGCACCCATGCTTAGCTTCCGCACGGACTGGCCAGTCACCACCACAACAGCCATACCAAACGACCGGCAACTGTAACCACACCATCAACGACATCGCCATGACATCGGATATGACCGGGACATGCACACTGTTCCCCATCACATCCAGGAACACCGCATGCATCGTGGGAGGCAGTGGCATGGGCTCTGTGTATCGCACCCACATGGACGGAACTGCACGAACAACCAGGACACGACATGTATCCAGCGCCCATGGACACACACACCGCTCAGTGGACATGAATAGGTCGCCTGGAGTCTGTGGGTGCTGCACCCCTCCCACCCCCGCCCCGGGAATCCCATACCAGGACCTTTGCATGGACGACAAGTGCATACAACAACAACACGACCCCAGTGACTGTGACATGTCCAGTAACCACCACAGTGCAACAACAAGTGGCACGCCGCTGCATGCACGCAAGCACATGCCCTGATGTCATCTCACATGCACGCGTGCATGAGGAACAACCGCAGCAAACCTGTCACATGGAACTGAGATGGACTGTGCCCATGATGCCAAGCGGTCTGGTAGGCTACATGTATACCGTCTGTGTCAAAGTCCGCAGCTCCGCAGCTATACGTAAATGTACATTAGCACAGCCTTGGCCAAGCAGATGTCACTCTGAAGCCCACATCCCACATGCAACAGCCAATCACATGTAACCCCACACCCTATCCCATTTGCAATCATGCTCAGTATATCCTCAACATGTATTCCGCTGCCAGTAGTGTCCACTATACTGCATCACAGAGGACAGAAGACTCAATATAATGTTTGAAACCAAAACTGTCTCCGCTGACTCATTTCACAAGTACGAATGAGAGAGGATGAGAGTATGTGAAGTACACGGCAGTCGTGACATGACCATGTAGTCCACTGGTATTGGATGTCAACGCAAATGAATAGCACAACTGTGGAAGACACACATGTGTCGTGTGAAGTCGTATGGACGCAGTGCTCAGGTGGGTGGGTGTGACGGGTAGATGCGCACATGCCAAGTTGGAGCACGCCGTGTTGGGAGGGGTCATGAACAGTACACCACCGCTTCCCTGGGCATTGTGAGAGGATACCTGTCGGGGGAGTGAACACGTGTGTGCACAGCAGCCGGGCACACGTACAAAGCGGTACCAGGCGCACCTCAGCCCACCCTCTGTGGACAAGCTGGATCCTGTTGTGCGCCCGCCATGCCCCTTGACAAGGCACACACAGCCCCAGTCGACCAGGTGTAACCCCAACATAGTCAATCCGCACAGGCGATACAGGGCACGGGATGGCAGTGGAGCATGGTGTGTGAGAGGTCTCCTCGCGCTCCTCCTGGTCATATCACGCAGGCAATAGAACCTCAACGTCTAGCATGGCACAAGTCAAATGGAAGTGTAGGGGGACGCACCACAGCACGAGCAGCACTGACATCACGGGAGGTGGCTCGCACCATCCCATCCATTGCCCATCATACCAACCACGCCACATGCCATTGCGACTAAGTGCAAGCGCGTGCGCCACCACCCCGAGCCCTCCCCAGAGAGGCCAAAGAGTGAATGTGTGGGCCATCAGCCACAGACGGACGCGGCCTGGCCGCAAGGGCAGCCACAGCCACTGGGTGTCGCAGGTGGCGGATCCGGAAGGCGAAGACTGTGATGCATAGTCCATGCAGGCCGGGTCTCCATTTGGGGCACCACGCAGGTGGACGGCGTCCCGCCACACATCATACCCTGAGACAGCCCACTCGTGCAACTGGACCCACACATACACTCCTTGCCCTCTCTGGTGCGAACTTGGGGCTGCCTGTGCAAGCGCTAGCCTCGCAGGTGAGCATGCATATTGGGGGAGCGAGGGGAGGACATGAGGGCTGGGGCGAAGATGACTGTATCACTGTCAGTTAGTACAAGTGATGACCCAGATGTGGAAAGGAAGAGACGTGTCACGTGTGTACTGCAACTAGTCGCCAATCCAACTACCCCCCCATGTCCGGAATGTAAGCCCGCACCTAGGCCCGCCCATCCGCCACATCGAACATACCACCAGCACGACAACCTTCCCATTCGAAACACTGACTGGGGGTGGCGACCAGTGAACAATCATGTGTAGCCTACCCACGCGTACATGTGGGCCCTCCATGATCCATGTCACCTGCGGCAAAGTCATGACATGCGCAATGAGGGAAGTGAGGAGAGCTGTCCGCCCACGCGCAGAAGGTGCATCAGCTCCACAGACCCAGCAGCGAGTCCAGCAGGGGTCACATGTGCAGGGGCAGCTGTGCCTGGTGTGAAGGCACATGCATATAGACAGCACATCGACCAATGTGTAGTCTGCCCACATCTACAGTCCATCATCATGCGGACATAGGAATTGAACACAGGGCAACACATCTTAGTTGGTGCACCCACCGTGACCAACAATGCGCAATCATCGACGTACCCGCCCTGTGCATGGCCCCCACCCAACGGAGGCACATCCAGTGCCACCATCCCACACACACAAGCCTTCCACGGAACATGCTGTGTCCAATGGTCAGTACAGAGTCAGCGCCCATCTGGTGGATCCTGAACAGGAGACACATGCACACACATGCCAGCTCCCACTATGTACGTCTGCCACCTGGCACGTGCAATGTAACCTCTCACCTGTGACGTGTGACTGCAAGCACACAGCCGTCTTGGCATGGGGCTGTCAATGTGGACACCTGTCAATGTTTCGGGAGGTGTGATCCGTACAGTGCTGTACATAGGGTGCAGTGCTGACACCTACTACTGTCTCATATCCCCTCGTGCCACAGGTCCCACTTGTTTTGGCCGCTCAGCCTGTGCCCACATCGTCGTCAGTCGTGTGCCATACTCATCCAGCCGCGGAAGCAGTTCCATGCTCAGCAGACATTCATGTTGCCGTGGCGTTGCCGCTTGACGGATATGCAGTCAGTCCCCATCAGCACGCCCCGCAAGTCATTGGGGCCTAGATCCCCATGTGCATGCACATGGCAGTGGTTTGTATCACTAGCCATTGCCATTGTTGGGAGACCTGTGTAAGTGTATTGTGGCCGTGCCGTCCCAGCTTGACAGCTGGGCTGTGGCTCATGTGCTTGCTCAGTCATGTCAGTGATGTGTATGCGAAATTGCTATGTGTCGTGTTGCTTTGACATGTGTCCTCTGCCATTGTCCCTAGGCGGAGACCGAACATTGACCGCCCATACCAATTGCTGGCGGACATGGACGATACAGAGGTTATTAGGAAGTTTCGGCTGGACAGGCCAACCCTGCATCGACTGTGTGCCATGTTAGAACCCCATCTCCGTCCCCGCAGGGTGTATCCGACTGCTGTCACCCCCACGGCTAAGGTGATGGCCACCATGCATTTCTTCGCCACTGGGTCATTCCAGCACACAGTGGGCATTGGAGGAGGGATGTTCCAGCCCATGTTCAGCAAGGTGCTGAGGGATGTACTGGCAGCCATGATGCTGTACCGAAACAGGTACATCCGCTTCCCCAGGGCTCGTGAATTGGCGGCAGTGAAGGGTGCATTCTATGCCCTTGGCAGAATCCCACACGTCGTTGGAGCCATTGACTGCACACATGTCGGCCTTGTTCCACCACAGGCCACTGAGCACCTGTACCGCAACAGGAAGCACACGCACTCCCTGAATGTGCAAGTGGTGTGCCTTGCGGACATGGTGATCACCCACGTGTGTGCAAAGTTCCCAGGCTCGGCCCATGACGCACACATAATGCGCAACAGCATCTTGCCACGACTGATGTCCAATATGCAACAGGATCGTGGCTGTATTGTCGGTGAGTATGTGGAGTGGTGTAGCGTGCTGGTTGTGCGATGCTGTCCCCTGTCCAGTTGGAATAGCAACGGTTCTCTGTGTCCCTCACACCCAGGTGACTCTGCGTACCCGAATGGGGCATGGCTGCTCAGTCCATTGAGGAATCCTCGCACCCCAGCAGACGATCGCTACAATGAGGCACATGGGAGGACCAGACGTGTGGTCGAGCGTACCTTTGGCCTCCTCAAGTCCAGGTTCAGGTGCCTGGACCGCACCGAGGGTGCGCTGGCGTACTCCCCACAGAAGGTGTGCCGGATAGTGGTGGCGTGCTGCATGCTGCACAATCTGGCCATTCGGAAGCAGATCCCCCTCATCGTGGATGACGGAGATCAACCAGGGCCCCAGCCCGCAGACCAGGACAGCTCGAGTGAGGAGGACAGCGGAGAGGAGGAAGCTGGTAATGTGCGGCAGCAGCTCATCGCCCGCTACTTCACTTGACGGTGAGTGTCCATGTACGACGGCTGATGTGGCTGTATCTGTGCAGGTGTGTGTGTGCTGTGTCAGGGTGGCCGTTTGTTCACTGCGTGCTGTGTGTCAACGCTCCATGGCCAGGGTAGTATGCCACTGTTGGTGGCTGTGGCATTGTGCCCTATTGCTCTGTGCGATGTGTGTACATTGCTTGTAGTTGTTGACATGTACTGTGTGATGGGTGTGTGACACACTCATTGAATGTGCTCCTGTTCTGTCTCCCACCCCTAGGTCCCTACAGGCCCTCCGGATTCCATTGCCATGCCACGCATCAGGTGCCTTTCCGCCCAAGGTGGCCGTTGTATTCCGTACAAATAAAACACAGGGCACAAACAGCAGTTAGTGTAAGAGGTGCATTTATTTCAAACTGTGACATGTGATTGTGTGTAAGGTGATGACAAAAGTGGTGCGTGCAGTGACAATGAGCTGTCGGTCATGGCTGCGTGATGCTCAGGGTGTACCCACTGGTTCTATGTCCATAGTCCAACACACACATGCCATCCAGATGGCTGTGTGGAGTGGGATCGTAGTCCAAGTCAATGCAGTGGCTGGTCAAGGAAGGCTGGCGGAAGGCTGGCTGGCTGCCTCACTTGCGTTTGGAGCGTGCGAAGTCCTCCCGGGAGATCGGTTTCCACTCCGGACGGCCCCTTCCACGTTTGCGAGGGGGTGCCTGCTTGCGACATGCTGGTGGTTGAGGTGTGCTCACTGGCTGTGGACGCAGGGGAACTGGACACTGCTGCTCGACCCTGCGCCCCGGCAGGTGGTGGCGGAGGGGAGCTGCTGTCCCTGGCTGTGACCTCACCGCCACCACCAGCTGGCCCATGAGGTCCACGAGTTGGCCCATACGGGCGTCCATGGACCTCAGCACCCCCAGCACCTCCCGCGTGTCTGAAGCAGACCTGACCCATTGTCCTTGGGCCTCTTCATAGGCCCCAAGGACTCTGGCCATTTGAGGCAGGGCATGGCTCCCAGGGGAGGCTGGCGTTTCCCTGACCCTGCTCCTCCTACCAGTCCTGCTGCCACCGGCCCTGCCCACTAGCCACATTGCTCACCACGGTCCTCGCTGTGGCTCCCAGGGTGGATCCAGTCGGCCGGGCCACCACCTGCGCTGGGGCTGGTGCCAGCGAAGACGTGGTGGTGGTGGCGGCGGTGGTGGTCGGTGCGGCGATGGTGGCGGTTGCGGCAGTGGTAGTGGCCGCAATGACCGTGGGTGTGGCCGCAACGACAGTGGCAGCAGGGGGCTGGGAATGTTCAGCAGCCCTGGATGATGGGTTGGTGGGTAGGAGGGGTCCTGGGGAGCGGCTGGGCCCTGCCACACCAGATGGGCCTGCTTGGTGGTCCGTGTCCGAAGAGGAGGACAGAGCCTCCACATCCGTGTGTCCTCGTTGGGGGCTTGTAGGCTGGCTGTGCTGGCTGCTGGCTCCATCCCCAGCATCCAGCAGTTCGTCACCTGTGGAGAGAATGAGATTTGTTATTGTGTTGCACCTGGCGAAGTATGTATTTGTCGTCTGACATTAACAGTTCGTGCAATCTCGTACATGGGTTTCCCAGAGGCGTGTGTGTGGCTGTAGCATTTGTAGTTGTGTGTGCTTGGCAATGGGACTGTGTGCTGTGCACATGTGGCATGGGACGGATTGGCCATGCCGATGGGTGTGTTGCTGTGCCCCTACTTATTGTGACTCTGGTGTATGCGGGCTCCTGGCCCATCCTGGGTCTGGTTTGTACTTTGCTTTTGGTGTTCAGATGGGACGCTTAGGAACGCATATGGCAACATGGGGGCCATGCCCCAGATTCGCATTTGGGTGGGAATATGCTTTTGGGGTTCAAATGGAACGCTTAGGAACGCATATGGCAACATGGGGGCCATGCCCCAGATTCGCATTTGGGTGGGAATATGCTTTTGGGGTTCAAATGGAACGCTTAGGAACGCATATGGCAACATGGGGGCCATGCCCCAGATTCGCATTTGGGTGGGAATATGCTTTTGGGGTTCAAATGGAACGCTTAGGAACGCATATGGCAACATGGGGGCCATGCCCCAGATTCGCATTTGGGAGGGAATATGCTTTTGGGGTTCAAATGGAACGCTTAGGAACGCATATGGCAACATGGGGGCCATGCCCCAGATTCGCATTTGGGTGGGAATATGCTTTTGGGGTTCAAATGGAACGCTTAGGAACGCATATGGCAACATGGGGGCCATGCCCCAGATTCGCATTTGGGAGGGAATATGCTTTTGGGGTTCAAATGGAACGCTTAGGAACGCATATGGCAACATGGGGGCCATGCCCCAGATTCGCATTTGGGTGGGAATATGCTTTTGGGGTTCAAATGGAACGCTTAGGAACGCATATGGCAACATGGGGGCCATGCCCCAGATTCGCATTTGGGAGGGAATATGCTTTTGGGGTACATGCTGTGAGCCATGGGTGCCGAACGTGACATGTGTTGTGGCAGCATGACAGTGCATGGTTTGAGGTGTGTGCATGCTTGACATGGCCTGCATATTTGCTGTCTGTTGTGATTACTGGACATGGCATTGGACGCATCGTTATGAGTGAGTGATGGTTGTGTGCCAGCCAACGTATTGCAGTTGTCCCATCTCCTTGGTGTGCGTGCTGCCCTGTGCCATGTGCATCACTGCAGTGCTCGGGGGGTGTGGCCCATGTTGTGTGTTGTTGCTCACAGTGTGTCGTGCGCTTCATTGACTTCTGGCACATGGTTGGTCATGGGCATGTATCTTAGCGTGACTGCTGTATGTGTGGCAGCTGTGCGGATGACATGCCTTTCATGAGACTGGGGCTGACGGATGGGATGGATGGTATGTTGTATGTGCATGGTGTGTCTGTGTGTTTGATGGGTTCAGTGGTGTTCGTGTGCATTTATGTTGTTCCGCTCTGTTGCGTCTAGTGTTGTTTGTCTTACATAGGCGTAGTTGTGGGGTGTGTGGTTGACAGGCAGTAGGGGCTACATGGACAGGACTTCAATGGTGTTTCGGTTGTGTGTGATGAGTTGCACAGTGGCTGCCGTGTGGTACTATATTCAGTGTGGCTTGTGCATGCAGACGTGGCTCCTTGGGTGTTGCTATGTCTGTGATGGGTCATGTGGGGTGTGAGTCTGTTGTTCATGTCCGTGTGCACATTGTTCACTTGTTCGTGACGGTGGGCGGTGCTGCGTGTTCGTCTGCTACGTGACATGTCCCATGTGTTGGTCGTGTTCCGGTCCTCATGCCTCCAGTAATCCAGCCCTGTCCAGTTTCCCACCTGCAAGTTGTTCGTGCGTGCACTGTACTGGATGCCACATGGCTCTAAGCGGGGGTGCTCCATGTTGCAGGTCTGTGGGGGTGGGGGGTGTTGTGGGTCGTGGGGGTGGCTGGACACCCACTGACACCGATTGCTGTGGACCGTGATGTCTGCCTTTCGGCTGTCGTTGTGCACTGCGGTGGCTGACACGTGGCTGTGGGGTGTGGGGGATGCTCCTCCTTGCTGTGCTGTGGGACTAGGGGCCTGGTGTGTGTTGTACTTGGGCTGTCCACCGTCCCACCCACTGCACTTTGTGTTCCTGCCACTTACCTGTTACTTGTCGGTTAGTGCAGCTGTGGCGGACACATGGGTGTGGTGGGTGCTCGTTGTGGCGCTTCTGGCATATTTGGGGACCTGTTGGTGGTTACGTGGCTGGCTGAGTGTACACATGTCCCCACGTATCTTACAGTTGTTCGGTTTGGGCTGTGTGTGGTGGTGTCTGTTGCATGTGTGTGTGATGTGTTGTGTATTGTGTGCTGGACATGGGGGTGTTTGTCCCTGGGAGTTGTGGCATGGTGGTAGTGCATGTGAGTACATAGCGGTGTGCTGGTATACATTAGTTTGTACTTACCAGCCTCCACTCCCCCTGCTAATCCGGCGAGGATCTCCGGATGTATTATGACTCGCACCTTCTCCTCCCACGCTTTGAAGGTCTTGAAGAGCGCGGGATTCCCTCCGCCAGTGACGGCAGCCAGCTCTCTGTTTTTGCCCTCCTTCTTCTTGACCAGGCTCTTGACGTCATTCCAACGTTTGTTTATTTCTCCTCTGTTCCTGGGCAGGGTCCCGACTGCATTGACCTGGTCTACGATCCGGTTCCACATTCTGTTTCTGGTGGCTAGTGGTGTGTGCTGGACCATGTTCCCATAGATTTGTGGGTACACCTTGATGATCTCGTCGACCATGACCGTCAGCTCAATGGGCGTGAACTTGGGCATTCTTTGTGGTGCCATGGTGTTTGTGGTGCTGGTGCGGTGTGTGTTGTGTAATGTGCAGGGGGTTTGTGGTGCAGGTGTTTGGTGGTGGTGGTGGTGGTGGTGGTGGTTGTGATGTGTGCGTTTCTGTGGTGTGCTGCTGTCCTTGCTGTGTCACTGTGTCCTCTCCTCTCCTCTCTGGTTTGCAATGTTGCAAGGGGTTGTGGTCTGTGGGAGTGCTGCTTTTGTACTTACCTATGTGGGTGTGTCCTCATGGTCTGTTGTTTTCAGGTGTGTTGTGTCTGGGGTTCTGGCCTTTGTAGTTTTTGTTTGTCCGGGGGGTGTTTTCGGGATGTGTACTGTGCTTGTGTATTTGTGCGTGCCTTGCTGTGTGGACTTGTTGGCCATGTTGTGTGCTATTGGTTTTGTGAGCGGATGGTTTCTGTGCAGGTACGTGGGCGCCATGGCTTCTGCCGTGTCGATTCTCATCGGCGTTGTTTGCGCTGGCGGGCGGTATATTTGTAGTTTTCCCGCGCTCATGGCGGTGCGATCGTAATTTCACGTGCGGTGTGTCGCCCGTGAGGGCGGGCGGTTTTGTGTTGTCGTGCGTGTTTCCGTCCGTGGCGGGCGGTTTGACTCCGACTCGGACGATGGCGGGCGGTATCTTGTGTGATTTTACCGAAGATGGCGGTTTTCGGTTTGTGTAATCGTAATGGCGTGGTCGGTGTTCAGACGGTGTGTTCGGGCGGATTTTTGCCGCTTCCATGCCTGGCGGATTTTTTTACGCCGGGTATCGTAATGGGCCCCTTATGTTGGTAAAAAGGAGATTGTTGTTGAAATTTCATGTAATTACTATTGTAGCTGCTGAAAACTGATCCAGGATTTCCTTGAGATCATCTAAGGTTGAACGTCATTTTAATTTACCCTGCTCCAGTGTTGGACAAAAATATATATTGACTAGCAGCACTTGATTTTGTCGTTTATTCCCTAAAGCATTGGCTGCTACTAACTCGACTCTACTGCGATGGTGTTAAGTCCCACACTACTATGAACCATGGTTATTAGGCCACCGCTGGGCCATTCTATAAGACTCTTAATTGCTAGAATCTGGTAAGTATGGAAGTTTTGTAAAGTGAACGAGTGATGGGGCCATGTCTCTTGTAAGCAAATAATATGAAAGGTTGCAAAAATGTCCAGTAGATTATGCCCCGCTATTACACTTTGCAGTTCAAGGCTGGTAATGTTTCAAGAACATATACTGAGGGGCTCATTACGATGGCGGTCTGAGTTGCCTCCAACCGACATTGCCCTTGTCTCGGTACTGACCGACCTTTGGTTGGTGGTCCCGACACTGCAATTAAGATGCGACCGCACATGGTGCGATCGCAAGCTCCCATTTTTCTATGGAAGTTTGTGCTGTGGTTGGAAACCAGCCGCAGCACAAGCTGCCATAGAGAAATGGGACTTTCTGTTAATCCCTGTACCATGTGGCAGGCACGGTGCAGGGATTAACAGGGGGATCCATAGGTGCCCCCAAGCCACCAACCAGAGGCAGCAGAGGTATGGGAGCCCAGCTGGGGGCCCCCAAAGTGGCTTTCCGGCAGGCTTTTCATGTCGGAAAACCCGACATGAAAAGCCTGTCGGAAACCAACATCATAATCCCGATGACAGAAACGCCGTCCTTAAAGGATAATGTTGTGGTTCCGACTGGCAGACAGGCTCCGACCCACATCATAATAGGGCCCTGAGTTGTTACAGTGTGGAGCAACATTTTAGTCTTTTAACTTTAGGTATAGAGCGAAGCAGTGGAAACCGGAGGCTGTCGTTGTTCTGATTGTCCTTCTAGCATAATTTGTCTTCCATTAGAGTTATCGGAGTCTTACCTCATTATGGAAGTCTGAAGGGCCCTTAAAGTGCTGCGCGAGTGATGTTTGCATTTTGCAAAGGTGAGGTGGAATAGGACACTTTACTCCGCAAGCATTTACAATGCATGCCTTTACCCAGTTTTTTTTACGCTGCAAAAACTTTTACAACGCAGGGCTTTACAAAGCAATCCATTACAATGCATTGTCCATTACAACGCAATTTACTATTCTAACTCCACCGGGGCGTTGTAATGGGGAATGCGTTGTAATGGTTTGCGGTGTAAAGCCCTGCGTTGTAAAAGGTTTTGCGGAGTAAAAAATGCGGGGTAAGACATGCGTTGTAATGCATGCGTTGCAAAGGATGTTTCCCGTGAGGTGCCCTCAGAGATATTTTGAACATGTGAGGGTATTTGAATTTTATGGAAGTCGTTATCAAAATGCCCCATGATTCAAGGTAGTTTTTCCTTGCCCTAATTGTATCCACTATACTTTGCATGCACCAAGTTCTAATAGTTTGCTTTTTTTTGTTGAGATCGTCAGCCCAGAAATGGACAGTTAATAAATCATTAGAGTTTTTCTATGTAAGTTGTCAAAATAATGTAAAACTTTTAGGATATTTTGCTTATTTTGCCTATTTATAGGACCCTTCGGATAAATAAACTGGAGTGAAAATTATACTCTCAGGTTCAGGATCAGTTGTAAATGTTGCTTGATCATCTACATAATGATGATGAAACGTGATTTATAGAGCACACAGCATCTCCTCAGAGTGTCCTGGCGCTAGACTCACAGGTAAGGGCATTCAGTTTTGAGAGAAGAGCCATGTTTTCAACCACTTTTGAAGACAGATTCAGATTCGACTAAACCAAGGCTGAGAGGGAGATTGTTCCAGGCAGAGGGATCCAAATAAGAGAATGTGCAGCCGCCCGGTCTGGAGCGGCTTATCTTGGATATTTTAGCTAACGGCCTATTTCAGGAGCGTAGTTTCCTAACCAGGACATATGATCAAATTCTGGATGCCATATAAATAGGACCAGTATGATGAAGTGCTCTATGGGTGAGTACGGGGGCTTTGAACAAAATGTGTTTCCTCACCAGGAGCCAATGCAGAGAATGAAGATGAGGGGACACCTGAGTTCTGAAAGGAAGATGGAGGAGTAGGAGAGCTGCTGAGTTTTGCACCACCTGAAGTCTGTTAATTAGGTAGCCAGGCAGGCCAAAGTAAAGAGCACTTGCATAGTCCAACCTGGACGTGATGAGTTCTTGAATAACTGTTTTCCTGTCTGGATGAGAGAGAAAATAAAGAAACGTTTTCATTGTTAGAAGGAGGACAAAACAGGACCCTATTGATCCAGCGGTATACTAACAACAGATACTCCACTACCATATACTCACCTGGGCCCATCAAACAACACACATTGAGTAAACCGCTGGAGTGGGTCAAAAGTTTTATATTTGTACTTTACAATGATCAGGTTTAGTTATTTACTCTTTCCTAACTAACCTTTCACTGATCAAAAAGTTATTTCCTCTGGTCGATGGACCATTAGTTGAACTAGTTGATGGTGATAATCAACTTAACCCTTAACTGTTTGAAGTAAATAATCACAGACTCAGGAAGGTTTAAAATCTTTATTTAAATTAAGATGCATGTGAACTTCTTCAAAAATACAGTGCAGTCACCCTCATTCTTAGGAGAGAAATTCAATTGATTAAACATCAAAACATACACTTCGGACTCATACAATAATTAATGCTCAGAAAGGGAGAGGACAGAGAGATAAGAATATTTGCAAATAACGTGAAATTATAATTACCAAGAATGGTGTGAAAGACCAACCCCCTGGCCAAAGGGCTGGTAAGGGTCCCCAAGATAGGTCAGGAGACAAAGACTTCAGGACAGGATTCAGGACAGGATAGATTACCTCTGTAGAATACCGACGAATTGCGTCGCACCCCTCTCTGACACTCTCTTCCTCCTCGAGATTCTTCCGCAATCTTCTGATCTAACCCAATTAAGTTAGGATAGATAGTTCTTCTTCAGCTCTGCATTCGATTCTTCATCAGCATCTCACAGCATCCCTCCCAGCATCTCCGACTCACAGCATCTGGACGGACAGCATCTCGACCCCAACTCCTCTCTAACTAACTAAAGCTACCTTAATTATACCTTAATTTCTTCATGTTCCACCCACTAAAGTTTCAATATCATAAAAATACGAAATCTAATTGGTCAGGCAAGGGGGGATGATCATCACACCATGCTTACATGTCACTTTATTCTGTTAAACCATTGTTCGCAAACCCATCCCCTTACTTTTTTTATTCCAACTTTATTCCCATCCACTACATGTATCCAATTTGCAACATTTATGACACTACGAAGAATAGAACACCACATCTCTGAAGTTTTCGCCATCCGTTCCCAGGATATTGGCACTCCGATTTGGCCTCCATTCAAGTGCTTCGTCATTGACCTTCATAGCTTCACTCAATAGGCATGCGCAGGCGTTGCGTCATTTCATCTAGTCCGGTTATACATGAGAGGCCCAAATGCGCACTAATAATAAAGTCAAAAGACAAATGTTATTTTCACAAAATAAATGGTCTCACTGTATACCTCCCACCTCTACTCTATTCCATTATTCTTATTAATACTTTCCCCGCATTAGCATTAGTGAAATAGCCTGTTTTAGTTTCAGCTAAGCAGATGCCATGCACGCGAGTCTTCAAGACGCCATTTTAGTGTCTTCTGCTCATGCGCTAGAATTTCCCTCCAAGCGTTATCTCGTCATATTGCGTAGTTGCAATTGACGCATGCGCACAACAGTTTTCCCCGTTTAAAGCGGTATTAGTCCGTTTTCATTGTTATCCGCGTTAGTACACACATAAGCAAGCTTCTCTAACTCGCGTGTTCATGTGGTGCGTATTAGTTATTCACAGATTACGTTTAATAACTTGTTAATGAGTTAAACGAGAGGATTGCCTCCGAGCAAGTCTCTTTCTTACGAGACCTTGCTCCATCAATCCCCTCTCTGATGGCATTTTGAGCCATCACAAAATTACCCATCCCTTCCCAGATGCCAACTTTAGCACATCTCAGTTTTCTCCTTTTTCTCTCTTTATTTCATCAGTTACTTCTTTTCCTTCTAAATCTTTCATCTTTTTGTATATTTTTCCTTTCATTTCTTCTAGTTGAATTTCTTCATATTCTCTCTTTCGTTTCTTTCCTCTCCCTTCACTTTCTAAATGTATTCTTCTATTTTCTTTGCTTCTGAAACATTTACATGTGATCATTACTGTCATTACTATTGTTATTATCACAACTACTGGAAAAACTATTTGACCTAGAAAACTTTTCCCAAAATTAGTAAACCAATTCCCTATTGATGTTATACTCTTTGTTAATTTTCCCCATACACTGTCAACCTCCAGTTGGGTCAAGTCATTATGCATTCTTGTAATATTTTTAATATACCCTTTAATTTCCTTACTTTTGTCCGGAATATAAGTGCAGCAATGTTGAATTTTCAGCATACCACAGACTCCGCCCTCTTTTGCCAATAAAATATCAAGAGCAAGACGATTTTGTAAAACCATAGACCTTATTGCAACCATCTCTGTGTTAATCATTAAGAATCCACCTGCAGTATCTATGGAAAGACGATCAACTATGGTTGATACATTGCAAATTTTACGCGAATTTAGAATGACTCCAACTGAGGGTATCAATGCACTAAATATATCACCTACTATTTCAGAAAAACTAGCTCTTCTTCTCCGTGTTAGTCTATTAGAATTTTCATTGATTCCATTAATTCTGTCTACATGGTATATCTTTGGAAAAACTATTCCAAAATAACAGCTCCCGTACCATCTTGCAGGTAACCTATAATAGGCATTATTCCCACATACATAATAAATTCCTGGAAATACAGGATCAGTTCCCCCTTTTAGTCCCCACCCTCCTAAAATTAGGAAGTTGTGTTCACATTCACTGGAACCAATGACATTGTTATTATAATCTGTCTTTAACCTATGGAGGCAGAATTTTCCCCTTTTTACAAAGTCTAGGGACATCGCAGCATGAGCTTCGCCCTTTGCATAAATTCCCTCTTTCTCAGCCCATGGAGGTACATGGGGTTTCTGTTCAGCAGCTTTCTTTGTTAAATCCTGTCTCCTTTCTTCTACTAAATTCAAAAATTATTTTTCTTCTTCACGTAATATACATGTTAGATTATTTTTGTGTGCCTTAGCTACATCTATTGAACTCATTGTTAAGAAGAATTCATCCATGAAATGTGCATTTTTACTTATAACTACTGGATTCATATTCTTTCTAATAGGTAATCTTGAAAATACTACATCTAAGTTTGAATAAAAATACTGAAGTTTCCCTGTTACATAAAATAAACTTGATAAAACACTACATGATACACCATGGGGTCGATTCCGATTCGGGCCGGAAATTTCTCCGACCGAGCCGGACCCGGAGAGATTTCCGACCGAATCGGACCCGTGCAGTCCGACCGAACGAGTACGATGCGTCCGTATGTTATCGGACTCGAGTCGGTCGGACTCCCATTGAAGTCAATGGGAGCCGGTCGTACAACGCGTACGCGGGCTCCCATTGACTCAATGGGTGCGAGTCGGACAAGTGCGCCCCCTACAGCGGGTACGCGGCGAAGCGACTCGCGCCGTACACGCACAGGTAGGGGGGACCCATGGGTCCCCCCTGTGTGCGACTCGCGTACAGGGGGGTCCGACACGGACCTCCAAAGTACAGCTCCGACAGCTCTTTCGAGACGGAGTGCGCGGCTCGGTCGGACTGCTCGCGGCGCGCATCGTACTTACCCGGCCGGGAAACGTCTCCATTGCGCGGTGCGAGTCGAGTCCGAGCGAGTCGGTCGGAGCGGTTCGAGCCGGGAGCGAGTCGGTCGGAGCGGTCGGGACGCCCGGACGAGTCGGTCGGCGATTTCGCATCGTACTCGCTCGGCCGGACCCGCGTACGGTTCGGTCGGGAAACAGGGCTCCGAATCGGATCCGGTAAAGCCGAATCCGATTCGGAGCCCTACCGGCCGAGATCGGAATCGGCCCCCATATGTTAGAGGTATATGGTGATACGTCACCCCTTCTGACACTGATGAGGGTAACTTCATACAAACGTAGCAATTACTAATTTCCATCGTATTAACATATTGAAATAACAATTTATTAAACACATTTAAAGACGAATCATTGTCTGATTCATTATGATAGTTTATTTCATTTTCTACCCCTCTTTCTATTTTAGTTCCCTTTATTCTATCTACCTTTTTATTAGTAATTGTACTATTCTTGTTACTTGTTTCCATCAACAAAGGTACTCCTACTGTTAGGAATAACCATACTAATGCTATTAATAAAATACTACATAAGCAAAATCTTAAACATTTTCTTTTAAAACTTCATTTCAGTCTTTCAGTATTTTCAATTTTTGCCATTTTTAATCAGAGAAAATTTCTTTTCTCTTTCTTTGTCTAAATTTTCTTAAAATCCAGTCTTTTATTTTAAGGAGGTCTTAATTTGCTTTTATCAATCTGTGCAACATGTACTCTTTCTGATTCTTCACATAAATCTAGGTTTTCAAATTCTTCAAGAATAACATTGGGCCACTCTGGGGCTTTGTATTTTCTGTTCAGCATTCTCAATCTTGGGCTTCTTCTAGTAAGTTTTACTAATGTTTGTTTAGATTGTGTCTGACTCGTAATCTCATTTACTTGCTCTGGTTTCTTTTCTGGTCTTCTTAAATGATATTTTAGTCTCTTCACTCCTACAGGCCAATTGTCTCCTTTTCTAACTCTTTTGACCTGAACTGCACTTTCACCTTCTCCGTCTCCATCTAAAGTTCTTTTATTTTCACTAATTTGTTCTTGTTCCTTTTCTCTTTCTGATTGTCTTTGTTCTGTATTTTCTGTATTTGGATCTTCCTCTATTCGCACCTGTTCAGGTCTTATTACAGTTTGTTCTTCTTCAGCCTAAACTTGTTCTTCTAGATCTACCTGTTCCTGTTGAGGTCTTATTTCAATTTGTTGTTCTTCTTCTTCTGCCTGAACTTGTTCTTCTTGATCTGTCTTTACCTGCTCAGGTTTCTGAATAGCTTTGTTTATTTCTACCTGAGTGTGCTCTTCTTTCCCTCACTTTTCCACTCTATCTTTCTGTCTTCTTAATTCAGTTCTTCTTCTTGTTTCAACAACAGCATCAGGTATTTCAATCACTGGTATCCACTCTTCCTGACTTGTACTTGGCTGTTCGTCATATAGTTGTCTTTCAGAATCTATCACTCTAGATTCTTCAGCATCACAGCTTTCAACTTCTGACGTCTCAGCTCGTTCAGTCAGTGGCTGCTCTTGTTGTTCAGATGGACTCGGAACTCTTCTGGTATGACTAGCATGAATCCAATTGGGTAAACCTGCACACTTCACTGCTGTGGTAGTGACTAATATGACTTGACGTGGTTTATCCCACCTGGGTGCTAGACACGACTTCCTTGCGTGTTTCTTCACTAACACCCAATCTCCAGGATTCAAATCATGCGCTTTGGTCTGGCTGTCTTTCAACCGCGTCTTCTCCAACCTGATGAGAGACAGAACGCACCATTTCAGCCAATCCTTTGCAATAGTTATATTCATCAATTTATTTCCAGGAATATATGCTTGTCTCATTGCCCTTCCCATGAGTACCTGGTGTAGACTCAATCCCTTTTTTCTGTCAGGAATACTTCTGAGACCCATCAGTACAAGAGGCAATGCATCTGGCCATTTCAACATTGTGGATGCGCACACCTTCCTTAATCTTGATTTGATTGTGCCATTAAGCTGTTCCACTATTCCAGAAGCCTCTGGACGATAAGCACAGTGCAGTTTTTGTTCAATGTTAAATGCAGCACAGATTCATCGGATTATCTCATTATTAAAATTAGGTCCTCTATATGATTCCAAAGTGACTGGAAACCGAAACAAGGAACTAACTCCCTCAATAGTAGTTTAGCGACTGTGAGACTGTCGTTTCTTCTAGTGGGGTATGCCTCTACCCATCTTGAGAACAGGCACACTATGACAAGTATATATTTCAGTCCATTGCAAGGAGGCAACTCAATGAAATCTAACTGCAATCTGGTGAAGGATCCCTCTGCCTTTCCGATCTTTCCCCAACTAACCACTGTCTTCCTGCCTGGGTTCTGCTGCTGACAGATTAAGCATCTTTGGCAAAGGCTCTCTGCAACTACCCTAAACTTTGGATTGTACCAACTTTGTCTAAATAATCTGATCATTGAATCCCTGCCAATGTGTGTTGTCCCATGGTATACTCTTGCCATTTGAGAGAGTAGACAGTCCGGCATGACTGGTCTGCCATCTAAGTACACCCACACTTCATCTTCTGTCCTTCTTGTACAACTTGATTTTATCCAAATCTCTTTTCCTTTTTCCTCAACTTCTTCCTGTAACTGTCTGACCTCATCCCATGTTTCTGAAACTGAGAAAAATATAAGTTGGTAGCTGGTTTCACCCGTTTCAATTTTTCTGTTAATTGACATTGTATTTCTTGCACAGTATCGAGCAATTTGGTCGGCATATCTATTACCGGCTGCCACATAGTCATTTCCTCACTGATGTGCAGCGCATTTAACAACTGCTACTTCTTTTGGCAATTGTAATGCTTCCAATAGATCTTTTACATTTTTACTGTTTCTGATAGGAGATCCTGAAGAAGTCAGAAATCCCCTCTGCATCCAGAGTTGGCCAAAATCATGCACAACCCCGAAACCATATTGACTGTCCGTAAATATGGTTATTCTCCAATTTTTCCCAATTTTGCATGCTTTTGTTAAGGCCACCAATTCGGCTACTTGTGCAGATTTGACTCCCGGTAAACAGGATGCTTCAACCACCCCCGTTATTTTACATACAGCATATGCAGCACTTAATCCTCCTCCTTCAGTTCTTAAGCAAGACCCAACCACGAATAATTCATGATCAGCTTCCTTCAATGGTGTTTCTTTAAAGTATGGGCGGGGCTTAGTACACAATTTGGTCACATCCAGACAATCATGATCAATCTCATCTTTCACTTCTTCACAACATGGATCTGGCAATAATGTGGCAGGATTCATTATCGAACATCTTATCACTGTCACATTTTCTGCTCCCAGAATCACCCTTTCATACTTAGTCAGCCGACTGGGAGTGAGATGTTGTGTTCTTGTTCTTGTCAAGAGAATCTCAACTGAGTGTGGAACGTAAACCTTTACGGGATGTCCCATCACTATGGACTCACTTTGTTCCAGACTCATACAAGTAGCAGCTACTGCTTTTAAGTAGCCAGGTAAGGCTGAGGCCACTGGATCCAAAGTGGCAGAAAAAATACGCCACTGGACGTCGGCTCAGTCCATGTCTCTGTGTTAAAACTGAAAGTGCACAATTTTCTCTCTCACAACAAAACAATGCAAAGTCTTTTGAATAATCAGGCATGCCCAAGGCAGGGGCCTCACATAAACAATTTCGTAGTTTCACAAAGGCTTCCAAACCTTCATCATTCCAATCGATGGGATCTTTCGCTCTTTTCCGAGTTAATTGTATCAATGGCTTTCCTAACATGGAGAAGCTATTGATCCACTGCCTACAGTACCCAACCACTCCCAGAAACATTCTCTTCTCCTTTTGTGTCTGAGGTAGCTGCATTTCTTTGATTATTTTTATTGTTTCCGGCTTCACTTTTCTAACTCCTCTTTCTATTTTATGCCCTAAATATCTAACTTCTTGTTGACAACACTGCAATTTTTCTGGAGACACTTTATGTCCTCCTTCGGCCAAATGGTTCAGTAATGCAATTGTGTCAGTGACACAATCCTCTCGCGTTTTTGATGCCACCAATAGGTCATCAATGTACTGAACCAGAACTGAATTCCCAGGCATAACCAATGACTCCAGACACTTTTTCAGTATCTGATTGAAAATTGAGGGACTCTCTGTGTACCCTTGAGGAACTCGGCACCATGCCAAAATACGATCCTCAAACCGGAAGGTGAAAAGATACTGGCTGTGTGGGTGTAAAGGAATAGAAAATAATGCTTGGCACAAATCAATTACTGTAAACCAACCTGCGTTCCAGGGTATCTGATAAAGGATCACTGCTGGATTTGGCACTACTGGGCAACAAGGTACTACAATTTTATTTATTTTTCGCAAATCTTGCACTATCCTGTATTTACCGCGGATCACTGACAAAATATCGAAGGTCAAAAAATCGACCTACAAAAATATCGCAACAAAAATATCGATGTCAATAATATCGAAATCCTATCTACAACATGGTAAGTACAAAAATATCGAAAAAACAATATCGATTGTCAAAAATATCGTTATCAAAAATATCGTTTTTTTTTGTTAAAAATAATATGTAAAATAAACTAAATAATACTTATAATTAAAATAAACATAGTTAAAAATATTTAATAATTTTTAAAATTAATAAGTAACATATATAATTAAATAAAACATGAATTAAACATATACATATAATATATAATATATATACTTACTTTATAATAAGTTTCAATAATTATTTTAATAAATTATAAATTATTAAAAAATATTATAAATTACAAATACATCTATACACATAAAACAATAACATAAATAAAAATTAAATAATTATAATAACAAATAAAAAAAAAATTTACTTTTAATATTTTGGAAATTAATTATATACTATATTAACTAAAATAATACAAAAAATATTAAATAGCGTAGGGAATAAAACTACTATTACAACCCCCAAAAAAACAACAGTAAGAAAAATGTTGGATAGCGTAGGGGTAAAAATTACTATTCCCACTCCAGAGAGTGCAACAGTAGGGAAAGTGTTGGATAGCGTAGGGGTAAAAATTATTATTCCAACTCCAGAGAGTGCAACAGTAGGAAAAGTGTTGGATAGCGTAGGGGTAGAAATTACTATTCCCACTCCAGGGAGTGCAACAGTAGAGAAAGCGTTGGATAGCGTGAAGGTAAAAATTACTATTCCCACTCCAGTGAGTGCAACAGTAGGGAAAGTGTTGGATAGCGTAGGGGTAAAAATTACTATTCCCACTCCTGAGAGTGCAACAGTAGGGAAAGGGTTGGATAGCGTAGGGGTAAAAATTACTATTCCCACTCCAGAGAGTGCAACAGTAGGGAAAGTGTTGGATAGCGTAGGGGTAAAAATTACTATTCCCACTCCAGTGAGTGCAACAGTAGGGAAAGTGTTGGATAGCGTAGGGGTAAAAATTACTATTCCCACTCCAGGGAGTGCAACAGTAGGGAAAGTGTTGGATAGCGTAGGGGTAAAAATTACTATTCCCACTCCAGAGAGTGCAACAGTAGGGAAAGTGTTGGATAGCGTAGGGGTAAAAATTACTATTCCAACTCCAGAGAGTGCAACAGTAGGGGAAGTGTTGGATAGCGTAGAAGTTACAAATAACATACTTATAAATAAATTAATTTTTTAAAATAATTAATTAATTATTAAATAACTCTAAACTATTTACCAATACCAATAAATAATTATTAAAAACATAATTACCAATAGAAAATGTATTAACAATAAATTAATAATAAATACCAATAAATAATAATTAATAAATATTAATTACTAAATAATAAATATTGAACAATAAAATATTTGTAATAACAAAAAACATATAAATTATTAAAACTTAATTACCAATTAACTAATATTAAACAATTAAATGCTTTTTTATACCAATAATAATAATAATTAAACATTAATTATCAATTAATAAATAATTCTTAATATATTAATTAAATTTATCAATAAATAATATTTAATAATATTTAATTACCAATTAATAATAAAACAACAATAAATTAATTTTTAGAACCAAAAATTGTAATTTAAAAATTACCTATTAATAACTAATATCCAATAAATTAATTATCAATACCCAAAAATACATTTAATAATTACTTAATTAGATTTCAATTACTTCCAAAAGTATTGCCCTATAAACGCACAACACACTCCAATGATAAAATAATACACTTAACATAATGATCAATTAATCAATTAATAAAAATTAATAACTAATTAATAATAATTAATTACCAATTAATAATAATTGATTACCAATTATCAATTAATTAACAATAATATAATTATCAATACCAATTAATTAAAATAAATTATAAGTTAATTACATTTAAATTACATGATGATCAATTAATGAATTAATAAAAATGAATCACCAATTAATAAAAATTAATTACCAATTATTAATTAATTAACAATTATATAATTATCAATAACAATTAATTAAAATAAATTATAACTTAATTACAATTAAATTACTTCCCACCCTATTCCCCTATAAACCCACAACCCGCTACAGAACTTAAACGCAAAAAATAATTAAAATTAATTTATAATTCCTAAAAATTAATAATTAATTTAGTATAATTAAATTACTTCCCACCCTATTCCCCTATAAACCCACAACCCGCTACAGTACAAAAAAAAAATGTAACTTAAAAAAATAATGTATTAACATATAAAAATTGTATACATATATTTTTAAACAAGTAGAACACTTAACAAAAACACATATAACACATACATATTAAAAACATAACAAAATACATAACAATAATACAAATATCGATATTAGTAACATCGATATTAAAAATTCGATATTACTTACCTTAGGGTCGATATTCTGTCCATCGATATTCTGTCCCTTCGATATTCTGTCCCTTCGATATTTTAACTTCGATATTTTTGTATATCGATATATTATTTTCGATATTTTGTCTGCTCACCATTTACCGCTAGGCTTTTTAAGCCCCATGATTGGTGAATTACAAGGACTACTCATTATCTCTTTTAAAATACCTTATTTAATCATTCAGTCAATTTCTGGGGCAATTCCTGCTTTCACTTCTGGACTCATTTTGTACTGTCGTGTGTTTGGGTAAGCTGCACCTTCTTTCACCGTCACTTTAACTGGATCTACATTTGACATTAGCCCAATATCCTTTCCTGTAAAATCCCATACTTCTGGATTTACTGTAGTTCTCAACTCTTCAGGCAATTCACTCTCTTATCAATGAAAACATCTCATCTACTTCTGTACCTTGCTTAGCTAACATCATTTTGTAGATGACATCTTCGTCAGGGGTTTGGAAAGCGACACCATCTGGTGTACAATAGATCTTGCAATTCATCTTGCACAATAGATCTCTTCCCAACAGATTTACTGGACTGGAATCGCAAACTACAAACCAATGCATATCTTTAAAATTTCCGATATGTACCTCCATTGGTTTTGTGATTGGGGTTTTAATCTGTTGATTTGATACTCCTACAACTTGGATTGTTTCTCCCGAGAGGGGTAGGTTTGGGATGTCTGCTGTTCTCACAGTAGACCGGGTAGCACCAGTATCCAATAGAAAAGTGATATCATTACCTTCCACTTTCCCGTCAATAAATGGACCTGTCTGATCTACCGGTAAGGATGCGCCAAGCACGCACTCCTCTTCCTCCCCCCTCAGGCACCGTCATTGCACATAGTCCGAATTTTCTTCATCATTTTGCAAAAAATATTGTGTAACCACTCTGTTATTCTTACCACTTTCTCCGTGAAATCCGGTGTTCGCACTGTATTTTTGAGGACTCACAAAGTTTGGCATAGGAGCTGGTGGCACCTGATACTGTGGAGTAACTACCTGCTGTGGCTGATTCATAAGTACTTCATTCTGCATCTGTGGAATTAAATTTAGGTTTGGCCCATTATTATTCTGAATGCTCTTACACTCGTTCTTCCAATGTCCAAGCTTTCCGCACGCATGACAAGGAAACTTCTTCTTCGCTTCCTCTCTATTCATTCGTCCTCTTAATTTACCACCATTTGCCGCTTGATCATTCTGACTCTGCTCTTTTATCTGATTATCAGTCTGGGCATTTACTTTATTCTCCTGCTGTTCTGCCAATTTTACTTGTGCCCACATAATTTTCTCTTTCAACTTCCTACGCCTTGCCTCAATATCATCGCCACAATACTTTCCATATTTAAGAATTTCATCAATCGACTTACTCTGCCAGCACAACATGTGCTGTTAAATCATCTGACTAATCTCTTGTTTCAGACCATACACAAACCGATACACAAAATGTCCCATATCCTTATCACCAATTATCTCAAAATGACTTTACTGCTTAAACACTTGTAGTAACCGTTCATAATATGCATGTACGGACTCATTTGGCTCTTGAGTTGTTCTATCTATTTTTACCCAATGTGTTTCTTTAGGAGGGATTTTCCCTTTCAGGTAAGTAATTACTTGATGATATTTCTTCATCACCTCGTCTGAGGGTGCTCCTGTCTTTGAGTCTCTAGCATACGCCTCACTTGGCCAATCAACTGTGATCTTACATTCTGGGGCCGATTCCGATTCGTGCCGGAAATCTCTCCGACCGAGCCGGACCCCGAGAGATTTCCGACCGAATCGGACCCGTGCAGCCCGACCGAACGAGTACGATGCGCACATATGCCATCGGACTCGATTCGGTCGGACTCCCATTGAAGTCAATGGGAGCCTGTCGTACAACGCGTACGTGGGCTCACATTGACTCAATGGGTGCGAGGCGGACAAGGGCGCCCCCTACAGCGTGTACGCGGCGAAGCGACTCGCGCCGTACACGCACAGGTAGGGGGGACCCATGGGTCCCCCCTGTGTGCGACTCGCGTGGCTACGCGTACAGGGGGGTCCGACACGGACCCCCAAAGTACAGCTCCGACTTCTCTTTGGAGCCGGAGTGCGCGGCTCGGTCGGACTGCTCGCGGCGCGCATCGTACTTACCCAGCCGGGGAACGTCTCCATTGCGCGGTGCGAGTCGAGTCCGAGCGAGTCGGTCGGTGCAGTTAGACCCGGGGACGAGTCGGTCGGAGCGGTCAGGACGCCCGGACGAGTCGGTCGGCGATTTCGCATCGTACTCGCCCGGACGCACGTACGAATCGGTCGGGAAATAGGGCTCCGAATCGGATCCGGTTAAGCCGAATCCGATTCGGAGCCCTACCGGCCGAGATCGGAATCGGCCCCTAAGTCCACAAATCAGCGGGTACTACAATATCGAACAATCCATCCAGATCCTTCAGCAAAACCTTTGAAACCTTCACAAACCTTTCCACCTGTTTATACCATTCAACTGGCTTCCCTCTTAGTCTGGGAAAATCATTTGTAAATGACAAAATATCCTGCCTACTCCATGGGACATGAACATATCCACCACCAGGAACTTCTCTCATTGGACACAATTTCTCAACCTTATCTGATTCTCTCACAGGAAATGCAGATGTTGCTTCTCTTGCTTGTACTTCCTCTTTCTTTCTTATCCACCTAATTCTCCATTTGTCAATGTCTCCCCATTTTCGCAAAATATTCATCAACTCTTTTATCTGTAGTCTCTTACCAGAAGCATTTACACTTTCTAAATATTTGTCAGTAAAATCCACTCGATATGGTTTCTGCAACAGTTTCAATTTCCCTATATCTATTCCAATCTCTGAGGCAACTTCCGTTAATTTCTCGTGAAATACTCTTGCTCTTCTAGTTATACTCTTACATAAGAATAATAACTCCTCATCATTGTAAACATTCAATCTGTCTATGCTCACATTGCCAGTTATCATTTCTTCCAACTCTACTTTCAATTTACTGATATCTAGAATCTTTGGTTGTGGGTTTCGATTGTCTATTTCCTGTGCCCATCTCTCTATATCTTCAGGGGTAACTACTGTTGAACTTCCTGTTCCTATAGGAACCAAAGATCCCCTTTCTCTCAAATTTGCAGGTATAATTCTCATCGGAGTTTCAGTTAGAGGTTCTACATTCGGGAGATCCATTAATGAAATTACTGATTCACTTTCACTAGTCTGATCATCTGTAATTATTACTTCTCTTCTGGGACTTGTTAACGGAATTGTTACAGTTTGAGGATTCTGGCAAGTCTTTTTATCTCCGTATAATGGAATTACAGGACCAATAGTCACTGGTACTGTCAAAGCTTCAGCATTTAAATTTAATTGGCTTACCTTTTGAACTAATTCTTCTCTACTTTTATTTAAAGCCTCTCTCTCATTATCCTGCAACACCCTATTAAATGATACATCATGTAAGATTTGTGGGGTTAAAGGCATTCCTATTACTGGCGCACTTGGGGTAACCTTACTAGGTGCTTCTTGGTACGGTGGAGGGTTTTTAATCAAAATACCCTCTAACAGATCATCATCTGATTCGCCATAACCTGTTGTATTCATGTGTTTCGTTTTTTCCTTACACTTTCCTCCTGATTGTTCTTCAGCCATTAACACTGGATATAAACCCTCGGTCACCTCAGCTCTTCTCCAACGCTTCATTTGATCTCCACTTGACTCATACGGGTATCTAGGTAGAAATCCTCTAAATCTCCTACCACTTCTGTATTTTTCACGATCAAATGCTTCAATTTCCCATTCTTCCAAGGCTTCATACTGTGTCATTCTAGGACTTGGTTCTAACATATTCATTCTATCTCTCAAATTTTGAAGTACCTTCAAATTGAAAGTACCATGCTCCGGAAAAGCCAAGACACCATCACCTTTAGTATATTCCACCCAATTCTCCAACCATACACACGTGTGATATCCTTTCTCCATCATCATAAAGGAAGCAGGTGTTTTGGGTGGCGGAATAGGAATTCCCTCTCTAGTCATTACAGGCTTGTCTTTCTTAAAGAAATTTTTAATTTTCTTCATTAATGTCATTTTCTTTGGTCTTCCGAACATTTCAGAGGTTCGATAAAGGAAAGAGTCTTCCATATATCTTCTAGCTCTATTACGTACGTCGCGTCCTATGTCAGCACGACTCACACCCGCAGTCAAATCAGGACTCAACATACAATTCTCTTTCTGACCAATCCTAGCGCGGCTTTTACCCAACAACCAATTAGACTCAGGCTCACGCTCGTGTTCTGACCAATACCAGCGCGGCCTTCTGTGACGTCAGTATTACTCCTCACTACTGACCCCTCCTTTACAATCTGCTTCTGTATCACGCCCGCTGTTTCAACCAATACCAGCGCGACTCTCTGTGACGTCAGTACAACTCCTGTGACTGACCCTCCCTTCAGAAGGTAATACAATAACTTATTTCTTAATACTTTTCATTAAATTCTTCATTAATAACAACATAAAAACATTCGCTACTCTGTCTGTTCCACTAAACAAAGGATAGATTTCAATTTATTCTTGAGTTTCAGAAGTTACCCTGTTTATTCTTCATTCAAGCTCAAGAGAACCTCTTACTTCTCCAGTGTCACCCATATTGGGAAATGAGACGAAAGTTTCACCAGCGAACCCCTTTCGCTATCATCCTCACTCTACTTTTATACGAAATAGTCCCTAGTTTAATACTGCCAGCCCTGCGTAGCTTCTCAGTATTATTCCAACAGGCGAGTAACCTCACTGCATTGTGGCTTCTGTCACCACCCGCTATTCATTTCCCGGGATTCTGGACAACATAAAACAAGACGCTAACTCTTTTGTTAAACATAAATCAATAATCAATAATCAATATTTATCACCAAACTAGTCAATAATAACCATAGCTCTGCTACCAGAAAACTGATCCAGCGGTATACTAACAACAGATACTCCACTGCCATATACTCACCTGGGCCCATCAAACAACACACATTGAGTAAACCGCTGGAGTGGGTCAAAAGGTTTATATTTGTACTTTACAATGATCAGGTTTAGTTATTTACTCTTTCCTAACTAACCTTTCACTGATCAAAAAGTTATTTCCTCTGGTCGATGGACCATTAGTTGAACTAGTTGATGGTGATAATCAACTTAACCCTTAACTGTTTGAAGTAAATAATCACAGGCTCAGGAAGGTTTAAAATCTTTATCTAAATTAAGATGCATGTGAACTTCTTCAAAAATACAGTGCAGTCACCCTCATTCTTAGGAGAGAAATTCAATTGATTAAACATCAAAACATACACTTCGGACTCATACAATAATTAATGCTCAGAAAAGGAGAGGACAGTGAGAAAAGAATATTTGCAAATAACGTGAAATTATAATTACCAAGAATGGTGTGAAAGACCAACCCCCTGGCCAAAGGGCTGGTAAGGGTCCCCAGGATACGTCAGGAGACAAAGACTTCAGGACAGGATTCAGGACAGGATAGATTACCTCTCTAGAATACCGACAAATTGTGTCGCACCCCTCTCTGACACTCTCTTCCTCCTCGAGATTCTTCCGCAATCTGATCTAACCCAATTAAGTTAGGATAGATAGTTCTTCTTCAGCTCTGCATTCGATTCTTCATCAGCATCTCACAGCATCCCTCCCAGCATCTCCGACTCACAGCATCTGGACGGACAGCATCTCGACCCCAACGCCTCTCTAACTAACTGAAGCTACCTTAATTATACCTTCATTTCTTCATGTTCCACCCACTAAAGTTTCAATATTGTAAAAATACGAAATCTAATTGGTCAGGCAAGGGGATGATCATCACACCATGCTTACATGTCACTCTATTCTGTTAAACCATTCTTCGCAAACCCATCCCCTTAATTTTTTATTCCAACTTTATTCCCATTCACTACATGTATCCAATTTGCAACATTTATGACACTACGAAGAATAGAACATCACATCTCTGAACTTTTCGCCATCCGTTCCCAGCATATTGGCACTCCGATTTGGCCTCCATTCAAGTGCTTCGTCATTGACCTTCATAGCTTCACTCAATAGGCATGCGCAGGCGTTGTGTCATTTCATCTAGTCCGGTTATACATGAGAGGCCCAAATGCACACTAATAATAAAATCAAAAGACAAATGTTATTTTCACAAAATAAATGGTCTCACTGTATACCTCCCACCTCTACTCTATTCCCGTTTTCTTATTAATACTTTCCCCGCATTAGCATTAGTAAAATAGCCTGTTTTAGTTTCAGCTAAACGGATGCCGTGCACGCGAGTCTTCAAGATGCCATTTTAGTGTCTTCTGCTCATGCGCTAGAATTTCCCTCCAAGCGTTAGCTCGTCATATTGCGTAGTTGCAATTGATGCATGCGCACAACAGTTTTCCCCGTTTAAAGCGGTATTAGTCCGTTTTCATTGTTGGAAAAACTAAATCAGAGCTGCACCACTTTACAGGGAACTTAAATTCATGTAAATAGTCAATGTTCAATGAAGCAGTTGTACAGAGATCCAATTTTCTCTTCTTTATTAGTTCAATCTTTAAGAACAAACAGCCAACGCATTTCGTCCTGAAACACAGGACTTCATCAGGGCTGTAGATTTAAAAACATAAAAAATACATTTACAATACGCAAACTATACAATACATACAACATTACTCCATACATATATATAGATAATAAACGACAACATCAAAAAATCACACATTCATAAATAAGACATTTCGACAAAAGACACACAAATATTACATACTTACTCAGAAACCATACCCCACATACCTCAAAGGACAAAACAATTATTAAACTACAAAACGTTTATATCCTAAATAAATACACGAAATCGCAAACTCCACATTACATTTGTGAACAAACAAAAGAAAGAAACCAATAAAGACATTAAAATACAAACAAATACATCCATCCAAAATAGGCACAATTGAAACGTATAATGGTGTCTATGGAAGACAATCCATAGATGGTCAATCTATAGACACCAACCCCTCACAAAATATTTTTATAAATCACACTTAAATCCCAATAACTAAAACTCTAAACGTGTCATTGATAGTGACTGTTAGTGAGGTAACCCCAGACAATATATACCCAAGAACCCCCATGAAAGAATAACAGTCACTGTATCTCTACATCCAAAATGTCAAGGGTACCTACCATTGATAAGTCTATATGGACCAAGGTAAAAATAGAGGTAATAACCTCAAACGAATGGAGAAACAGGCAATGGTGACAATCGCACCAATACGTAAAGCTGAAAATCAAAAACAAGAAAGAGAAACAACGTAAATGGGAACCATGAAAAAGAACAAGACTTTATATGGCCTGAATCTGCCTACTTGTACTGGTTATGTACATGAATTACGTATTGGCCTACCTCATATATCAAGCCAGCGGATGATCCGATTAAATAAAGATGATAGACTGTCCAATAAGCGTCCAAATTCTTTATATCGATTACAGATCAGCAATAATTAATACAGAGCGCGTGGTATGATAACCAAAAGCTTGATCTGTTATTGTACAATCAGCGCTCCTTTGGACATATCCAGAACTCGACGAACATACCTATAGGTAGAACCATACGAAGAAAATGACATCGAAGACAAGAATATATGTATACATTTGTAATATTATTCGACATGGCCTAGATTTAAATGCTGTAAAAACAGCAACATCATGTCTTGATGACCAATACAAGTAATTTAAAACAAAGAGAAGATCCCCATGAGCCATTTTATTGTTACTCTTTCCATGATTACCACTATAAAGACGTCACATATACTGAACAAGCCCAGAGGATTTGAAGAAACTGTGCAAATATGCACAGTTGTATGCCATATAATGCCGACACTTCAACTATGAACATCACAGAGAAATCATCGCACAAACTGAACAAGCTATAAACTGTCCACGACATATATTAGTCGGGTTAAAACAACTGCATATCCGATATTAAAGTGACCACTGAAGAGCCAACAAATGTATATACCAAAAACTAATATAAACTGTAAATAGAAGACACCAGAACCATACTACAATCTGCCCAGCAGGCGTAATGGTGCCATCTACATGTGGCAACATTCACTGGTGAATAATGAACTCATTCAAACCCCTTATAAAGGTGCCCGCTTGGAAACAAATGTCTTATGAGCCCAGATACAGATGAACCAGAATTAAATAGAGAGAAAGAGGGGACCCCAGCAATAATGCATGCCGCCATAAATAGCGCAATGCCGTAGTTACAAAACGTCAAAACCTTAAGCGTTGTACAAAAATTTCCACACCAAAATGCACTTACTTCGTAGTGGGAAGTCTCACGCCACCCGGTATTCGGCGTTCTCAAAGCGCCCGTAAATTAGAAATATAAATAAGCGTGGCCACAAAAGGTCACGTTGTCAGGTGACGCACGCGAACTACGTAATGCGCCCGTAAGAGTAAACGTAATGGTAATCCTAAGCAGGTCGATACCGCCATATCGGAGAGGGGTTTTCAGAATGAAAAACACTGAAATCCCAGATCGTTTAGAAGTTAGGAAAGGCGGTGGAAATCTGGTAACAAAAGAATTTATAAATAATAAACAAAATAGTGTACCACAAAGCGTGTGTATATATGGATCAAAACGCCAATCAATTCTGAAAATTACGTATAAACACACCCAGTAAAAATAATTATATACTGATAAAAAAAACAATAAGCACAAAACATAAATTTAAAAAACATAGCAAAATGATAATATATAATCAACAGGGACTGACAAATCAAAAATAATACACGGAACCATGATCATGTTTAAAAGAAAACACCCATGGTATACTTGATCTTCAAAGGTCACGACGATACGTGACGTGTGAAAGCTCCGTGTCTGCGCTGCTGTATATGTTAAAAACGAAAAATAAGTTGCCATATTGAAAGAGTATGAATTAAACAAATAAACCAGAGAACTGGTGTTATCAATACCTTACTGGAATGCCAATAAAGATATATTAGTTACAACGTACCGACACTACCGTAATGCGTGAAATGGACCATATATATAATACCGAAAAAGTCAAAAGGGGGATAAAGAGATAAAAAAATATATCCCACTGTGGCCCATTCTACAGACTGGGCAACAACATAAAGGTCAACCAGATTTTAGCCGTGACAGCATCAATAACAATAAGAAGGAAAACAAATAAAAAATAATAATAAAAAATGAATAATAAAAAATAAATAAATAAATAAAGAGGGAGGTGCAGCATATAATTAAACTGATAATTAAAGAACCAAAAATACAACAATACAATATCGAATCCAAAACAGTCATGCCAATACACACTGATATAACCAAAATTAATGAATTATTCGAACTAAGACCCTATGGATCAAGAGTGACAAAGATCGCCAAAAAAGTCTTGGTGAAACACATCCTACATATTGACTAAAAAGAAGAAAGCCAGATGAGACCAAAACCATTACTTCATAGGTGGTAATGCATTTCATCGTCGGTATTGTGTCCCATCTGGATACATCTTAAGCGACATATCCAGATTGCCTCTCTACGGCGCAACGCTAATTCCCGATTCCCACCTCGTGGGTGTATGGGAATGTGATCAATGCCATGAAACCACACTCTACAATCATTAACATGGTGTTCCCTCATATGGTAGGTCATGGGGTACTTAAGATCATTATTCCTAATGGCACGTACATGTTCCTGTATGCGTTGCTTAAGAGGTCTAATAGTGCTCCCCACGTATATTTTTTCACAATCACAACCAAGTATATAAACTACATATTTGGTATTGCAGTTTATAAAATGCCTTATTTCATATTCCTTTGTTGTGTTGTAGGAGAACTTCTTGATCTTATTTCTCCCAAATGGGCACATGTTGCAATTCAGGCATGTGACAAAACCATTAGGGGCTAAAGGCAACCAAGTTTTGTTAGTATTACTTCTGGTCTAACTGGGGCAGAGTAAATTTCGTAGTGTCTTGCCCCTCCGAAATGTCACTTTGGGTGTAGGTGTAATATGTTCCCTCAAACTGGGAATGTCGTTCAAAAGGCCCCAATGTTTTCTCAAGATATTGAACAAACCTGTACTGTTATTGGTGTATTGTGTAATAAAAGCCAGATGTGAGCTCCTTGCTTCAATGCGGCCTCCATCTGTCTTGGTCACTAATGTGCTAGCCCTTGTTACCATCTGAATTCGTTGGTCAGCCTTTCTCATAATCTCATCTTTGTAACCTCGGTGCCTGAATCTGTTTTTAACAATTTGAATATTATCCCTGAATGTCAAATCAGTACTGCAGTTCCTGCGGACCCGTATCATTTCCCCAAATGGGATATTCCTGATCACAGATTGGGGATGGGCACTGGTGGCGTGTAACGTACTGTTACATGAGGTGGATTTGCGAAAGATGGTACTTTGGATGGTATTATTTTCAATATAGAACAATAAGTCCAAAAATTCCATACTGCTCGGACTGTATTTAATAGTTAAATGTACATTATGGGGATTGTTGTTAAGAAAAGAGTGGTACTCAATCAACTGAACAACGGACCCATTCCATAGTAAGATGATGTCATCAATATACCTCCCCCAGAACACAATCATGTCCATCCAGGGGAGGCATATTTACCTCAGGCGTGCTCCCTCTCCCACCAGCCCATAAATAGTCCGGCGTAAGAGGGAGCAAATCTTGAACCCATGGCGGTCCCTTGGGTCTGATGGAACCAGGTCCCATCATGTAAAAAGAAATTCTTTGACAAGATGATATCCGTCATTTCCATGAGCATTTCGTTGTGTTCAGTATGGTCTGCTGTGCGTGTACTCAAAAAAGAATGCACAGCCATTATGCCAAAGTCTTTTTGAATACAAGTGTATAACCTTGTCACATCCATGGTGACGAACATCAACTCATCCGACCATGCTACACCATCCAATTTCTGCAATATGTCACGGGAGTCCTGAATATATGCCGGAAGATTGATCACAAAAGGCTGAAGAAATGTATCCACATATTGTGAAAGCCGTTCCGTGGGTGAATCAATGGCAGAAATAATCGGACGCCCCGGTGGAAATATACCCTCCTTATGAATCTTAGGGAGAATATAGATACAGGGGCCTAGTGGATTATTAACAGTCAAATATTTATGTTCCTCATCCGACAGTAAACCATTTTCACGCCAATCAAGTAATCTTGTGTTGATATGAGTAACAAGGGAGGCAATGGGATTACTAGTGATCATACGGTAACAGCTGCAATCACTAAGTTGTCTATTTATTTCATCCATATAGTCAGTTGTGTTCATAATCACCACATTGCCTCCCTTGTCAGCCTCCCTAATGATGATAGAATCATCACCACCAAGGGTCTGGAGTGCTGACCTCTCAGCTTTGGTCAGGTTCTGTTTGTGATGATCATGTCTGCGTGGAGAATCCATGAGGACATGGAGATCCTTGGTCACTTTCTCCTTAAAAAGATCAATGTTAATATGTGTATTGACAGGCATAAATTTAGACCGGGGCTTAAGTCCACTGCTGACCCCCGTGTTTTCTCTAATATCTAAATCGTCCCTAAGATCTTGTATGGTGAATTGTTCATCTTCTGAAATTGATAGCAACATCTGTAGATCTTGTAGGTCTGAAACAGTATGTGTCACAGTTTGTGTTGGTCTTATCATGGGGCATACATTCGGAGGATTTGAGTGGAAAAAATCTTTTAATTTCAAAAGGAGCACAAATTTATACAAATCAATCATTATGTCAACTGGGTCGCCCCATTGAGAAGGACAAAAACTTAAACCTTTTTGTAGGACGTTACATTCATCATCAGATAAAGTCCGACTGGATAAATTAACAATTGTAAGTTCATTCGATTCAACAGTGTCATACAAACCAGGCACTATGATGTCTTTGACCGTGTTGACATCCCTTCGGTCATTTCTTTCTTTCTTTCTTTTATCCTGCCACCTTTTTCCCCCTCCTTGTTTTTGGTCTTTTTTTGTGGCTTTGTTGCCCAACCTTAACCGCTCCATTTCCACTAAAAAATTCCGCTGACCTGGAGAAGTAACTGGAGTTGCTCCCTCATCCCGAGATGTGCTACTCTCTATAGAAGAAATTGAGCTGCTACTAATCAAAACTGAGTCAGCCGATTCCTCCCTTGCTCTTTTGCCATCGCCTATTGGTCTGATGTTATCAAATTTGCGGGCAAAAGTGTATATCCTCCCATTTTATAGACTTATCAATGGTAGGTACCCTTGACATTTTGGATGTAGAGATACAGTGACTGTTATTCTTTCATGGGGGTTCTTGGGTATATATTGTCTGGGGTTACCTCACTAACAGTCACTATCAATGACACGTTTAGAGTTTTAGTTATTGGGATTTAAGTGTGATTTATAAAAATATTTTATGAGGGGTTGGTGTCTATATACTCAGGATTGACCATCTATGGATTGTCTTCTATAGACACCATTATACGTTTCAATTGTGCCTATTTTGGATGTATTTGTTTGTATTTTAATGTCTTTATTGGTTTCTTTCTTTTGTTTGTTCACAAATGTAATGTGGAGTTTGCGATTTCGTGTATTTATTTAGGATATAAAAGTTTTGTAGTTTAATAATTGTTTTGTCCTTTGAGGTATGTGGGGTATGGTTTCTGAGTAAGTATGTAATATTTGTGTGTCTTTTGTCGAAATGTCTTATTTATGAATGTGTGATTTTTTGATGTTGTCGTTTATTATCTATATATATGTATGGAGTAATGTTGTATGTATTGTATAGTTTGCGTATTGTAAATGTATTTTTTATGTTTTTAAATCTACAGCCCTGATGAAGTCCTGTGTTTCAGGACGAAACGCGTTGGCTGTTTGTTCTTAAAGATTGAACTAATAAAGAGGAGAAAATTGGATCTCTGTACAACTGCTTCATTGAACATTGACTATTTACATGAATTTAAGTTCCCTGTAAAGTGGTGCAGCTCTGATTTAGTTTTTCCATTTTGTTGCCCCTGGTTTCAGGGAAGTGCCCTTGGACAGGGGGTACCTTTGGAGACGTGCACACATGATACTTTTGTATTGCCTGATTTGAATTGGTGACTTCATGTGATTGGTGCCTTATTGGTTGCTTTTGGTCCACTGTCCGATTTTTCCGTTTTCATTGTTATCCGCATCAGTACACACATAAGCAATCTTCTCTAACCCGCGTGTTCATGTGGTGCGTATTAGTTGTTCACAGATTACCTTTAATAACTTGTAAATGAGTTAAACGAGAGGATTGCCTCCGAGCAAGTCTCTTTCTTACGAGACCTTGCTCCATCATTATCACAGAGTTGGCTTGATGCTGGAAGGACAGGAGGTTGTCAAACGTGACCCCTAGGTTCTTGACCACTCCCAATTGTGAGCCTAAAGGGGGAGCCCCCCCAGCCAAAAAGTCTGCAAAGCTGAAGGTAAATTGTAGCCGAAGAAGAGAACCTCGGTCTTATCTGCATTACACTTCAGTTGGTTGAGGCGCATCCAGTGTAGGGCAGCAGCTAAGCAAGGTTTAATAAGGTCAGATGCAACAGCTTCTCCTTTTCTAAAGAAGAAAAGCATTGTGTTGTCCGCGTAGGAAATTATTTTAGCCCCAAAACATCTGCGAGTTATGCCAGCAGAGTGAGATAGATAATAAACAGTGTGGGGCCAAGGACCGAGCCCTGGGAAACCCTACTGCTAAGTCTATTGTACCTGAAAAGAACGGAGGGGTCTAGACCTCCTGTCCTGACATTTCAAAGCCAAGCCCTCAAGTCCAATGGACTGAAAGCGGGATAGGAGCCTAGAGTGTGGTACCGTATCAAAGGTTGCTGATCGGTCTAACAATATCAGCACAGTCTTACCACCAGAGTCAAGGCTGTCTCTGATATACTCTGTTACCTTAAGCAAGGCAGTTTCAGTACTAGAATTAGGTCTGAAACCCGATTGACTTGGGTGCAACAGGTTGTTAGACCCTAGGTAGTGTGAAAATTGAGGGTTGACAAATTTCTCCAGCAGCTTAAGACAGAGCAGGGAGCAGAGAAATTGACTAATAATTAGACAGTACCTTAGGGTCTGCTGTTTTTTCAGCAGAGTAAGGATTTTAGCCTGTTTTTAGGTTGACGGAATTATTACCTGTAGTGTTGTGTGAGTTAGAAATAATGGAACCCTTTTAGCTCCTGATGGACTCTGTAGAACTGTGACATAAGTGTTAGAGTGCAGTGAAGTGAATGTAGGCTTAGAATGTTGAGTTTGCGGTTACATGCAGACAAATAAATGTGTAATACCAAACTCCGTGTGTGGCATAGTCATTGGCGGGTGCCCAGGCTGGGGAAGACACTACAACTGGTGACGAGATAGGGGATAAGTAACCCGAAGATTGAATGTGCTCTCCCAGAGTGTTTGCCGTGGTCCAGCAAACTGCTCATGCAAATGACGTGTGCCTCAGTCAAAGTGCAGAATCGACGTTTGGCATATGTGGAGTCAAAGCCCAACTCCAGCCAGTGTGAAGTATTTGAAGATAACGAAAGCTTCACTGAGAAGTCTACACATTGTTGGTCAAGAACCTACTGGTAAGGCCGTAAAGAGAGGTACTGCACTACTATGCAACCGAAAGCTATACATCATAAAGAGTTAAAGGGGGATACAACCAGGTTTTGAAAGAGCAGCAAATAGCGACAGAAAATTGCAAGATATTGCTGCAACCAGAAGCGCTGCAAGACAGACATCAACCAGGTGCCAGACAGTACAAAGAGATGCCTAGAAGCAAAGCGATCCAGATTCAAGAAACAATTGAAGAGAGTCATCATACCACAGCATTGGGTGAAGTGGCCCGAGAAGCAGTGCCTGGGGTTATGATTATGGAGCCATCCATACACAAAGCGGCACACCACCAAAGCAGCCCGGTGGCGGCTCAGAACAACTCTAAAGGACTCCAGGAAAGTGAAGGGCTCCAAGAGAGACCAAGAGGGAGGTCATGGTTCCACAGTCTGTCCAAGAAGACCCAGAGGCCAGCACGGCACAGGGCCTTAGAGATGGCATGGATGAAGCAGGTCCCAGTGGACAGCAGACAGGATCGGAGAGAACGCCACTCTAGGGGCCTGATTTAGATTTTGGCAGACGAGTTACTCCATCACAACAGTGATGGATATCCCTTCCACCGAAATATAAATCCCATAGGATATAATGAGATTTATTATTTCGGAAGACGGGATATCCATCACCGTTGTGACGGAGTAACACGTCTGTCAAGATCTAAATCAGGCCCTCATTGTCAGCCAATCCCATAAATAGTTACAATGGCGCTGCCTTCCTGAAACCACAACCACCATTTCATACCGCCAAAAAGCAGAATATCAGTTACAGATGGACTGCTTGGCTAGAGACAGTTGATGATTTCATTGAGGCATTGGAAGAAACAGATAGTAAGAAGAAGAATCTTGCTGGTGAAGGGGTAAAAGAAGTCATGATGAGAAAGCAGCGAGCTGACGAAATTACATGCCATCAAATCAAAGAAGCCTTGAATCTCAAAGTCAATGCAATGCCAAATGTAGATTGCGAAAGGTACATTTCCAGTCAGGAACGACAAAAAGTTGGTGATACCATCGACAAATGTGTTTAGAAACTGGATACACTCATCAAACACTGTAAGTTCAAGTAATTTAAATATGAGGAAGCTATATGTCTCAGAGTTATTGATGGATGCCTGTCAGAGTCATTTAAACGATGAATGCAGAGAGAAAGTCTTAGTTGGGAGCAAGTTCTCATGGCTGCCAGAGCTGAAGAGCATGCTGATCGACAAGTTGCTGACATGGAGGCCAGAGGTGCCCAGAGTGTGTCATTCATGAACATGAAGAGTAAGCAAAAGCACAAGGCAAAAGGACACAGAGTGATGTCTCCACTGAAAAAAAAGTTGTGCTTCAGGTGTGGATCTTCGTTTCCACACAAAGATAAATGTTCCTCCATTGGACAGATTTGTAAAGGTTGTGGGATAGAGAACCATTTTGTAACGATTTGCAAGGCGAAGGAAAATTTGAGTGTGTCACGGCACAAAGACAAAAAGGCTGCCCGAACGTTCCAGAAGTGACGTTCAGCGCAAGCCCACAAGGCCAAGCGACAACACCAGCTCAGGCAAATCAACACCAAACTAAGTCAATCGTCACCTAGAGCATTGTCAAAATGATCTTCAGTATCAATATCAAGTGAAAGTGAAGAAGATGATTGTGCAATGTCGATGTTTACTTCAGAAAATGTGCACATGTTGGACTGGCAGCATGTAAAGAAAAATACAGGTAAAAAAAAAGTCGACTTGAAAAAGCAGCAAAGTCATTCAAACATTGTCCGAAGATTAGACTAAAAGTAAACTGTTGCTCAATATCTTTTATTATCAATAGTGGTGCTCGATAAACATTATGCTTGAGGAAAAATACAATGAACTATTTGCATTGCCTCGATTTGCACCATCAAAAACTAAAGTGTATACATGGGCTGCATCAATGCCATTAAAAAGTCAAGGTTAATTTGTGGCAATGATGAAACACAAGAAAACAAACATACAAGCACCCATTCATGTACTTCAAGGTAGAGCATCAAGTGCCTGCTTACTTAGCAGTTGAAAAAGAACTTAAATCCTTACTCAAACATGATATCATTGAGCATTCCAATTCTCCAACGCCATGGGTTTCTCCCATAGTGGTAGTACGAAAAAAGGACAGTGAAGGAGCTGTACGCATCTGTGTTGACATGAGTCAAGCAAACAAGGCAATCGAAAGAGAACGACATTCAGGTCCACACATTGCCGACACGATAACACACTTGAATGGTGTGAAGGTCTTCTCTCGCCTTGATTTGAATAAACAATTTCATCAGTTGGAACTCGAGGAGACGTGCAGGTACATTACAACCTTTTCTACACATATTGGGCTGTTCCAATAGAAAAGACTAAGTTTTGGTGTGCCCTCAACTGCAGAGTTTTTTCAAGATGTCATTTGAAATATAATGCATCCTGTCATGAATGCTTTCAATTATAGTGATGACATGCTGGTTTTCGGAGCTACCCAGAAGGAGCACGATAAAGCTCTCACACAAGTGTGCTGTTTACTTTTTGATGCCGGTTTAACTTTGAATGCTAAGAAATGTGAGTTCCATAAGACAAAGGTAAAATTATTTTTAGCCATATCTTTTCTGATTGGGGTTTGACACCCAATCCAGCTAACGAACAAGCATTGTCAACTGCCAGTCCCCCACAAGATGCTTCCATGTTATGTTCATTGCTTGGCATGGCCAGCTACTGTTCTAGATACATACGAGACTTTGCCACCATAAGTGCTCCATTAAGAGACTTGACGAAAAAGAATGTTTCATTTCATTCACCACATGAATGCAAGCAAAGCTTCAAGAAAATCAAACAAGCTATTGAAAATGCAACTAAAATGGCATACTTTGATCCAAAGCTTCATACTGAGGTTGTAGTCAACACAAGCCCAGTCGGGTTAGGTGGAATCCTTGCACAACAATAAGCTTGACGAGATATTGTGTCATATGCAAGCAGAAGTTTGTCCCAAACTGAACGAGCTTATTCAGGGAAGAAATTAGCACAAAGTTTGAAAACCAACTTACTCACCTTTTAGAATTGCACTTTAACATGCTTTAAATGTGTAGAAATGTTTATGTTAGGAAATGACTTGTAGGAAAAAAAAATACATAATGTTTAGAACGCTAGTAAATAAACTGTGAAAATGTATTAGCTAAGCACATGTAAATGAATGCGTGTTTAAAGTTTTTTGCACCAGGTAACCATTTCTTAACTTGTATATTAACAAGGCCCAAAATTTGACTCTTGCTCACAGTTACATGAATGAAGTATTTAGCAAAACTGCTTAGCATTAGTGACATCTTTCAGAAATGTGCTGACTATAACATCGTGTTTATCCAGCTCCTCATCCCATATTAGATCATGTGTTAGAATACAAAGAGCTTATTAAAACTGTTTATGATGACTTAGATGCTTTATGAATGATGTTTCCGAATAACATTGATAGATGCTTTCATATTACTGACTAGCTTTTGTTCAAGCATCGAGCTCATAGTGCATCCTTTAGCTTAGGTAAGAGGGTTCTCATGAGAAACTTCCTGCATGTAACAAACATTGAAACAACTTTGTCGACTAATGGCAACAAGGGTACAGACTGTGGGAATCAGAAGAAGAAGCATTGTATGACCGATGACATCACCTTGTCAACTATTCTCATTGGATATCGATACAGGATGCCAACCAAATTGTTATGAAAGTATAAATCTTTATTAATCAGTGTTCCTAGGTAGTTAGTACCACTTCCTTTACCTCATTCTCTGAGACTTACCCTTACCCATTATTTCATTCGAGTGGTCCTGCCGCTGGGCCTCTCCTTGTCCTGAGACTCATCTTTATGGAGAGTTGATTTCCTTAACTATTCCCCTGAGATGACGCCTTTTGGATCTTAGTGATCAATGCTACTGCAAGGATCGCACTTTTATTTACAGTTGTTTCTGCAGCTATAGGGAACTCAGCTGAGTTTCCAGAACTACACTTTAGGAGAAGTTAATTTCCTATTCCCTCTTTTCCAGAGGAACTCTTCATGGGTTCTTATTAGAGGAGACTCCTTAGTTAGCTTACGGTGTTTCTTTACGAAACTCTGTGTTTTTTTCAAATGCTGACTTCTAATCAAATCTATTTCATATTTCTATAATCCCACTATTCTGAATAAAGAGAATTGGAGATTCTAACCTTATGATAAATAAAGGTTTTCAGACTTTTACCACTCTCTCATCGTTGACTGATTGTAAATTCTAAATGTCATAGATTTATTTGAGTTGATTTGGGAAAGCTCTAATTCGCCTACGGTGGAAAAGATTTCGACCTCTCTGGAGCCACAAGGATTCTTAATGGCGAGATTCGTAAGTGGGTGTATATTAAGATTGAACCATGTGGGTGAGTCCTTGGGCTCCCGCATTTACAACATGAGAAAGAAAGTTTAGCAGTGGGATGGCCTTGTGAACATTTCCACGTATTTGTATATGGAAAGTCTTTAACGCTTGTGACGGATCATTATGCATTATTGACCATCTTCAGCAATCCAAAGGCCAAGATGCCGCCTCGCATTGAATGTTGGGGTCTACGATACAACTACACAATTGTGCACCATCTAGAGAAAGAGCAAAACCCTGCTGACTACTTCTCAAGAGTGCCTCTACGGTGCCCTGGCACCCCTTCCAAGAGGGCTGAAGCCTACATTAATTTTATAGTGAAATCAAACACACCAGCTGCCATTTTGTTGGACAAATTATCTCTGCCATGAGTCAAGATAGTGACACGTTAAAATTAAAAGACATTATTGCACATCAGTCTTGGAACCAGCACCCTCAACCTCTTGCCACTTACAGTGAATACCAGAAGTTAAAAATGTCAAAGATGAACTGTCCATTACTAAAGAAGACATTATCCTGTTCTTTCTCCACTGTCACCCGTATTGGGAAATGAGACGAAAGTTTCACCAGCGAACCCCTTTCGCTATCATCCTCACTCTACTTTTATACGAACTAGTCCCTAGTTTAATACTGCCAGCCCTGGATAGCTTCTCAGTATTATTCCAACAGACGAGTAACCTCACTGCATTGTGGCTTCTGTCAACACCCGCTATTCATTTCCCAGGATTCTGGACAACATAAAACAAGACGCTAACTCTTTTGTTAAACATAAATCAATAATCAATAATCAATATTTATCACCAAACTAGTCAATAATAACCATAGCTCTGCTACCAGAAAACTGATCCAGCGGTATACTAACAACAGATTCTCCACTACCATATACTCACCTGGGCCCATCAAACAACACACATTGAGTAAACCGCTGGAGTGGGTCAAAAGTTTTATATTTGTACTTTACAATGATCAGGTTTAGTTATTTACTCTTTCCTAACTAACCTTTCACTGATCAAAAAGTTATTTCCTCTGGTCGATGGACCATTAGTTGAACTAGTTTATGGTGATAATCAACTTAACCCTTAACTGTTTGAAGTAAATAATCACAGACTCAGGAAGGTTTCAAATCTTTATCTAAATTAAGATGCATGTGAACTTCTTCAAAAATACAGTGCAGTCACCCTCATTCTTAGGAGAGAAATTCAATTGATTAAACATCAAAACATACACTTCGGACTCATACAATAATTAATGCTCAGAAAGGGAGAGGACAGAGAGAAAAGAATATTTGCAAATAACGTGAAATTATAATTACCAAGAATGGTGTGAAAGACCAACCCCCTGGCCAAAGGGCTGGTAAGGGTCCCCAGGATACGTCAGGAGACAAAGAATTCAGGACAGGATTCAGGACAGGATAGATTACCTCTCTAGAATACCGACGAATTGTGTTGCACCCCTCTCTGACACTCTCTTCCTCCTCGAGATTCTTCCACAATCTGATCTAACCCAATTAAGTTAGGATAGATAGTTCTTCTTCAGCTCTGCATTCGATTCTTCATCAGCATCTCACAGCATCCCTCCCAGCATCTCCGACTCACAGCATCTGGACGGACAGCATCTCGACCCCAACGCCTCTCTAACTAACTAAAGCTACCTTAATTATACCTTCATTTCTTCATGTTCCACCCACTAAAGTTTCAATATTGTAAAAATACGAAATCTAATTGGTCAGGCAAGGGGGGATGATCATCACACCATGCTTACATGTCACTCTATTCTGTTAAACGATTCTTCGCAAACCCATCCCCTTAATTTTTTTATTCCAACTTTATTCCCATCCACTACATGTATCCAATTTGCAACATTTATGACACTACGAAGAATAGAACATCACATCTCTGAACTTTTCGCCATTCGTTCCCAGATATTGGCACTCCGATTTGGCCTCCATTCAAGTGCTTCGTCATTGACCTTCATAGCTTCACTAAACAGGCATGCACAGGCGTTGTATCATTTCATCTAGTCCGGTTATACATGACAGGCCCAAATGCGCACTAATAATAAAGTCAAAAGACAAATGTTATTTTCCCAAAATAAATGGTCTCACTGTATACCTCCCACCTCTACTCTATTCCCGTTTTCTTATTAACACTTTCCCCGCATTAGCATTAGTAAAATAGACTGTTTTAGTTTCAGCTAAGCAGATGCCGTGCACGCGAGTCTTCAAGATGCCATTTTAGTGTCTTCTGCTCAAGCGCTAGAATTTCCCTCCAAGCGTTAGCTCGTCATATTGCGTAGTTGCAATTGATGCATGCGCACAACAGTTTTCCCCGTTTAAAGCGGTATTAGTCCGTTTTAATTGTTATCCGCGTCAGTAAACACATAAGCAATCTTCTCTAACCCGCGTGTTCATGTGGTGCGTATTAGTTGTTCACAGATTACCTTTAATAACTTGTAAATGAGTTAAACGAGAGGATTGCCTCCGAGCAAGTCTCTTTCTTACGAGACCTTGCTCCATCATTATCACAGAGTTGGCTTGATGCTGGAAGGACAGGAGGTTGTCAAACGTGACCCCTAGGTTCTTGACCACTCCCAATTGTGAGCCTAAAGGGGGAGCCCCCCCAGCCAAAAAGTCTGCAAAGCTGAAGGTAAATTGTAGCCGAAGAAGAGAACTTCGGTCTTATCTGCATTACACTTCAGTTGGTTGAGGCGCATCCAGTGTAGGACAGCAGCTAAGCAAGGTTTAATAAGGTCAGATGCAACAGCTTCTCCTTTTCTAAAGAAGAAAAGCATTGTGTTGTCCGCGTAGGAAATTACTTTAGCCCCAAAACATCTGCGAGTTATGCCAGCAGAGTGAGATAGATAATAAACAGTGTGGGGCCAAGGACCGAGCCCTGGGAAACCCTACTGCTAAGTCTATTGTACCTGAAAAGAACGGAGGGGTCTAGACCTCATGTCCTGACATTTCAAAGCCAAGCCCTCAAGTCCAATGGACTGAAAGCGGGATAGGAGCCTAGAGTGTGGTACCGTATCAAAGGCTGCTGATCGGTCTAACAATATCAGCACAGTCTTACCACCAGAGTCAAGGCTGTCTCTGATATGCTCTGTTACCTTAAGCAAGGCAGTTTCAGTACTAGAATTAGGTCTGAAACCCGATTGACTTGGGTGCAACAGGTTGTTAGACGCTAGGTAGTGTGAAAATTGAGGGTTGACAAATTTCTCCAGCAGCTTAAGACAGAGCAGGGAGCAGAGACATTGACTAATAATTAGACAGTACCTTAGAGTCTGCTGTTTTTTCAGCAGAGTAAGGATTTTAGCCTGTTTTTAGGTTGACGGAATTATCACCTGTAGTGTTGTGTGAGTTAGAAATAATGGAACCCTTTTAGCTCCTGAGGGACTCTGTAGAACTGTGACATAAGTGTTAGAGTGCAGTGAAGTGAATGTAGGCTTAGAATGTTGAGTTTGCGGTTACATGCAGACGAATAAATGTGTAATACCAAACTCCGTGTGTGGCATAGTCATTGGCGGGTGCCCAGGCTGGGGAAGACACTACAACTGGTGACGAGATAGGGGATAAGTAACCCGAAGATTGACTGTGCTCTCCCAGAGAGTTTGCCGTGGTCCAGCAAACTGCTCATGCAAATGACGTGTGCCTCAGTCAAAGTGCAGAATCGACGTTTGGCATATGTGGAGTCAAAGCCCAACTCCAGCCAGTGTGAAGTATTTGAAGATAACGAAAGCTTCACTGAGAAGTCTACACATTGTTGGTCAAGAACCTACTGGTAAGGCCGTAAAGAGAGGTACTGCACCACTATGCAACCGAAAGCTATACATCATAAAGAGTTAAAGGGGGATACAACCAGGTTTTGAAAGAGCAGCAAATAGCGACAGAAAATTGCAAGATATTGCTGCAACCAGAAGCGCTGCAAGACAGACATCAACCAGGTGCCAGACAGTACAAAGAGATGGCTAGAAGCAAAGCGATCCAGATTCAAGAAACAATTGAAGAGAGTCATCATACCACAGCATTGGGTGAAGTGGCCCGAGAAGCAGTGCCTGGGGTTATGATTATGGAGCCATCCATACTCAAAGCGGCACACCACCAAAGCAGCCCGGTGGCGGCTCAGAACAACTCTAAAGGACTCCAGGAAAGTGAATGGCTCCAAGAGAGACCAAGAGGGAGGTCATGGTTCCACAGTCTGTCCAAGAAGACCCAGAGGCCAGCACGGCACAGGGCCTTAGAGATGGCATGGATGAAGCAGGTCCCAGTGGACAGCAGACAGGATTGGAGAGAACGCCACTCTAGGGGCCTGATTTAGATTTTGGCAGACAAGTTACTCCATCACAACAGTGATGGATATCCCTTCCACCGAAATATAAATCCCATAGGATATAATGGGATTTATTATTTCAGAAGACGGGATATCCATCACCGTTGTGACGGAGTAACACGTCTGTCAAGATCTAAATCAGGCCCTCATTGTCAGCCAATCCCATAAATAGTTACAATGGCGCTGCCTTCCTGAAACCACAACCACCATTTCATACCGCCAAAAAGCAGAATATCAGTTACAGATGGACTGCTTGGCTAGAGACAGTTGATGATTTCATTGAGGCATTGGAAGAAACAGATAGTAAGAAGAAGAATCTTGCTGGTGAAGGGGTAAAAGAAGTCATGATGAGAAAGCAGCGAGCTGACGAAATTACATGCCATCAAATCAAAGAAGCCTTGAATCTCAAAGTCAATGCAATGCCAAATGTAGATTACGAAAGGTACATTTCCAGTCAGGAACGACAAAAAGTTGGTGATACCATCGACAAATGTGTTTAGAAACTGGATACACTCATCAAACACTGTAAGTTCAAGTAATTTAAATATGAGGAAGCTATATGTCTCAGAGTTATTGATGGATGCCTGTCAGAGTCATTCAAACGATGAATGCAGAGAGAAAGTCTTAGTTGGGAGCAAGTTCTCATGGCTGCCAGAGCTGAAGAGCATGCTGATCGACAAGTTGCTGACATGGAGGCCAGAGGTGCCCAGAGTGTGTCATTCATGAACATGAAGAGTAAGCAAAAGCACAAGGCAAAAAGACACAGAGTGATGTCTCCACTGAAAAAAAAGTTGTGCTTCAGGTGTGGATCTTCGTTTCCACACAAAGGTAAATGTTCCTCCATTGGACAGATTTGTAAAGGCTGTGGGATAGAGAACCATTTTGTAACGATTTGCAAGGCGAAGGAAAATTTGAGTGTGTCACGGCACAAAGACAAAAAGGCTGCCCGAACGTTCCAGAAGTGACGTACAGCGCAAGCATACAAAGGCCAAGCGACAACACCAGCTCAGGCAAATCAACACCAAACTAAGTCAATCGTCACCTAGAGCATTGTCAAAATGATCTTCAGTATCAATATCAAGTGAAAGTGAAGAAGATGATTGTGCAATGTCGATGTTTACTTCAGAAAAATGTGCACATGTTGGACTGGCAGCATGTAAAGAAAAATACAGGTAAAAAAAAAGTCGACTTGAAAAAGCAGCAAAGTCATTCAAACATTGTCCGAAGATTAGACTAAAAGTAAACTGTTGCTCAATATCTTTTATTATCAATAGTGGTGCTCGATAAACATTATGCTTGAGGAAAAATACAATGAACTATTTGCATTGCCTCGATTTGCACCATCAAAAACTAAAGTGTATACATGGGCTGCATCAATGCCATTAAAAAGTCAAGGTTAATTTGTGGCAATGATGAAACACAAGAAAACAAACATACAAGCACCCATTCATGTACTTCAAGGTAGAGCATCAAGTGCCTGCTTACTTAGCAGTTGAAAAAGAACTTAAATCCTTACTCAAACATGATATCATTGAGCATTCCAATTCTCCAACGCCATGGGTTTCTCCCATAGTGGTAGTACGAAAAAGGACAGTGAAGGAGCTGTACGCATCTGTGTTGACATGAGTCAAGCAAACAAGGCAATCGAAAGAGAACGACATTCAGGTCCACACATTGCCGACACGATAACACACTTGAATGGTGTGAAGGTCTTCTCTCGCCTTGATTTGAATAAACAATTTCATCAGTTGGAACTCGAGGAGACGTGCAGGTACATTACAACCTTTTCTACACATATTGGGCTGTTCCAATAGAAAAGACTAAGTTTTGGTGTGCCCTCAACTGCAGAGTTTTTTCAAGATGTCATTTGAAATATAATGCATCCTGTCATGAATGCTTTCAATTATAGTGATGACATGCTGGTTTTCGGAGCTACCCAGAAGGAGCACGATAAAGCTCTCACACAAGTGTGCTGTTTACTTTTTGATGCCGGTTTAACTTTGAATGCTAAGAAATGTGAGTTCCATAAGACAAAGGTAAAATTATTTTTAGCCATATCTTTTCTGATTGGGGTTTGACACCCAATCCAGCTAACGAACAAGCATTGTCAACTGCCAGTCCCCCACAAGATGCTTCCATGTTATGTTCATTGCTTGGCATGGCCAGCTACTGTTCTAGATACATACGAGACTTTGCCACCATAAGTGCTCCATTAAGAGACTTGACGAAAAAGAATGTTTCATTTCATTCACCACATGAATGCAAGCAAAGCTTCAAGAAAATCAAACAAGCTATTGAAAATGCAACTAAAATGGCATTCTTTGATCCAAAGCTTCATACTGAGGTTGTAGTCAACACAAGCCCAGTCGGGTTAGGTGGAATCCTTGCACAACAATAAGCTTGACGAGATATTGTGTCATATGCAAGCAGAAGTTTGTCCCAAACTGAACGAGCTTATTCAGGGAAGAAATTAGCACAAAGTTTGAAAACCAACTTACTCACCTTTTAGAATTGCACTTTAACATGCTTTAAATGTGTAGAAATGTTTATGTTAGGAAATGACTTGTAGGAAAAAAAAATACATAATGTTTAGAACGCTAGTAAATAAACTGTGAAAATGTATTAGCTAAGCACATGTAAATGAATGCGTGTTTAAAGTTTTTTGCACCAGGTAACCATTTCTTAACTTGTATATTAACAAGGCCCAAAAATTTGACTCTTGCTCACAGTTACATGAATGAAGTATTTAGCAAAACTGCTTAGCATTAGTGACATCTTTCAGAAATGTGCTGACTATAAATCGTGTTTATCCAGCTCCTCATCCCATATTAGATCATGTGTTAGAATACAAAGAGCTTATTAAAACTGTTTATGATGACTTAGATGCTTTATGAATGATGTTTCCGAATAACATTGATAGATGCTTTCATATTACTGACTAGCTTTTGTTCAAGCATCGAGCTCATAGTGCATCCTTTAGCTTAGGTAAGAGGGTTCTCATGAGAAACTTCCTGCATGTAACAAACATTGAAACAACTTTGTCGACTAATGGCAACAAGGGTACAGACTGTGGGAATCAGAAGAAGAAGCATCGTATGACCGACGACATCACCTTGTCAACTATTCTCATTGGATATCGATACAGGATGCCAACCAAATTGTTATGAAAGTATAAATCTTTATTAATCAGTGTTCCTAGGTAGTTAGTACCACTTCCTTTACCTCATTCTCTGAGACTTACCCTTACCCATTATTTCATTCGAGTGGTCCTGCCGCTGGGCCTCTCCTTGTCCTGAGACTCATCTTTATGGAGAGTTGATTTCCTTAACTATTCCCCTGAGATGACGCCTTTTGGATCTTAGTGATCAATGCTACTGCAAGGATCGCACTTTTATTTACAGTTGTTTCTGCAGCTATAGGGAACTCAGCTGAGTTTCCAGAACTACACTTTAGGAGAAGTTAATTTCCTATTCCCTCTTTTCCAGAGGAACTCTTCATGGGTTCTTATTAGAGGAGACTCCTTAGTTAGCTTACGGGGTTTCTTTACGAAACTCTGTGTTTTTTTTAAATGCTGACTTCTAATCAAATCTATTTCATATTTCTATAATCCCACTATTCTGAATAAAGAGAATTGGAGATTCTAACCTTATGATAAATAAAGGTTTTCAGACTTTTACCAATCTCTCATCGTTGACTGATTGTAAATTCTAAATGTCATAGATTTATTTGAGTTGATTTGGGAAACCTCTAATTCGCCTAGGGTGGAAAAGATTTCGACCTCTCTGGAGCCACAAGGATTCTTAATGGCGAGATTCGTAAGTGGGTGTATATTAAGATTGAACCATGTGGGTGAGTCCTTGGGGTCCCGCATTTACAACATGAGAAAGAAAGTTTAGCAGTGGGGTGGCCTTGTGAACATTTCCACGTATTTGCATATGGAAAGTCTTTAACGCTTGTGACGGATCATTATGCATTATTGACCATCTTCAGCAATCCAAAGGCCAAGATGCCGCCTCGCATTAAATGTTGGGGTCTACGATTACAAGGGTACAACTACACAATTGTGCACCATCTAGGGAAAGAGCAAAACCCTGCTGACTACTTCTCAAGAGTGCCTCTACAGTGCCCTGGCACCCCTTCAAAGAGGGCTGATGCCTACATAAATTTTATAGTGAAATCAAACACACCAGCTGCCATTTTGTTGGAACAAATTATCTCTGCCATGAGCCAAGATAGTGACACGTTAAAATTAAAAGACATTATTGCACATCAGTCTTGGAACCAGCACCCTCAACCTCTTGCCACTTACAGTGAAAAGTAAAAAATGTCAAAGATGAACTGTCCATTACTAAAGAAGACATTATCCTGAGCGGTTCGAGAGGTTCGAGTCTGTTTTCCTCATCCCAATGAGAGAGTTGAAAGATAATTGAAGGCCTGCCATCTATGCAACTGCCTTTCATCGAAAACCACTCAACGCACCTTAAACCTGTCATCTTTGCCAAAGCACGTATGGGAAAGGATTGCCATTGACTTCTTTGGTCTTCTTGACAATGGACATCACCTAATGGTGAGAGCTGATAAATACTTCCATTTTCCATTGATAGATCTCTTGTTTATCACTCACAAAAGAGTCATCTAGAGATCAGAGTGCATCTTCATGATATGGCGTGTTCCTGTGATCTTAAAATCTGACAATTCAGAGACTTTCTGAGTCATCTTAATGTGAAGCATCAGAAGAACACACCTCTTTGATCACAGGCCAATGACCTTGCTGAATGTTTTATGAGTATTCTTAAGAAAGCTGTTCAGCGTGCTGTATTGGAAAAGCTCAACCTCAAAACTGTCTTGAATTCTACTCTTCGAGCTTTCTGTTCAACTCCTCACTCAACCACAGGTGAAAGCCCTGCAACCTTGATGTTTGGAAGAGCCATGCCAACCAAGTTACCTCAATGGACCAACAGAAGATCAAGTACTGAAGACACCTGTATAAAAGACATGGATCGTAAATGGAAAATGAAGGCCTATGCAGACAAGTGCCGACATGCAAAAGACACATGGAGACTACCCAACGTCCTGGGAAGTCCATTACGTGAGATTCCTCGCATTTCCGACATGTGGCTCCTTGCTTGTCAGGCATTGACGTCAATGTAGAGACTGGGTCTGTAAGGATAATTGAAAACCACTTGAATGCTGTTCCTACATCACCAACGCAGATCACGGACATTTCTAATGCCTGTCCCTAGTTTCGGCAGACACAATCAGGGCATGTGATCAGAGCACCACGAAGGCTCATCAAAGAGCTATGATTGTATATATATATATATATATATATATATATATATATATATATATTATCTACTGGCGGTCGCCAGTAGATAGTTATAGTTACAACCTATTATCCATAGGAAATCCGCGACATTCTATTTGAAATAACTCTCTTGCCGGTTGACGTATCTTCGCAAAATTTTCAAACTTTGTGGGGCGCTCCGGTCCGCTCCTACCCTGAAAGTCTCGGGGGATTCGTCAAGCGGGGGCCGAGAAAAAGGGGGTCCCAAAACGCGTTTTCCCCATGCAATTTTCCATAGGAAACTTTAGACACGGCTACAGCTCGAACTGCTGAACGGAATTACACCAAATTTGGCAAAGAGGTAGTTCTTGGTTCAGAAAGAACCCTTTTGTTAAATGGTGTAAATCCGTTCAGTAGTTGCTGAGAAAATCAAAAGTAAAAGTACATATATATCTATGGCCGAGTAGGGTCCGCGTACCCTCAGCGCACCCTGCGCGCACCGTCCCGATCACGAGCTGCATGTTAATTGGCTGTCAGCTGGCTGTCAACATTCCGATTCAGGAAATGTTGGCAGCCATTTTGTCCCTCGGTAGAACCGAGGGACAGAAACAAGTGCGCAAAGCGCACAAAGGGGGCAGGGTAGAAACACCCTGACCCCCTAGGTTTGCTCAGGGGGTCCCACAAGGACCCCCTGGGCAAAAAAAAAAAAAAAAAAAAATTTAAAAATCGGCAGGATGCGCTCAGGGTGCGCGAATCCTGCCGAAAAAAAAAAAATCGAAGCGCGGTCTCCCGCGCTTCGATTGCATTTTGCCCCCGGGTGGCCCAAGTCCCGGGGGCATGGTGGGGGTGGGTATATTGTTTGTATGGGGGGCCTCAAAGGGCCCCCCAAGCCCCGGGGACCGCCACCCCCCGGGGCTTTATAAAAAAAATGGTGCGGGAGGGCTCTCCTGCCCTCCCGCAGCCCCGGGGACCGCCACCCCCCGGGGCTTCTTTTTTTTAAATAAATAAGGTGTGGGGGGGGGCTCCAGCCCCCCCACATGCCCCGGGGACCACCACCTCCCCGGGGCACTTACAAAATAAATGTGGGGGTCCATTACGGACCCCCAGAGCCCCGGGGACCACCACCTCCCCGGGGCTGTGCAATTTAAGGGAGGGGGCCGCGCGGCCCCCCTCCTGGAGCCCTTGATGGCCCTGGGGACCGCCACCCCCCAGGGCCGGCTCCTGCAGTGTCCCGGGGTGCCTACCCCCGCGACACTGTAGTTTGCTATGGCAGGGCGGGAGCCTCGCGGCTCCCGTCCTGCCATAGCAAACTGCTTTGGATATTGGAAGCGAGAGCAGGGAAACCTGCTCTCGCTTCCAATATCCAAAGACAATTGCTTTTCCACATGGGGAGCAGCATGTTAGCTGCTCCCCATGTGGAAAAGCAATGACGGCTCGCGAGGGAGGCGGGGAGCCGGCTGGGACTGTGGGGGGATTGGGGACCCCCCCACAGTCCCCAACCAGAGGCCAGGCCCCGGGGGATGGGGTCCCCGGGGCCATAAGTGGCCAGGGAGGGGGCCATGCAGCCCCCTCCCCAAATTAGTAAAAAATTAAAAAAAAAAAAAAAGTGCAAGGCCGGCCCCGGGGGATGGGGTCCCCGGGGCCTTAAATGGCCTGAGGGGGGCCACGCAACCCCCCTCCAAATAAAAAAATTGAGGGCATGCCCCGGGGGATGGGGTCCCCGGGGCCAATACAGGCCCAGGGAAGGGGGGCCACGCGGCCCCCTTCCCGTTTTTTTTTTTTCATTTAAAAAAAAAAAAAAAAAATGCTCAGGCCCCGGGGGATGGGGTCCCCGGGGCCAAAAGTGGGCAAGGGAAGGGGGGCCACGCAGCCCCCCTCCCTTTAAAAATTTTTTTTTAAAAAAACAAAAACGACCGGCATCGTGCCGGAGGCCCCGCCCCCCTCCCTGCAGTACTCTGCAAACGCGCCCCCTGGCGCGTTTTAAGAAGGGGAAGTAATTCCCCTTGAATACTGGGGGTCCCTGGGGGCCAACTAGCCCACCAGGAACCTCCAGTATGCGCCAGGGGCTGCGTTGCAGAGAGGTGTACAGAGGCCACGCCCCTTTTACACCTCTCTGCAACCCAGCTCTGTGGCACTTTTTAGAAGTATATGGTGGCCTAGTTGGACTCCAGGGACCCTCAGGATTCAAGGGGACTTAATCCCCCAACTTAAAACGCGCCACGGGGCGCGTTTGCACAGTGGTGAAGAGAGGGGGCGGGGCTTCAGGTGACATGTGTGCAAACAGGCCCCGTGGCGCGTTTTAAGTTGGGGAATTAAATCCCCTTCATTCCTGAGGGTCCCTGGGGGCCAACTAGCCCAACAGGTACATCCAGAAAGCGCCACAGAGCTGCGTTGCAGAGAGGTGTAAAAGGGGTGTGGCCTCTGTACACCTCTCTGCAACGCAGCCCCTTGGCGCATACTGGAGGTTCCTGGTGGGCTAGTTGGCCCCTAGGGACCCTCATGATTCAAGGGGACTTAATCCCCCAACTTAAAACGCGCCACGGGGCGCGTTTGCACAGATGTCACCTCAGGCCCCGCCCCTCCCTTCACCATTGTGCAAATATTCCTCTAAAATCTGCCGAACTACGAATTCCGATTTACTCACCTGTTATCAGGAGAGACCTCAGTGCTGCATCTTTCAGCCCAGTACTAATCCTGAAAAGTAATTTTAACCGTACTTACCAGTAACTTGAATTTCCTTGCATAGGATATCATTGCCTGCTTTTTGCTGAAAAAGTTTCTAAGTGTTGATTTTTGAAACATACAAATATTCCTCTAAAATCAGCCGAAATACGAATTCCGATTTACTCACCTGTTATAAGGAGAGACCTCAGTGCTGTATCTTTCAGCCCAGTACTGGTCCGGAAAAGTAATTTTAACCGTCCTTACCAGTAACTTGAATTTCCTTCCATAGGCTAACATTGACTGGTTTCACTTGGAAATTCTTCTAAGTGTGGAGTTTTGGAACTTTAAAATATTCCTCTAAAATCAGCCGAAATACCAATTCCGATTTACTCACCTGTTATCAGGAGAGACCTCAGTGCTGCATCTTTCAGCCCAGTACTGATCCTCAAAAGTAATTTTAACCGTACTTACCAGTAACTTGAATTTCCGTCCATAGGATATCATTGTCTGCTTTTTGCTGAAAAAGTTTCTAAGTGTTGATTTTTGAAACATACAAATATTCCTCTAAAATCAGCCGAAATCCGAATTCTGATTTACTCACCTGTTATCAGGAGAGACCTCAGTGCTGCATCTTTCAGCCCAGTACTGGTCCAGAAAAGTAATTTTAACCGTACTTACCGGTAACTTGAATTTCCTTCATAGGCTAACATTGACTGGTTTCACTTGGAAATTCTTTAGTGTGGAGTTTTGGAACTTTATAATATTCCTCTAAAATCAACCAAAGTACGAATTCCAATTTACTCGCCTGTTATCAGGAGAGAACCCAGTGCTGCATCTTTTAGCCCAGCACTGACCCTGAAAAGTAATTTTAACCGTACTTACCAGTAACTTATATTTTCTTCCATAGGAATCCATTGTCTGGTTTTCAGCAGAAAAGTTTCAAAGTGTCGATTTTCACAAACTACAAATATTCCTTAAAAATCGCCTGTATGACTTAAACGCATTCTTTCAACTGTTTACAGGAGATGCACCAGTGCTGGATCCAGGATCCAACACTGAGTAAGAAAAAGTAACGATAACAGTTTTTACCTGCTAAGTGAATTTCCTTCCGTAGGAAAACATTGGTGATTCTATGTGAAAAAGTTTCTAAGTGTCAACTTTTAAAATACAATAATATTCCTTAAAAATCACTACTGTAACCAAAACGCTTTTACTCAACTGTTTACAGGAGATGTCCCAGGACTGAATCTAGGATCCAGTTCTGTGGTTAGAAAAGTAATCCATAAAGTAACTAATTGCATTTAACTAGAAATTCACATTGAGCTGAATGTTGCATTGTGTTTGAAAATGTGTTGCCCATTGCAACAACTGTAACTACTGTACTTAAAAGTCTATTGCCTATGTGCAAAGTATTTAAACTAAAGTAATTCATTCTCATAAAGTATTTTTTGTAATGTAATGTATAATGTAATTACAATGTAATTTAAAAAATAAAATATGTAAAAAAAAATTGTTTCTAAAAATGTAGTAAATCAGTATGACAAAAATTAATATAACAATTAATACATTTAAAAATTGTCATTTACAAAACCTTTGAAATTCACTGAAAAAAACGTAGGTTTCAGACATGTTATAGTTAGGAATTAGCATTTAAAAAACCTTTGAAATTCACTGAAAAAACCATAGGTTTCAGGCACGTTATAGTTAGAAATTAGCATTGAAAAAACCTTTGAAATTCACTGAAAAAACCATAGGTTTCAGACACGTTATAGTTAGAAATTAGCATTTAAAAAACCTTTGAAATTCACTGAAAAAACCATAGGTTTTAGGGACAGTTATAGTTAGTTGGACATTTCACTCGTACAAAACCCGTGAAATTCCCCCGTTATAGTTAGTTCAGCTAACTATAACTCGCGCCCCGCAATGCACTGCTGATGACGTCACATATTACATCACTCATGACATGGTCAGTGACATCACTGATGACATCACTGATGACATCTCAAATGACATCACTGATGACATCATCCACGTGATAATCTGATGCACCTCCTCACACCCTAATATAACCTTTGATACACCCACTCTAAATTACACACTGCCATTCACAAAACCATACACACTCCAACACCAATAACTACATACCCACTCACTGATTCTTAGGTCTACGCACACATCCACTCACTCACCCGTACAGTCACTCATACTTACGGTCACTCAGTACAGGACTATCATAGGCACTCATACTCCTATATACACACTCAAACACCGCCACTCATCCATAGAGGTACTCACACACCTAGTCAGTCATGCAAATAATTAAACACACTGCCATTTACTCACCTATACAGTTATACACACACCAGCTCACTTACTCATACAAATACTAGCACATTCTTACGCTCTTATACAATCACTGATACAAGCACACACTCATCCATACAGCCACTATCACAATCACTCACTCTCGCTTATAGCTATTTATATACTCCAACACACATATATACTGCCTTTCACATATGTAGTTACTCACACATGTACCACTGAGATATACATTCAATCACTAACACACCCATACACACACTCACCCACCCAAGCAGTCCATCACAGATGCACTCTTGAAATCATGCACCCAGTGAATCACCCACTCACACATCTATGTATAGAGTCACACACACCCCACCCACACAAACACTCAGGCAGCCATACAGATACTCAGAGAACCAATCAATAACCCATATAGACACTCATGTAGCTATTCGCAAATCCATGCATCCACTTACACACCAACAAACAGACGGATACAGACATTCACACAGTTTAGTCACTAACCCATGCATTCAGTAAGATACGTTTAATCACTCACTTGTAGAGTCAGTCACTCACGTACTAAATCATCCATTCAGACACTTATACACCCACTCATTCTTCAATACGCCTTTCCCTATATATATTAAACATATTTAAACTTTACAGAAACACACAGTCACTGGATGATGTCGTCAGTGATGTCATTTGAGATGTCATCAGTGATGTCATCAGTGATGTCACTGACCATGTCATGAGTGATGTAATATGTGACGTCATCAGCAGTGCATTGCGGGGCGCGAGTTATAGTTAGCTGAACTAACTATAACGGGGGAATTTCACGGGTTTTGTACGAGTGAAATGTCCAACTAACTATAACTGTCCCTAAAACCTATGGTTTTTTCAGTGAATTTCAAAGGTTTTTTAAATGCTAATTTCTAACTATAACGTGTCTGAAACCTATGGTTTTTTCTGTGAATTTCAAAGGTTTTTTAAATGCTAATTTCTAAATATAACGTTCCTGAAACCTATGGTTTTTTCAGTGAATATATATATATATATATATATATGTAAATTTGTTTTTCATTTTTTATTTAAAAGAGGGAGAGATGTAGTGTTGTGTGAGTTAGCAATGACAGCACTCTTTTGGTTCCTGGTGGGCTCCGTAGAACTGTGACTTAAGTGTTAGAGCGTAGTGAAGTGAATGCAAGGTAAGAGAATATTGAGCTCGAGATTACACACAGACGAATGAAGACATGTAATTCCAAGCTACATGCGTGGAGTAGTCATTGGCGGGTGCCCAGGCTGGAGAGGACGCTACTCCGCCATGGACAGAGTCGATAAGCAGTTTGTTAACTATAGGGTTGATAGCCTGTGCCCCCATAACTAGAAGATTAGGCAGACATGGATCGGCTAGTGATCCCCATTTAAGAACTTGAATAGCCGCTACGGTATCTTCCCAGAAAATAGGTTTGAATGACGATAGAAAGCACTGCACAACTTCAGTAACCACCTCAGCGGCAGTAAGGCTCGCATCATTCAATGGGATTGTATTAAAACTAGTTTGGATACTAAGAATTTTGTTATGTAAGAAGGAGTGATTTTTAGAGATTACTGTATCATTGCCTTGTCCATTGAGAGTGATAAGTGCAGGTCCTGGATCAATTGAATTATTTTCCCTGCTTTGGCGATCTAAAAATGAAGCATCAGTGGTATGTAACTGATATAAACAGGTGTGATTATTCAATAAGGATTTTACCAGAGTTAGGAAGCTATCTGCGATTGCCTTTGTCAGCCCCAAGGTATCGCTGATTTCAGTGTTTGGAGCTAGCTGGATGTTAGCTGAGTTTGAAAGTGATGGAGGTGTATTCTATCAGGCTACCTGGATCATTTGCTGAACTTGACTCACTGTTTTTTGTTGGGCGGTAATGACAAGGTTGCCACATCCGGCTGGTCATACTCATGAATAACGGATCCTGATGTTATATTGTCCGCTACCATTTGCTGGTGATTGGTCGACTGTGATAATTTGAGAGATTGACACTGATGTAGCATGCACTGGCTGATCAAGTGTGGCAGTAGAGGGTCCTGGTATTTTATTGTCCGTCACCTCCACGTTGTCGATAGGACCATTTGATTTAAAAATTGGAAAGAGCTTTCTAGTTGATATGTGGGAGCCATTGTCTCCACACATTTCTTTTTTCTGACCTTCGCCATTTAGTTTCCTTAATTTTTTTAACCGTCTTTTCCTAACATATGGTTGTAAGATGTCATTTGTGTCTGCTCTTTGAGTGTCCCCTGCATCCATACTTGTGGAATCCCTAAGTTGGTCCGTCGCTATTTGTTGTGCAGTTTCCGCTGGAATTTGGGTGATAATTGAACTACGGTGGAGCTCCACATTGACTTTACTTAAAGTTCTGACCGGAACAGTGCACTGTTTGGGTTCAGATATGACACTTAAATCTGAAATGACAGAGGCCAGTTCATTTGAACCGTTTTCAGTTATGCAAACTTTCTCTGGCGATAGTCATTTAAGATTCACTATGTTGTCCAACCTATATAAATTCGCAAAATGTAACTCCAGTTTTTGTAATGCCTTGTAAGTTTCTAGAGTAAATTTAGGTAAGTTCCCAATATCGTTAAGCTCCTCTTTGATTCCTTTCAATAGCATGGTTTGTTCCGCGAGAGCTGAAGATTGTCTTTCCATGATATCCGCCATTTTTGGATACAATTACTGCCACAACCCCCATTGTTTGAAAAACTGGCTATATCAGGGGTGTGACAAGGTCGCCACTTTCTTTGGAAGGTTCAAGACCTTGTGCTATGTGCATAATGCCAGAGCAGGGGTTGGTCCAAGCTACCTACAAGAATTGGTGAAAGCTTACCGTCCTTCCTGGATGCTATGCTCTAGTGAACGTTCCATATGCATTTTTCCCTCAATTAAACATACACATATGGTAGGCCGATCCTTTGCATTTCAGTTTCCACAATTATGGAGCGAGCTCCCTGAGTTCTTGAGAAACTGACAAACATTAACGATCTTTCGCAATCAGCTCAAGACATGGCTGTTCTATTGTATCGTGACTGTAATAAACGTATCCTGATGTAGTGGATGTGTGCGTAGACCTAAGAATCAGTGAGTGGGTATGTAGTTATTGGTGTTGGAGTGTGTATGGTTTTGTGAATGGCAGTGTGTAATTTAGAGTGGGTGTATCAAAGGTTATATTAGGGTGTGAGGAGGTGCATCAGATTATCACGTGGATGATGTCATCAGTGATGTCATTTGAGATGTCATCAGTGATGTCATCAGTGATGTCACTGACCATGTCATGAGTGATGTAATATGTGACGTCATCAGCAGTGCATTGTGGGGCGCGAGTTATAGTTAGCTGAACTAACTATAACGGGGGAATTTCACGGGTTTTGTACGAGTGAAATGTCCAACTAACTATAACTGTCCCTAAAACCTATGGTTTTTTCAGTGAATTTCAAAGGTTTTTTAAATGCTAATTTCTAACTATAACGTGTCTGAAACCTATGGTTTTTTCTGTGAATTTCAAAGGTTTTTTAAATGCTAATTTCTAACTATAACGTGCCTGAAACCTATGGTTTTTTCAGTGAATATATATATATATATATATATATATGTAAATTTGTTTTTCATTTTTTATTTAAAAGAGGGAGAGATGTAGTGTTGTGTGAGTTAGCAATGACAGCACTCTTTTGGTTCCTGGTGGGCTCCGTAGAACTGTGACTTAAGTGTTAGAGCGTAGTGAAGTGAATGCAAGGTAAGAGAATATTGAGCTCGAGATTACACACAGACGAATGAAGACATGTAATTCCAAGCTACATGCGTGGAGTAGTCATTGGCGGGTGCCCAGGCTGGAGAGGACGCTACTCCGCCATGGACAGAGTCGTTAAGCAGTTTGTTAACTATAGGGTTGATAGCCTGTGCCCCCATAACTAGAAGATTAGGCAGACATGGATCGGCTAGTGATCCCCATTTAAGAACTTGAATAGCCGCTACGGTATCTTCCCAGAAAATAGGTTTGAATGACGATAGAAAGCACTGCACAACTTCAGTAACCACCTCAGCGGCAGTAAGGCTCGCATCATTCAATGGGATTGTATTAAAACTAGTTTGGATACTAAGAATTTTGTTATGTAAGAAGGAGTGATTTTTAGAGATTACTGTATCATTTCCTTGTCCATTGAGAGTGATAAGTGCAGGTCCTGGATCAATTGAATTATTTTCCCCTGCTTTGGCGATCTAAAAATGAAGCATCAGTGGTATGTAACTGATATAAACAGGTGTGATTATTCAATAAGGATTTTACCAGAGTTAGGAAGCTATCTGCGATTGCCTTTGTCAGCCCCAAGGTATCGCTGATTTCAGTGTTTGGAGCTAGCTGGATGTTAGCTGAGTTTGAAAGTGATGGAGGTGTATTCTATCAGGCTACCTGGATCATTTGCTGAACTTGACTCACTGTTTTTTGTTGGGCGGTAATGACAAGGTTGCCACATCCGGCTGGTCATACTCATGAATAACGGATCCTGATGTTATATTGTCCGCTACCATTTGCTGGTGATTGGTCGACTGTGATAATTTGAGAGATTGACACTGATGTAGCATGCACTGGCTGATCAAGTGTGGCAGTAGAGGGTCCTGGTATTTTATTGTCCGTCACCTCCACGTTGTCGATAGGACCATTTGATTTAAAAATTGGAAAGAGCTTTCTAGTTGATATGTGGGAGCCATTGTCTCCACACATTTCTTTTTTCTGACCTTCGCCATTTAGTTTCCTTAATTTTTTTAACCGTCTTTTCCTAACATATGGTTGTAAGATGTCATTTGTGTCTGCTCTTTGAGTGTCCCCTGCATCCATACTTGTGGAATCCCTAAGTTGGTCCGTCGCTATTTGTTGTGCAGTTTCCGCTGGAATTTGGGTGATAATTGAACTACGGTGGAGCTCCACATTGACTTTACTTAAAGTTCTGACCGGAACAGTGCACTGTTTGGGTTCAGATATGACACTTAAATCTGAAATGACAGAGGCCAGTTCATTTGAACCGTTTTCAGTTATGCAAACTTTCTCTGGCGATAGTCATTTAAGATTCACTATGTTGTCCAACCTATATAAATTCGCAAAATGTAACTCCAGTTTTTGTAATGCCTTGTAAGTTTCTAGAGTAAATTTAGGTAAGTTCCCAATATCGTTAAGCTCCTCTTTGATTCCTTTCAATAGCATGGTTTGTTCCACGAGAGCTGAAGATTGTCTTTCCATGATATCCGCCATTTTTGGATACAATTACTGCCACAACCCCCATTGTTTGAAAAACTGGCTATATCAGGGGTGTGACAAGGTCGCCACTTTCTTTGGAAGGTTCAAGACCTTGTGCTATGTGCATAATGCCAGAGCAGGGGTTGGTCCAAGCTACCTACAAGAATTGGTGAAAGCTTACCGTCCTTCCTGGATGCTATGCTCTAGTGAACGTTCCATATGCATTTTTCCCTCAATTAAACATACACATATGGTAGGCCGATCCTTTGCATTTCAGTTTCCACAATTATGGAGCGAGCTCCCTGAGTTCTTGAGAAACTGACAAACATTAACGATCTTTCGCAATCAGCTCAAGACATGGCTGTTCTATTGTATCGTGACTGTAATAAACGTATCCTGATGTTGTAGCACCGGGAAACCCCAATGGGGTAGCTGAGCACTTTATAAAACCTCTATAATAATAAGTGCTCATGGGGGAACGTAAGAAATGATTGTGGTTAGCTGTCATATTAGTATATTGGCTCTGTGGATTTGAGGATGCTTGGCAGTCTAACTGATGGCCAGCTACTATGCCTGGGAACATGTAGTCATCCAAGGAGTCTCCCATAGAGATTACGGTGGAATTGTGACCCTGGTCTTTAATTGTATTATTGCCCAGATTATATTATATTAGGGATGGTGTAGCATCCCTTCCATAGATTGAGTCAGACTCCTCTTAACCAACCATAGAATTACAGTCCTCCATTGTATTGTTATGTGTATTCTTGTTTGTCTCTATTGGTGCAACATGTGATATGGATGAGGATACTTGATTGGTTGACAAAGTAGATACAACTAGTGTCTCTGGGTACAATTTGCCATTACTGGTGTCTGTAGATTGACATGTCAGGTTCTCAAAGAAGAGAGTGCCAGTTTGTTGCTTCGGTTTCATACAAACAGTTTGTGCAAAGCTGTCCAGTATTATTAATTGTCTAACAACATGTCCCTCAGATTCACCAAGAGAAGAATCCTTATGTGTGCCCAGAGCAGATAAAACTGCTTGATTCGAGGGAGTTGACTCTATTAGGTTAGTTGCCTCTGAGTCATTATCTGTTACTAAGATTAATTTTTTTCCCCCTAACTCCTTCTCTGGAATAACTTGTTTAAAATTGTCATTGGTAAGTTCTCTGTCCCCATTGCTAGGAGCCATGAGATCAGCTGGATCAATTACATTATACATATGTCTAATTTTCCAGGACTTTTGTGAACTGGTCTTCCTTATGATATTATGGGAAAGTAGTTAAAAGTAATTGTATGCTACGAGTAATGCAATTAGCTGTTGGTAAAGGTAAAAGGTGTGGCAGCAAGCAGGGTTAATCATGTTAATGGTTGCAGCGATGTAGTGGGAATGAAGAGCCAGTCACCAGTATTTGGAGGGAGAGAGTGAAGCCAAGCAGGGGTCCACCAACCACTGGTGAATCTGCAACTGGGTACCCGAGTAGTGTGCTGACTTTTCACTGCACAGAGGGTGCAACACCAGGATGCTGGGACCCCCTCTGCAAACTCAACGCCCATGCAACCTCCACAAAGGCACGAGCGTGGCAGCTCACCGCTCTTTAAGATACAACCCCAAGTCCAGAAGGAAAAGAGTGGGGGGCGGAGTAGCTACCACACTGCTAGCTGCACTAGTCCCTAGCCCGGCTGCCTCTGTACCTCCCAGTACTCTACCCTATGCCACGGTGACTAACCCACCGTGGCTCAATACATCAGCACTCAGAACCTGACACATGCAGAGCTCCTCCCCCTCCAGTTGGCCACCGCCTCCCATCTTCTCTGCCTCCTTTCCGACTGCTTTCCCTCCTTACTGCCACCAACCGCATCGCAGGCAGCAAGAAGGCAACGAGTGAGGCCGCTCTCCACTCGTACTTGATTACGCCAACCTTTACTCCTTACCTTCCCAACTAGATTTAATGCTGATGATCTTTTATTTGCCTGCTAAAAGTGGTAGAGGGGAGGAAATGGTTCAAGATTATACTTTCAATTTAATCATGCTTTAAAGACCACAGACTCCGAATTTAAGTTTTGTGGATTTATTATAAGGCCAAAATAATTTAATATAGACACACCTCAATATCAGAGAATATAGGTACAGAAAGATCAATACAGAGCCGACTCTACGAATATATGTCATTCGGCACAGAAGGCATAATATGATGAACTTCAAAATCAAAATACAGCAAAGAATAGAAACGGAGTCCTATTCTCTTTTCATTTAGGAAGGAGCAAAATCTTTCCCTACTCTGTTCTCAATAAGGATCCTACCTATCTCCCTTGTATCCTATCCCAAAGGTGTCAGCACGTGTTGACTTCCTAAGAAGTACTCACGTCAAATGGGTCTGATAGCTTAAAGCTATGGAGCTCGCTCCTTCTCCTCTGACTAACTGGCAGAAGTCTCCCGAATCTGTCCCTGCACATCATACAAAAAGACAAGGTTCAACCCACAATACGTCATGTGTTAAAACTTTTCCACTTGCAACATTTTTCAGTAAGTTTCCACAGAAGCTTTAATTAAGTCGACTCTTCTTCCAGTGGCCTTGGTTCCCAGATAGGCCAGGCATGAAAAGCAGGTCCTCCCCTCTCGCCTTCCAGTCTTATTCAAAGACATTCCGGGTATCTCCTTAAATCTAAGAATAACAAGGTCGAATTCCTGCACCCGCAGTAGGATGAGAACACACTGTCTTCGAGCACAACAGAATTTATTTAATTAATTTTTGAGCAACCAAGGAGAAACAAAACTCAAAACAACCTACAATTTGGGCCTACAAATCGGGTAACTTGAACTAAACATGGTTTCATTATATGAGTATAATTTCGTCCTGCACATTACACATACAGGAATTAAGTTTTCTAATACATGAAAATCCTACTTAAACGTGCTCACTTCATTTTAATACTAATATGACTTGAATAAATGCATCTTGATAATCATAAAACACTGCACACAACAAAAATACATATGAGTGCGTTTATATCAGAAGTATAGTGCACCCCTACAATTAGAGTGCTGTAAGCGCTTTATCATACTCATTGGGTGCCGATGGTCAAAGGCAGCAAGGTTTCCGAAATGATTCTGTGATGCGGCTGCAGTAAATGCTGATGTAAGATCTGTAAACCGCAGTCTGCAAGCTGATGTCAGCTTGGCGGGCAGTGGATCGAGCGCCAGGCCGCGGGGGGGGCAGTTAGGCAGTCTGCAGTCGAATCAGGCCGGGCATGCTTTCTCATGACTTCTCCTGGCAGTCAGGCCTTGCCAGTGTTCCTCGCAGCCTCTTGGCCTCTCCTCATGTGATCCTCATGCTTGTGCACAGTAAAACCTTTTGGTACGTCCGTATCACTTTAACACGAGGCAAAGAGGCAATTAATTGAGTAAAGAACTAAGTGAAATGGAACTGTGTTGCAAGCATTAAACAGAGCTCAAAACTAGCAGTAGCCGATCAAGCAAGGGCCACTCTGTAACCAAGGAGATTGTGACCTGAAGCAGTAGCTCATACACTCTTTGAACCCCTGATTCAAGCCAAGTGATTGGGCCTGGGCACAGAGTCACACAAACCAATGCTTGTGGGTTCCGGAAAGATATTAACACTACACATGGCAAGCAGAATTGTGATATCTAGGATACCTGTGTGTTCTGGAATGTGGATATGGGTGGTGGGACGGAGGAGTGACAGTTGGAGGTCATCTCCGCCGTGTGTAGATGCTTCCTGCCTGTTCCCCAAATAAACCTCTTTACCTGTATTCTGCAATGCGTGACCCTTTCTACAAGTTGGTGACGAGCTGGGATTGAGAGTTTCTCTGTGTCCAGGAGTTCTCAGGATGTGGTTTGGGGAACAGGTGAATGGAGCAGACCAGTAGGAGCTGGAAGTCTGTTACATTGCAAGGAAGGAGGAAACCTGAAGAGCAACGCTGCCATAAGAAGTGCGGTGAGGTGCAGGCACAGTGGGCAGATATTGGGGATATTTAGTAGCAAGCGCAAGCTGTTACTGCTGCTCCGTGTAGCCGGCGCCAGCGGCAGTAGAGCATTGCAGTGCTGTTACCACTGCCTTGCGTGGCCAGCGCGAGTCCCCGCATATTGTTGTAGAACCTCGCGGGTGAAGTCAAGCGAGACGTAGTGCCACACATGGGCAGCCAGTGGGGAGACATCTGGGTGTCAGGTACAACCACATATGCGGCAACGTGACGTGACATGCCAGCATCTTGGAAGCAGATTTTGTCTGCAAATCGATGATATGCACACCAGCTTTAGTAATTTACAACGCTACTACGCGGCAACGCAACGTGACGTGTCGCCATCTTAGAAGCAGTTTGTCATCATTGTGTGTGTCGGTGATACGCACACCAGCTTTGTCGATATCTTGCTGGTACTCACAGTAACGGTTATCAGGAATGAGTGCATCGGTGATGTGCACACCAAATTAAGCGCTTTAATAACAGTGTTTATCGATGATGGGCACACCAAACAAGCTATTACAGTCATCCCACATTTGTATTGGTGATACGCACACCAGAAGGCAAGGAATTATTTCTTTAATAATTTTATTATTTTTGCAACTGCTAAAGAAAAAAAAACTGTTCAGCCTATAAATTCGGATAAAACACTTTAGCCTATGTGTTCATGCTGTTTACTTACTTGTAAGGGTGATATATTTCCTGAGATTTTCTTGATTTGCTGGTACTACATTTTATAATTATTACAGGTCCTTGTTAGCGCATCTTTATATTTATAGATAGGATAATATCGTATTTAGATACTTTAGGCATTGTTGTTTCTCCATGGAGGAAGTACAGTATTCATAAATACGTCATGCGTACTCAAAACAATGGGTGGACTCCTCCAGTACCATTTCTTCCAAGAGCAGGAGAACCTCAGATGAAGTGGTTGGACTGGAAAGGCTACTTTCTAAATTATATATCAGCTATTGAAGAAGAGAATGATGAAGATTTTTCTTCCAGTAGGAAAAAAAGAAACTGCGACACAACCTTGGCCTGGAAGGTCAAAGTGTGTATAACCAAATGGAGCAAAAAACAAGACCTAGTAGAAGCACGGATGTATTTAATAAGCTCTTGAGGATTTATATGCCTATTACTAATCCATGGTGTGTAGCCAGCGGAAACAATCTAAATCAGAAACTGTGGTAGACTATGTGGCTGCACTAAAAATGTTGGCTATAACATGTAAATTCGGAACATTACATGATGACCTAGTAAGAGACCAAATAGTCATGCATTCTAATAATAGTTGTATCCAGGAAATGTTGCGGGTGTGTGGAGAAGCACCTTTAAGTGAAATTATAGCAATTGTAAAGAAGGGTGAATTATCAAAAAGGTGTGCAAAGGCTGCGCTCAAGAGCGGGGGAGAAGGTGAAGCTGTATGTAAAGTTTCTAGTGTAAAGGAATGTGAGAAAAAAGTGACAAATGAGGAGGAAAAGTACATAGCAATAAACAGAGTGAGAAAAATGCATCGGATGATAGACATCCTGTGTGCTTCAGGTGCGGGAATAGGGGTCACATAGCTAGGGATAAGAATTGTGGAGCCATTAGTATAGGGTGCTCATTTTGTGGAATCCCTAGGGCACTTAGCTAAGGTGTGCAGGAAAAAGAAAGGCAAGAGGAATTCAGTCAAGTGTGTAATGGAGAATGAGGAAGATGATAAGGAACATTTGAGAGAGAACGAGTCACAGAGTGACTACGGAATCTAGAGCATTAAAGATGCTTTGTTAGATATAATGTGTGCTAAAAGGAAAAAGCCTGTTTGCAATATGACCATTGGGGGAATTGGCTTACAAATTGTTGCAGATTCGGGGTCTCCTTACACCATTATTCAGCGATCGGTGTGGGAGGTCAAGTTTGCTAAAGTGCTGGGCGAAGAATTGAACTCCACAGATGTGCTCCGGTCACTTTTACAGGTGAGAAAATCGCTATGGTAGGGTACAGACAAATTACATTCAAATTCAAAAGAAGAGAGGCTCAAGGGAAGTTATTCATGGCTGAAAAAGGCCCCTCTGTATTGGGGTGGATTGACCAAGGGAACTTAAGCATCATACTTGATCCCAATGGTAGTGACCAAGTGATGTTATTGGGGGAACCTGTAGTCACCATGCAAAGGAGCTAGTTAAGAGGTTTCCAGTGTATTTTCAGGCAAGGTGTGGAAGTTGCGTGGATTTACTCATAGGATCGTATTGAGAGAAGGGGTTGTGCCAGTTAGGCACAAGGTCAGGAATATAGATTTGAGCATTAGGGACAGTGTCAAGGAACATCTGGATGATTTGGAGAGCTAGGGTATAATTGAACAGGTGGAGAGTGCAGAATGGTTGGCTCTAGTTGTAGTAGCATGCAAACCGAATGGCAACATCAGGTTATGCACTGATTAAAGAGACCTGAAAAAGAGTATAGTTATGGATAGTTTTCCCCTTCCCAGAACTGATGCGCTCCTTTCGCAATCAAACGACTGTAAATGGTTCTCCACAACACACCTGACCTTGGCCTATCACCATGTGATGCTATACTCCTCCAACAGAAAATTAACATCATTTGTCACTCCTTTCGTTTGCTATAGGTTTATACGCATGCCGTTTGGCTTAGCGCCTTATGCATAAGTTGTTTAGAGGCATTGAAGGGGTGACATATTTCCAAGATGACATACTGGTGATGGGCTGAGATAGACAAGAACATGACTCCAGATTGGAGCGGGTTTTAAAGAATTTGGCAGACATGGGACTCACTGCAGAGTTAAATAAATGTAGGTTTGCTTTAATGTCGATATCTTACTTAGGACACAAGGTAGGAGGGGATGACATTTCACCTAAAAAAGGTATTCCCAAGGCCATTAGTAATGCTCCCACTCCTACATCTAAAGACGAGATCAGGTATTTTCTTGGCCTCGCTGAATTTTATTCTAAGTTTGTTAAGGATCTTTCCATCAGTAAGTAAGGAATTGCAAATGGATTTTTAAAATATCAAACATAATCTGTGTATGGCTGTTCATTTACAAGGGTATGAAATTGGAGCTTACACTGTGGTAACCACTGATGCCAGTGGCAAGGGATTGGAAGCAGTCTTGCCTCAAATTTCAGAGAAAGGAAAAGAAAACACAGTAGCGTATGCTTCTAGGTTTCTGTCTCCAGCGGAAGAAAAGTTCTTGGTAATCGAGAAAGAAATGCTAGCTGCAGTATGGGCCTTAGAAAAATTCCGGCAATATTTGTGGTGGAAACAGATTTAAATTATGCACCGACCACAAGCCCTCATGAAGGTCCTCACACCTAAAGGAATAATCAAAGCGATACCACGCATAGCAAAGATGACACTTAGATTGTTGGAATAGTTATATGAAGCGGAGTACCTTTCAGGCAGTAAGAACAAAGTGGCTTATTATTTGAGTCGCTCTCCTTTACCTTTAAACAAGCACATTGGAAACACTTGGGATGAGTACAGTGGAGTGGTAATCAGTGAAGGGGACATTGCAATATCTAAGGAAGATTGGGATACAGGTTACTTGGAGGATAAAGAATTGGGTGCTGTCAAAAGGTACTTCACTAATAGGTGGTCAGAAAAAACAAGTTGCAAGAGGAGTGTAAAAAGTTATGGGAAATCAAAGCTGAATTATCCCTTAGTGAAACGGGGCATTTCTAAAGAGGAGAAAGGCTTTTGCCTCCGCGGAACTTGAGACAGAAAATTTTAGAAATTAGTCATGAAGGACACCTGGGTAATTTTAAACTCAAGGACAAGGTAAAATCATTGTATTTGGGCAGGAATTGATATGGATGCAGAGAAGTTTGCAAGAAATTGTCAGTGGTGTGTAAATTCCGATAAAACACAATCCACATTTCATACTCCTCTTGGGGACAGGAGATGCCCAGAAAGTCCTTGGGAGGATCTTAGTATAGATATACTAGGACCTATTCTGGATGCGTGGAGAGTATCCAAGTATGTAATTACCACCATTGATAGCTATTCCAAATGGCTTGAATATGCGGTGTCTGACAATATTGATGCAAGCACCATAATATCTTTCTTAGAAAAAATATTTTCAAGGGAAGGCTTACCAAAATCTATCTTGACTGATAATGGGAAACAATTCACGGCAGAGAAATTTGGGAAATGTTTAACTACGAATGGAATTAATGAAAAGCACACGCCTAATTACTGTCCTGCTGGCAACGGATATGTGGAGCGCTTCAACAGTGTGCTAATGGAGATTGTGCAAGCAGCTATCAGTGCTAGCCAGGAATGGGAGAAAGAGTTAGGAAAAACTGTTTAGGCGTATAGAATAACACCTATTGTGACTGGATGTAACCCTTTTAGAATCCTAGGAGGAAGAGAACCTTTCACTAAAGATAACAGAGCCTGGATAAATTTGAAGTTGTGTACTAGGTAGTCCCCTGCTGCTGTAAAAAGGAATCTATTGAAAATGAAGGAATTGTATAAGGAATATTATAACAAGAAATATGGGGTAACGGAAGTGTACCTGGAACCTGGTGATTGGGTACAGGTAAAAATGGGTTGCAAAGTGGGGAAAGGGAATAGCAAATTTTCTAAAGCCTTGCGAGTAAAAGAAGTGTAATCTAGATCAGCACGGTTGAGTGATGGGAAGGTATGACACTTTGGCAAGATGTCAAGGTACAACAAGGTCCTGAGTTGGAGCCAGAACAAGAGTAATGTGAACTCTCCCGTGTCTTATGAATGGTTGTGGGAGGAGTGTGCAGCTAATCCGAGTGCATCTGATTCTAATGGTGCACTTATGGGAAGAGGTGATATAGTTCAAGTTTCAGACACGAATAGTCCCGGACCCAGTTGTGTGGGCAAGTCTACCCACACAGGTAGGTCGGTGGTACCACCCACTAAGTTTAATGATTTTGTAATGTGTTAAAACTTACATCTTTGTTAGTCATTAATAATATTCTGCTGGAATTGTCGTAATGGCTCAAATTTGTTGGGGAAAAAGGAGTGGGGGTTGTATATATGCCTACGCAATGTATAGTTATACTACTGAGTTCAGTTCATTATTTATTCATGAGTATTTTGTACCATTATGCAACCATGTCACCGCTGCATGCAGAGGCTGGTATGGAATTGTCATCGTTCCAAATTTCACTTTGTTATAATTTGTTAGTAGGCTGTTATTGGTTGTAGTAACATTTAAATATTGTGAAAGAAGAGAGATGTGGTATCTAGGAAACCTGTGGGTTCTGGAATGTGGATGTGGGTGGTGAAACGGAGGAGTGACAGTTGCAAGTCACCTCTACCGTATGTAGATGCTTCCTGTCTGTTCCCCAAATAAACCACTTTACTTACCTTCCGCAACTCATGATCCTTTCCACAAGATTCTTTCCAGGAGAAGGCAGTGTCAGATCTCAGATCCTGATAACACGTGATACTAATATGTGCTAAACTTTGTATACCCCTTTATAGAGTACGTCTTCAGGGACGGTAAAGGATCTTCCCCATGAGGCATGAGCCTAAGTAGAGTCTGTTAAGGGAGTATGTGGGATTGCATATTTGAAGCAGTCAGCTGATGATAATAAATCTAAAGTATGTGTAAGATGAAAAAATATTCATCACAAACAAACCACAAAGGGTTCATAGTCACTAGACTGAGATAGCATTATTCACTATAAACATTCATGTTAAAAATACATTGGAGTTAGCAAAATAGAAAACGGGTGCATGTGTGCCCACTTTCTGTGACTCCCGGGGCAGAGGTCGAAGATGCTTGCACAACCCCTTCTGTATTACAGACAGCGCTGCACCATGCGGTGCCGACATTATCAATAAAGAGCATTCACTCAATTGCATGGGGACATGCCCCCATGGAAATAAGGAAAACACTTTACCTCTGTGTATTATGGACAAGGGCACAGAAGCAAAGATCCTTCAGGAGTCGCACTAAGTTCGCACCACAAAGATATGGTGCAGAGTCAGGGAATCCCTTGAGGGTGCTCCCTAAGAGGGTGTAAAGGGGGTCATAAGGACCCCCCAGGTAATCACCTGTAGGCCGGTACAGTCACTAACTTCACTCTCCTGCTGGGGGATCGCTGTCCTCTTTGAAACAACTGCTTGTGTTTACTGTGTCCCACGACCAGATACTGTAATGGTGTATATTGTGATGGAAGAAGATGGTGATGTGATTGATATGGCCATCAATGATATCTGTTGTCACTGTTCAGGTTAGAATCAGTGACTTTTTAGTGACTGAGACATCTATGATTTGTAATGCTCCAAGGGTAGCAATCGTCATATGTGTGCAACAAGTGCTTCCTTCACTGTGTCAGGGCTCTGTAGTGGGGAACCATGCTACCTCATTGAGCATTTGTTTTCTTATGGCCAAGTAAATGTGTTGTGCTTGTAGTTGTTGGCTTGGATGACTCAAAGGGATGCATCTTGATTGTTATTCTGGCTTTATAACATAACACAGAGGGATTTATTTTGCTTGTAGCCTGTGATTTAGATGACACTCAAGAATGTGTCTTGCTTCATGTTGGGGCCTTGGATGGCATGGTTGCCTGCGTCCTCATAGAACTTGGTTCAGGAGCCTTAAATGGGACTTCATGGCTTTTGTAGGCTTTGTGCAAGGGGGGTTTCTTGTATTTTCCTATGTAGACCATGCTGCAGATTGTTTTGACAGATGAGACAAACAAGTGGGTTTCTCCTCATCAAACTCTTCATATTCAGAGTTATATGTGGTATTAAAGGTTGCAGTGATAATGGTGCAAATGTACATGGGGAAGAAATGTAAAGCTCTTTTTTTAAAAAAATTTACAGGATATTTGACATAATTTGGGCATATGTATATTACTTATTGGGACAGTTTATACTGCATGGTTTTTATTATTACACATTCGATGGACCTATTTGTATTACTAGTGTATGTTCCTTTGGGTGTTTTGTTTTGTTCGGAGGGTCCCATAGTGAAAAAATCTTCCCAGGTATCACCATCTTGGGCTTTCTGTCTAATAAAGTGAGAAAAGAAAACCTTTGTATGAGCCTCATGTCTTTCTATAAAAGTACTGTCCAGACGAGTATGTTTAAAAAAAAAAAAAAAAGGCTTATCTCACTACATAGGGAAAACACATCAATGGGTTACCGAAACATTTATAGCGATAAACTCAGAAACCTAGGCCAGATGTATCAAACTTTTTAGTGAATACACTCTTTATTCGCACAATTTTAGTGTGTGAAACCACTAAAAAGTTATTTTAAATGTACAAAACCCATTTAGGAGTCAGTAAAGTTTTATAGACTTCTAAAATAGGCTCAAAAATGGAAACAGAATCACAAGTTGGAAAGAGCATGTTGTGGGTGTCCCTTCCAAATTGCAATTGCGAACCCTAGGTATCAGTGGTTTGCAACCAGAAGGCCATCATCTCTATGATTGTAGCCAATTTTAGGGGGCCACACACCACACATCACCTTTACTGAAGATCCTCAGAAAATGTCAAAGCAAGCTTAAATTATTTACTCAAAGACATTATTCTGGAGCTTGAGTAGTTGTTTGAGAGTCTAACCAATAGATTAATTGCATGGTGATCAGCTTCGACAGGGCCAAAAAAAAGCATCAGATCTCTTGTGATGTCATTGTTCTGGTCATTTTCCCGTCTAGAGTCTGCATTGTACTCTGTCTTTTCAATCCCGGGCCTTGTGTTCCTAGTTGGGCACGTTTTGGAGGTTTTACAGTTCCTGGTTCACTGTCTTGCTATACTCGCTATTACAGTTGGACCATTTGCAACTTCAGACTGCTGCTCTTTGCCAATATGAAGGCTAGAATACCCCCAGCGGATGCCTTTGGAGGTTCTGGGATGCATTGCTTTTTCACTGTTATTTGCATTGCCCGTTCCCTGTATTTTTCCAAATAGCCCATGAAGCAATCACAGCTGGCTATTCAGTAACGTCACTGGGAAGGTTTGCTCAGTAAAAATTTGGTATTTTATATTATGCTTGGATTTTTCTTATTCTGTCATCCTCCATAATGCATCTCAAAACCCTTGGATAATGGATCCTCAAACTTTAAAAATAGGGAAATTAGAAATTCAGGGTCATATGTATGTACATTGGATTTGCAAAAAGGGGTCCCAATTTGCACACCTACATTTGGGAATTCAGTGGTATTTTGCAAATTGACTAAAAGATTAGTTAACAAAATACTGATTTGAAGTGGGTCACAATTTGGCTTACCTCAATAATATTCATGAGGTAGATTGCAAATTGAGACCCACTATGATTCGTTAGCATCATGGGGAAGGTGACCTCCGGGGGTCAGGAGAACACCATGTCTGTGATTGCTTTTAAATAATGCAATCTTCTTTTTGAAACGCAGCCTGTTTTCCTTTAAGGGACGCTTCCTGTTTGTAAACAGGTTACCACTACCTTTGAGTTGGCGGCAAAATAGGAATATTTTGTATCCGGATTTCAGTCGTGAAATATCAATAAATAACATAAGGTATCACAATTTGGAAGGAAGGCCTTAAGCATGTCCCTTCCAAATAGCGATTCCTAATGGGTTCCGAAGCCCATTTAGCAATTTGGTAAAATGTCACAGGTTCCTTAAATGGATTTAGTTATTAGTACATTTGAAAAACACATTTTCTTGTTGCAAACCCTGCAATTTACTATAGTGCAGGGTTTGCAACCAAACAATGCGTTCGTAGATCTGATCCTTAATGTCTTGAAGCAAATTGCACATGATGAACAGAGCATATACATTTATAAAATATGAATTTGAAGAACACTCCAAACAATCATTATCATAAATATTATTGATTAATTTAATGCTGATACCAAGTGGGAGACTAGCTTTCAGCATTCTTTGACCCATGATTCTCCCAGAATGAGAGTACATATTCTAGATTTTTACTTTTTCTTAAAGCTTGAAAGTATTGTAAATCCTGATTGCGAGAAGACTTCTAATTCATTAATCGTTAAAGGGCTCTGTTTTTCACAAATATAATGCTGGAAGGGAAGCTGGAAAAAAAACCTATGAAGAATGTAACTCCCTGTGAGAAAAAAGTTGTTTTCTCAAAATAAGCCTCAACCCTTTGTTGACCTGCTTCATTTTCTTTTATTCAAGTCAATACACTGTATCCTTAAAATCTATCAAGAAACATAAACACTTTTGCTTTCATTGGTTGCAATATTAGGCTAGATGTACTATGAATGGATTAGCAGAAAACTCTGCACTGACTTTCTGCGAATTGATTATGATTTTGTGAACTAACCCATGTACTAATAGTCCGGTTCACAAAATCACCATTCAGAGTGGGCCTGAATTCGACCTACCTCATCAAGGTTCGACTCACTCCGTTTCGATACCACCATAGAGATGGTGGCCCAAAGGGGTCATCACACAACCACATCTGTGATTGCTTTTCAATAAAGTATTTTTTTTTTTAAATAGAACCCGTTTTCCTTAAAGGACATGGATCTGCATTTAAGAAAAGAAATTACTTTTTTTTAAAAGTCTGTTTAAGATTTGGAAGTGGTCCCTTAGGCCACTGCCCACTTTTAAACAAACTATTTTGTTTCACTTGCAAAGGGGAAGGAGTCCCAGACAAATTCATTTCTCTGTGCAAATGTGTTACCACCTTATTTGAGGAGTCAGCAACCTTTCAATGGTTTGCGACCAAAACTCTGCTATCAAACCATTGACAGAGACTATCAAATTGCTATTTTTAAGGGACCCACTAAGCTAGCCCCATGCAAATTGCGATTTGATATACATTTCTAAACCCATTTTGCAATTTGCTACACACTCACTAAAGCACAAATTACATTTAAAAAAGCCATTTAGCAGTTGCAAGTGTTGTGAATGGGTGATGAGTCTTTGCAGCCACTAGATGGCTTCATACATCTAGTCCATAGATCTCCCTTTGCTTTCTGTAGCTCTCAGAACTCATCTGTTAAATGCATTAGTATCAGCTGTACTCTTGACTTTTAATGCTGCCTCTGTCATGTGTAGTATTCCAACATAGGCTCCGGCAACATCTAAAAATGTATCCTGACATAAACTCAGATAGCTATCTAAATTATTTTTAGGATTCTTTCCCATTTTGAAAATGTATCTACCCATTATTGGGTCCAGTTCATGTTTGACACACACCTTATAGTGCACTATTTGATGGAAGCATTCTGCTGTTATCGTATTCCTTTCCTATAGCTTCAGTACCATTCTCAATTTTATTTTCATGTATATTGCCACATGTTCAAACTTGCTGCCATAATTTTCAAGGCGGAACGTGGCTATACCGAGTTTCATCAAAGGTGGTAGAATGCACACTGTGTTTCCCAAGCATTTTAAACAAGCTCAAGGCTTTTAATTGTTGTGGGTATTGGTGATTGACATGTTATCTGTTCCATTGCAGTTACCCCTGAGGAAGGGCATATGTTGCTCGAAATGCATTGGGTTCTACAACAAAATTAACATCATGCTATAAAGAGGGGTGAATCCCCAGGTGTTGTATTGAAAGTCCTGGATTAAAATATGGAATACGTTTGGAAAAGAATTGATCATGAATTGAGATCTGGAAGTAATAAAATGGATTAAAATGAGAAAGAAATTATTGGAATTCATGTGTTAGTGAAATTCTTTCATGGCTGTGCACCCTGTGCTGGGACCTGACGAGGCTCCACTGTTACTCTATACCCAGTTTCAAACATATTCAGCCCAAAAACATCTTCCACCTTCTACATGTCTATTCCCGTTTCACCTCGTTTACGTTTTTTAGGTAATCTTCACCCGCATGACCTGTTTATTTTCTTCATCACATGTATTTTTATCTAAAATATTTTCACACTTACTTTTCCATGAAATTATGATTTTTCAGGTAATTTCATTTTTTAGAGCAGCATCCATCTTAGCAGAAGCCTCCATTCACTTTAATATTTATTGCTTCTACTTTTATTTGTCAGATAATTATTAAACTTGATTTGATCGTTTTCTCTTTACCTTTCCCTCACTTGTTCTCTTTCTCAATCTTGAAGCCTCTCCGTGGCTGCTGCAGTTAACGTCTGGGAGTTGGGGAACCTGTCAGAGGCGAAAGGAGTGATTCTGGGGTTTCAAAATTGGTCTCCGGGGGCTTCAGCCCACTGTGGAAATGCCTGGTGGAATAAAAGGGCTGGCAATTGGCCACTAACAGCATCATTTATGTTTGCCAATAAATACCTTACATTATTTGCTTATGGGCGATGAACCCCATTATTTCGATCACCCCAAAATTTACCTTCAGCAACGCTGCTCCTGCATCTTTGATCTAATGATAACAGTCACCAATCTTTTCGAAATCAGACCCTACAAACTAGCAGAGTAAGTCAAACAGTGACTTGGAAATCTCAATAACTGAGTTGCAGATCGTTAAAAAGTTAAAGAGTTTTATAACAAAAATCTCAAAATAGGCAATACAGACAAATGCAGTAAATGCCATGAAGGTCAGATCCAGAGTACACAGTCAGAAATCAAAAATGATTCCAAGTCACAATAAGGAGACAATCTCTCTAAAATCTAAATATCAGATTCACAAGGTACACTGACAGCATGTCCAGGGGAAAAGCAAAAGTCTCTATCAAAATAAAACAGGACAGAATCTCTGGTAGGAAAGGGAAGTCATCTCTAGCTCACCCCCAAAACCAGAGATTTTTATACACTATTTATGCATAAACAATGAGAAAAACAGCAAACTCATCATAGTATGACTAGCAATAACACATATTGGACAAATCACAATAAAGATCGTCATTAAAATCTTATAACACTAGCCCATTTCTAAGGTAGAGAAAATCATCCATTAGCTTCCTCAGCAACAGCAGTTCGGAGATATAAAATACAATATGAAACATTCTCAAATAAACATCCATTCACTAGTGCGCTAGCAAGCCTGCATCGGAGCTTCTAGCAGAAGTATTCTTCAAAATGATACTTTGGGGACACAATGAAAAGTTTCATTCTCCATACATGCTCTCAAAGGAAATAACCAATTGGGTCACAGTGTACTGTTCTCTGCAAACACTGTGCGGAGAGATGATGCACAGGGGGATGTTGAATCGGAGGGGTAAATGAGCAGGAGCAGACTGAACAAAACACTAGAAACTGCATCCATCTTTATAAAATGGCGTCTTTGCGAAAATGTGGCATAACTAAACTACATTAATAATCACACTTCTAAACATCAGAATTAAATCGTTTGAAGTGCAGCATCATTTATTCATCAGTTACAACTATATTCATCATAAAAATAATTAGTATACACAAAGTATTTATTACCCACATTTGCACATTTAAAAAACTTCAACAGGTTTATTTTCTGATTTAGTGCTGTATTAAAACATAACCACAATTTTCAAGAAGAATACAGTTGTGTGGTGGTCCCGAGAATGAGCACGATTGGCTGATGTTGTTCAGGATCGCCAGGAGGAAGCATATCCTACGCATGCTCCTTTTCCCGTTAGTGATATAGAAATGAGTACTTCTTTGTAGGGAACTGGCATGCTAGACAAATACGTATCAAGCTTGCCAATAAAGTATGCTTAACTTTTGAAGGGACAAGAGCTTAAATCCCAGAAAAGCCTTTGATTTTCTAAAATTAAATCACAATTTATAGAAAAAAGCTTTGTCAGGATTCAAACTCATGATGTTCAAAGCATAGCATGTTTGTTAGGCATAGTTACTGTGCCTGAAAGCCTGTATTTAAAAATTGCTCATTTTTGGGCACTTGTCTTTGGGAGTTCAAAGCTACATTTCACCTACACTATTTAACAAACACCTACCACCTCAAAGCTGGTGGTTTATTAAAGGCATTCCACAATGTCATGGTAGAGATTTCTACTTCTAAAAATAAGCGAGAAGAAGATAATGAGTTGAGAAACTACTGTGTAAGGAGCAGTGGCGGCTGGCACGGAACGGGGGTGGGGTGCCAGGTGCGGGTAAGGGGTTGTAAAAACAATAAAGAAGAAAAACGTACCTTTTGCCCCGTCTCTCCTGGGTCTTCTCTCCCAGCGGAACAGGAAACAGGAAGCACACCTAGGCTCCCCTGACCAATCACAACGCTGTAATGCAGCGTTGTGATTGGTCTGAGTGCCGTGGTTCGGCACTTAGCCAGGGAATGGGGGCCTGGGCATGTTCTCCATGCAGGCTGTAATGTAGGCTGCATGGAGAACATGCAAAGTGTGCATGACAGCATAACAGTCATGTGCACTTAAGAGTGGGAAACCCACTCCTTCCCTGCTCCTCTGTCATCGGAGCAGCCCCACCCCGCCACGTAAAGCTGCAGAAGAACAAAACATAAAATGATAATAACCTCAAGCTCTTATCATTTTATGTTTCCTTTATTTCACTGCTGCAAAGCAATGGGGCGACGCTCCTCTGCCTTAGCGGAGGAGCTGCCAGTGGTAAAGAGCCACTGTTTCCCACGCTTCTTCTCTTCATTATGTCTGCTTTTTAATATAAAACCCACTCCCCTTTCCATGCCACAGAAGCCATAATTAAAATATGAGGGGGAAAACGGAAGCACCACCACATTTTATCCTCATATTTTCCCCATTTCTAATGGAATTTCATAAAGTATAAATGAGGCTGTAGATAAATATCCTAGTTCTGTCAGTGAAAATGAATAATCCTTTGCAAATCAAGTGTAAAGGTTAAACAATTATGAAGATCAGGGTTACCCCTACAGATGGGGACCCTGGGGTAGAGCATAAGAGTGAAGGTAGTTGTTGCCCCAAACACTATGTCATATACACTGAGGGCCATGTTTATGGCCAAGTCACACAGTGAAGAGCAGCAAGTCACCTTGCTGTGCTGCACCGCGTGACGGGGAGAGGGCAGGAATGCACTATATTTAAGTCAATACGGTGCATTCCGGCCTTTTCCCCTGCACTGGTGCCCTTTTGGCTGGCTAGCGCCAATGCAGGCACCCTTGCACCATGGTGCAAGGGTGCCTGCATTGTACAGAGGATTGTTTTTGTGCAGGAAAGGGTACCTTCCTGCACAAAAACAATCCCCTGAGGTTTTTTCCTCTTTCTGTGTTTGCTGCACATAGAGGCAAAAAGCCTCAGGGGATTATTTTTGTGCAGGAAGGTGCCCCTTCCTGCATAAAAACAATTCTCCTTACAAAGCAGGCACTCTTGCACCATGGTGCAAGGGTACCTGTGTTGGCGCTAGGCAGCCAAAAGGGCGCCAGCACAGGGGAAAAAGCAGGAATGCGCTGTATTGACTTAAATATGACTCATTCCTGCCCTTTCCCTGTCATGCAGTGCAACTGCACTGCCTGACTTGGCCATAAATAGGGCCCTAAGTGTGATAGTCAAAAAGAGACGGGCTAGATCCAGCTTCTGAACTATGTAATCCATATGAACGTGATTTTGTCCACAGTTCTTGCTTAAGGAGAGTTCCAGTGCCTTGGCTCTTTGAATCAGAAGAAATGTCACCAAACATTGTCTATCTTTTTTCATATGACTACTACTAATGGCTGCTCCCTTGAGTGAGTTTTCCTCCTTCTTCTTGGTGTTCTTTCACACAATCTTCAATCTCACCTCTTCCTTACTCTAACATCTCTATTCGTACCCTCTACCTTCCCAAATTTCGAAATATACCTATAGACTACACCTACCTCTATTTCCTTCCACTTGTTATATTTTCCACTTTGCTCTTGATTTTCCCTCAGCTGATTTCACCTCTGTAAGAATTTGTGGATCTTGTTTCTTCACACATATCGTCAAAAAATGTAGCTACATTTGCTTGGGTGTAAATGTGGGAGTAGTTCATGAAGCTCTAAATTCCCAGCGTATTGTAATAGTATTTATTTGTTTTTGTGTATAGTTTTTGCTAGAGTAAAATATTCCACCATTTTCTGGTTTCACAATCGTTTTACCTTGAACTGTCTTTCATGTCCTTTTTTTATGTTTAATAAGCTTTATTAAGTGAGTAACGATTACATAAGAATAGGCCATGAAAAAACAATATATCTGTAGTATAATAGAATGGAGAAACAGACAATAAAACAGAGTAGAAAGCTGTTTACATTTTAGCAATAATAAAGGAAGAGGGAAGGGAAGAAAGGAGAAGAGGGGGATATAATACAATTGAAGATCATGAGAATAAATTATAAACTTATTAAATCTATTAAACTTATTAAACTTATTAAAGAGGCAGGCAATCACTCAAAACATGAGAAATGCAATATAAGAAGAGGGAGAAGTAGTGTAGGGGAGAAAGTAGGGACTATAATGATTTATGGAGGCTGGAAATTCACAGAACGATTATGTGATACATGAATTGAAATCTTAGTTAAATAATTGGTTAACGATGACCAAAATAAATCCCTATTTACATATGGTTTGACAGAGGAGGCAAATGCAATATCTAATCTATGGTAATGACAAACGTTGTTCCACCAGGATTTCACTGAAAGTTTAGTTAAGCATTTCCAATTAAGTGAGATTTGCTGGAAAGCTAAGGCCAACATCAAATCAAATAAACCTTTTTCATGTAAAGACAATCCCAATGAATCTGATAAACTACCTATAAAGAGAATAATGTTTGATAAAGGAGTATGCAGGTTAAAAATAACTGAGAGGTGCTTCCAAACATCCTTCCAAAAGGAAGAGACAGCGGGGCAATAAAATAGAAGGTGCATCAAATCAGCCATAGGAGACTGACAGGTCCAACAAGCCTTATCATTAGAATGCGTAAACTTAGCTATGGATGAGGGTGTAAAGCATAATCTGTGATAGAGAAAGAACATGGACTGAGTTGTGGAGGCAGATCTAGAAATCTTCAAAGACCTACCCCATAGTTTGTTCCAAAAATCTATGCTCCAATCACAGCCCAGATCCGTCTCCCAGGCAGTCTCTAGCCTAGATTTAGAGCGAACAAGATCAGGGGAAAGAAGAAGTTTATAGATCTAGGAGGCTTCCAGAAATGCAGTTAATACTCTGAGTAGCGGATCTGCTATGGGAGTGGGTTCAATAGAAGGTAGAGAATAAAAAACATCTAGGATTATTGCCATAAGAGTTGAAAATTTGTGCCAGAACGAGAGCGGGTATTTAAAGGTGTTTTGAAATTGAGGAAAGGAGCATGGAGATAAGCCATCAAACATATCCTGAACCCATATAATCCCCTTAAGTCTCCAGGATTTCCAAAAAAGAAGTCTATTATTGATGGTAATGAGACGATTGTACCAAAGGGGACAGTGAAGGAAAGCATTTCTAGAGAGAATTTCCAATTGATAGTAAGGTTTTAATAATGAACAAGTATGTTTAAATAACGGAAGAGAGGTAACATTGACTTTTGTTGAGAAGGCAAGGTCTTCCTTAATAGAAAGGGTGCTAGTAAGGATCGTTCAATTGTGACCCATAAAGGTGTAAAGTGGGAGACTTCAGAAAGAAGCCATTTAGAAGCTAGAGATCATAAAAAAGTCTGTCATGGATAACCAAATGATGCTTTCTTGTTATGCTATTCAACCGTACTTAGTACATGTATCTGGGTCCTATGAAAGGATGTTATTAACTCGATTCCGATTGGGAATCTTCCATAGGTTGATAAGCTTTCCAAACACAAATGACTGGTCAAGAACTCTAGATGTATGCCCATGTTTTTGGCATCTCTAATCAGTCTACCATACATGTACTTTTTTTCTGTAAATTTTATCAGTACCCTAGAAATAGATTTTTAAAACAGATCTTAAAAAAACTGGGACTTAGACAATGCCGACCTGCTTTACTTGTATTACAGCTTTTAGATGGTGAACTAATTGTTTTTTGTGTATCCTCCTTTTTAAAATGTGTTATGAATTATAGGAAATTTTTATGATTATGATAAATGTATGTATTGTTTTTACTGTGTAAAACATCCATTCCCGGAGTGTGTTTCTTTTTCTCTCTTTCAATTGCTGTGCTTTTATGATTTATGAATTGAATCGAATAAAGCTTTAAATAACAACATTAACAAATTTTACAATGTACAAAGAAAGAAATAGATTTTATCACTTTTAGAAAAGTTTGGTTTTAGACAGTCTTATCCTGCCTTCTTAGAATTATAGTTTTTAGAAAATGAATATATAATATGGATTTTATTAATGTTTTTACATAGTGTAGTAAAATGTAGGAAATCAATTGCAATATGAGTGTCAAATTGACCAACAATTTAATCATGTAAAGGGGGCGTAAATAATTGACCTTATTTGTCGAGACAGTGTGTGATGTAATGATATGATGTCTATTGGATTTATGTTTTTGCACTGCTACTGTGTATAACACGTGTGATTTTATGTGCTTTGATGATTTTCTAAACAGAAATCGAATAAAGCTTTGTTTGATTTGATTTGAGAAGATAGTCGAAGACAAAAGGCCTTATGATACAGTCGAAAATCGGGAAAATTCACTCCTCCTACAGATTTAGGTTTACGAAGATGTGACAAGGAAAATCTAGATTTTTTAATGTTCCATAAAAATTTAGGGAGGAGGGAGTCAATTTTTAAAAAAAAATAGATATTCGGGATGTGAATGGGAATCATAGAGAAAATATATAATAAAATAGGAGTAATCATCATTTTAATAGAATCAAGACGTCCCCACTAAGAGAGAAAGAGAGGGTTCCAGGAGGAGAGAAGTTTAGAGCTACGATCTAGCACATCCTTCATGTTAATTTTAACTGAATCTAATATGGAGTTGTTAAACCAAATGCCTAAGTATTTGATTTTAGAACTGTTCCAATGAAACCCAGTGGCATCAAAATGTTGTTTAAAACAAAATTTGGTGATGGGGAGAATTTCTGTCTTGTCAGAATTCATTTTATAACCTGAAAGAAATCTGAAATTTCTTGCAAAAGAGGAGGGATAGAAGTTTCGGGATGAGATATAAAGAGTAAGATATCATCCGCATAGGCAGATAATTTCAAATGTTGATCACCATAAATAAAACCAGAAATGGACGAATTCTGGCGGATATGGGATAAAAAGGGTTCAAGTGATAAAATAAAACGGAGGGGTGAAAGGGGGCAACCTTGACGTACACTGCGTTGTAAGTTAAAAGATTGAGAGACAAGACCATTAACTACTACGGAAGCTTTAGGAGCTGAATATAACAAAGATATCAAAGAAATGAATTTAGGACCAAAACCATGCCAATGCAGGGCTTTAAATAAAAAGGACCAGTTCACTCTGTCAAAAGCCTTTTCTGCATCAATAGAGACTGCAGCAAGAGGATATGAAAGAGATGAGGCCTTATTTAAAACATTAAATAATAAACGAGAGTTGTCAGATGTTAATCTACCTTTAACGAAACCACATTGCTCTAAACCAATTAGTTTCGGTAAAAGGGGGTCAAGACACAACAAGAGCAATTTGGCAAAGATTTTATAATCTACATTTACAAGGGAAATAGGACGATAATTTTTACACTGTTTGGGATCACGGCCATCTTTATGGATTAAACAGATTGTAGCATCTAAAAAAGTGCCCTGTGCATTGCCATTAGTGTGAAAATATTGAAAGAGTTGTAAATGTTTTGGGAAAAGAAGATTTGAGAAGTGTAGACAAAATTCTACCGTAAAGCCATCTGGACCTGGTGTTTTATTTTTCTTAAGAAGACTTAAGGATTGAGAAATTTCTTGGATAGATAAATCAGATTCTAGAGGCATAAAGTCAAGATCCACATGCGATGGAGGTGGAACATGATTAAGATATGAATCAATAGAAGAGGGAAGTGAAGAGGACTCTGGGGTATATAAAGTTTTATAAAATTCCATGAATTCATTTAAGATGTCTTGGTCTTTAAAAAGGGGTTTACCATCTGATGAATAAATAGAATCTATCAAAACACGTTCCTTCCGAGATTTAAGATAATTAGCCAGGAGTTTGACAACTTTATTACGACCGCCATAATACCGAGCACTCGTTCGGAGAAGAACAGATGAGGCGTTATCAGTAGTTGTTTTATTAAAATCGAGTTTAGCACGAACAAGCTCCTGTAAGGTAGAGTCAGATGAGGATGTATAGAAATGATGCTCTAGACGTTTAATATTGGCTAGCAAAATGTTTTGCTGACCAAGTAAGTGATTCTTTTTCCTGGATACAAAATCTATAATAAAGACACGTGCTGTAGCTTTAAAAGTATCCCAAAGCAGTGAAGGAGAAGTATCAGGAGATGTATTTAAAGAAAAAAATTCTTCTGTAAAGGAAATGAAAGAGGAAGAAAAAAGGGGATCCTGCAAAAGAGAATTATTAAACCTCCATCTAGAAGACCTGGGGTGTGAGCGGAGCAAGTCGAAATCAGCAACAACCGGGGCATGGTCAGAAATGACAATGGGTTCAATTGAGGAGGAAATAAGGTTCTGTGTTAAGGCAGAAGAAAGAAAAATATAGTCCAATCATGTCAGAGTGCCATGTGGGGGAGAGAAAAAAGAGAATTCTGAATTGTCAGGGTTACAGAGTCGCCAAGCATCTACAAGATGAGTCTGAGATATTGTGTTTTGAAATTGTTTGTGGGTCTTGTGGGGGATGAAACGAATTTGGGATTGTCGATCAATGAAAGGGTCCATAACTTGGTTACAGTCACCACCCAAAATAAAAAAATTGTCTTTATGTTGAATGCATTTTTTAGTGATATTAGGCCAAAAGGAATAATCCGGTTGAGTTGGACCATAAATATTAAAAACTGTAAGAGAAATATTATTGATGAGCAACTTAACTAATAACCATCTACCTTCTGAATCAATTTCCTTAGATATAACAGAACATTTCAAAAGTTTATGAACTAGAATAATTACCCCATTTTTCTTAGTGGTCGTAGGAGATACTAAGACTAATCCCACCCACTGCCTTCTAAGTTTCAGAGCTTCTGACTCTGTCAAATGAGTCTCTTGCAATAAAACTAAGTCAGGATTATATGTGGCTAAATAGGATAGTATTCTCTACCTCTTTATGGGATTAATAAAACCTTTTACATTCCATGAGACAACTTTGAATGTAAAGAGAACAAATTAAATATAAAATCACATGATCAACATTGATGCAAAGAAAGAGGAAGAATATTGAAAAAAGAAAATTATTGAATAAAGTAACCAATGAGATCAATAAAAAAGGTGGAAGAAAAGAAGAGAGGGGAAGAAAAAGAAGGAGTAAGAGAGATAATAAGAGAAGACAGTACATGTCATACAAAAAATGACGACTGTAATACATACCTGAAGGGGAAACAACAAAAAAACTAGGACTGGTGGCAGACGACAAAAACGGCACAACCAAAAGGGGAGATGAACCACGTCGGGAGATCGAAAAGGAGACAAGGTTATGGAAATGGGTATGAGGGAGATCAGATGATCTGTGATAATGATAAGAAAACAAAAAAGTTACATACTAAACAATTATAAACAGATAAACTACCAGAACATAACCTGCAAAGGAAATGATTAATGAGGGTTAGAATAAACATTACAAGAGCCTTTCAAAAAATCAGAGAGATTTTCATATAAGAGTCATGTTATGGAAGGAGGACCAGCTGTATCCATGGTGGACGTAGAATGTAGGTGAAGATCTGCAGGGTCTTCAAAAGTAGAGGTGTTGTTTTGAAAAGTTACTTTGAACATGCATGGATGGAACAAACTGTAACCGGCACCAATGGAATGTAAAGCTGGCCTGAGATCCAAAAATTCCTTCCGTCGTTTAGCTGTTGCTGTAGAGACGTCTTGGGATAAGAACAATTTAGAACCTGACCATGTTAATTGTTTCTTAAGTTTGGCTGCATTTAGGACTTGCAAAAGGTCCGTGAATTGCAAAAAAAAAAGAATCACGCCACGGGGTCTTGAGGGAGCAGATGCAGAAGAGAGGCGAGGGCTCAGCCTGTGGGCACACTGGATATTCAGAGAGGTCAAAGCAGGAAGGTCCAAGAGCTTCGGAAGAAAGGAGGTGAAAAAGGCCACAGGATCATCTCCCTCAACACCTTCATGAAGACCATACAAATGAAGATTATTGCGCCTGTTTCTGTTCTCCAAATCCTCAGCAGATTTCATCAAGAGGATCACCTCCTTCTCCAGAGTTGAAATTTTTGTAGAAGAATCTTGAAGGTCGCTGATGTGCTGTTCCACCGTGGATAGCCTGGAGTCAAGCGTAAACCATTTAGTGTCCAATACCTGTAGGCGTGTATTGGTCTCCTCTATAAATGGGTGTAAAGCACGTATTTCCTCTAGAACAGTGTCTTAAGACAAAGGCGAAGCAGGTTTTGGTGGAGAAGGAGGATCTTGTTTGAGTCTTTTATTAGTAGATGAGGGCGAGTTTAATTTTGAAGGCACAATGGATGAAGAAGCTGCCATGGAGGAATTAGAGTGAGCCATACTGACAGGGTTGTGCAAGTCATCCATAGGGGGTGCCCTGGAAGCTGAGTGCGACACAGGCAGACCAGTAGTAGACTATTTGGTAGAGTGCAACAGATGTTTGGATCTGCCCATGAAATAAAAAGTTTCAGTCAATCCAGCGTGAGAGATAGATAAATAAGTTTGTTCTCTCTTTAATAAAGCTACAAAATAAAAAGACCTGTGGCGAGGAAATGCCCCTTAAAAACAGCTGGAGCAAGATATTGTGAATTAAAGATGCAAGACACAAAAGCCAACGTGTAAACACAGTGCCTTATGCATTGAGTGGAGCTGAGAGGAAAAATTCCAGTCAGAAGAAGAAGCAAAAGCAAAATGGCGGTCGGAAAGCAAGAAAAGGTGTCCCACGACGTTTACATCATCAGGGTTAGGAAAAAGGGTCCAAAACACAGCCACATGATCAGGGGATGTTCGGCTGCAGAGAGAAGTGTGGCTCAATGGTTAGAGCGGCAGACCCTGATGCAGAGATCTGGCCCGGGACCAGGGTTCAATTCCCGCCTCTGCGGGTCTTGGGCTCAATTTCCTCGGACCTGATAATTCTCGCCTCGGTGCCTATTCTAATCATGGGTCCCACTCTGCAACTCTGGGCAATAGCTTGCTTAATCTCCACAACGGCCCCAACAGCACTGGGATGCCTGGCTTCACCCTGGGGGTGCCCAGGAGTGGACATTTCACAGGGAAATGCCAGGAAGGGTTCCACAGCGGTATGCGTACAGCGCCTGGACACCCCTTTGGGGGTATGGGTGCGCTTTACAAGTACAAATTTCATTCATTTCATATAATCCAAAAAGCGGCGCTGGAACCGCCAAAATACCCTGAAAATCTCCCGACGCAGCGCGGTGCTCCGAGCTCAGGCGGCCATCTTGAAAGGTGCCGCGCACGCATCCCGTCTTTCATGATCTTTCCTCATTTCATTAATGATCCTTGATGTTATGCTTCCTTCTTCTGTTATCTGTCATCTGCTGCTCCCTCTCCGTTATCCTATTTGCAGTTTCATATAGCATGACAAGACCCCAATGGGTGACAGAGCACTTTACATGAGAATAGTTTGCAAATTATAAGCCTAAGAAGGTTTATTGCATTGGATGGTATTGTGGACAGGTTTCAATGTGAAGGTTAGATTCATATACGTACTCAGTGGCGGCTCGCACAGGTAACGCTGTGGGGCGGTGAGGCGGGCGAGGCAGGGTGGGGGTTGTAGTGTTCTACATACGACGAGAAAGATTAAAGTAAAGAAATACATAAATAAAACCACTTACCTTGCGCTCGCCACATTGCCAAGTCGGCAATGCGGCGAGCGCAAGGTAAGTGGTTTTATTTATTTACTTTAATCTTTCCGGTCATATGTCGAACTCTACTAACCCCCACCCAGCGCACCCCGCATCACCGCCCCACAGTGTTACCTGTGCGAGCCGCCACTGCACGTACTCCTCCGATCTCTTCTCTCAAGTCATTCCCATTCTTGACTCTTTGGAGCATATGTAGTACAGGAAATGTCGGAGTGTGGAGCTGCGCCAAATTTGCCAGTGCCGCACTCTGACATTTCCAAAATGCAGGATTGCGCCGTATTTACAATACGGACAACCCCTGTGTTTTCCCTAGCGCTAAAAGTAGCTGCCTAGCATCAACTCAGGCACCCTTGCATCAGAGAATGATTGTTTATGTGCAGGAAGGTGTCCCTTCCAGCACATAAACAATCAATAATGGTGATTTGTTACTTCTATGTGTGCTGCAGAATGCAGCACACATAGAAGTAGCAAATCGTCATTATTTAATTATATAAACAATCATTTATGGCGTTTTGGTGTTCTGCTCTTTCTATGTGTGCTGCAGAATGCAGCACACATAGAAAAAGCAAAAACAAAGAGAAATAAAAGTATTTCTCCTCGTTTCACCATTCAAACGCTTGCTCTTGTATGCCATTAGTTTTCGGCGCTGCTTCAGATTTACGGATTCTTGTAAATCTGGGGCAGAGTCAAAATGCAATGGGTGTTGCGGTAGAATGCCCACAGCAAAACCCATTGCACGCCCCTTTCACGCAGGTGCCTGCGTGAAAGGGTACCATATTTACAAAGCGGCGTTATCCACAAAAAGGTAGCTTAATGCCACTTTGTAAATATGAAGCAGGCCATTGAGCCAAAGAAACGTCGTTAAAAGTGACGTTCCTGTGGAGCAATACCCTAGTAAATATACCCCTTTGTGTAACTTGTCCTTTGCATTTGTGACATGTTATTTACATGTTTAATGTTCCAAATCGAAATCAAACTCGGATGCAAATATCTGATGTGGAAACTTTATCCAACTAAGTTGCTGCTGCAGAAGATTTACATTTCCAGTCAGCGTATTCATCCTCAGCCAACACGAATGCAATTAACTGATTTATCTCTACATTATTTGGTAACATCACACTCAATCCTTAATTATAGTGGCAGTGCAGCTGTTAGCTAAAGATGAACGACTGCCTGGTCACAAACAGAACACATCAGGTCTTCGGACAAGAGAGGCACTTGAAACCTGTGCCTACAAGATCCGCAGAAAATCTCCACTGCAGAAGCTCAAGGATGAGGCCATGATGACTGTTGTTGATACATTTGAAGTAATGGGCATTATCATATTATTGGAATTCTTCTTCCAGATCCTCATTTATTTCTGCTCTGGTGAGCCTAAACTGGCCCAAAAGCCATCATCTGCCCTCCTTTGATGCATTGATCATTGTCATGTTTAGAGCTTCTCTGCTTTCCTCAAATCTTGCATACATTCTCTTTTCAATGCTATACCCCGGTATCTATGTCACCTATTAGCAGGATATTTTTTTCAAGAATTTTTTATGTTTTTTAGTTTTTTCAGCTTGTAGTTCATCATTTTGCTTTATCTATTACTGTGGGACCATTGCCAACTTCAGCCAGTTGGTCTTTACCCGCCTGCAAGAAACTCTCCCCCAGTTGATGCCTTGGATGGTCCTTGCTTGCATTGCTATATCATTCTTACGTGTCCTAATTTCACCATGGATTTTCCAAGTATTGACCCTTAACATTTCAACTGATTACTACTTTAGCAATTTCAGTATGTACGGTTACCAAATAGAAATACACTTCTTCTGATCTGTACTTCGTTACACACTTGGCTACTCTCCTCAATTTCTCATATTTTGGCCCGTTGCATTGGGTTTGCACTAAAAGAGTAATGAAACCCTGATACAAATCTTTGTATTTCTGGGCTCTTGTATCTTAGTTATCCTCCTGATTGCGTCTCTCTACAGAAACACCAAGAGAACGCAACACAGTGCCAGTGACTTCAGCACCCCACAGCTATATGCCGACTACCTTGCTTAGAACAGCATGCTTCTTCATTCTCATTGTTGCATATGTTATGCTATGCTGTTATTTTATGTTATGCTATGCTATGCTACGTTACATTATGTGATGTTACGTTACGGTAATTTGTAAAGTGCACTATTACCCAGGACAGTATCCTGACGCAGCTGGACTAGCCTGGCCTAGGGCCGGCAAGAGTAGGTTTATTTGAGAGTCATGCCTTCAGCTTTTTGCAGAACTCGAGAATTTAAGAAGTGGCTCTGATGTGTAACTGAAGGCTATTCCAGGCTTTTGGAGTGATGTAGGAGAAGGCAAAACCGTTGGCTCTAGTTCTGCCTATGCATAGGATGTGTGTCAGTAGCAGACTCGCAGAGTGGAGGTGTATGGTAGGTTTGTGAAATGAGATTCGGTTGTGGAGGTAAGCTGGGCCCATGTTGTGTAAGGCTTTGAAGATGTGTGAGGAATTTAAACTTTGAATTGGTTTGGAAGCCAGTGTTGTTCCCAGAGGTGCAGTATTTTGTGAGTGTGACGTGGTAGGTTGAGTGTGATTTTGCCTGCCATGTTCTAAATGGTTTGGAGTCGCCTGGTGAGTTGCTTGTTGATCTCGACATAGAGCATGTTGTCTTACTCCAACTTGCTTAGTACAAGGACACTTGTGACAATTTTACATGTGATTTTGGGGACCATTTGAAGATCTTCCTCAGTATCTTTAGAGTATGGAAGAAAGGAGCTATGATGGCGTTGACTAGGCTGGCCATGTAATGTTGGCTGTCAATGACAATTCCAAAGTTCTTAGCGTCGATGATGGCGGTGGGCCTAGGTCCAAGTTCTGCCAGCCACTAGGCCACTAGCAGCTGGTGTCATAGCAGAGTGGTGGAGGGGGTTTTAGGGAGGGCAGGGGGGAGGAATGACGACGAAAATACATAAAAATACAATTTAAAGAAAGAACTTACCAGTCGCACGCGACATCAATGCTCTTCTGCTCCAGTTCACTGCAGGCACAGGCTCCCAGACTCCCTTGTGTACACCTCAGATGCTGCTCTCATGCATGAGAGCAGCATCAGGCTTGGCCTGAGTGCCCTAGATTTGCACTCCCAGAGAGACTGATAGCCAGTGCCTGCAGTCTCCAACCAAGCAACGCAGCTCAGATTGGAGACATATTAGTGCGCATGTTGGTTTGGCCGTCCTAAGACAGCCAGCCAAACCGACATGCACACTGACAGCAGTGCGCACCACTCCTCCTTCAGCCTGTCATCGATTAGGCTCCGCCCTCAAGCATCAGCCCGGGAAAGAAAAATAAAATGATAATAAACCTGTTTTATTATTGTTTTATTTTTCGAAGTTTTGAGGCTGCTGGCGGGGCGGCAACGCTCCTCCGCCATAGTGGAGGAGCCGCCACTGCACCAGGTGGAGTCCTATGGTGATGAGTTGTTCCCGAATATCACGACTTCTGTTTTGTCAGTTTTTAGTTTAAGGCAATTGATTTTCATTCAGACGGCGACTTTGGTCATGTAGGTGGTGAACTTGGTCTGGACGATGGGAACCTCTTTTGAGAGGGAGAGAATCAGCTGAGTGTTGTCAGAGTAGGATAGGATGTCGTTGTCATACATGCTGGTGGCGCTTGCACTCATCTATCCGTTGAAAGGGTTGGGGTAAGTGAAGATCCTTGCATGCTCAGCTGATAAGGTTGCTCGTGCCCGAACAGTAGAAGGCTAAAGTGACTGACTGGGTTCTTCCAATCAGGTAGGAGCATAACCATCTGAGGGTGGGTCCTTGGATTCCAATCTCATGCAGACAAGCAGGTGAAGATGGTTTGGTATACTGTGTTGAAAGACCTGGAGAGGTTCAGGAGGAAGAGATCTGCGGTGTCTCCTCTGTCCAGGATCATACGGATGTCACCTGTTGCAGCAATGAGTGCAGTGGAAAATAAGCAACGGTAACCAGGTAAAGAGAGCTAAAGCAGAGCAAGAAACAAGACAAAACAGAGGCAAAACAACAAAGAAACAGCAGGGCATAAAAAAGGCAAAACAGCCAGACGCAGGGAAAAATGGGGCAGAAATTAAGCAAAACAGAGATGAAGAGCAGAGAAAAAGGGGGCAAAAACCAAGCAAAAACAGGCAAAACAGAGAAACAACAGGGCAAAACAAGGCAGAACAGAGGCAAGCAGCTCCCTCAGCGTCTTTGAACCTAAGTTCAAAGACGCCGAGGGAGAACTGACAATCATGTCAGTCAGCATGACGTCGGACCGCCCACCCCCTTCAGAGTCTGAAGGGGGTGGGCGGTCCTGCGTCATGTTGACTGACATGATTGTCAGAGGGACCAGGGGCAGCAGGCAGCAGCACAAGTGCGCATGAGTGGGGAAGGGCAGCGAATTTTTGCGCCGTGCCCAGTCATGCGCACTTGTGTTTGCACTGGCTTGCGCATGCCCATTAGGAGAGCGAGGGTTGAGCAAAGGCTCAAACCTCGGTCTCCTAATGGGAAGGCGGGCGAGAGGTAACCGTGCCCTAAGCCAATCCTGGCGCTGCCAGCAGCGCCAGGATTGGCTGAGAGGGGCTATAGTATAGGCGCAAACGGAGTCGGACCTGAGGCGGCGCGGACGGCGGACCTGCTCAGGTAGGATTTTCTTTTTTTATTTCAAAACTCCCCCGGGCCCCCGGCACCCCCCACCCGCTCCCACCCGCGCGCGAGCCGCGATTGTGTGTTACAAATTACAATATTGAAACCACGCTTCATTATCCCTAAATACTAGATGTAAACAAATTTAGAATTTGGACATGTGTCTGTGCACTTCGTGACATAGCCAAACAGGGCATTTAGCGCTATGAAGTAAGTGTGAAATAACTGTCTCAAAATGTTTTCTATACTGTAACGTTGGTGATAAATCGGTACATAGATCGGGCACAATAACCAGGCAGAAAATCCGTTCTGATTGTGTCCAAATATATAGGCTTTTCCGCCCAGTTTAGCGCATGCGGCACGTTGGTGAAGGATCACCTTCGCCGAGCTGCGTTACCCTTCTTTACTTAGACGCTCGGGTTCGAGTTCGGGGGTGTATGATGATGGTCTGGAGCACAGGAAACACAACAGCAATTCACATGACCGAGCACTTTTTCCACATATCTACTTTTTTATTTTTATATTATATTATAGTTTATTTCTTATTACAAGGTTTATTTGGTTTATCACAAACCAGTAAATGGCCAGTCTTAGTTTAAAACGCGTATAATAAACAGTCAGTTACTACACCCTCACTATATAACCCCCCCCTCCTTCTTATGCTCGTGAAGGACTGCACGCATCACGATTCTTTGCACTGTAGTGGATGAGCTACAGAGAGCTAGATGATTGGGAGGATCAATATGAAGTCAAAAGAAGTGCATTCTGCGCTTGACCAATGGCAGTCGTTGAACTCAGTATTTGATGCCAGGCCCTGGAGAATCGACAGGGTAGGTGATGACGTGAAGATGGTTATCCTTGAGCATACCCCCAAATGACAAGGCGGTGGAACCAAAGCTTACGCAATCAACAAGGCAGCTTAACAGTTATCACGTATTATGTGCCTCTTGCATGTGATGTGATCGCTACCCCTACAGTTAGGACCATGCTAATCACCTTTTTACAAGTAAATACATATAAAGAAAATGCTTGAACAATATTTGAATGGCAGGAGTGGAGGCGCCAGCGTCTTAGGCGCACATCCAGAGCTGTCGAATAGTGGAATAGAAGCTTGTAGATTATGTGTGCGACTCATGAGTTTTCCTAAAAAGATGCCCCAAAAAACGTTGACTAACAAGGGCCCTTATACACATTGCCAGGACTGGGGCTATACTGTGAACCGCAGAGTTGCAACAACCCCACATACTGGTGAAGGTTATCAGAGGTGATGTTTAAAAACAAACTGTCCTTGACTCGTGCATTCATCCACAGGCATATACAGTAAGCTGCTTCGCATGAACTGCATACCCTAATTTTTTCCTGCTGGGGCAAGAGTGACTGAAAGTCTTTTTCGGTTTTCAGATGATATATTTGCAGCTGGCTTTGTTCTCTGATTACCAAAAGGAAGTCTGTATTTCTAGGGCGGATAGGAAGTGCATATTTTGAGGGAGTTCTAGATATTCAGATGTGGTTCATGCTCCAAAATCAAAGTTGGGAAATACCTACAGAGTTACCAAAGAATATTACAATACACTATTCTACCGTAAAAAAACGAGGATCTATATTTTATTAATTCAATGTATGATTGTCCACTCCAGTCAAGACTGGTATTGTCAATCAAGGAACAGTTAATCATTCTGACTTTTTCTTTTTAAACCTAATGCTCGCTGAATCTGGAGGCCTGCGAACGCCTGGTTGTTTCAGCCTCTCAACAATAAAGTCACACTTACTCTCCCACTGCGCAGTTTTAGATTAAATTCTGATGTCATGTACGCCATATTTACATAGTTGGAACTCAAATCAAGGCAACCCACAAGCAACGGGATGTAATATCCATGCAATAGAGCGATTGCCTGTCTCCTTTCAATACTCACAGTATGTCTACTGTGCTAAACGAACAGCGAGGAGGCAGGCTTAACACAACGTGTATAACCAGTGCTGGCCACGCAACAGCCAGCAAGCCAGACTCATTTGTTTTTTTGTTTGTTTTTTTGCAGTTTTATATAGCGCGAACTCGACCCGAAGGTATCAGAGCACTTTATGAGTACCAGTTGCATTACAGATGGACACATTCATTTTTTAGGCACGGGGAGATTTCTGTCTTAATTTCATTTCTTCACACATTATGTACACTGGAGAGCTGGTTTCTGACGTGTTAAACATGTAATACTCCCCTGTGTTTGGTTTCCAGTTCCCTGGGTGAGGCAGGTATGCCCGTTAAACGTGTGGGCGCTGCTGAGCTCATGTCCTGGGCTGGGAAGCTTATGTTCAAGGCTACTTTTCAGCACCTTGATCCTTTTTCATGTTTTTCATGTTTCCATATTGCCTCTTGGAGTCTTGGTACAGCACTGCAGCGAATAAAAAAATGCTTTCTTTCATATTACCTTTCCCTTCATTTATACTTCTGAACTTTTACTAAAACAATGAAGTGCTGTGAATAGGCAAGGCGCAGCAGGCATAAATATGCAGTACTTCCAAGACACGCTTCCTTTTCGTTCATTGGACATGGTAATTAAGAGAAATACATCTGTGAGGTACTCAGCAATGCATTGTATCTCGAAGTCTGTTATGAAGCTCTGTGGTTATACTGAATAAGCAGCTACCTATGTTATGTAAAGTTAGGAGTCCTAACTTTACTACTACTAAATGCCGTCTGTGAATACCAAAAGTAGTAAGTTTAGGATTTTATCTCAGATTAGTTCTGTGAATCGGCCCCTGTGACTTTCAAGATTTGCTGCACTGAAACATGAACATGACATTCACTTGCCTCATGTTAATGACATGCACTAAACATGTGGTTGACAACAGTGGAACGTGCATGACAGAGAATGTAAGAAACACGTGAATGCCATGCATTGAAACCAGAATGGCATGCAACTAAACCTACGAAACGCATGTACTGAAATGCGAATGCCCCATATATTGAAACATAAATGCCATGCTTTGAAACTTTCGAATGGTAGGCAATGAAACAAAAGCAGCACACCACAAGGATTGAAACTTGCGAACAACATGGGCTGAAAAATGTGGGTGGCAAATGCACTGAAACATGCAAGAGACACATGTACTGAAAAGTGAACAGCATGAGGTCAAACATGTAAGTATAGCGAAGTGAAACATGCAAATGATATTAGCAGGAGGGCAGCATATGGCTTTGACCACATCTGTGTTTCAGCAGATACAGTTTGCCTACTGCACCTCTTGCCCTCCAGCGCCACCTGAGGGCACTGATGCAGCCCTGGCCATGTCACAGAGCTCACACCCGGAAGGGGGCGCAGGGGCCGGTCACCACTTTTGCCCCTCAGCCGTATTCACTGCCAAGAGAGCTGCCGCAGCTGACGAGGTGTAGGCCATCAGGCGATAAACCCTTGTGTGAAGAAACTGTAGTGTGAGCAGGTTACAATACCTCTGTGTGCAGCTCACGAGCAGGGGTTTCTCTTAGAGCAGACAGTTACAACAGCTAACAGACTCGCGGACTCGGAATGCGGCTTCAGCACTGGGCAAGCCTCAGGAGAGTGAGAGGCTGAGGCTGCAGTTCACACAACAAAAGTAAATTAAATTAAGATTCAAACTGACTCGGAGTGCTGCCCAGCCCGCTGCAGCACCGGGCAAGCCGCGCCTCAGGAGAGAGACTGAGAGGCTGAGGCAGGCGCTGCACACACAAAAGTAATCTAAGATACCAGTGACTTGACAGTGACACTTACTGGTCTGTGTCTCTTCTAGCGAGTGCCATGAATGGGCCACCAAGCCGAGAAGACAGACTTTCCCCTGGCCTGGGAGTGCATGGGCTGCGGACGTTCCAGGACTCTTGACTTCCTGCAGTATAATGGCTGTGCACTGCCTGACTGCAGTGCAGGCTCAGTTGAGGCATCACCAAGTCACAGGGTGTCGGTGGATCCGAAAGTGGTAGTACCATTATGCCACATGGTCTGAGCAGCGGTGGGAGTTAGCTGTACTGTTTGAAACTTGTGCGCTGCAGCCCCGCTCGCATGTCACTGGTGACCTGCCTTTAGGTGTGTCTCTGTGTGACACATGAGTCAGTCCTTGTTGCCTCATTGGGCAAAATCAAACTGACTCTGGTGATGGCAGTGCTGATGCTGAGCTGGTGTTGTGTGAATGGGTTACATTGTGGCCTAAGCCAGAGCGAGCTCAGCTGAGCCAGCCCCCAAGCTTGCCGTAAGCAGTCCGGACCACGCGCTGTCACTATAGCTTGCTCAGTCGCACAGTGGTAAGAGCACGCCGGACAGCTAAGGAGGCACTATAAATGTGTGACTTTGCATTTCAGTGCTGTGATTCAGATCACTGCACTGAAATGCATTAATCTAACGCCTGATGCATGATAAACAAAATTACATCCATTCGCTTATGTCCTGTAATTCCTGTAATTTAAAATCATTGGATGTATAGTGTGAGAAGTTGGCCTGGCATATGCTGTCCACTAATTATAGTGGGCACCTTGCACCAGTCCAAACAACCCCTTATTGGAGATAGGTTAAAGACAACCTTATTGAAAGCTATCCTAGTGGTAGCTATGGAGAGCAGCCTTCAGGCTAAGTCTTGAAGGAATGTAAAGCAGCTTGTTTTACCAGTCTATAATCTCTTGAGTGACCAAATGAAAGAGCACCACACCAGGTATATATTCAAAATATATGTATTTATTGCTAAACACACCCCTCTAGTCTCTTTATGAGGCTAGAGTTCGAAGTACATAAGTTATAAGTTATTAAATCACAGTAATAGCACAAATACACGTTTGGGCCCTAGGGGCGTACCAAACCATATACCAATAAAGTGGTATGCGAACCACGACTGAACTAGACACTAGGCCTAGAGCCTCTAGAAGTGCTTGGACCACAAGGAACCACCCAAGGTAGTGACACAGGGGACCTACGGGAGACGCGTGCAGTGTAAATACACAACCGCAATACGCCGTTGACTTCTATGGAGAAAGTCGGGATCGGGAAAATAGAGAAAAGGGACATTTAAAAGATGACTAGGACAAAACCCTTTGAGATCTAGGACTTTGAAGAGTCTCTACCCACGGGAGCACCGGAGTACTCGTGTTACCTCACCCAGGGAAGCCGGGTGCATAGGTGCCTTTCGGGGTCGGGTTTTGTCGTCGATTCGAGTGGCGATCTGCTGCAAAGTGCTGCTGGCGGCCAAGAGAAAAGTGTCCGGGTGGATCCAAGAGTGGATCGGAGTTCTGAAGAACCTGAAAGCAGAGGGGACAGAGTCTGGGTCACTAGCCAGTGACCAGGAAGGCGATGGACAGATGCCCACCGATGTCGAGTGCTTCAGGTGCGTTGACGGTCGTCTTGACTCTTCAGCCACGAGGTCCAGGAGGCGTTGTCGGCAACCAGGAGCAGGATTCGGGCTGGTACACGAAGTCTGTCGAGTGCTGAGGCGTCGGCGACCAGATTGGACCCAACAAGCCTTGGCAACGGCAAGTCTTGGTGAAGATGTAGATCGTCGATGGTGCAGACCAGCAAGGTCTGTGGAACTCACCCAGCGAGGGTAAGTGAGGGCAGGCCTGGAGCAACCAGGATGCCAAGTAAGAAAAGGACTGGCCTTCGTTAAGGGCTACTAGCTAATGGGCTAGCGACCACGAAGGAGCCTCGTGACGCCGCACGTGGATCTGTCTTACAGGACACTCGTGGAGTGGGGGCCAGTGATCTTCGGTGCAGGTGGTGCTGGAGACTAGGGCTACTCGGAGCCCAAAGCACGACTTCTTGGGAGTCCCAGAAGATGATGTACTTGCAAATGTGCTCGGTGTCCAGGGGTCACGGTCTCAAGTCACCCACGATAGCCACAGGCCTCAGCTTTGCTGGGGACTCAGGGTAGCCTCGGGGAAGTCTGAAAATCCACCTCTGGTGATGCGATGACTTCGGCGTCCGACGGGAGCTTCAGAAATGCGAACCGGACAGATGCTTCTTTGGTACCTGCCAAGCAGGGGAGTCACTCCTTGACCCCAAGGGAGATTCTTCAGTCCTCTAATCTTGTCGTAGAGCGTCGAAGGTCCAGGATTCAGTTTCAGAGTTTCGTCCAGGTATAATCTAAAGTCCTAAGGACTGGGTTCCTACCTTTATGTTATGTTATGTTATTTTATTCTTATATAGCGCATGTATACCGACAGGTCTCTTAGCGCTTCGGAAGAAGAGAACAGCGTCAGGGCAGGGTGGTCACCATGGTACTAGGAAGAATTAGGTCATGTCTAGAGCCTCTCTGAAAAGGATGGTTTTGAGCTGCTTCCGGAAAGGGAGCAGACCATGTTCTTTACGGAGAGTATCGGGCAGCCGGTTCCAGAGTTGTGGCAGGAGGACCGAGAAAGCTCGTCCTCCTTTGGAAGCACAGTTACCCCGCGGGCAGACCATCTGGGCGGCTTCTGCTGAGCGGAGCGCCCGTCCAGGCACATATTTGATTAAACGTTCCCTTATGTACCCTGGGGCGTGTCCGTAAAAGGCTTTATGGGCAATACAGAGTCCCTTAAACTTCGCTCTTTGCCTAACCGGCAACCAGTGCAGTTTGCGCAGCAAAGGAGTGGCATGAGTTCTTCTAGGCAACCTGAAAATCAGCCTGGCGGCGTCATTCTGTACCACCTGTAGCTTATTCATAAGTTTCTGGGGGAGCCCGACATAGAGCGCATTGCCATAGTCGAGTCGCGAGACGATGGTTGCTCGTACAATAGTTTCCAGCGATGAAGCTGAGAGCAGTGGAACCAGCTTCCTCAGTTGTCTCAGCAGACCAGTGCAAGTACCCACCACCGAGTTGACTTGATTAATCATGGAGAGCTCGGAGTCGATCTTAATTCCCAAGCTTTTTACAACTGGTGCTGGGCTGGGACAGGCCCCCAGCTCTTGGGGCCAGAACAAGCCACTCCATGGGTTATTTTTTGCCGGAATTGCTAGGACTTCGGTTTTATCAGGATTAATTTTTAAAGAGTTTGCAGTCATCCAGTTTATTGTAAACCTGAGGATGTTCTGAGCAGACTCTTGGGCGCGGACCGAGTTATCGATCTTCAGGATAAGCTGAGTATCATCCGCATAGTTAAAGACCCGACATTCCATATCGGTTAGTGCGGCCACCAGGGGCTGCAGGTATATGTTGAAAAGGAGCGGGGACAGCGCGGAGCCCTGGGGGACCCCGCAAGAGATGTTACCCTTTTCAGATACCTGATCGCCAAGTTGGACCCTCTGCGAACGTCCTAGTAGGAAGGATTCCAACCAATTATAGGCGTGCCCCCGGATGCTCAGGTCCGATAGCCGGGTCAGTAGTATTGTATGGCTGACCGTATCGAACGCCGCAGAAAGATCTAAGAGAATCAGGGCGCTCGACTCTTTATTATCGGCCTTTATCCTGAGATCGTCGAGTACGGATAGCATTACTAGCTCTGTACTATGGTGGGCTCTAAACCCAGCCTGGCTGGGTTGGAGTAGCTCGTGTTCTTCCAAGAACGCCGAGGTTGTTTTCAAGACATGACGTTCCACAACCTTCGCCAGAAACGGGAGCTGAGAGATAGGTCTATAATTTTTAAGTACGGCCTTGTCTGCTCCCAATTTCTTTAGTAGCGGGAAAACTCTAGCCTCCTTCAAATTGGAGGGGACTTGACCAGTCGCCAACGAGTTGTTGAGGAGGGTAAGAATCTGGCAGTCCAAGGCCGGAAGGGCCATTCGAAAAATCCTAGGCGGGCACGGGTCGGCCGGGGAGCCTGATTTGGTACTATTTATCAGGGACGTCAGAGATTCTAGATCTAGTAGAGGGAAACTGGTCAGAAACTGGCCAGAAGGGAGCGGGGATGTAGACAGCTCCAAGGGGCTCAGAGTAGTAGGAGTTTTCCCAATCTCCAGAAGGATATCTGTTACCTTCTGGAGAAAGAAAGTCTGTAGTGCATTACAGTCTGAGGGTGTTGCTGCAGATTTTACGTCAGATTTCTTGCTAAGTTCATTTAGGATCTTAAAAGTTTCCTTTTGTTTATTTGGAGCCTCTGTTATGTGTGCCTCATAGTATTCGGCTTTCCTGTTTATAATGGATTTTTTATAAAGAGTTAGTGTGGCTTTGTAAGAAATTAACTCAGTAGGATCATAGGCTTTCCGCCACCGTCTCTCGGCTTTGCGAAGGCTCTGTTTACTTTCCCTGAGTGCCTCATTAAACCAGGGGGCCACCTTGCTTTTAAGTCTAGTTCTTTCTCTGCGTTCCGGTGTTATTTGATCGATAGCTGATTGCAGAGTATTACTGAGGGTTTGGCTTTCTAAGTCAATATTGCCTTCCTGAAATTTAGGTGCGGGAAGCGTCTGTAATGTGGCTATTAAATTGTCTGCCTGAATCTTGTGCCAGCTACGAACTCTCCTCCACTCTGGCGGATATTGCGCAGGAGGACTATCCAACGGGACCCAGCAAGAGATTAAGGAATGGTCAGACCAGGCACACGGGTGGATACTTATTAGTCTGTCAAGATGGTTAGAGGACCAGACTAAGTCTAGCGTGTGGCCTTTAATATGAGTGGAGCGATCCACCAGTTGATGGAGCCCCAGGTTAGACATTACCATCTCGACCTGCTTGGCCTGCGGCTCCCGTGGTTCCTTCTCCCAGTGGAAATTAAAATCTCCAACCACCATGAGTCTTTGATATCGTGTACTGAGGTCGGACATGGTCTCGGCGAAGTGGTCATTAAAACCAGGGGTTGCATCCGGGGGCGGTAGACTGCCAGGAGGATGAGGCAGGACGATTTGGATATAATTTTAACTCCCAGCATATCCGTCTTATCCATGCTCTCTGCTATTATCTTGGTGGCCATGAGCCTGGTGTTAAAAAGAATCGCTACTCCCCCTCCTCTCCTGTTATCTTGCCTATTGTGCCAGAAGGCGTCAAAGTTGCCTGGCAGTGCAGCGATAATATCAGGGGCTGATGCATCACCTATCCAGGTTTCTGTGAGGGCAAGAATGTCAATATCCCCCTCCTGGAGAAGTGCAAAGATCTCTAAATGATGTTTCTGTAGTGATCTTGTATTTAGAACAGCCACTTTTAAACCAGGGGGGTTCTCTGGCATGATCATGGAGTAAGGTGTTGGCCCTGGAATCGTGTGGGTGTCTGTCCTGGTATATCTCAGGAGGTGTTCTGATCTTAATTTAGCGGTGACATCGGGGTTCAGCCTGTGGTTACCTGTGGCAAGGGACTGTAGTTCCATTGCAGAGTATTGTTTGGTCAGGCCAGGGCTTCTGGCCCCTGGACCCGGCTGGACGCGGACGGGCGCAGACGGGCTTGCCTTAGGCGCGCCTTTGGCGCGCCAGCGGCGCGCCCGCTGCGCGCGTCCGCTCCAGCGTCCCGGTTATGCTGCCCCCTTCCGCCCACCAACCAATCAGCTCTGCTGAGCAGCAGCTGAGACTCCTCCCAGCACTAGACCGCGTTGAGGGATGCGGAAGTGCTCTAATCAGGATTTGCGGTGAAATCGCGAGAGCAGGTGAGCCCAAGACAGGAACTCTCCCCGAGATTCCCCCAAATGTGCAAAAAAGCTTGTTTTAAAAAGACGTTACTGTCCCAAAAGGCGAGTTCATTCCCATAAAATCGGCAATATTCTAAAGATAGGGGTTGGACTACTCTGTGGCCCCACCTATGGGTGGGTCAGGGCAGAGGGGTGGCTACACCCCTTTCCCTTTGTCCAGTTCGCGCCAAAGCAGGGGCTGCAAGCCCCTGATCCGGTTTGAACTGGGGTATGCACAGGGACACCAAGTGTGCCCCCAGTGCAGGACTTCAAAGCACCAGAAAGTGCTCCCGCCCAGCCCCAATACACATTATCCTGTCTGGGGAGGTGGTCACACCTCCCTGGGATAGGAAACCTATTGTCCAGGCCTCCCCTGCCGGAGTTTCGTCCAGCAGCAGGAGGCCAGACGTGTGTCTGTGGCAGTAGCATCCATTTTGTGATGCCAGGCTTTAGAAAGAAGTTACCGGCCAGGCCAGGGTTAACATGTCTCTCCCTCTAGAAGGGTGGAATGCTACCCCCGCCGCCAGGATTGGCGGGGGGGTAGTATTCCAAGATGTTTGACACCAAACACGACATGTCTAGGTGCAGCCATTCCAAAGTTAGCATTTTACCGCGAGGATATAATGCGCTTAAGAGTATATGGTCAGGCTGCACTACAAACAGCATCAGAGATGGTCTCCGAATGCTGCAGAGGGGCCCTGCTCATGCAGGGGCACCCTCTCACATAGGAACCATGCACTCTGCCTTTAGGATTGATAAGGCCTGCCTTAGGAGTGACTTATAGGTTTATATGTGTGTAGGTATTTTGTGATATAGGTAACCTATATCACAGTAAGGGTGCATGCACCACCTTACCCAGGCTGCAGTAGCAGACCTGTGGTGTCAGTTTGGATGGCCTTCCAGGGGTGGCATAATACATGCTGCAGCCCCTGGCAGGCCTCTGAGGTACCTATGCCCTTGGTACATAGTATACCATATACTAGGGACTTATAAGGGCACTCCAGATCCCAATCAGTGATGTGCCTAAGGCACATGGAAACCTTTTTACAGAGAAAGCAGATAGACTGGGGCCCTGAATAGCAGGATCCCAGTCCAACTAAGTCATAAACCAGCAAAACACCATAAAAAAAGTGGGGGCAACCATAAAGTCAGATTCCACCTTCCTACATATAGTGTAACACCTGTGTGTTCAATATTATTCTTTCCGCAGCAACAGATTCTCTGCATCACCTTCCATTGTGGGTATTGTCACTTCAATAATTTGAAACTTTATTTGATTAATTTTATGGCTATGCTGTTTCTAATGTACAGCAATCAGTGCTTTCAGTTCAGTTCACAAGTACTTTATTCGGCCAGTAAAAGCCATAAAAGTAAGCAATTAAGACATATTATAACTTTAAAATACGGTTAATACATTGAGAGAGAATACACTTGTCCATTACAAAGAACCTATCATACAGATATTACATGTACCGCAATTAATTCAGAAGACACATTTTAAAAAGTTCAACAGCAGATAGCAGTACATTGAAAAAAATAAGATGCATAAAAGTAAGTACTTAATTGAAAATACCTTTAATTATACATAACAAATATGTTAAAAAAGGCATATAAAACCGTTTCCATGTTTAAAAGATGTTACATAGCTACTGTGAGGGCATTGTCTTCTTAAGTCTCATGGCCCCTAGCAGAACAATTGCGACCCCGAAGAACACCACAAGGGAGGGTAACATTTGCAAAAATAATAGTGCAGGCCTAACTTGGACAAAGTTGGCCTGTCTCAATAGTGGCAGTATAAATTTCTTACGAAAGGGGGCATAGAATTCACAAAAGAAAAGAAAATGAAAAGTATCCTGTTCCGAAAAACTGTCACAGGGGCATGGCTTTAGGGTACCTGGCACTGAATATCCCTTGGGAAAGGCTAAAATCCAGGATACCTGATTCAACCGGAATCTTGTTACGACAAAGCGATGTTGTACATTGGTAACTAATGACAGGTCGGGCTGTAACTGTGTGGTCAGACTTATGGTAACATACCTTCTTACTGAGGGCTTAGCTAATTCCAAGCCCTCCCTGGTCGCCTGCTGCCTGGCAAAAAACATCAATTTGACATTTCTGATGGCTGCCGGTCCCAACGGTCTGGATCTGCAATACATATCCGGACAACCCAGGTCCCACATTTGCTCCCTAATATATTTCAACCACAGGATACAAGGTGCCCCATCAAGGGAAATACAGTCCACTAATACCATCTAGTTCAGGGTGGTAGAGGGGCTCGACCAAATCCTTAACCAACGTACCAATGGTGCAACAGCAATGTGATCAGAGGTGTACCCCAAGCCAAGCTCTTCCTGCAAAATAAAGGCAGGGGTACTTGAGGGTACAGCAAGGAGGCAGTGCATACATTTATTCTCGACCCCCTGGATAGCCCTCATGTCCTTATTGACCCATACATCACACCCTTTTGTCGCCATGGGTATACACTTTTCTTTATAAACCTAAGTAGGGCGGGTATAGTTTAGACCCCAACTTTTTGGCAAAATCCCATACAGCCGCAAAAGCTCTTGCCAATGTGTTCTTTTTTAGTTGTCTTTGTGCAGCCCAGGTCCTGTGATCATCGAACAACACCCCCAAGTAAGGAAAAGTGGACACTTTTGACAGTTCAACCCCCTTACAGAAAAACTTAGTCTTGGCAGCCACTTTAATGCCTATTGTCATTGTGTGAGGTTTAGAGAAGTTGGACGCTAGATCAAGTGACTCCATAAAATCGATAAAAGCATTTAAAAGGTTTTGGAGGCCTATGGCAGTCCTTGCAAATAATACTGCATCATCAGCATACAGTAGAGCAGGGACCAATTTGGCCCCTGCTCTTGGAATATCTTTAGTGCTGGCTGTGAGGATGTCGCCAAGTTTATTAATGTAAAGCGTAAACATCAAATGAGCCAGAATGCACACCTGACGTACCCCTTGCTTAACCTCCCAGGAGTCGGTCAAACTACCATCTTCCTTGAACCTTACTGCCGCAGTGGTGTTATTGTGAGCATAATGTAAAAAAGATACTAAACTCGACTCCATACCCAACTCCTCCAGGATCTGCCACAGTTTTGATCTGTTGACTCGATCAAAGGCGATGTTAGGTTCATAAACCCCATGTGCAATGTGCCCCTCTTTGCAATAGTGTACTTCCCAATCACCAGGCTCAAATTGATACATTTGTCAAGTGTCCCCCTCCCTTGCCTAAAACCGTACTGTAGATCACTGATAACATTAACATTTTCTAGCCACGAAGTTAAACGATTCAAAATCACCTTGCCCATGATTTTAGCAGCGGAGTCCAGAAGCGAGATGGGTCTGTAAAAGGAAGGATCATCTCTTGCCCCCTTTTTAAAAATTGGAATAATAATAGCCTTCGCCCATGATGAAGGAAAACCACATGTGCAGGCCGCATTAAAAACCTGCGCCAGTATTGTTGCCCAAACCTGGGGGTCTGCCTTGTACAATCAGCTGGTACCCCATCCGGGCCGGGTGCCTTTCCCCCAGCTGTAGCAAGGATGGCTGCGTGAACCTTAGTGACCTTAAAGTGAAGTAATTCTAGAGGTAGACTAAGGCCCCCCTGTGTTTCCGCCCCCTCTAACTCACCATCGCTATACATTTCCCCAAAAAACTCGAACCACTATTCTGGGGCTACAATGCAATCTGTACTTGCATTTCCAGTCTCTGAAAAAAACGGGCTATTGACCACAGCTCAAAACTTATTACAGTCTAAGTATGTACTAGCTAGACAGAGGTCCTCCCAGGACTTTTCCCTGATAGCTTTCTTCCTCTCATAAATGGTCTTTATAAACCCTCCTGCATACCCTAATCTCGCTCTCATTTCTTGGCGTTTGTTTAAGAGCCAACATTAACTTCCTATGGGCAACAGAACAGGTGCCATCAAACCACCTCTTCGCTTTATGTCCATCATCCCTGCACGGGACAGTTGGATTGATAGTTATCTGGCTAGTCAGAGATCCAAAAGCGTCTAGTACCCCTCTGTCTTGCATATTAACATCCATACATACTGAGACCTCAGCTGCACGGTCCGTATACAGATTGTCTAAAAACCTTTCAGGTACAACCTTCGTCCACTTCAATCTGCATGACTGGTCCTTAGTGCTAATATCAGAGTAAGAGATACCCCTAGTTTCTACTTTATAAAAAGCAAATGAATATAGTAGATCAAGTATAAGGGTGTTATGATCGCTGAAGTTACTCCACGCGGTGTCCATGCTACAGACTGCAGGAGCTAGGGACGCAGAGATCATTATGAAATCAATAGTACTAGAGCATCCCCTGCCAGTAAAGATAGGAATAGGGGTATTCGCTCCCGTTTGTTCTAAACAGTACAAATTATTTGCTTAGAGAAGCCCTTCTATGAGTCTGCCTGACTCTGTGTGTTCAAAATGTATATTTAAAGATATAAAATCCCCATAGGTCTTAGCTGGGTTACAATTAAGGTTACACAAATGGGTGTTAAAATCACCCAGAATTAAAATTTCAAAATAGGTAGATTTACTTTTTCTATAAGTATCAAAGAAACCCTCCAGGCCGTCTAGATGTACAATTGCTGAGGATCTGGTAAAGGAATTATAGAAATTTACTTCTTATAGCGGGTACTGGTTCTTGAAGAACAACTCTATTGCTAAAATATGTGGGAGTGATGCTCTATGCGGGTTGTTTTACAGCATAAGTCAAGTGAAACCAATAGAAGGAGTCCTCCCCTGGCACCTGTGGACGGTATTGCATGCTTGGCAAAAGAGGTGAACCCATCCAAGTAAAAACCTTCACCAGTATCGGTTGACAGCTCTGGAAATTCCTCAGCCAGAGGACGTCATCTCCCTTGTTGCCAATGCCTTGGGCATTCCATGAGAGTACCCTCAGACAGGCAGAATCTGTCATAGTGGGTGTTATACTAGGGGGAAGGATAGATTCTGCTATTCTTGGTGAAGGAACCTTTTCGGCTACAATGGGGACAAGCCTCAAAGATAAGGCACTAGTAGTAGCTGGGCAGATGGCTGGGCTGAGTTAAGGGGTAGATTCTAAGTTTCCAAATAAGGAGGTACAAAGGTACAAAAAAGGTACAAACCTCAGATGATGATTGTCAATCTACGGCGTCAAGCCCCTGTAGGCTTCGCAGGGGTTCGAACCTATTAGATAGAGATAGGACCAGATCACAGTTATCAGGCTTGCTTGGCTTTGACGTACTGGGCGCCTGGAGCCAAGGAATTTTAGAGGAAAAAGGATTAACAGGGGGGTAAAAATACTGAAGGGAGGCTATCCTAATCATAGTTTTAGAGCCACCCCTAAGCTCACAATCTGTCAATACTTTAACTTGAGTAGGATGTCTCATGTTTACTATCACACAGTCCCCCTCAATGTTTTTCCCCACCCTGCGGCCCACCCAGCCTACTCTTCTGGCCTTAATAATATCCGGAGATATCCGATGGCCATTCACAATGTTCGTATTACACCAATGTGTAACCTTGTGTATCAGGTCCAGTGTAGATTCTTTACTCCCCTGCGTGATCGGAGGAACGCCCACCAGTACTATGGCCAAAGGTGCTGCTTCCGGAGGCAAGTCAATGGTCTCAAGACTGTTCACTGGGGGTTTTGAAGATTTATTTAAGTCAGCACTCACCCCTGTTAATGAAGCCCCTCGGGATGGAACTACCTGAGCCGTATCCCCTGCGTGCATCACGTGTGGCGGGTTGCCAGTTGGGTTACAGGTTACACTTAACAACCTAGCCTCTTTGGCTGCCCTTTGGTCCTGGTACCCAATCTTCTGAGTATTGCGGGGGTATTGTGGATCAGGACGGACCTGGATAGGACAACCGGGCACTCCTAACGGGCCCTCTGTGTCTATGTCTCGTGTCCCTGCTTCTGACGCTTGCGATTTGATGAGCCCAACATAATCATATACCCCCCTCCCACAGATTCCCTTACAGCAGTTGACATGGTATTTTCAGGAAAACAGCATCAAGTCTTGCATCCAGACCCTCCAGATTTTTCCGTATTGGGGCTAAATAGTTAGCAAATATACATTCCAATCTCGGTAAAAGTAAGTCAATTAAGTATTCTACGTCAGGGTTAGCTGGTGTCAAAGGCCTTTTAGGTGGGGGATTACGAGGGGCTTTTTTACAGCCTGTTTTCTTCCTCTTGGTGGGGGGGCTAGGTAAATCGTCTTCCACCAATGTCACCAGTGTCATTGCCGTTTCAGCATGAGAGTCTACTGTAACTACAGGTGATAAAACAGGCCCAGGATTAACTCCTTCCACTCCTGGGCTGTCCACTTGAGATTGAACTTGAGATTGGGCCGAGGTGGTTTTGCCTATCTCCACGGAGAGCCTTCTTTCCGTCAGGGCTATCTCTTTCGAGATGACACTGGCCGCCCTAGTTAAAAATGAGTCAATGGTTGCTGTGTTGTTGCCCCCCACTCCTCCAGCTCCCGCTTTCCTTTTGACCATGGTCCATGATTTTAGAATTAACTGCTCTTGATAGACAGGAAAGAGAACAAAACAGGCTTGTACCCAGCAAAGGATACTTGATCTTGGAAAAGTCACACAAGGAGATCACTTCGCTTAAGAATTGAGGACTAATAAATTATTAACTAGAAGCTAAAATTATTACAAACTGTGACAGTACCTTGATTCTTATGTCCAAAACGCAGGGCCAAGAGACCTGGCCCAGCCCGGCCTCCTCCAGTCTCGGATGGGCTAAGACCGGCCCGTCTTCGCCCGGTCTTCGCCCGGGCCGAGCCCAGGCACGTCCCGCGCTGTGGGACCTCCGGGGTGCTTTTGTGGCATTCCACGCCTGTCGCCCCTCCTCAAGGCCAACAAGGGATCAGGCCGAAAGTGCTGCGTGCAAGGTGCAGGGTCCGGGGCAAAAGTGCTAAGTGCTTGCTTCCCGCACTGTGGGACCTCTGCGGTGCTTTTGTGGCATTCCACGCCTGTCGCCCCTCCTCCAGGCCAACAAGGGATCAGGCCGAAAGTGCTGCGTGCAAAGTGCAGGGTCCTGGGCAAAAGTGCTGAGTGCTTGCTTCCCGCACTGCGGAACCTCCGCGGTGCTTTTGTGGCGTTCCACGCCTGTCGCCCCTCCTCCAGGCCAACAAGGGGCCAGGCCAAAAGTGCTGTGTGCAAGGTGCAGTGTCCGGGGCAAATGTGCTGAGTGCTTGCTTCATGTTCTGGTTCCTTATGTTGCTTTTATGTTCAGGGAGGCAAACCGTGGAATCTCTGGCTTGTTTTACCCATGTATGCCTTAGCACGTAGGCTTTTGACCAGATATACAATTAGTAGAGTCACAAGTAGTGAATTGTCTCAATGCAATATGTTTTCAAGTAGTTGCATGATTCACAACACGTCCTTTCATAATGTTGGCATAATGGATACATTTCAAACAAGGCTATTTTCCATTCTTCGTGGCAGAGAGTGTCATCTTGTTTGTTTTTTTGTTGTGATTCTGCTTTTACAATTATGTCACTTGAGCTTCTGTTTTGTTTCTGGCGTAAGCAAATACAGATTTGTTGAGGGAAATGTTTTTTCTCTCAGAGTCATTTTCTAACAGTTGCCATTGTCTCAAGAGAATCCTTTTAATTTTCCCACTTTGTTGTAATTATGCATACAGGAAAGCAAACGTCTCTCATTTTTCTTACTTACAATTCGTTTTCAATTAATTTTCTGACACAATCCTTTTAACTCTCAGCAGCTGAGAATATGGCAAATTTTCTCCAATCCCTTAATGCGGTAGCTGTCTGTGTGTCACGCATTTTTCTAATCCATCCCCTTGATATGTAAAGTGGTAGACCATTTTTTATCATTTTCTGTGATTTTCACATCCAAAAAGTCTATAATATCCATCTGTATTTCAGAAGCAAATCAGATCTTTTCCTGTTTGGTATTAATTTAATTGATGTTGTCTTCCAAAATGTGTCTAGGACCTTGACAAATAAGGAGTACGTCATCAGTATGTCCAAGGATAATTGTGATATTCCTGTTACAACTTTAATTTTGTAAAATATGTTGATCTTTAAATTGTGGCATGATGGAGCATCGTACAAGCCCACAAATGTTCCTGTTATTTGTAGATAAAACTTGTTGAGTACTCAGAAATTATCATGGTACAGAATATAACTTGCCATCCAAGTCTCGGTTCTGAGTAAGAAATATTCAATGACTTCTAAACCTTCCTGATGAGATATAGATATCTATAATGATGTAAGATCAATTGCACAGAGTCATGTTTCCTCTGTGTCTTCAATGGTGACCTCAACTAGTTTACATAGAAAATCTGTAGCGTCTTTTATGTATGTAACTGCATCGTTAACTATGTTTTTAAAAAATGTCTTTGTAATTTCATACTGGTACATGTTAAGAGCTAATTGCAGAAACTATAGGTGTGGCTGGTGGATGAATAAGAGTCTTATGGATTGCAACATATATAATTCCTGAATCCGGGGATCTGTCTGTGTTGAATACTGCTTGGTATTTTCTGTAATGCCACCAGTGTGCAAAGCTTTTCTCTAAATTTCAACCAATATACCAACAAAGGTAAACTTTGGGTCAGAATCTGAAGGTTGTATGCCATGATATCGGCCACAGCAATATCGATTTACAAAAATAGCACAAAAAATAGTGTGACTCTATACTTAAACAAGAAAAACACAAATATTGACTACAAAAATATCCCTCTAAATAATATCTAAAATTCTCTAACATCGATAACAAAAATAACAATCACTTTAAACATATAGAGTAGTAAGCAAATATTAAAATCAACAATATTGAGTCCCAAAATATCATTGATAATATATAAAAGCATTAGATCTTTATTTATATTGCATTTAACTAATATTTTAAAATGTTGTAAACTACTCAATACCACATTAACTATAAAAACATTAATTTATTTAATATATTAACACAAACAATCATAAATATATTATATAATATTTGAAACAACTTTAAAGTAAAAAAATAAATATAACATTAAGCTAATATAAAAAAATACAATTATAAAAATGTATTATACAATAGGACATAACATTAACCTAAATAAACTTAAATAAATATAACTTCAAATATATATATATATATATGTATAATATTAACATGAAAACACAAATTCACATCTGCAAAATAAGGTCTAAACTCGCAAAAACAAATTCAAACATCGAACAAAACAACCAACAATATTAAAGTGAAAACTAACCAAAATAAACACATTTCCAATTAAATTACCACTTTAGAAAGCACACAAATTAATTTACAGCAAAAATGCCAAGTCTTGAAGATAGGGATACTCTGCCAGATTCCTCCACAGAAAAGAATCAAGGGGCCCATTACGATGTCGGGCAGAAGCACTACCGCCGTGCTGGCGGATGCAAAAACCACCAGTTACCGTCCGCACGCAGCAGTCCACACGCCCGCCCGATTACGATGCGAAAAGTCAGCCAAACACCGCCGGCAAGCCAGCGACACCGTCCGCCATCAAAGTGCGCCCGTACACGTAGCGGCGCAGCCTAATTGACACACACCGTCCGACGAAATCACGTTCCGCCCGGCGTACAAATTACGATGCCGCAAACAAACGGCTCCCACGGCTAAGAGACACCGTACGTCAAACCGAAGCGGTAACACGAACGCCGAGCACGGACACCGAAGAAGCGGTTCCCCGAGCATGAATCCAGCACTGCAGGCCCTCCCTATGCTCTATCTGATGCACCACCAAGGACGCAACGTACCGCGAAGACGCAGGTAGGCACAAACACAACAAGTGCACGCAAACAGCGCACACAGTGCAAGGGCGGAAAAAGCGGACATCCCCCACCCCCGCGTGTACACGACACATCCACCAATGCATCCACAGATGACACACAGGCCAAATTGTAACATCTCGTAACACATGTGTACACACCACCTGGGACTAGGAACCAACGACCCCGTCACGGCCCCAAAGCGGCGATGACGCTGCCACACATGCGCACAACGCAGAGGCCAACCGCAGCGCCATGCATGCGTCGCACACAGACACAGGGACACAACCAAGCAGCACACACACCAGCCCCACCCCGAACGCACATGACACGTGACAGGCCTGCCACAGACATGTACCCAACGCCCAATTCACGGTCAACACCCAACGTCACACAACCGACGCACACATGTCAGTGAAGTCACGCAACAGCAGGACACACCCCAGTGTAACAAACATGGCGAAGCACACAGCGGCGGCAACACCAACTAGGAGAAGCAGGGCCCCTTCGGGAAGAGGAACGCCAGTACCACACTGAAACACCCATACCACCCTGCACATATGAACAAGACATATAAAACGGAACACCAAAGAGCCCGGGGACCGACAACAGGTGGCCCAAGAATAACATTCACACACAAGGCCCAACGCAGAGCGGAAAGGCAGCCTGCCGCCCACACAAGGGAGAGCAGACAGCACTGAATGACCTTCCATTCCAACTCCGAAACCACAGCCCCACGACAGAAGCCGGTGAATACAGCCATTGTCCAAAAAAGAGCAACACAGGCATGCAGAGGAGACCGACCACAGGGCAGATAGCGCATATCACCGAAGAACACTACGGACGGGAAAGAAAAAAGAAAACACTCCCCCATGTCGGCCCCATGCAAGTTATCTGGAAGGAGTCACACATCACTGACCTTGAACATTCTGAGAAGCATGTGGGATGAGGGCCCGTGTCCTCCGCACAAGCCAACAGAACACAAGTCCTGTCTCCCTACGACTACACAGAGCTCACAGCAACCTCGGAGCGTGCACATTGCAGACTGCACACACAGCCGGAGCACGCCACCACAACGCACCGCTGCAAAATGGCACTCTCAACACACCTACCCAACTACGCCGGACAGGTCAAGCTGTACAAACACAACCTGATACAGATATTGGGATGCGAACCCCTGTCCCTGCTGAACGTAAGTTACCGACTGACTTACCGCATCACATTGTTCAGCTGCGTCATACCCGTCTTCTACTGTCGGAGGTGTCCCTACCAGCATCCTGTGGAGTTGTGTCTCTCCAACCCGGCATGTCTAAAGGCGGACCTGCTACAACTATTCCTCCCTCTGGACGCACACGACAGGGCCTGCTCTGCCTATGGGGGCATGGCGTATGTGGCCAACATCGCACCCGCACTAAAATGGGACCACTGTGCCTCCACACGACGGATCATCGAGCACAGCTACATCGAATGTCACCCAGCATGCCCCATCATGCTCCTCCAAGGGACAACTTACGAACAACACCTTGACAGCCACCATCCGCTACATTGGCTGGCAAACATGTATACCACCAATGACATGGAAGCCCTGCTGGACGGCATCGCATACCTGACAACCTGTCAATTCGTCGGACCCCGACGCAAGTCCCCCAATTGACCTATGATGTCCAACCCCGCACCCATGCTTAGCTTCCGCACGGACTGGCCAGTCACCACCACAACAGCCATACCAAACGACCGGCAACTGTTACCACACCATCAACGACATCGCCATGACATCGGATATGACCGGGACATGCACACTGTTCCCCATCACATCCAGGAACACCGCATGCATCGTGGGAGGCAGTGGCATGGGGTCTGTGTATCGCACCCACATGGACGGAACTGCACGAACAACCAGGACACGACATGGATCCAGCGCCCATGGACACACACACCGCTCAGTGGACATGAATAGGTCGCCTGGAGTCTGTGGGTGCTGCACCCCTCCCACCCCGCCCCGGGAATCCCATACCAGGACCTTTGCATGGACGACAAGTGCATACAACAACAACACGACCCCAGTGACTGTGACATGTCCAGTAACCACCACATTGCAACAACAAGTGGCACGCCGCTGCATGCACGCAAGCCCATGCCCTGATGTCATCTCACATGCACGTGTGCATGAGGAACAACCGCAGCAAACCTGTCATATGGAACTGAGATGGACTGTGCCCATGATGCCAAGCGGTCTGGTAGGCTACTTGTATACCGTCTGTGTCAAAGTCCGCAGCTCCGCAGCTATACGTAAATGTACATTAGCACAGCCTTGGCCAAGCAGATGTAACTCTGAAGCCCACATCCCACATGCAACAGCTAATCACATGTAACCCTACACCCTATCCCATTTGTAATCATGCTCAGTATATCCTCAACATGTATTCCGCTGCCAGTAGTGTCCACTATACTGCATCACAGAGGACAGAAGACTCAATATAATGTTTGAAACCAAAACTGTCTCCGCTGATTCAATTCACAAGTACGAATGAGAGAGGATGAGAGTATGTGAAGTACACGGCAGTCGTGACATGACCATGTAGTCCACTGGCATTGGATGTCAACGCAAATGAGTAGCACAACTGTGGAAGACACACATGTGTCGTGTGAAGTCGTATGGACGCAGTACTCAGGTGGGTGGGTGTGACGGGTAGATGCGCACATGCCAAGTTGGAGCACGCCGTGTTGGGAGGGGTCATGAACAGTACACCACCGCTTCCCTGGGCATTGTGAGAGGACACCTGTCGGGGGGAAGTGAACACGTGTGTGCACAGCAGCCGGGCACACGAACAATGCGGTACCAGGCGCACACGTCAGCCCACCCTCTGTGGACAAGCTGGATCCTGTTGTGCGCCCGCCATGCCCCTTGACAAGGCACACACAGCCCCAGTCGACCAGGTGTAACCCCAACATAGTCAATCCGCACAGGCGATACAGGGCACGGGATGGCAGTGGAGCATGGTGTGTGAGAGGTCTCCTCGCGCTCCTCCTGGTCATATCACGCAGGCAATAGAACCTCAACGTGTAGCATGGCACAAGTCAAATGGAAGTGTAGGGGGGATGCACCACAGCACGAGCAGCACTGACGTCACGGGAGGTGGCTCGCACCATCCCATCCATTGCCCATTATTCCAACCACGCCACATGCCATTGCGACAAAGTGCAAGCGCGTGCGCCACCACCCCCGAGCCCTCCCCAGAGAGGCCAAAGAGTGAATGTGTGGGCCATCAGCTACAGACGGACGTGGCCTGGCCGCAAGGGCAGCCACAGCCTCTGGGTGTCGCAGGTGGCGGATCCGGAAGGCGAAGACTGTGATGCATAGTCCATGCAGGCCGGGTCTCCATTTGGGGCACCACGCAGGTGGACGGCGTCCCACCACACATCATACCCTGAGACAGCCCACTCGTGCAACTGGACCCACACATACACTCCTTGCCCTCTCTGGTGCGAGCTTGGGGCTGCCTGTGCAAGCGCTAGCCTCGCAGGTGCACATGCATATTGGGGGAGCGAGGGAGGACATGAGGGCTGGGGCGAAGATGACTGTATCACTGTCAGTGAGTACAAGGGATGACCCAGATGTGGACAGGAAGAGACGTGTCCCGTGTGTACTGCAACTAGTCGCCAATCCAACTACCCCCCATGTCCGGAATGTAAGCCCGCACCTAGGCCCGCCCATCCGCCACATCGAATATACCACCAGCACAACAACCTTCCCATTCGAAACACTGACTGGGGGTGGCGACCAGTGAACAATCATGTGTAGCCTACCCACGCGTACATGTGGGCCCTCCATGATCCATGTCACCTGCGGCAAAGTCATGACATGCGCAATGAGGGAAGTGAGGAGAGCTGTCCGCCCCACGCACAGAAGGTGCATCAGCTCCACAGACCCAGCAGCGAGTCCAGCAGGGGTCACAAGTGCAGGGGCAGCTGTGCCTGGTGTGAAGGCACATGCATATAGACAGCACATCGACCAATGTGTAGTCTGCCCACATCTACAGTCCATCATCATGCGGACATAGGAATTGAACACAGGGCAACACATCTGAGTGGGTGCACCCTCCGTGACCAACAATGCGCAATTATTGACGTACCCGCCCTGTGCATGGCCCCCCACCCAACGGAGGCACATCCAGTGCCACCATCCCACACACACAAGCCTTCCACGAAACATGCTGTGTCCAATGGTCAGTACAGAGTCAGCGCCCATCTGGTGGATCCTGAACAGGAGACACATGCACACACATGCCAGCTCCCACTATGTACGTCTGCCACCTGGCACGTGCAATGTAACCTCTCACCTGTGACGTGTGTCTGCAAGCACACAGCCGTTTTGGCATGGGGCTGTCAATGTGGACACCTGTCAATGTTTCGGGAGGTGTGATCCGTACAGTGCTGTACATAGGGTGCAGTGCTGACACCTACTACTGTCTCATATCCCCTCGTGCCACAGGTCCCACTTGTTTTGGCCGCTCAGCCTGTGCCCACATCGTCGTCGTCGTGTGCCATACTCATCCAGCCTCGGAAGCAGTGCCATGCTCAGCAGACATTCATGTTGCCGTGCCGTCCCTGCTTGACAGCTGGGCTGTGACTCATGTGCTTGCTCAGTCATGTCAGTGATGTGAATGCGAAATTGCTATGTGTTGTGTTGCTTTGACATGTGTCCACTGCCATCTTCCCTAGGCGGAGACCGAACATTGACCGCCCATACCAATTGCTGGCGGACATGGAGGATACTGAGGTCATAAGGAAGTTTCGGCTGGACAGGCCAACCCTGCATCGACTGTGTGCCATGTTGGAACCCCATCTCCGTCCCCGCAGGGTGTATCCGACAGCATTCACCCCCACGGCTAAGGTGATGGCCGCCATGCATTTCTTCACCACTGGGTCATTCCAGCACACAGTGGGCAGTGGAGGAGGGATGTCCCAGCCCATGTTCAGCAAGGTGCTGAGGGATGTACTGGCAGCCATGATGCTGTACCGAAACAGGTACATCAGATTCCCCAGGGCTCGTGAACTGGCGGCAGTGAAGGGTGCATTCTATGCCCTTGGCAGGATCCCACACGTCGTTGGTGCCATTGATTGCACACATGTTGGCCTTGTTCCACCACAGGCCACTGAGCACCTGTACCGCAACAGGAAGCACACGCACTCCCTGAATGTGCAAGTGGTGTGCCTTGCGGACATGGTGATAACCCACGTGTGTGCAAAGTTCCCAGGCTCGGCCCATGACGCACACGTAATGCGCAACAGCATCTTGCCACGACTGATGTCCAATCTGCAACAGGATCGTGGCTGTATTGTCGGTGAGTATGTGGAGTGGTGTAGCGTGCTGGCTGTGCGATGCTGTCCCCTGTCCAGTTGGAATAGCAACGGTTCTCTGTGTCCCTCACACCCAGGTGACTCTGCGTACCCGAATGGGGCATGGCTGCTCAGTCCATTGAGGAATCCTCGCACCCCAGCAGACGATCGCTACAATGAGGCACATGGGAGGACCAGACGTGTGGTCGAGCGTACCTTTGGCCTCCTCAAGTCCAGGTTCAGGTGCCTGGACCGCACCGGGGGTGCGCTGGCGTACTCCCCACAGAAGGTGTGCCAGATAGTGGTGGCGTGCTGCATGCTGCACAATCTGGCCATTCGGAAGCAGATCCCCCTCATTGTGGATGACGGAGATCAACCAGGGCCCCAGCACGCAGACCAGGACAGCTCGAGTGAGGAGGACAGCGGAGAGGAGGAAGCTGGGAATGTGCGCCAGCAGCTCATCGCCCGCTACTTCACTTGACGGTGAGTGTCCATGTACGACGGCTGATGTGTCTGTATTTGTGCAGGTGTGTGTGTGCTGTGTCAGGGTGGCCTTTTGTTCACTGCGTGCTGTGTGTCAACGCTCCATGCCCAGGTTAGTATGCCACTGATGGTGGCTGTGGCATTGTGCCCTATTGCTCTGTGCGATGTGTGTACATTGCTTGTAGTTGTTGACATGTACTGTGTGATGGGTGTGTGACACACTCATTGAATGTGCTCCTGTTCTGTCTCCCACCCCTAGGTCCCTACAGGCCCTCCGGTTCCATTGCCATGCCACGCATCAGGTGCCGTTCCGCTCAAGGTGGCCGTTGTATTCCGTACAATTAAAACACAGGGCACAGACAGCAGTTTGTGGAAGAGGTGCATTTATTTCAAACTGTAACATGTGATTGTGTGTAAGGTGATGACAAAAGTGGTGCGTGCAGTGACAATGAGCTGTCGGTCATGGCTGCGTGATGCTCAGGGTGTACCCACTGGTTCTATGTCCATAGTCCAACACACACATGCCATCCAGATGGCTGTGTGGAGTGGGATCGTAGTCCAAGTCAATGCAGTGGGTGGTCAAGGAAGGCTGGCTGGCTGCCTCACTTGCGTCTGGAGCGTGCGAAGTCCTCCCGGGAGATCTGTTTCCACTTCGGACGGCCCCTTCCACGTTTGCGAGGGGGTGCCTGCTTGCGACCTGCTGGTGGTTGAGGTGTGCTCACTGGCTGTGGACGCAGGGGAACTGGACACTGCTGCTCGACCCTGCGCCCCGGCAGGTGGTGGCGGAGGGGGAGCTGCTGTCCCTGGCTGTGACCTCACCGCCACCACCAGCTGGCCCATGAGGTCCACGAGTTGGCCCATACGGGCGTCCATGGACCTCAGCACCCCCAGCACCTCATGCGTGTCTGTAGCAGACCTGGCCCATTGTCCTTGGGCCTCTTCATAGGCCCCAAGGACTCTGGCCATTTGAGGCAGGGCATGGCTCCCAGGGGAGACTGGCGTTTCCCTGACCCTGCTCCTCCTACCAGTCCTGCTGCCACCGGCCTGCCCACTAGCCACATTGCTCACCACGGTCCTCGCCCTGGCTCCCAGGGTGGATCCAGTCGGCCGGGCCACCACCTGCGCTGGGGCTGGGGCCAGCGAAGACGTGGTGGCGGTTGCGGAAGTGGTAGTGGCCGCAATGACCGTGGGTGTGGCCGCAATGACCGTGGGTGTGGCCGCAATGACCGTGGGTGTGGCCGCAACGACTGTGGGAGTGGCCGCAACGACAGTGGCAGCAGGGGGCTGGGAATGTTCAGCAGCCCTGGATGATGGGTTGGTGGGTAGGAGGGGTCCTGGGGAGCGGCTGGGCCCTGCCACACTAGATGGGCCTGCTTGGTGGTCCATGTCCGAAGAGGAGGACAGATCCTCCACATCCGTGTGTCCTCGTTGGGGGCTTGTAGGCTGGCTGTGCTGGCTGCTGTCTCCATCCCCAGCATCCAGCAGTTCGTCACCTGTGGAGAGAATGAGATTTGTTATTGTGTTGCACCTGGCGAAGTCTGTATTGGTTGTCTGACATTCTCCGTTCGTGCACTCTCGTGCACCTGTGTCCCGGAGGCGGGTGTGTGGCTGTACAATCTGTTGTTGTGTGTGCTTGGCAATGGGACTGTGTGCTGTGCACATGTGGCATGGGACGGATTGGCTATGCCGATGGGTGTGTTGCTGTGCTCCTACTTATTGTGACTCTGGTGTATGCGGGCTCCAGGCCCATCCTGGGTCTGGTTTGTACTTTGCTTTTGGGGTGCATATGGAACGCTTAGGAACGCATATGGCAACATGGGGGTCATGCCCCAGAAACGCATTTGGGATGGAATATGCTTTTGGGGTACATGCTGTGAGCCATGGGTGCCGAACGTGACTTGTGTTGTGGCAGCATGACAGTGCATGGTCTGAGGTGTGTGCATGCCTGACATGCCCTGCATATTTGCTGTCTGTTGTGATTACTGGACATGGCATTGGACGCATCGTTATGAGTGAGTGATGGTTGTGTGCCACCCGACGTATTGCAGTTGTCCCATCTCCTTGGTGTGCGTGCTGCCCTGTGCCATGTGCATCACTGCAGTGCTCGGGGGGGTGTGGCCCATGTTGTGTGTTGTTGCTCACAGTGTGGCGTGCGCTTCATTGACTTCTGGCACATGGTTGGTCATGGGCATGTATCTTAGCGTGACTGCTGTATGTGTGGCAGCTGTTCGGATGACATGCCTTTCATGAGACTGGGGCTGACGGATGGGATGGATGGTATGTTGTATGTGCATGGTGTGTCTGTGTGTTTGATGGGTTCAGTGGTGTTCGTGTGCATTTATGTTGTTCTGCTCTGTTGCGTCTAGTGTTGTTTGTCTTACATAGGCGTAGTTGTGGGGTGTGTGGTTGACAGGCAGTAGGGGCTACATGGACAGGACTTCAATGGTGTTTCGGTTGTGTGTGATGGGTTGCACAGTGGCTGCCGTGTGGTACTATATTCAGTGTGGCTTGTGCATGCAGACGTGGCTCCTTGGGTGTTGCTGTGTCTGTGATGGGTCATGTGGGGTGTGAGTCTGTGGTTCATGTCCGTGTGCACATTGTTCACTTGTTCGTGACAGTGGGCGGTGCTGCGTGTTCGTCTGCTACGTGACATGTCCCATGTGTTGGTCGTGTTACGGTCCTCATGCCTCCAGTAATCCAGCCCTGTCCAGTTTCCCACCTGCAGGTTGTTCGTGCGTGCACTGTACTGGATGCCACATGGTTCTAAGCGGGGGTGCTCCATGTTGCAGGTCTGTGGGGGTGGGGGCGGTGTTGTGGGTCGTGGTGATGGCTGGACACCCACTGACACCTATTGTTGTGGACCGTGATGTCTACCTTTCGGCTGTCGGTGTGCACTGCGGTGGCTGACACGTGGCTGTGAGGTGTGGGGGATGCTCCTCCTTGCTGTGCTGTGGGACTAGGGGCCTGGTGTGTGTTGTACTTGAGCTGTCCACCCTCCCACCCACTGCACTTTGTGTTCCTGCCACTTACCTGTTACTTGTCGGTTAGTGCAGCTATGGCGGACACATGGGTGTGGTGGGTGCTCGTTGTGGCGCTTCTGGCATACTTGGGGACCTGTTGGTGGTTACGTGGCTGGCTGAGTGTACACATGCCCCCACGTATCTTTCAGTTGTTAGGTTTGGGCTGTGTGTGGTGGTGTCTGTTGCATGTGTGTGTGATGTGTTGTGTATTGTGTGCTGGACATGGGGGTGTTTGTCCCTGGGAGCTGTGGCATGGTGGTAGTGCATGTGAGTACATAGCGGTGTGCTGGTATACATTAGTTTGTACTTACCAGCCTCCACTCCCCTGCTAATCCGGTGAGGATCTCCGGATGGATGATGACTCGCACCTTCTCCTCCCACGCTTTGAAGGTCTTGAAAAGCGTGGGATTCCCTCCGCCAGTGACGGCAGCCAGCTCTCTGTTTTTGTTCTCCTTCTTCTTGACCAGGCTTTTGACGTCATTCCACCGTTTGTTTATTTCTCCTCTGTTCCTGGGCAGGGTCCCGACTGCATTGACCTGGTCTACGATCCGGTTCCACATTCTGTTTCTGGTGGCTAGTGGTGTGTGCTGGACCAGGTTTCCATAGATTTGTGGGTGCACCTTGATGATCTCGTCGACCATGACCGTCAGCTCAATGGGCGTGAACTTGGGCATTCTTTGTGGTGCCATGGTGTTTGTGGTGCTGGTGCGGTGTGTGTTGTGTAATGTGCAGGGGGTTTGTGGTGCCGGTGTTTGGTGGTGGTGGTGGTGGTGGTGGTTGTGATGTGTGCGTTTCTGTGGTGTGCTGCTGTCCTTGCTGTGTCACTGTGTCCTCTCCTCTCCTCTCTGGTTTGCAATGTTGCAAGGGGTTGTGGTCTGTGGGAGTGCTGCTTTTGTACTTACCTATGTGGGTGTGTCCTCATGGTCTGTTGTCTTCAGGTGTGTTGTGTCTGGTGTTCTGGCCTTTGTGGTTTTTGTTTGTCCAGGGGGGTGTTTTCGGGATGTGTACTGTGCTTGTGTATTTGTGCGTGCCTTGCTGTGTGGACTTGTTGGCCATGTTGTGTGCGATTGTTTTTGTCAGCGGATGGTTTCTGTGCAGGGACGTGGCCGCCATGGCTTCTGCCGTGTCAATTTTCATCGGCGTTGTTTGCGCTGGCGGGCGGTATATTTGTAGTTTTCCCGCGCTCATGGCGGTGCGATCGTAATTTCACGTGCGGTGTGTCGGCCGTGAGGGCGGGCGGTTTTGTGTTGTCGTGCGTGTTTCCGTCCGTGGCGGGCGGTTTGACTCCGACTCGGACGAGGGCGGGCGGTATCTTGTGTGATTTTTCCGCCGATGGCGGTTTTCGGTTTGTGTCATCGTAATGGCGTGGTCGGTGTTCAGACGGTGTGTGCGGGCGGATTTTTGCCGCTTTCATGCGTGGCGGATATTTTTACGCCGGGTATCGTAATGGGCCTTCAAGCTACCCAAAAGAAAATCAACTCTAAAAAGTAAGTACAGAACCTAAAGTAATTGTAACTAAATAATGACAACAGCAAAACTTAAAACTCAAACACGAAAATTAATATAGTGCTTTTTATTTATGTTTATCTAATATAGGAAAATGCAGAGGAACCAATCCGAAAGTAGAAAGATGAAAATAACAGGATCACCCTTCTAAACTACAAACTCTACAAACATACTATCACAAGTAATTAAATACAACATTTCAATGAAAACCCTAACCTCTGTATAGTTTAAAAATAAAGCTAGCATGAAATGAACCCTATAAATGACTAAAACTATTTTTCAAACATATAATTCTAACAAACTTTTTTTTAAAACAGTCAAAAATCAACCACCTGTCCCATAACTTGCAAAAATAAACAAACAATCTCAACACACTGCTTCAAAATAAAACTACATCAAATCTGTTAGTATAAAATATAAAAAAGGAAATGCACGTCCAAATATTATTGCTAATTAAAAATGTAGTTATTACAAACACTTGATTATTATATAACTCTAAAATTCACAGATATAAGAGCAGAAAGAGCCATTTACACCACCCTCAAAAGGGGAAAACTATTATTTTCTCAAATGGGATGTATTTATAGCCAAAAGAGTACAAACATATAAAATATGCACTGTAAAGGCACAAAGCATTATTCAAATGTGTGCTATGGGAAGGCTACGACTAGAAACCAGGTTAGTACTAAATGGTAGAGAACATAATCATCCACCAAACATCACAGAAATAGAAGTTAGACATTTTAGAATGTATAGCAAGCACTAGTTCCCAAGAACCTTAAGGAACTATGTTAAAAAATATCACACTAAAATTTCCTGACTACGCTGCAGGGCAACTCCCAGATATCCCAAACTTAAAAAGACTTATAGCACAAACTTGAAAATCTATAACTGAAATCCCTGCTGCTCCTAAAAAATTCCAAGACATAAATATCTCAGATAACTTAATTACAACACACACTGATAACGTGTTATGTATGAGAACACTAATAATGACAGACGGAAATTAAACTTCTAAGATTGATACAAAGTAATATGTTGTTGATGGATGACACATTACATCGTGCCCTCCAACATTTGCACAAATTTACTCCATACAGGGTGAGTACTGAACACAAACATACCTTTAGTATATGCATGTCTGCCTAAAAAACAAAGTGATACATATTACAAACTAGTAACTCATATAAAATCCAAAACACATTATCCCCTATAATATTATCGGTGACTTTGAACAAGCAATGACTGGTTCCATATTAAAAAATATACCCCAATATATCTATACAGGCCAGCCACGGTGGAACAATAAAATATCGTTGAATTGAACCTACTCGCGTGTGCGCCACAGACTTTGTGGAAACAGGGAATTTGGGAGAAATTGTTGTGGTGCACCGCCGCTTCGTGGCAGCACCCGCCCGGCAAGAGAGCGGCGTTCTTTGGTGCGAACTTTGGGAGTTCATATATATATATATATATAATGCAAAAGCAGAGAGCTCTGGGTAGCTCCCAAGTTTAGGTGAAGAACAGCTCCTGTACAGAGCACCCTACAACACTAACAACACTCTAAATTTGCTCACCTTAAATGTCTGCTTTTCTATCAAAGGGTTAGGGTTACAGCATAGGATTAGCCCATTGTCATCCACATTGAGATAGAAAGGGAGAAAGGGTCTGATTATGATGGCAGGCGGACTTTCATCTGCCCGCCACCCTGTCGCAGACGGGACTGCCCGACTTGCTGTCGGCGGTCCCGTCAACCTTATTACAATGCGACCACCTCCAAGAAGGTTGCAGTGCCTATCTCTTGTATTGTGGCCGGTGCTGCGTGCTGCAGCACACGCTACAGTACAAGAAATAGACAGGGAACATATTCCTGCACTACGTGGCAGGCACCATGCGGTGCCTGCCACATGGTGCTGGGATATGAACCCAAAATCAAGAGCCAGGGAGGAAGGGGGGCCCGCTACGAGCCCCCACTGTCCCTTTCTGCCAGCCTTTACATGGCAGGTGAACTGCCATGAAACGGCTGGCAGGGATGAACATTATAATCCATACGGCGGTGCCTGGTAGGCACTGCCACCATTGCAGGGATTGTGAGGCACTCCTCTGCATCGGCTGGCTCAAGGAGCCCGTGGGATGCGTGGTGGTCGGTGTTTCCGACCGCCATCACACCGCCCGCCATTGTAATATGGCGGGCGGGAAACCTGCCTACTATGGCAGTGAGACCGCCACCAATTGGCTGTTGGTGGTGGTCTCACCGCCATCGTAATCGGCCCCAAAGTCTTTTGCTATTTCTACAGCAAAGTCTTTAAGCATAGGATTAGCATAGTGCCATCCACACCGAGCTGTAAAATGACAAAAGCCTCTTACCACTCCAGGCACAGTATTACAGCTTTGGATTAGTAAAATATCATCCAAGTAAACCTGGAATGAATAAAAGCAACCCCTGACATGTGTTTTGCTATCATTAAAACTCTTCAGAGAGATTTAGCTTTGTCCAGACACAAGTGAGCACCCCTTATAAGTCAAAACAATACCCTTTCAGACATAGAGTGACACATAAAATATGCAAAAATGAAGCAAAGAACTCTGGGTAGCTCCCAAGTTTAGTTGGAGAGCAGTTCCTGTACAGAGCACCCTACAACACCAGAGACACTCTAAATTAGCTCACCTCAAATGTCTGCCTTTTTAGCAAAGTTTTTAAGCATAGAATTAGGACATTGCCATCCATGCCGAGAAAGAAAGGGACAAAGTCTTTTGCCATTTCTACAGCAAAGTCTTTGACAGCATTTTACTACCCCAAAGCTGTAATACTGTGCCTGAAGTGGTAAAAGGCTTTTGTCATTTTACAGCTCGGTGTAGATGGCACTGTGCTAATCTTTTGCTTAAAAACTTTGCTGTAAATACATTTCTTTGTCTTTCGCGTTTCCTAGAGCGGTTCTGTTTTTTTATGGAACCTACAGACTGTGGATTGCCTCGAGTGATTGTTTTTACAAAACTATATTATAGCATTTTATTGGAGCTTTTTACTATCATTTTAACTACTTTTCAGTGAATTACTTTTTTGAACTATGTGTATTTCGAGAGAGATCTGCAGCAACAAAATCATAAGTTGATTTTATTAATTTACTGTAGGTGGGAAATGTTATATATGTATAATTATGCTATGTTGATATATTTATTATGTTGTTTTGTTGAAAGTATGTGATTTATTTTAAAAATTATGTGTAGTTACTTTGTTTGTTTTTTGTATTAAATCATTTTAAATATTTTTGAAATTATAGTATTCATTTTTTATATCGCAGTGAGTAATTCAAAATTTAGGATTACATTTTCACTGCTATAATAATAATATTTTACTAGTTTGAAAGAAAAAAAAATTTCATTATTTTGGTGCATTATGTTGCAGCTTCTTGGATGCCTGGTAGATTTTATATGTGGTTTAGAGGATTAGATTTGTCTATTACTTCTAGGTAGTCTAGTCCTTTGTTGTTTATAAATATTCTTACTTGGGATTGTAGCATTTCATACATTTTTCTTGATTGTTTGGCTAGTTTAGGACAGATTTCTGTAACTGATTGTTCTATTCTAACTTCTTGGTAGCTTTGCTCTTTTTGTAAGGCTTCTAGTAATTTGTATAGCATAGGTTGAGTTCTGCCTAGTGTGGATTGGAAGGCATTATGCCATCCTTTTACTGCGTTGTTTGTTTTTGCCTCCTGTGTCAAGGTGCTGTCGTAGACATCCCACCATGGTATCTGGAATTTTGGCTGTTGTCTGTGTCCTTACCTGTGCAGTCTGCCTACCCATGTGTCCTCGAAGTAGTCCATTGGGGGAGTAAGTTTGTCTTCATTATTTTGGTAATAGGGATTTTCTATTAGGATGTTGTAATGGTGGTCTACTTCTGTCACTGGGATATAGGCTAGTGTAATACATTTTTTTTACTTCAAAGGCAAATTGGCTGTTGGTGGTGTATTCCACACTTAGGCCCTCGTTCTGATGTCAGTCAGACTGCAATGGAGGTCCTGACGGTTGCGGTCTGACCGACATCTAGTGCTGCGGTCCGACCACCGCATTAAGATGCACGGCTGTCGGAGGCAGCATGTGGAGGGACCTGTCATGAGTCCCAACCTCTACACACCGCCATGTAAAGGCAGAGGGAAAAGGGACATCGTAATCCCTACGGCGGTGCTTCCGCAGGCACTGCCCCCGCTTGTAGGGTATTACGCTCTGACCAACGCTCCGAAGGGCTCCTTGGGCCTGTCGGAGCTGTTGGTCGTCCCTCCGCCCACTGCCTCAGACCGACTGCATCATAATGCTCCGGTCGGACTGCAGCCCCAGATGTCAGTCAGACTGCCACCAATGGCCTGTCGGTGGTGGTCCATCGGATATCATAATCGGGCCCTCTATGTTATTTGTGAAACGCCAATTAATGTTTTTTTATGCTCGTATTCGAGATAACTTATTTTATTTGATAATATATGTATTTATTTTAGGTAAAGAAACAATATTGTTTGTAAATATAAATATGTGTTGTATGTAAGTGGAATGTAAATATGTGTAATGCATAATTCAGAGGAGTTTTCTGTTTATATACTTTAAATGTATTATTTTGATTAAGTAAAATATGATATTTTATTTATATATTGTAGTTAATATTGTGGGATGTATTTTTGTTGTTTGTTTAAATATTGTGTTTTTCGTATTTTTTACTGCTACCTATTACTTGTTTTAATGATATTTATGTAGTCAATATTGTTGATTTGATTATTTTTGACATAGTCTATGGTTAGTTATAAGTCGCAATATTTTCTAAGGTGCCCCCTGACAGGCTCGCTGGAACTCAGAAAAATTAGCCATAAAGTGAACGCCTTGGATGTGTCCTTGAAAAGGGAGAGTCCCCACAAATCATTTCTTAGAGTTTAAACACATTAGATCACGTTTTGTTTCTTCAACTGGTGGCAGTGGAGTAGACCTAAGCAGTGAAAATGCATGATACTTTGGACACTATGGGATTGATTTTGAGTTTGGCTGGTGGGTTAATCCATCAATAACGTGATGGATATCCTGTCTGCCTTATTACAAGTGCATTATATCCTATAGCAGTGCTTCCCAAACGTTTTAGAACCATAACCCAATTTTTATAATGAAAATTTTGCAACCCATCTAGCTTTAACAGGCATGAGGCCGTGTTTTTTTTTAATGTAATAGTAGACATGCTTTGAAAACACTGTGAATTACCAAAAAAAACATACTCTTTAAAATGTATTGTGTTCTTATCTAATAGGCATTGATTGTAAATGTCACAACCTTGACCATGCCCTTCAATATGTCTTTATCGACCTGTGAATAAGATATTAATCTGCCCATAAAAGTGGCAGACGGTTAACCACACTGGAACACATTTCAGAGTGGGTTGCTGGCCTGTGGCATCTGCTTACTAAAATCAAAAGGCTTCTGAAAATGTTTGGTGTTGATACCAGTAATTTTAGCAAATTCAGAAAACCACTTCTGCAGCAGAAGGCCCAGTATTGCATTTTGGAATGTATATCGCAGTTTTATATAGCACAAACACTGCCCTAGGGCATAGGAGCACTTTACATGAGCATCAGATTACATTACATATGGTTGGATGTATTTTATTTCAAGCATCGGAGATTAACTGATTTGCCAAAGACAACACCAGCATTTGAATCTGGTTCCCCAGATGCAAAGTTGGCAGCTCTTGCCATGAGGCCACATTCATGTTTCTCAATTTATGTGTAAAATTCATACACAAGTGGGATGATTGTGTATGATCACGTATAGTCAGCACATTGTCTCAGTAGCAAAAGATACTGGAAGGTTCAACAGGAGTCTTGCTTAGAAATACTTGTAAAGGTTTGCTTCATCACACTTCAGAATTACAAAAAAATGTGCTTCATTTTTGCTTTTGTAACTGCTGATAAAATCAGAAATATGTGCACAGTTCATTTACAAGTATTTAAATGTTGCTGTGTGTTACAAAAAAATTACAGCCAACAGACTTTTCTTTCACACTCACCTGTACCCTAGCAAGATTCTCACACTGTTCACTTTAAAAACTCCTCTCACTCTGCAGTCAGACAAAGAAAAGTAATCAACAATCTCTATGATGAAAGAATAAGCATCAATTGACGAAGGCTCCCCCAACTAGCGAAAGCCACCCATATGGTGGTCAGCCAGGGCCGATACTTGGGACACAGTGCGTTGTGGCCTTACGGTGAAGACCAGTGGGCAGGGCCGGTTCTAGGATTCTGGGGGCCCTGGGCAGAAAGGGAATTTGTGAGGCCCCTCTAATTTGCATAGACGTGACACATTCAGGGCTGCCTGCATCTCAATAGATGCCCCTGCTCCTGAAGCTGCAGCCCCTCCCTCCCTCTCCCTCCCTCTCAAGTGCCTCTTAACAGCTCATAAAGGGCTGGAGGTGTGAGGGTAGCTTATCTGCAGAGACTGCCAGGGAGCTAAACAGAGGGACAATAGCCATCGCGCTGTGCCTCTGCGTGGGTGCGGGGTGGAGACCTAATTGCTGGACAAACCTGAGGAATGTGTTTCCCTGCAACTGGGACTGCCCCCTACCCTTCACCCCCCTCAGGTTCGCTTTGCTACACCAAAGCAATGAGGCCCAGGGTAGGGGGCCCCCTAAGGTGGCGGCGGTGGCGCACTTGCAAGGTCGCATATTTAATGCCATAACCTGGCTGTGTCTCATTGGTGTGGGCCCCAAGTTGGAGGGCTGACTACGGGGCCCTGGGCAGCTGCCCACACTGCCCATGCCTAGCGCCGGCCCTGCCAGTGGGGATTGGGCGTGCTGGTATCGCAGCTCTGAAAACACTTTTAATCCTTCTGGGCTGTTCCAATGCAGTGTGTGCGAAGCCCCATAAAAGGGGCTGTGAAGCGGCGAGTGGGTCTCTTGATTTCTGCTTGCTGCTTGAAAAAGGAAGACGCTCCCCAGGGCCCCTGCTTTAGCTCCACTTACCTGAAGTGATTCTCTTTTCCTTATTTCTCTCCTTTTTTGCATGCACACGGCAAGCTCTCGCTTGCTGCACAGCTCTGCAAGCCAGCACGGCCGGTCCCCAGTCACACGCCTGATCCAGGTGTTCATGGCACTCGCTGGCAGCTCCAGTGGGGGCGAGTTGTGGCTGCATGTGAGTGGGTCAATAAGGGGGCATTATATGTGTATGGTTGAGGAAAACAATGTCTTTTTAGGTCGTTTTTTACCTTGGTGGCCGCATGGCATGTTGCTAGTCCTTGCTAGGAGGGATGTCTTTTTGTCCTGATTGTTTGTGGCCTCTGGATCGAGAGGCATGGGGTACATTGTCCCATTTGTGTTTTTTGTGGCTTCTCACTTACGGGGGGTACCAATCGGGCAGCAGTCTGGACATTGGAGTGCTGGTTTCTTAGCTCGCTCTAGTTAGTTACGGCCTGAGTTTGGCAAACGGAGTAAGGATTCCCTCATTTGGCATTGTGGTGGTGCTTCAGTGACCAGGGTTGTTGATTGGTGCTGTTGTGGCTGGCTAGGGGGCGTTTTACTTTAGGCCTGGTGGGACTTTGCCCAAAGATGCCTAATGATGTGAAGAGGGGGTGCAAGTGCCAATAGACTAAGTTGGCAATTGAGGCCTTAATATGTAGGATGGATGAAATGGCTGAGACATTGGCCATGTTACGGCCGCAGGCAAATGTGGGGCAGGTGAGCGAGCCATTGGCAGCGGCCAAGAAGCCTAGGAGAGCAGGGGTTGCGTTTAGGGTGGCATTTCCCTTGGTTCAGAAGTGGGGCAGGGCCCAGAGAACCCAGAAGGGGTTAGCGTTGGTTGGTACGGACGGTCAGCAGGCACTGTTGGAAGGTTCCTGGTATCTCAGGGTAGTGTCTCTGCTATGGTAGTACCAGTGGTAACTGGTAATATTGCCCAGAATGGTAACAGTTGTATGACGATTGGGGTTACTCAGGGCACCCACGGCAGCTAGATTTGGCAGCAAATGTAGATAGTGTGTTGCCTTGGTTGTCCAAGGTGAGAATGGTGTCCACCCCCCTTTTTGGGGGTGCGCTAGTTAGTGTGGCAGACAGCCACAATGTGGGCAGGGCCAGGAGGTTGGTAGCCCACCTTGACAGCCAGAGAGTCAAGTGGGTAGTGTTCCTTTAGCAGGTAGCAATGAGCCCCCTCAGCTTGACTCGGGGGAGCAGGCTGTGGCAGGTCCATCCGAGTGTCAGGGAGCACAAGTGCATGCTGCGCTTATGGCAAGGGTCCGTGTTGCTCCGCAACTTAACCCAGCGGTTCAGGGAACATCAGTCACGGTCATTAGGCCGCTTAGTAGCACACTTCCTATGTGCCCGTGACGTTAGGGCCTGCCACTTCCACACTGGGCTCCTCAGTAATAGGAATGGCGCCATTGCCTGCGATTGCTTTAGGGGATGTGTGGTCTGAGCATGATCTGTTGGGTAGGGATGTCACAATGGAAGTAAAAGAAAACATTTCAAAGGGTGTTTACATGGACATGTTTGATCTGCTTGTTTATAGGACTGAGTGAGAAGGTGCCAAGCGGTGCAAATAATTCTCTCACTCTAGGGACTGCGGCCATTGGCCTTACAAAAAGAGAGTGGAGGAAACATTGGTAAATTGGGTGAAAGATTTTCAATATGCCAGGCTATTATTGCAGAACGGTATATTAATCTGGGGGCCCAACTTGCATGCTACCTGAATAGAATAGTTTGCACGCATGATGAGTTTGGCGGCAGGGCTTGGAAGGATTATGATGAAGATCTCAGGAGGGTTATGGCCACAGGCCCACGCTGGCTTCAGGCCAGATTGATGTGAACACTTGGCTGCATCTCATGAAGCCGCAGTGCATTGATGCTACACCCAGTCATCCCTTTCAGGCACGCTCGGGGTCAAATGGCAGCCCAGGTGGGGGGTAAGAAAGGTTCACGTTGGGATTTTAACAAACAATCCTGTTCCCGGCTCCTGCAAGTTCATACATTTTTGCTCATTCTGTGGCCTGCCATCACACCCAGAGTCCAAATGTTTCAGAAAGTCCAAGGACAGGGGGGCTAAGAAAAAGGAATGACCATCCCCTTTTGGTCACAGCTCCCTCACCGGTCAACTGGTTGGTAATGGTCCCATGGCTCAATGTAACAGAAAGGAATTTCCCAGCACTCCATGCGAAATGCTCAAGAAACAAATGAGGTCCAAACAGTAAGGCCTTATGTTAGACAATCAATCAATCAATCAATCAATCACAGAATTTGTAGAGTGCACTACCTACCTGCGAGGGTCTCAAGGCGCTGGGGAGAGAAAAGGGGGGTGCTGCTACTGGTCGAACAGCCAGGTCTTGAGTAGCCTCCTGAAGGTCAGCAGGTCTTGGGTCTGTCGTAGGCTTAGTGGAAGGGTGTTCCAGGTCTTGGCGGCGAGGTGTGAGAAGGATCTGCCGCCGGTGGTTGTTCTTCGAATGCGAGGGACGGTGGCGAGGGAGAGGTCGGCGGAGCGGAGCTGGCGGTTGGGGACGTAGAAGAAGAGTCGTCTGTTGAGGTAGGCTGGGCCAGTCTTGTGGAGTGCCTTGTGTGCGTGGATGAGGAGTTTGAAGGAGATCCTCCTGTCGACGGGGAGCCAGTGCAGGTTCCTCAGGTGGGGGGTGATGTGGCTGTGGCGTGGTATGTCGAGGATCAGGCGTGCGGAGGCGTTTTGTATGCGTTGCAGTCGCTTGATGAGCTTGGCCGGGGCTCCCGCGTAGAGGGCGTTCCCATAGTCAAGTCTGCTACTGACGAGGGCCTGGGTGACTGTCCTTCTTGTGTCTGTCGGGATCCACCTGTAGATCTTGCGAAGCATGCGGAGGGTGTTGAAGCAGGAGGAGGAGACTGCGTTGACTTGCTTGGCCATGGAGAGCGTTGAGTCAAGGATGACTCCCAGGTTGCGTGCGTGGTCGGTGGGTGTCGGGGCTGCTCCCAGCATCGTTGGCCACCAGGAGTCGTCCCATGCTGAGGGGTTGGAGCCGAGGATGAGGACCTCTGTCTTGTCCGTGTTCAGTTTTAGTCGGCTGATCTTCATCCAATCGGCGACCACCTTCATTCCTTCATGGAGATTGGATTTGGCGGCGAGGGGGTCCTTGGTGAGGGAGAGGATCAGTTGAGTGTCGTCGGCGTAGGAGATAATGTTGAGGTCGTGCTGTCTGGCGATGCGTGCGAGCGGGGCCATGTAGATGTTGAACAAAAGGGTTTTCTTTAATGCAGAAAAACGTTGTTTGAGTATTTCTCAGGATAGTCTTGTTCCACAGATCAATTTTCTCCAGTTTTCAATACACTCATGACAGCCGACAGGTGTTTCGTCACGCAGTGACTTTTTCAAGGCTTAGATGTTTTAAATTTCTCGATGCTGGGAGAGAATGCCGAACAATTTATTATCTGTTTCAAAGTGGCACTTCCAATGGTGGCCTCGTGCTGCTCAAAATACCAATGGATGTGAACAACCAATTCATTAAATCGAGGGGAGAAGGTGCGTCTTCTATGATGGATAGTAAGTCCTCTTGTGCGAATCCAGGGACCACTCCTATGTATTCAGGCAGGATTATAGTAGGGCGACCATAAGCCAATGTCGGGGATGTGGTTGTGGTAATAGGCAAAAACTGGGACCTTGATAAGTCCCTATCTGTATCCAGCGCGTACTTCTCCAGTAAGTGAAGCCTCAATGTGTACAATATTCTCACGGCAGCGCAGGCATTGTATGAAGGTTTCAAAGACAGCTTTAAAATCCCAGCTAAATGGTATGTGGGTGTGTCTTATTGCAGAAATCAGCAGTTACTCAGGTCCAATCCTCAGGTAAGTAGGGTGAAGATCCTTAAGGAGTTGAATCCTGGGGTGGTGGCAGGCACTTTTGAGTTGGTTCCGTTTGATGAGTTTATCTGCTCTCCCCTGGGGGTAGTTCCCAAAAAAGAACCTGAGCAATACAGATTGATACACAACTTGTCTGCGCCTCGGGGTCAGTCAGTAAAGGAAGCTGTTGATGGGACTTTATGCTTGGTCAAGTATGCTTCTTTGGACCAGGCAATTCACTTACTGCAGAAGTTAGCAGTGTCTCTCCTAGCGAAATTAGATATCGAGTAAGCTTTCCACTTGCTCCTGGTAAATTCTGAGGATTTTCAACTTTTGGGTTTCCAATTTGAAGGTTCATTTTATTTTGACAAATGCATGTCCATGGGCTGCTCGGTCTCATGTACTTTTCTCAAGTGGGTCTTTAGGTGGAAATCAGGTTATCAGTGGGTGTTGCACTACTTAGAAGATTTCTTGTTTCTGGGTCCTCCCGGTACACTGAAGTGTGCTAAGGTCTTGCAGTCTTTCCAGGAATTGATGGAGATTGTAGGGGTACCCCTAGCTCAGGGTAAGACTTTTGGGCCAGCAACTACTATGAAATTCTTAAGCTTTGTCGCCAGGGTCTCTAGGCTCCCCTTGGGAAAGATGCATGCTTTTTCCCAATCCCTGAGAACATGACTTGGGGCTAAGAAGGTCACATTGCACCAATTACAACTGGTGGTTGGACAGCTGAATTTCGACTTGTGCATTATTCCCATGGGCTGGCCCTTTTTACGGTCAATTGCACAGGCTATGTCTGGTTTAAAGGAGAAACACCATCATACCAGGTTGTCAGGGGTGGTTCGCCAGGATATGAGGATCTGGGAGGCATTCTTGCGTGACTTTAATGGGACGGTGGTGTGGCCCAGCCCACCCAGAACTACGAGGAGATAGCTTTGTTTACAGATGAGGTGGGCAGCGAAGGTTTCGGTGCTATTTTGGGTCCTGCATGGTGTGCTCAGCTGTGGCCCAGGGATTGGGTGCAGTCTGGCCTAGTCACTAACATTGGTTTTCTTGAGCTTTTCCCCATCCTAGTTGCCCTTTCCATTTGGCCAGAGCAGCTCCGCAACCAGTCCATGGTGTTTTGGTCTGACAACATGACAGCGGTGGATTGCATCAGCCAGCAGGCAGCGAAGTGTAAAATGATCCTTAGGCTTTTAAAGGAGATTGTTTTGCTATGTCTGAAGCTTAATGTAATGGTTAAAGCCAACATGTTGCAGGTGTACTGAACAATGCAGCTGAAGCTTTATCTCGTTTCAAGATGCAGGCTTTCAGGTACCATCACCCAGGAGCAGCAGACTTCCCTACGGCTTTTCCGGACAAACTGTGGCGGCTTGGTACCCAAGCTTACCAGAACTCGTGGCAGCCAGTCTAGCGCCCAGGACAGGGCATGCCTATGAAGGGGCATTTCATGCATATTGCAATTTCCTGGGGTGCGCTGGGGATTGGTTCACCCCTACGTCAGTGATGGCATTCTTGGGGTCTCTGAGGGGCGTGGGGTGGTCAGTGCAATGTGCCAGATGCCAGATGCCAGACCATGGTAATATCCTTCTTTGTGAGGATGTTGGGGTGCACAGATGTGACAAAAACGTTCCTGGTCCAGAGGTTCTTGAGGGGTTGGCAGCGTCTGGCGGGGGTCAAACCTGATTCCAGATGCCCCATTGACACAGAGAAACTAGCAGCAATCATGGCCACCCCAAAGAGCATTTGCAGGTCTCCGGATGAGGTCCGTCTCATTAGGGTGCCATTTGCCCTAGCCTTCCATGGGGCCCTTAGTTGGTGGCCAAAAACAAAAAGGACCTTGAGGGGGCTTGCAGTATAGTGACATCCAGTGGCTTAATGGCTCCCTAGCAATTGCTATTTTCTGCTCTAAGATGGATCAGGCTGACAGGGGCAATCACCTCCTATTGCATAGCACACCAAACAATCCATGCTGTCCGCTGGGCAACCTTGAGGTTTTCTTAGCACATTGGGCCCAGGGAAAAGGGAGTCTCCTCCTGGTGCATGTGGATGTGACACCCCTGACCAGGTTTCAGTTCAGTAGAATACTTAATCAGGCCTTGAGACCAGTGGGTTTGGATCCTACTGAATATGGCTCGCACTCTTTCAGGATAGGGGCTGCCACTGCCACGGTGGCAATGGGCCTTACAGGCTAGGCTGAGCAAGGGATTGGAAGATGAACCTCGGATTGTTACAATTGCTATGTAAGACTGAATATGTTGTAGAGCCTACTGTTAATTCCCCCTATTCTCCTTTTTGTTCTCCTGTGAACACAGTTGTGAACCATGGGGATTAGAGTCAGCCACTACTTTCCTTGATGACCCCTGTTAACGCGGAGGTAACGGAGATCGTAGAAGTGCTGGGTCATTCTTACTTTCAGCGTGTGACAGCGTTTTATTTGGCAGGTGGCTTTGCTGACAGGGCTAGGCAGGCAGGGTACCGGCTCACTTTTTGTGAACAAGGAGGGCTTTGTTTGGCCCATTTGAGGAGTACATTGGACACTCTATTGCCACGGGGGTATATGCCTCCTGGGGTCCTTGTGATTCATCTCTTCTGCAATGACTTGGTGAAGGATGGCAGCATGAACTTGTTTGAACTGGTGATGTCTGAGTTTGAATAGCTGGCGAGAAAATATCCACAGCTGTGCACGCAGGGTCCAACATCATTCTCAGGTTGAACTGGAGCGAGGGTAAGTCTGTCAAGGCCCTCAATGATTCAGTGAAGCAAGTAAATAATGCAATTGGTAAGTTTTTCACATCGGCCAGGCTGTCAGCCGTACGTCATGATTGCTTGAAGGGTGAGCATTTTTTCTTGTAGAACGGGTTCGCTTGTCAAAGGTTAGCAATGAAATGTTTCTGGTGAACTTGCTTGCATGGTTGAGTCATCGCTCACAGTAGCTTAGTGGGGAGAGCCAGATAATATGTGAACTATGCTGGCCTGTGATGGGTGAGGTCATGAATGATGGGTCAATTTTGGGTCCATATTGGGCATCCTTTTCCATTTAGACAGAAATAACAGCTGTGTCAAGGGACCTTCTAAGGGATGCTGGCAGCAAGTTGAAGTGAGGTTATAGTGTGCAAGGGGTCAGGTGCGGTCACTAGCAGGTGGTCCTTACCAGTCAACCACCCACACTGGTGCAAAGGGTGCCAAGCTGGCACAGGCCCTTGGTGGGGAAGACGAAGGGTGTAGGGGTTGTCGAGGTAGGTATCCTAGTGGGCAGGCGGCCCCCTGCAAAGGCATAAACCGGTAGGGGAGGTGGTGAAGTTGGGTGGGGCTTCCAATAAGGAGGGACCCAACCAGGTCCAATTTTTGGTAGGGCAAGGGAGGTTCAGACCAAGTGACACTGGGACCAGTCATGATTTCACTTGAAGGAAATCTGGTAGATGCACAGTAACAAAGTTTTAGATATTGTTAGGAAAATGACTATATTAGTGTCTCTGTTAAAATTAGGCTGCTAATCCTTGTAAATAAAACTGTAAACGTGATGGGCTACCATGCATTAATAATGTGAAATGTTTTTGAAGTTTTGGGTGCAAAATAAATCCGGCTGAAAAGAAGTTTGATTGTGTTCACCAGTAGTTGTGCTTACCAGTGATTTGTGCTGGGGGACAACTGTGGGTGGCGGGAGGGTGTAAGGGTCAAAACTGTGCTGGAGGCCTCAGCTATACCTGGCTATATGACATTTGACCTGTCTTTAAAGCACAGTAAATGTGGCAAGATAAATACAAGATGTAAAGGCATTTTATTTATTGCTCTTTTGTAAGCCACCAGAAATCCCCTGATGACCCACCAGCGGGGGGTGGCCCACAGTTTGGCAAACACTGCCCTTTGGCACTTGCAATAAAGTGGACGGGATTTCCGTCAAGTTTGTGATGACGTAACCCATCTGCCAAACTCGAAATCAGGCCCTAAGTCAAACACAATGAGAACATAGAAGAGTTCTCTAGGTTTAAGTACATGAAATCTAAGTGTATTTAGGTCAAGAGGGAGGATCTACTTTCACCTATTGGACTGTGCGATCTGTCAGAATCTGATTTGGTCCTGGGTTCTGGCTTATGGAAGTTTTGTGTCATGTGGCCTTTCTGAAAGTGGAAAAATCTGTCTCTGCTCTCTTCTTTTATCTATCACTAATCCCTCTCCCATCAGTTTTCCTGTTTCCTCCTTTGACTTAATTCGTCCAATTTCCCTTTACAACTTCTCTTGCTTCCATACTCTTCTTGCCTATTTGTAACCTTTTCTTTCCCATGTCCCCATATCACCCTATAAACACCTAATGCAATTTCTTTCCCACTTCTCTTTAATTCCAATTTTGTCCTTGATTTTCATTCAATTTATTAGACCTGGGTAAAATCTGTGTAAATTTCAGTTTGTTCACACACACCATTGAAAATGTAGCTACATTTTCTTAGGTATAAAAGTTGGGAGCAGTTCAAGAGCCTCTAAATTCCCAGCATACAGGATTCATATTTTCTGTGTTTATGTTATTTGCTAGGGTAAAGTATCTCAAAATAGTCTGGTTTCCCAATTGTTTTACAATATATTCTTTGAGTCATTTCCTTTCTTTTCTCACTGGTTTACTCTTCGTCCATGATGTGTCCTTCCTTCCTGTAAGCAAAAAATAAGTACGAGGTTCCTCTAGATGGTAAGAAAAGCGGGTAGGGGACTGGTGTGGAGAAACAAGGAGGACCACTGAGTGTATGGGAAAGAGAAAAAGGGGGGGAAGATCCCTTTGAGGAACTAGGGCTCTCACACACCCAGCAAGCTAGGTGTCATGCTTCATCATATGAGCCTGCCCCTCGTCAGGTCGGCGCTGCAATACCTGACGGGCACCCGTACCGGGGCTCTTTGTCGGGGATCTTTTGTTCCTGCCGGTAGGTGCAGTGGGGGTAAGGGCCCTAGTGTGTAGATGTGATGTGTGGTGAAAGTAAAATAGGTCAGTTAATCCTAAAAACCTTTATTGGGAAGGTAAACTGCCTAGTGTAAAAGAATGAGAGGGGTACAGGACTAGTACTGGTGTATCTAGTGGTAAATGCCCAGCTCTCAGGTGATCGACATGTTTCGTGCCATTGTAGTCCTATAGATCAAGGCACTTCCTCAGGATCGAATAAAACGCTATCTACACTTCAAAGGTAAGTGAATTTCTACATACCCAGGACACAGGTAGTTGACCTATGAGAAGTAAAAGAAAACATATATAGACAATATAAATATTATGTTCAAACATACTCAGTCCTCAATGTCCACCAAGCTGTTATTGCTATTAAAAGGCCCCACGGATAGTGTGCTACCCAGTGCATACTAAATGTAGTTACTCAAACACACAGTATGTGACAGAGAATGCGATACCGTGATATCTATTACCAAATATCTTCTCTAAAATATTATGGTTAAAACAAAAATAGAGGCAACTAAGTGGATGCAATGGTCAGAACAAACAACTGACTCACCTGGTCTGTAAATCAAGTGTACTTGCAACGGTTAATCAGCGGTACAAGAGGACACCAATTGGGTCCTAAAACAAGAATAAATAGAAGAATACAAAAAGAAACGTGGATCTGTTAAATAAGCTGAATCCGATCAGCTAACGGAATGGTAAATGCCAGAGGGGTGCAGAAACGGACGCTTGCCGGAAAAACAAGAGCCATCAAGGGAACCTGCCCGAGGTGTGTAGTCAGGTAAGCGGTACCCCCCAATGCCAGGCGGGTCCCCAACAGAATTCAACAACCCGGTAGAACCAGGACTGAGGAACCAACTGGCATGCAAGGATCACCACGGGGCCCGGGAGGATACACGCCATGACCCGAAGTAACACTAGGGAGCCTCGTGATCTCAGGAGGGCAGTCGATTTGCGGGGATGCAAGTACCGCCGCACACACTCACCTCTGATAGTTGTATGTCGTCACTAAAGCCAACTCACCGGCGAATTAACGCTCCTTGCGTTAAGACCTACCCTGCCGCCGACACCGGGATGGTAGCAGGCAGGGGGCCGGAGAAACATAAATAAGCGAGTCGCAGCCCACTTGTGGGCGGTTCCCATGACGTAGTACGGGATGCGTGAGGTCGTGAACCTAGTGACTGGTGACTCGGCTGGAATGAGTAGCACGCATGATAACTAAAGCAGCGGCCATATTAGAGTGTGAAAATGCTCCAAAGAATATATTTAAAGGAGATACTGAACTCTTAATCGAGTGTCCCTGTTGATGCTTAAAGGGACCAGACCAGGTGAAAAGTAACGAATAATAGTTCGAAACATCTATAACAAGGAATGCTACGAGAACCAATGCCTAAAATTATGGGGGCGTGCTATAAACGTGAGCATGGAACCAACACCAGTTATGAACAACCCAAAGATTAACTGTGAGAGAGTTGTAATATACAGCATGTGGAAAAAAGCATCGGAGGATTAGCAATCTAATGATCTAAAAGACGAACAACTTGAAGGGAGTCAACCTCATAACTGCATAAGATAGAACATCCAACAAGGTGGTGATAATGCACTAACAGATGCTAATATAGTCCCAAAGTTAAATACTGATATAGACACCTATACAGATGCTCGTCATGCTAACTAGAGTTACTCCATTCAAAAATGGAAGAGTGTAATCATGGCGTAACTCGTCATAGATAAGGGTGCATGGTCTATACTGTGTAAAGGTGGGGGCCACAGTGTAGATAATTCAAGTAAGTGCACCCCACGGTATATCATCATTGAGGCCCTTAGTATGTGTGGATAATCTATACACCCATCTTTGTTCAGCTTTGAACAGTACAGTCTTGGTTACCTGTGGGTATGTTTCTAGGACTATCCAACGCAATGTTTCAGGGGCATGTTGTGTATCCTTAAAATGTGTATACAATTTGGTGGTGACCCTTTGGCACCTGATATTACTTTTATGCTCTGTTATACGGGTCTTAATTGATCGCATAGTCATTCCTATGTATTGGAGACCACAGGGACAGACCAACATGTAAATACATCGTTTAGTGTTACAGTTCGTGTGTCTCTTCAGGGTCCATCTGAAGTTGGACGACAGGGCTATTTCTTTGGATGTAATGGTAAGCGGGCACACACTGCAAGAACCACATGGGTAGTGACCAGTGATTGCCGGAAGGCCCCACAGTGTCCTCTGTGTGTCGGTGTTGTGTTTCCTTGGTCTGGTATGTATTAAGGTATCCTTAAGGTTACGAGTTCTTTTATACGCGAACCTGGGTTTGGGTAATTGTAGGTCACCAGTGTTTAAAATACCCCAGTGTTTCAAAATGATCCGTTTGATTCAGTGAAGAATCTGGGGTAAATGATGTCACACACGTCAAGGTATCAGTGGTTAGTTTAGGATGTTCTTCAAGTAGAGACTCTCTGGGGTTGTTCCTCACTCTCTTCAATGAATCTCTTATTTGTTTCTGTGGATAGCCCCTTGCTGTAAGATTGGATGCTAAAATATCGGCTTCTTTTTTGTAATCACTAACCAATTTGCAATTGCGTCTAATGCGCAAGAATTGCCCAAATGGCAAATTATCTCTTAATGCTTTAGGGTGGTGGCTGTTGTACAGGAGTAAGCTATTGCGGTCAGTTGGTTTCTTATAGAGAGAGCTGTAGAGACTGCCTGCACTCAGTGTGATGTTTATGTCCAGGAAAGGGACGGTGGTATCAGAGATGTTGTGTGAGAATTTTAGGTACTCATTCTGGATATTGATCCATCGTACAAAATCTTCGCAGGTTGATCGACTTCCATGCCAAAACACCAAAATATCATCAATGAAACGTTTCCAAAGTTTCAAATTGTTGTAATATGGGTTAGTAGTGTTAAGGATTACTTCCCTTTCAAAAGCTGTCATGTAAAGGCACGCCAGACTAGGGGCAAAGGTACTACCCATAGAAGTACCCTGATTCTGATGAAATAGTTGTTGTTTGAATTCAAAGAAATTCTCAGTTAGAGCCAGGGTAGCGCAATCCATTATAAAGGAAATAGGGGTGGATGATGTCCACTCCAATGTATTGAGGGCAGTTTCCACGACTGCTAGGGTGGCTCTCTGGGGAATGTTTGTGTATAAAGCTTCTACGTCAAAAGTGACGAGAAAGTCAATGTCTCCAGTGTCTAATGTTCCCTCAATAATCCTCAAGATATCAGTAGTGTCTTTTACAAAGGTGGGGGTGTTTTTCACAATTGGTTGTAAAAAATGGTCGCAGAAGATGGAAAGAGGTTCGAGGATGGATCCGATCCCGGAGACGATAGGTCGACCAGGGACCGGTAGGACACCTTTATGAATTTTAGGAAGGGTGTAAAAATATGGTGTTCTAGGCTCCTTAGAAATTAAAAAATCAGCTTCCTTACGGCTGGTCCATTTCGTTCAGAACTGCCTGCTCAGACAGAGGTTGGGGCAGAGGAAGAGGACGCAACAGAACAGGAGTAAACAAACAGGTCCATTGGCAAGACCAACCGACCAGTGGCATGGATACTCGGAGCAAGACAAGAGCAAACAAGACCTAGTGGTCAATCTTTCCCACCGTACCCTCACTGAACCTGAGAAAAAGGTACTACAGATGGGCCTAGGTTTTGTGCCAACGCCCAAACCAGATAAATTTAGAGACCAATGTGAGATACATAATTGGTTCCGCACAATACGACTGAAAGCTTTCTTTAAAGATACTGTTACTCCACATAACAACATGGTTCCGGTAGAAGTCCTTGCCTTCGAGCAGGCAGTTCTGAACGAAATGGACCTACCAAATAGAAAGGCACCTTTTCATAACCTTTCCAAAACAGAGGAAGCTTTAGTGAGGGCTCTAGCGGAAGATGTGACCATCACCATTAAACAAGCGGACAAAGGAGGGGCTACGGTAGTACAATCTACAACTGATTATGATGCAGAATGCATCCGCCAACTATCTAATGAGAGATATTATACTCCCATCACAACCGATCCTACTACACGTCTCACGACGAGTATCTCCACAATGGTTTACGAGGCAGAGTCCAATGGGTGGATCAGCCGTAAGGAAGCTGATTTTTTAATTTCTAAGGAGCCTAGAACACCATATTTTTACACCCTTCCTAAAATTCATAAAGGTGTCCTACCGGTCCCTGGTCGACCTATCGTCTCCGGGATCGGATCCATCCTCGAACCTCTTTCCATCTTCTGCGACCATTTTTTACAACCAATTGTGAAAAACACCCCCACCTTTGTAAAAGACACTACTGATATCTTGAGGATTATTGAGGGAACATTAGACACTGGAGACATTGACTTTCTCGTCACTTTTGGCGTAGAAGCTTTATACACAAACATTCCCCAGAGAGCCACCCTAGCAGTCGTGGAAACTGCCCTCAATACATTGGAGTGGACATCATCCACCCCTATTTCCTTTATAATGGATTGCGCTACCCTGGCTCTAACTGAGAATTTCTTTGAATTCAAACAACAACTATTTCATCAGAATCAGGGTACTTCTATGGGTAGTACCTTTGCCCCTAGTCTGGCGTGCCTTTACATGACAGCTTTTGAAAGGGAAGTAATCCTTAACACTACTAACCCATATTACAACAATTTGAAACTTTGGAAACGTTTCATTGATGATATTTTGGTGTTTTGGCATGGAAGTCGATCAACCTGCAAAGATTTTGTACGATGGATCAATATCCAGAATGAGTACCTAAAATTCTCACACAACATCTCTGATACCACCGTCCCTTTCCTGGACATAAACATCACACTGAGTGCAGGCAGTCTCTACAGCTCTCTCTATAAGAAACCAACTGACCGCAATAGCTTACTCCTGTACAACAGCCACCACCCTAAAGCATTAAGAGATAATTTGCCATTTGGGCAATTCTTGCGCATTAGACGCAATTGCAAATTGGTTAGTGATTACAAAAAAGAAGCCGATATTTTAGCATCCAATCTTACAGCAAGGGGCTATCCACAGAAACAAATAAGAGATTCATTGAAGAGAGTGAGGAACAACCCCAGAGAGTCTCTACTTGAAGTACATCCTAAACTAACCACTGATACCTTGACGTGTGTGACATCATTTACCCCAGATTCTTCACGAATCAAACGGATCATTTTGAAACACTGGGGTATTTTAAACACTGGTGACCTACAATTACCCAAACCCAGGTTCGCGTATAAAAGAACTCGTAACCTTAAGGATACCTTAATACATACCAGACCAAGGAAACACAACACCGACACACAGAGGACACTGTGGGGCCTTCCGGCAATCACTGGTCACTACCCATGTGGTTCTTGCAGTGTGTGCCCGCTTACCATTACATCCAAAGAAATAGCCCTGTCGTCCAACTTCAGATGGACCCTGAAGAGACACACGAACTGTAACACTAAACGATGTATTTACATGTTGGTCTGTCCCTGTGGTCTCCAATACATAGGAATGACTATGCGATCAATTAAGACCCGTATAACAGAGCATAAAAGTAATATCAGGTGCCAAAGGGTCACCACCAAATTGTATACACATTTTAAGGATACACAACATGCCCCTGAAACATTGCGTTGGATAGTCCTAGAAACATACCCACAGGTAACCAAGACTGTACTGTTCAAAGCTGAACAAAGATGGGTGTATAGATTATCCACACATACTAAGGGCCTCAATGATGATATACCGTGGGGTGCACTTACTTGAATTATCTACACTGTGGCCCCCACCTTTACACAGTATAGACCATGCACCCTTATCTATGACGAGTTACGCCATGATTACACTCTTCCATTTTTGAATGGAGTAACTCTAGTTAGCATGACGAGCATCTGTATAGGTGTCTATATCAGTATTTAACTTTGGGACTATATTAGCATCTGTTAGTGCATTATCACCACCTTGTTGGATGTTCTATCTTATGCAGTTATGAGGTTGACTCCCTTCAAGTTGTTCGTCTTTTAGATCATTAGATTGCTAATCCTCCGATGCTTTTTCCACATGCTGTATATTACAACTCTCTCACAGTTAATCTTTGGGTTGTTCATAACTGGTGTTGGTTCCATGCTCACGTTTATAGCACGCCCCCATAATTTTAGGCGTTGGTTCTCGTAGCATTCCTTGTTATAGATGTTTCGAACTATTATTCGTTACTTTTCACCTGGTCTGGTCCCTTTAAGCATCAACAGGGACACTCGATTAAGAGTTCAGTATCTCCTTTAAATATATTCTTTGGAGCATTTTCACACTCTAATATGGCCGCTGCTTTAGTTATCATGCGTGCTACTCATTCCAACCGAGTCACCAGTCACTAGGTTCACGACCTCACGCATCCCGTACTACGTCATGGGAACCGCCCACAAGTGGGCTGCGACTCGCTTATTTATGTTTCTCCGGCCCCCTGCCTGCTACCATCCCGGTGTCGGCGGCAGGGTAGGTCTTAACGCAAGGAGCGTTAATTCGCCGGTGAGTTGGCTTTAGTGACGACATACAACTATCAGAGGTGAGTGTGTGCGGCGGTACTTGCATCCCCGCAAATCGACTGCCCTCCTGAGATCACGAGGCTCCCTAGTGTTACTTCGGGTCATGGCGTGTATCCTCCCGGGCCCCGTGGTGATCCTTGCATGCCAGTTGGTTCCTCAGTCCTGGTTCTACCGGGTTGTTGAATTCTGTTGGGGACCCGCCTGGCATTGGGGGGTACCGCTTACCTGACTACACACCTCGGGCAAGTTCCCTTGATGGCTCTTGTTTTTCCGGCAAGCGTCCGTTTCTGCACCCCTCTGGCATTTACCATTCCGTTAGCTGATCGGATTCAGCTTATTTAACAGATCCACGTTTCTTTTTGTATTCTTCTATTTATTCTTGTTTTAGGACCCAATTGGTGTCCTCTTGTACCGCTGATTAACCGTTGCAAGTACACTTGATTTACAGACCAGGTGAGTCAGTTGTTTGTTCTGACCATTGCATCCACTTAGTTGCCTCTATTTTTGTTTTAACCATAATATTTTAGAGAAGATATTTGGTAATAGATATCACGGTATCGCATTCTCTGTCACATACTTTGTGTTTGAGTAACTACATTTAGTATGCACTGGGTAGCACACTATCCGTGGGGCCTTTTAATAGCAATAACAGCTTGGTGGACATTGAGGACTGAGTATGTTTGAACATAATATTTATATTGTCTATATATGTTTTCTTTTACTTCTCATAGGTCAACTACCTGTGTCCTGGGTATGTAGAAATTCACTTACCTTTGAAGTGTAGATAGCGTTTTATTCGATCCTGAGGAAGTGCCTTGATCTATAGGACTACAATGGCACGAAACATGTCGATCACCTGAGAGCTGGGCATTTACCACTAGATACACCAGTACTAGTCCTGTACCCCTCTCATTCTTTTACACTAGGCAGTTTACCTTCCCAATAAAGGTTTTTAGGATTAACTGACCTATTTTACTTTCACCACACATCACATCTACACACTAGGGCCCTTACCCCCACTGCACCTACCGGCAGGAACAAAGATCCCCGACAAAGAGCCCCGGTACGGGTGCCCGTCAGGTATTGCAGCGCCCGACCTGACGAGGGGCAGGCTCATATGATGAAGCATGACACCTAGCTTGCTGGGTGTGTGAGAGCCCTAGTTCCTCAAAGGGATCTTCCCCCCCTTTTTCTCTTTCCCATACACTCAGTGGTCCTCCTTGTTTCTCCACACCAGTCCCCTACCCGCTTTTCTTACCATCTAGAGGAACCTCGTACTTATTTTTTGCTTACTAGTCCTTGTGGGGCATGTACGTTGGACCTCGTTAAATATGCCCTTAGTCCCTCTCTTTGTTGAATAGAATCCTTCCTTCCTGTATCATATGTCTTTTGCAGTTTCCTCTCCTTTATTATGCACTTCGCTCTCTCTACCTTAGCTATATTTTGTACTTCCCCTCTCTACCTTGGCTATCTTCTTTCAATTCCTTCCTAATCCTGCTACCTTGTGTAACCTGTCCTTTGCATTTGTGATTCTTTATTTGCATTTTTAATGGCCTCAATTGAATTCAAACTCAGAGATGCAAATATTTAGTGTGCAAACTCTGGCCAAGTGAGTTGTCGATATAGAATATTTACATATCTGGACTAACATTTTCATTCTTAGTTTCCCTGAATGCAAATCTCACTCCATTATTTGAAGGGACACCACACACACTCCTTAATGCCAGAGACATTGCATCTGTGTGCCAAAGATGGACAGGCTGCCTCGTCACAATTGCGAGAATACACCGAGTCTGCCTCCTGGGGCGGCACAAGACACCTTAACCTAGAAGGAGGCAGCTATGATGACCTTACATTACATATTTATGCTAATGCAGATTCTCATATCATTGGAACTCATCTTCGAGATCCTGATCAATACATTTATTGCAGCTGTGCTCAGCCTGAACTGGGCCAAGAGTCATCATCTGACCTCCTGTGATGCCATTTCCTTGATTTTGGGCGTGTTTAGAGCTTTTCTACTTTCTTCGGATCTCACTTATTTTCTCTTGTCCATATTATGCCCTGGCCTCTTCACCCCTGCTTGGCCGAGTATTGTGTTCAAGTACTTTTTTGTCCTTTTGAGTTTTTCCAGCTTCTGGTTCACAGCTTTGCTTTATGTCTATTACTGCGCGACCATCGCCAACTTCCGCTGGCTGCTCTTTAGCCATCTGAAAGCAAAGATTGATGCCTAGGCTGCTCTTCGCGTGCACTGCTATATCACTGTTATGCGTTATCCCTTCAAAATGGATTTTCTATGTTTTGACCCCCAACATTTCAAGTGCTGACCACTTTAGCAATTTTAGTACAGTAAATTACCATATAGATATAGACTTCCTACGACCTGTGCTTTATTACACTCTTGGCTACTCCCCTCCATTTTTCATATTTTGTGTCTCTGCCATCCTTCTGATCACATCCCTCATCAGACACACCAGGAGGATGCAACGCAGCGCCAGTGACTTCAGCTCTCCGCGCCTGGATGCCCACTATCGTGCAGTGAAGAGTGTGGTGGGTTTCTTCCTCCTCTTTGCTGCATACTATGCAGCCTGTCTTTGTGAAACTATGTATCTGCTCTTTCCTGTGGAGACCCAGGACTTCTTCAGCCAAGTGATTACCCTATGGTACCCATCCACACACTCTGCTCTCTTAATCCGGACCAATCCCAAGCTCAGCAAGGCAGCAGGGAGAATTCTACAACGTGTTCGGTGCTGCATGAAGAGAGCTCCATCTGACGGCGATATATAGCAACAGCCATAAGGAACTCGTTTGTTCTTGATAGTGGCCAATGCCTATCAGTTGGTTTCAGGCACTGAGGTAAACTGGGCAGCGTACACACTCAGGGGCTTATTTAAAAGCCCCTTGCGCCACTTTTGCGTCACTTTTCCCATGTTAAAAATGATGCAAATCTGTAAACTTATTTTCAATATTTCAAAGAAAGGCATGTCTGTCTTCAAGAGGACGCATTTGATGGAGAAATGAAGTTCATTAACAAATATTGCAGACTCTCCATGCTGAAACAAACAGAGATGACCGCAAAACTATATGTCAGAAAAATGTTTTAAATGACTGTCATCACATAATATTTGCTTTTTTGTTAATGTGGATACATAGTTGATGACAACATTTCTGAGCCATGTCGGCTATGTACTCAGGACGGAAAGACAGCATGTGTCTCTTGTGTCCTCAAGAGGAGACCAAAAATGAGCTAGTAGCACATATTACATATCATGTGACTTTAACTTGCAATGACACCCTGGTGTGATTGCGGAGGGGGGCGGGGGGGAAGGGGGTGTTACTTCTCAATGCAAATATCAAAACGTTATTATTAACATTTGAAGCTGATTGTGATGAAGCACTAGAAAGCTAAAAATTGAAATCATATTATTAAAGAAGATACATTTACTCTGGTCCAAAGATTTAATTATCTAAGAATTACCTTTTCTACTTCAGCATTGTGCTCTTGCTGTTTAGAGAATGTTAAATATCTTGAATTTTAGGCTAAGAATGTATTTTATGGTATTTAGCTGTAAGGTTCAATCAATCAATCAGGGTTGGTAAAGCGCAACTACTCACCCGTGAGGGTCTCAAGGAGCTGGGGTCGGGGGTGACTCCGTTGAGTGCTGGGGTCATCCGAAGAGCCAGGTCTTAAGGTCCTTCCTGAACTGGGGCAATGTGGGAGATTGCGGGAGGTGGTGGGGGAGGTGAAGGTTAATGGAGTCTACTCCCATGTTTTACTTGAAGTGTATTAAGTGCCCTTCTTGCAGTTGAAATCCATCAAGTAGGCACTTGATGCCATGCTTTTTCAATACTGCTATTACTAAGAGAAAATACGAAATTTAAATAGATATAGGATGTCCATTGAGTACTGCTTATGTTGTCATTATGAAATTAATCTGGCTGCCTGATAACTAGACTGCCTTTCACTTGTTTACTCTTTTAATGAGTAGACTTCAGACAAGCCCAAGTATTATTCTTGTGAGAAAAGCTTTATGAAATCTGATCATGCAATATAATCATCTTGGGCACATTATATTTTTAAAAAAACTTGATAATAATCCCTGTGAAGGTTTGCCAGAAAATTACATTTTAAAGGTTAGATATTCTTATTTTAGGAAAGGGATTGATGAGGCTGCAGTGTAGCCAGTACAGCTGTGCAGTCATACTGTGTCCTGAACCTATCATAGCATTTAACAGTTAACCCAACTATGAGCCTCTCTATTGCGAATTTCATAAAGCTGGAATCATTTTGCTTTATACCTACTTGTGTATAACACTGGGATTTTTTTCTATATTATGGTCAGTTATATTATGCTCTTAAAATTATAGTTTTTACATTCATTATTTATGTTCACCTGTTAAGTCAATGTGTACAGAGTATAACATAACAAGTGCTTGTAAAGTGCGTGGGCGTCTTGGTGCTGAAAAACAGATGTTTATTGTTACCCATCTCAATGGTACTCATTTTAGAAAGGCTGAGTGGGCCCGTCGGGATTTGAACCTGTGACCATGAGGTCAAACACAGACCCCTACAATGGACACAATAGTCCACCAAGCCACCAGACCCAGTTTGTGTGTTATATAGTTGTAATAGTACACAGTTTGATGTAGTTGTGTGTTTGCATGTTTCATTATTTTTACTGGGATGCGTATGTATTGTTCATTAGAATGTTATATGCATTCTGTGTTTCTCATTCCCTTTGGCCTGTTCAGAGCAAGTGGAAGTCCTTACCGCAGCAGGCTATCCGCTGTTGTGGACTCTAATAAAAGTACTTAGAAACTTACCTGAACAAGAGTGTTTCTTTCTAAAGTATATAATAATACACCACAAAAGACAGGACATTTGTGATATTCAACATTTGCATTTTAAATTACCTTTTCAATGAAAAATGTGTGCTGTATATATCATCCCTGCTCTAATCACTATGAACAAATAGGTAACACGATGCACTGTTGGTCACTTTCTGCAGTACTTATTCACCAATCATTCACCAACAGTGAGGCATTGTCTTTTAGTCCTGTGCCATTAAGTGGTTACAAATGCAAAAAGAACACAGCGCACAACCTGTGGTGGGTATTATAGTTTTCCACTAGTGTCCCAGTTCAGCAGCAAATACTGGTGCACTCCAGTTAGATAATCAACTTATTATTTTAGTCACTTTACTCTCAAGGGGTAAAGAAGTCAAAGAGTCAAGGATTCCTCCAGAAAGCAGTAATGGGTTAGAAATTCAAACGCTACATGGCACATTATTTAACACACAATGAGATCACACATAAGGTCAACTGCAAAAACTCCTCGACAGAATCAAGCCCTTCCTCCCTGCTAATGATCTAAAAACCACAACACAATCACTGTCCTATCCAGACTAGACTATGGCAATGCCACACTAACAGGAGCAGCTAAAGCTCACGTTGTCCCATGAGAGCCACCCTAAATGCAGCAGCAAGAATGGTCACCGGAGCAAAGAAACAGGATCACATCTCACCCACACTCCAAAATCTAAAGTGGCTACCAATCGAAGCACGCTGCTGTTTCAAAACTGTCTGTCTCACTTACAAAGCCCTACACACTAGCAAACCAGATTACCTTGCAGCCAAACTCACAAAAACAGGCCAATCGAGAAACCTAAGAAGTTCCAACACACTTCTTCTCACCTCCCCCAAAAGATACAATCAAAAAGCCCTCTCCTGCTCTTTCTCAGGCAACGTCCTCAAAATCTGGAACTCTCACCCAGTACACATCAGGACCAGCCCCTCCTTCACGAGCTTCAAGAGACAACTAAATGAATTTCTCCTAAACGAACACCTTTATCCCTCCAGGAAATTATCTATTCTATTGCACTATTGAATCTCGACCTAGCTACTTGTTACCCCTCCCGCAAGCTCTACACAACGACAACACTCAACTCCGCAATCACAATACATGATTACTGAAAAAGAATGACTAAGCTCTTTAAACTGTTATCTTTTTATTGCTCTGAGATTGACTGAAAATTTGTCTGGACTCTTGAAATGGTATTTTTTTATTGTACTGTGTTTGTCTGAAAATTGTCGTAACATTGCTTCAAAGCATTCTGATACCCCTCAGTTCTTGCCAACGCCACATAAAACTTCTAAAAAATAATGTCCATTGAGAGTATTACTCCTGTACACAAAAGAAAGAGGAGGTGGGGGATGGCTCTGTTTGATAACGCTTCCAAGATGAGAATCTGAACCTACAGCGTAGGTCCAGCATTATTCAATCAATCAATCAATCAATCAATCAGGGAGTTTTAAGTGTGCTACTCACCCGTGAGGGTCTCAAGGAGCTGGGGGGGGTGAGCAGCTCCGGTCAATCGGAGAGCCAGGTCTTGAGGGTCTTCCTGAAGATATGCAGGGTGGGGGTGTGTCTGATGTCGATCAGGAACTCGTTCCAGGTCTTGGCCACAATGTAGGAGAAGGTTCTTCCACCCGTTCTTGCTCTTCGGATGCGCGGGGGTTCGGCGAGGGCGAGGTCGGCAGATCGGAGGTTCCTCTTGGGTACTTGGAAGGAGATTCCTGAGAGACTGAGTGCTAAGACTAGATCACAAAGAGTGGGAATATGAGCTACACCCACTGATCTACCCCAAATGTTGAATCTGGGGAAGGGAGCTAAGATACATGGGGACCCACGAGGGGTAAGTGGAGGATTAGTCTGCAGAGGACCATAAAGCACAAAGATTCAACTCTGTGAACCAGGTATTTGTGCATTATTGATTGCGTAGTGGAATTTTATGTTTTCTGTATAATAAAGTAGTTGTCTTTTCTACAAAGAGAAACACTGGACTAGACATTGGTCTTATTGCTCTGCTGGAGGATGGGGGCTGATTCTTTAGCCTGGATAATCCCCACACGCACCTTCCTAAGAAGAATGTGACTGGTCGCCGTCACTACTACGGAGAGTCAAGTGCAGTAAGGGTTATACTTGGCCCAGTTTGATGAGCCATACTAGGGCATGCCCCAGGACAGCAGTGGTAAAGGACATCAGCCCCACAGTTGTGGCCAAATAGCCAGTGCCTGCCTGTGGCTTCCTGAATGGGGTCTGACATAGTTGAGTAGGAAAAGTGGCAGCTCTTAATAAGTAAAGTGTAGTGGCCCCAGCCCTTGTACGTGTCCTATGACTACTAGATGTAAATAAAACCCAGGTATTGTCCCCAGAGTCCCTAAACTCACAGGGGATATAGACATGCCCAAGCCTCCCATAATGTATTCATGAGATCCTATGGTTACCAGGAAATCCTTCTGCTACCTTCTGCTAGCACACTGAGGCCAGTAATCAGTGTTTTACTTGCACAGCTGGGCATCCTGGCAGGCCAGGAAGAAAGTATGTCTGCAGTTTACTTTGAAAAGTACCTAGGCATCGAGAATTTGAGAAGACGGCTACCCACCACGCCCAGTTAGAATCTCTCTGTGAGGCTGTGGGAAGTACTTGGAGCTATAAAAAAGGAAAACATACCTGTCCTATAAAAAAGGAACACTTTCCTACCTAGAAGGGGGTGTCAGCTTTAGGGTTATCACATTTTTAAGAGGAAATACCAACTAGTAATTGATTTCATGGTTTTGCAAAGGTCAGGTAAAGGCACATGTATGTGAAGTTCTGGAAACTCCAGTCTGTTCATAGCTAACATAGATAATCTGGATAGATCGGAACGACTGTTGGCATATTTCATGGAGTTTTTAAGTAGTTGCCTTTTCCACTTAATTGTCATTGAAAACATTTCAGGTTTTCTTTGACCTCCTAATTAATTCACTAGCTTTCGTTCAAAACATTACCCATTCCTGTGACATACCTGCATGGTAGCAACACTCCCCTTATTTCATCCTCATCTTTTTCCATTTTCCTTGGTGTAACATTTTCCTTTTTCTCACCTCATGCACTCCCTCCCCTCCTCTTTTAACTCGTGTTTCAGTGTCTATCCTCCGTTTTGTAATCCCTTCCTATTTTCTTCACCCACTATTTCCTCTTCTACAACTGATAACTGACCTCTCAAACCCTTCTGCTTCTGGCTTCTGTCCTATCCGCAGTTCATCAAAGATAACACTGGATCATTGTGATGTCAATGAAATACTGTAATGTAGTTCATAGCAATTGTGTTGTACTAACGAATAGCATGAATGAATGGGTGCGCGAATGAATGAATGAATGAAATAACACATGTGCAGCGAAACAGATGTTGCGAGGGGGTGTCCCGGCGCTATAGTTAAGCAGGTAGTCTGGAGCTGCTGGTTAACCAGTATTAAAAAGAAATGTTCTTAACTGTTTTTCGAAGCTTGCTTCTGCGGAAATGGATCTGAGCAAAACCGGTAGATCATTGCAAAGTTTTGGTGAAAGGACCGTTTGTGAACGTCCTCCCTTTCTTGACCTACGTATCTTGGGCACTTTCAATAGATGAAGGCTTGAGGAACGAAGTGTCCACTCTGGGAGTTAATGGATCCACCTTTTCCTCAGACATTGCACGCCCATGTTATGTATGCTCTATGCATACACATCAGTCATTTAAAATAAATGTGCTTCTTTACTGGCAGCCAGTGCAAATGTCTCAACTGGGGAATTGTTTGGCTTCCATCTGGTGAGTATTACAAATGGATCTGGCCACTGCATTCTGGACAACCTGTAAATGGTGGACCAGAGTAACCGGAAGTTCGAGATACACGGCGCTTGCGTAGTCCAACCTTGCTGGAATTAATGTGTGGACAATGGCCTTCCGAGTATCATCTGAAACGATTTTAAAGATTTTCTTCAGCGGCCAAAGCCGAGAAAAAACATGTTGCAGTGGCAGGCAAAACTTGTGGGCCGAAAGGCAGTTCTTTATAGAATGTAATCCGTAGATGTCTAGCAGTGGAAGTCGAGGTAGGCAAAGAGTTACTCTATTGGACCAGGTAGAAGATGATCTGCCAAAGAAAAGGATTTCTGACTTTTGGGGGTTGAGCCTTAATAGCTGTTTTTCAACCACTCCACCACAGAGATAAGTCTCTAAAGCCTCTTTAATGTCCTCATTGGGTCTTTGGAACGAGAATATAATGTGTCGTTGGTATAGGATATCACATTAACGCTATAACATGTAATATTAGATGAAAAATGAGCCAGGTACACATTAAATAATGTTTGACTGAAAGACAAGGCCTATGGGACACCATATCTCAGTGGCTTGGGCATGGAGGTGGAGCAGCGTAATTTAAGCCCTACCCTCTACACATAGGAGCTCATCACGATCTCGGGCGGAAAACCTCCGCCCGACAGTCAGAACTTTTCCAACCACGTTGGGGCCCTTCCGACCGACTCGGGGGTATATCTACAAGGGCTGGCGATAATTATCGCTCAGCGCTCTTAGCGTGAGGATAATTATCGCCGGCCAACTCTGAATTTTATCGCGGAGATAGCGTGCTATCAGCAACGCTTATCTCCAAAGCGATAAAATTCAGAGCGCAAGCTGCCAACTGTGCGATTATCGCTGGAAATACAGCGATAATCGCACAACTTTTGGTGATAGCTTGCTGATAGGGCAAGACCTACTTAGCCATGATATCCACCTTCCATAGGATATCATGGCTAAGTCAGTCTCAAAGCAGGCGTTAGGAAAGTAGCGATAACAGAGGTTATCGCTACTTTTCTTGTCGCTATGCTTCTTTGCCTGAGGCTTGATAATAGGAGAAATGTCGCTTAGCGACATTTCTCCCGTTATCCTGGGGAGGAACACCCACTTTGCATCTCATTAGAGATGCAGAGCTGGGCGATAGGGAAAGGGCGATGTAGCATGGATTCACGCGTTAGCGTGTCCTTGCTAATAGGGCGTTAAAATTATCGCCGCTTTTCGTCCGAAAACGGACGCTAAAGCGGCGATAATTTTATCGCCAGCCCTTGTAGATATGCCCCTCGGTCGGTTTACAGTCCGACCACCCGATTACGATGTTCGCGGTCGGAACGTAATCTGCCCGGTCATTCCAACTCGATCAGAACCGCATCGTAACCCCCTATGGACGGTGTTTCCGCTGTCGGGGGTTACGATGTCGGTTTCCAACAGACATTCGGAGCTGGCCTTTCCACCACAGAAAGGCTGTCAGAAAGTGGCTTTAGGGGCCCCTGGCAGGGGCCTCTAGCCCCCGCGGCCTGCGGTTGGTGGCCGAGGGGGTATCTAAGGTACCCCCCTGTAAAACCCTGCACTGTGTGGTAGGCACCATGGGCTGCCTGTGACAGGGTGCAGGGTTTTACACACACACCCCATTTTCCCATAGGAGCCTGTGTTATGGCCGGTTCTCGGGTGTAACACAAGCACCTATAGGATACAATGGGAATCCGACGAACAGTGTTCGGTCGCACCGTGATGCGGTGGTTGGAACCGCCAAACGCAAGTCGGTCGGTTCCGAGTCCGAGACGGTGTCGGGCAGAGACTTTCCGCACAACATCGTAATAAGCCCAATATTGTATTCCTATATTATTTTGTACTAGATTGATAATGAGGCATGAAGATGAAAAGTTGGCAGTAGATGCAGAGGAATTACGATAAGAAGTAGTCTTCTGTACCGGGCATACTAGGAAGATGCAACTCTCAAGGACAAGCATAAGTGTACCTAATTGTGTGAGAGTGGGAATTTGGGGAGGTTACCGGTTCCCAGCAAATGCTGCCATGGGATTGGCTCTGGACAGTGGAAGTGAGCTATGGATGTTCTGGGAGTTTCAATTGTGTTTTAATTTGTGTTGCATCGTAGTTAGAGCAGGCACCCTTTTCTGACTTTGAAAAAAGCAGATCTCTCTACCTTACTGGGTTCCTCGAGTGTGAAGTGTGAAACACTCTTCTCGCCTTTTCTGAGCTTCTACCGGGGTTTACACGATGCTGACTCCTTCCTCTTTTACCCTATAGAAATCCCGTTCACACTTTCATTACTAAATTTAGCTAGAACTAGTTTTTATGCAACATTTGACTTGTATATTTTGAATTCTTTGCATATTTATTATTTGCATCTTGTACTTTGTAATGCTTTAATTCAGAGTGATTGTGATGGACCGATAATTTGATAATAAACCATTATATTTGCATTTCATCCTCTCTGCCTTTATTGTTGAACTGTACGAGACTCATTAAAAAGAAAGGAATTCAGAATGCTAGCTCACCCACAACGCTTCAAATCGACTACCAAAGATTCATACGACCAGTGGGGGATTCTGTTTGATGAATCAAGAGATTAAGGTTTGAAAGCCCCTACGCCATCAGAGGTAGGCAGGGGTACCTGGGCTGTCTGACATCTATCAGTCAAAAAGACTCTCATTATTTTTCTTTATTTCTTATTTCATAGACTATATGAAGATTAGCTATTAGTATACAGCTTGTTGTATCAGCTAGCAATATTTTCTTTACATTACTTTATAGTATTGGGGTTAATGTTCTCTGACTGTCATTAACTTGAAAATGACATGTATCTCCCCAACTGATGTATCAAAATACTCTCTTTTTGCTGTACACTGTTTATTGCTTGTTGTCTTTTATGTTCTCTTTTTGAAAACATCTAATAAAATTATTTGAAATGTAAAAAAAAAAAAAAAAAAAAAGACTGCAACCAGCACCATGCTGATGCTCCAATTCCCATGCTGCCTAGGGGTTCCAAGAGAATAGGATGCTACATGGAGTCAAAGCCCAGGTCTAACAGTACCAGAACAGCAGATTGCTCTAAATCAGGATTCATCCTAATGAACTCTACTACTTCTAGCAGTTCTGACTCCATGCCATGGCCTGGACGGAAGCCAAATGAAGTGCTGTAAAGCTGTAAAGAAGATTGTGTTCTTCCAAGTTGTGAAAAATATTTTTATTTATCTTTTTTTCCAGCACTTTTAGGGCTGCCAAAAACAGCAATAGCTGCCTGAAATTGCAGAGATTGTTGGGGTCAGCTGTTGCCTTTTTTTACAGTGGAATAATCTGTGCATGTTTCCAGTTTTCTGGTACTACCGATGTTCTGATTGATTGGTTAAATAGCCTATTCAGAATTACATTAGCTACCAGAAGAGCTTTAATGAGGACCTGCGGTGGACAAAGGTCCAAGGCAGAGTTGAAACTACAACTTAAGATGGCTTGCACTGATTATTCTAAAGAGATTTGCTAAACCTGCGATAGAATAGAGCCTGTTATAGGCCCCCTGTTGATATCTGATCCAATGCAATCTACCCTATTGGCATAAATCTCAAAGTCAGATTATATTCTGTCAATCCTATTATCAGCATGCAAACTTATCCTAAATGATCATGACCCAAAAGGCGCCCCAACAGCTAGGAACCGGAGCAGTGTAGTCCGTATTCGAACTTTGGTTCTCCCTGATTGGATTATTCACTAATATTGATTTGATCAAGTTCAGTAATCAATGCTGAAACATTCTTATAAGAATGACAGACAAGAGTTGTTGTTTGAAATTTTATACAAAGAATTAATAGGAAATATACATTAAATAGGCCATCAGTAAGTTTAGCAGCAGAGCGTACAAGTCATGAGCACAAAGAACTCAGTACAGTTAATATGAAATCCGGCATGGATTCAACCTCTAAAGCTGGGGAATAGGGGATTCCAGGGTACAGAAAATGATGTGCCCTTTTATAGGGCTTTAGGCAAAGACTTTTATACATTCTACACAAGTACATGGTTGTCAGGATATGCACCAATAAGGAACAAGCAAGTACCAACGTTTTACTACAGAATACATCCAGAAATTCTCTCACAGTAATATAACATTGGATTTCAGCCATTCTCACAGTTTATTCGAGCTAGTTGTTGCATTGTACATCAATAGTGACGAAGCAGATTTTCTATATCTTAATCTTCATGTGTAATCATTAAATAACCCCGCCACTGGCCGTATGGACCTTTGTTCGTCAATAAGGAGAAGTTATAAGGGGCAATCATCTACATCAAGCCATATACATGATAAAATCATTAAAGACTTTAGTATAGCCAATAAAGAGAACTTGTGTGAGTTAAAAGGTTTTATTAATCAATATTTTAGTTTCATTATTTATTCAGTAAGCATTTGTCTTTTAAGCATTATCATTAGAAATGAATATTATCCAGTAATCGATATTTCAATATAAGATAAAATACAATATTGGTAAGTATGACAGATTGAATAGGTAGATAGATTATATCTTTAATGTGCAGTTAATTAAAATCATCACAATAATGCGATAATTCTCAGGCCATCAATATAAAAATAATCAGTCTATAAGTCCATATGGCAAAATGGTTTAAAATTCAACACAAGACCTAAATAAAGCTCTGCATTAGGCAACATACCTATACATTTAAAATATTTATAAAAAGCGTATCAAGTAGTAAAATAAATTCCCAATATAATTAAAGTGCAATACATTGCCGTTTTGCCATATATTTGGAAGGCCTTCTGTGGGAGACCAGTAAAGCGCTGCGTGCATCAAGATAGGCCTAATGGGAGGAATCAATTTACAATGTGGTTAAAGTGCAGTATTTCACTTCTGGTCATAAATTTTAGAAAGTCCATCTATTAAAGTGCAGTAAAGTGCCGAGCGCATCGCATCATAAAAGCAAAAGCAACTCAAGCAGGTTCCGGGTCATTTGCAGAAGTGATATTGTCACAAAGCAATCAGATAACTGTGTAGATTCGCCTTTCAAGTAGGATTGTATAGCATCATGGCAAGTCTCGATATTTAATACTCTAAGGGGCATATTCTCAAGGACTTATCGCCGAGTCAGCGGCACTTTATCGCAGCCAAAGTGGCGATAGATTTATCGCACCATTCACAAGCTGGTGCTAACAGCCGATATCGCCAGTTTTCCTGCGATAGCAGCCGCTAAAAACATCGCCACGGATGACACCGGCAACTAACGCTAATGAGATGCAGAGTAGGCGTTCCTGTGCAAAAAGCCGCGAAAACACCACTTCGCAATATTCTCTACGACCAGCCAGATCGGCGATAAGATCCCAAAACAGGCGATAAGGCGCGTTAGCAACAGGGATTTAACATCTGCTCTTACCTGGTGTTAAGTCGGACGACAACCTGCACCACAAAAGGGAGCCCAGACCAGAGCCACACCTGAAGAACAACAGATGCCATGGAGCTACTGATCATGCAGCTCGGAGCCCCAAGAGGGCCACAACACCCACCGCCACCCCACCCCTCCCCCCCGGGGCCCTACCCCGGACAAAGATATTTTACATCAACTTTACGAAATCATGAACAAAACAATTCGCCTGATGTCGCACAAGTACAACAATTAACAGTCATGTGTGGTCAGAAAAAGGAGAATCATTCATTCATCTTTGAATTTCCAAACAAATTATTTTATTCAAATTTAACTCAAAACAACTATTCGGAAGAGTCATGGCGAGTCTTCTCTGGACAATCTGTAAGACACAGCCTGCAAGAGAAAATTCAAGATAAGAAGGTGTGTCATGCGCTCATCAAAGGACAGAGAGAGAGAGAAAGAGAGAGAGAAAGAAAGGGAGAGAGAGAGAGAGAGAGAATGAAAGAGAGGGAGAGAGAGAGAGAGAAAGGGGAGAGAGGGAGAAGGAGAGAGAGAGAGAAACAGAGGAAGAGAGAGAGAGACAGTGAAAGGAAGAGAGGGAGAAGGAGAGAGAGAGAGAGTAACAGAGGAAGAGAGAGAGACAGTGAAAGGAAGAGAGGGAGAGGGAGAGAGAGTGCCGACACTGCGGACCCAGGCCTCACTGCTCACCTGCTGCCACCGGTGTGTCTACAACCACGTGCCAGTATACACTGCAGTCCACCAGGTCCCTTATCTGAAACGGAGTCCAGATTTATGAATGGCAGAGTCCATATCATTGCACATGCCATCATCGCTTGGCTGCCCCTGCGCACACAGGCTGCTGCACCCCAGCCTCTCCCGCCGCCCAGCGGTGTTTGCCCCCCCCTGCGCACCCAGGCCTCACTACTCACCTTCCGCCACCAGCATGTCTCCAAGAGGGCCCACCACGTGCCAGTGCAAGCTCCAAGCCTGGGGCCCACGACCTTGGCAGCCTCCACATCATGCAGCCCCGCCCCGTGGGCCACCAGGTCACACACGTGATTCTGGGTCTTGATTTCGCAATGGCAGAAATCATATCAGTGCACACGGCATCATCGCAGGCTGCACACCCGCTCAGCCCTATAGGTGCCACTAACTCTGTGAACCGCGAGGCAACGCCACGTGGCGGTAGGCCCACGCTACCTGCTGGCTCAGGCCTACACTGCAGTCCAGCACGGCTCACACAAATCCTTACCAGTCCGGACCGCCAGGACGGTGCATCATCGCAGGCTGCACACCCGCTCAGCACTTAAGGTGCCCCTACCTCAGTGCACCGAAAGTCACCGTCCCGTGGTGGTAGGCCCGTGCCGGCCGCAGTGTATCCGGTGCCACCAACTCTGTGCAACGCAAGTCATGGACCCTTTATGATTGAGTCTCATGATATGCCAGGCGGACGCAGCCATGTCACCTCCGGCAGTGGGGAAGAACTGGGACACGTAGAGTCGTCGTCCCCCCCCTTTATACGTAAGCCGAGTGGGCTGGGTTGGCGTACGCCAGGCCAGCGTAGGGGTGTGAATAATTATCCCTGGGCTCTGGGCATGGTTCATTTCTGGGCCGGACAGGAAACCAACTGATGCGTGTGTCTCTGTTGCAGTGTCTGCGCCACACGGCCCGCAATCGACAATGTTGCAATGTTGAATGCACCCGGAGGGCGGCCGCGCACGAAGGGATTGTACAAGGAGCTCAAGGCCGCTCGGGCTCTTGGCTCATGCATGCCAACTGTTGTGTGTGTATCGCTATTGGTGCACCATAAGCCTAAGGCCTAGCCTCAATTGCAGCGCGAAAGCCACATCACATTCCCAGAATGCAAGCAGTAGTCAGACTAACATTAGGGATGAAAGCTCCTTTGTCTCAATACATAAGGCGGAAGGACATCTGCCCCTCCGACCTTGGTCTTGCATGCGGCAGGCACCCCCTGAGAGAGATACCATAGCAGATGATGTCGACTTCCACACTACGCACAGCGCTAATGATAAACCAACGTATCCACACCCCACACACAGAAGTCCTTGCTCGAGGTACTCTTGCATGGAATGCCCTTGACACTTACGTACACAACAACCCATACGTCCAAACGTTGCACACACATATGACTCATTGCTCCGAGCTGTGGCATATCATCCACATAACTGCCGCAGGTCAGAAGAGTGCCGGTTCTATGAGAGCCACCAACGCAATGGCAGAACATCCCGGGTGTATGCACAACGCCTGTCACGTGGAACTGTACCGTGACCGAATGCTGCCTGTTAGTGTCTGATGCATTGGTCTGCATGTTGTGGTCCTTGTCTTGCCCGTACTGACACGCACATGGCAATAAAGTCTACGCAACTTCACTAGTGTTCAACTGTGATGAGTGTTGATTAGAATGACAAATCGTGTGCCTCAATGAGCATTGTCCGTACACAGGGAATGACTGACTGACACATTTCACGTAGGGGTGAGTCCCTATTGCCAGCTCCACCTCTGTGAGCCAGACATAGTGGTTGGGATAGTTGCTGATAGACCTGTGCTCTTACGTGTCTTCAGCAATGTGAGTAAGGTGTCCATATTCTTGCCATGTGGATCGATGTGATCCATCACTACAGGCTGTGTCCACCCAGTTTAGTGTGAGTAGGTATGCGAAGAGATGTTCTGTTGTCAAATGTGATGGGGGACACTACTTTAGGCCTGCCAACGATTTTGACATTTCATACCCAGCCCTATTTCTAACATTGCGTGGGGCAAAGTTGAGGAATTGCGCGATTGTTGTTTCAGAGCAATGAGGCCACAGCTAGTGCACACATTCCCAGTCATCTCACTTCCTATGTGTGTCATGGTCATACACGCGCATTGCTTTCATTTCCCAGGGTGTACCTTTTTGGGCAATCAATGTCCTTACATTCATCCATACTTTCATACTTGATCGATTATGGACATGACACATCTGTGTGAATTTGAATTATTTATTCACATTCGGTGGAGTGTCGGAGCTGGAGCAGTACATGGCCATGCAAACCCCACATTACATTGTAGCCCAGTGGAGGGCCAGCCAGAGTCATGTAGGGATTGACAAGTACATCGGAAGAGGAAGAGTACAGTCCGCAGTCTGATTGCTGTGTCAATGGTAAGCAAACAAAATATGGCAGTCCATGTCGAGGCCCAAGGTGAGTGTCGCAGAGTGTTTCGGGGGACAGTGGGAGGTGTTGTTACAAGGCATGATGCAGAGGGCAGAACCAAGCTGAAACAGGGCATATGGCGGAGAAGAATGCTACTGGCTCCTTCTTACTACAAAGGTGGAATCACCCGCATCTTTGTCCTCTATGTCATCTGTCTGACATGAGCTGACTATTTGATGCGGGACAGTGGACAATTGAACTACATCACGGATGTGAGGTTGTACATGTACATTGTCATCTCACAGTTTCCTGCTATGCCAGATGTGATTGGCCAGTTTCTACACACAATCGGAACCAGTTGTGTCCTCTGTTCTGTAGTGAGAGTGTTGCACTTTGTACCACATTGTTGTCAATGAGGATGTGCTGTTATTGCTATGTGTATGTGCTGCATTGTGGGAGAGTCGCCCCTGCAGCTGTGATTTTGCTGCCCCTTATCCCTTTGAGGCGGTGTGCCTTTGGCTTCTGTGCTTCTACAGTGCTGAGATGTTGCAGATTTGGCTAATTTTGGCTCTGGTTCGGATTTTGGACTCTTGGGCATGGTTTATCCGCAGATGTGTTGTTGACGTCAGGGGGTGTTTGTGGACGTGGATGTGTCAGGGTGTGACCTGCTCCTTTACGGATGTGTTCCACACTCAGCCACCTCAGTGTCGTGGCATGCACCATGTCATGATAATTGGACTGCAGCCATGCTGTTCGTCATGCAGTGTCACTTGCATTGTCAGTGTGGCTCACAGACACGCAGCTTTGCTGGTTTTGACACGTGTGCATGGGTTGGTTGTGAGATTGGTGCTGTGTGGGGAGGGACCCCTTTGTGCCCATAGTGGACGGGGGCCTACTTGCTGTTTGTATGTGTGCTGCATTGTGCCAAGGGGATCAGGGACATGATCCAGAGTCATTGTGGGTGTGCAGTGTGCTCTACTTAATTGTGCATGTGTGCCATTGTGCCCATCTCCCCTCGTCCCCCAGTCCCTGTTCGGTACTCACCCTGGTGCTGTTGTGTCAGGTCATGTCAAGCAGTGTCCGGACCTCCAACTCCTGCCACCGTCTCCCCACTGATGACTGTGGCCACCATTTCCTCCATCTCATCCAGCTCCTGGTGTTCCGCTGGACTGCCACCTCCAGTCTGCATTGCTGCCTGATGGTTGTCAGCGAGTTTCTTCTTGGTTTTGCGCTTCGCATCATTCCAGCGCCTCTTGACCTCTCCAATTGCCCTCCTCCTCACTCCGACTGCATTCACCTTGTCCAGGATGGACCGCCATATTGCATTTTTATTTGCCAATGACACGTTGGAGGTGACGAACAGTTGTTGGTGGTGTTCTATCACCTACGTGATGATGATCCAGTTTTCAGGCGGACTGAACCTCGCCTTCCTCGTCTTCTTCTCCTTGCCCTTCCGTGACCCCGAGGTCCCAGGCTGGCCCTCCTGGGGGCTTGTGGGGTTCTGGTCGTCCTCTGTACTTGCTCCGGCTTCCTCCATGGTGCTGCGCAGTTTTAATTATTTTGTTTGTGTTTTTCGGTGCTTTTATAGTGCATTTTCCCGCATGATGCGTGGGAATTGCAGGCCTGTCGCTGGATATCGCTGATTTTTTTATCGCGGTTGGCCACATCGCCACTTTTTTTGCGTTCGTGTTTCGCGTTTTTTTGCCGTCACAGTAATTTTATCGCGGTCATTTGACGCGTTAGCGTGAGACTATCGCATGGTACCACCGTGTTGAGAATACAACGTTAACACAGTGTTATTTTCCCGCGATGGACTGCGATGTGCTAAGTTGTGTTAAGCTAATTTTGCAATAATTATCACACGTTCTTGAGAATATCCCCTAAATATTGGACACAACCAGAATCTTCTATGCGGAATTAATGGTTCACAAATGCAGAGAATGTGAGTCAAGGATTCCATTTTCCTAGCACAAAGTCTGCATTGCCTGTTGTCATCGTATTCCTTTCAACCATACCAATAAGCTTTAAGGGTATCAGTCCAACTCTTTTCATTTCCTTGCCAAGCGGTGGGAAAAGGAAGTTTGGAAGAACACCCAGTTCATAAAGCATTGCTGCCCAGCTGCCACGCTCCTTTCCTTTCAATGACCACCCATCCCCCTCCCTGGAGGTTAATTTTGCTTGTTTTAACAGCAGCTTGGACATCCGGGTAGCTGGGAGGTTGCTTACCTAAATGTCTTGTGCCCAGCGCCGGATTAGTAACCCGGGCACTCGGGCACTGCCCGAGGGGCCGGTATCTGAATTCCAGCTGTGTGCTGCATTTTTGAGCAGCCTGGGGGGCCGATTTGGGCGGCTTCTGCATTGTTCGTTGCCGCCAGCGGCCCTGTGGGTGCCTGAGTGGCCTTTCTGGAGGTAGATGGCATCCATTACCTCCCTTTCATCAACGGGCAGGGGTGTCCCTCCCTTTCTCTCGCTGGGCTGGCCCATTATTATATGCATATTGAGCGGAGGCAGGGGGCCTGCGCAAAAGTGGCCTCACTTGTTTTCAGGTGTGTTTCACCAGTGTAAACTAATCCGTGCATTTTTTTTAAACCCCCCACCCCCTTTTTTTAATAACATTTTGCCAAAGCAGTGTTTTGCAGAAAGGCAATATGCAAATGTGGGCCACTTTTTTTAGCGTGCCCGGGCCGATTTTTAATCCCAATCCAACCCTGCTTGTGCCTCCAGGTCAGTCAATGAAGCCTTCAGATATCTGTGCCATCTAGAGTGAGGGGAGTTTATTACGATCCATATTGCACGTTTTAAGGTGTCAGTCTGTGCATGCTTAGCTTTAAGTAAGTTAAGAATGTTGCGTTCAATGTCAAATGTTGCGAGATCAGACAAAATTCTAAGCGAATTTGAGCATGTGTTGTACAATCCGGTAGGGCAAAAATCCTTCTGTTACAGGTGACTTGCATCCTATCCAGCCAGTTAGCCAACTTGTCTCTAAATATCATGCACCCATATGTAATTGTTTTTTATTTGATTATAGTCCCCTCGATAAACCATGCTCCTCTTTTTATGAGTTTTCGGGTGATGATCATAACCTTCGTCTTTGCGACATTGATCTTTAAATTATTGGCATCCCAATAAGTACCCAGTGAATTAAAAAGTCTCTGTAGGCCTATCTGCATCTGATCAAGAAGCAATGATTCATGTGCATCTGGATTCTAAAGCCAGCTGCCCTTGGAGAAAATGCCCTTACCATTTCAAGGTAGTCTTTTAGGTTGACTACATAGAGGTTGAATAATAATGGGGCTAGCGTACAGCCTTGCTTCAGGACTTTGTTGGTTATGATTTTTGGAGTTGTGGGCCACCCAGAGCTCACTTTTATGTTTACCCAGGTATTTGAGTACAATGATGTGATGGCCTTTCGTAAGTGAGATGGAATGCCCCAGTTGTTTAGTTTCGCCCAAAGTTTCTCTCTTGAGACACTATTGAAAGCTGTTATGAAGCCTATAAACCCTACATATAGAGCCTTATTTTAAGCCACCATTGCCTCCTCGATCAGGTGGGTGATGCAAAACAGATTAACCTCAATATGGCAGCCCTTTTGAAATCCTGTTCAACTGCGGGGAACCGATTTCTTGTCTACGGCCTATTTCTGCAGATCTCTGATGAGGATGCATACCCCCTCCTTGTGATTTGATCATGGGTGCATCCTGAACCGTAAAGTCATGCGAGGGCCCATGGAAAATATGACAGTTAAAATCGAAATAATACAGCAAGCGTGTTCCATAAAGGAATTACCCTAATCTAAATTAAATTGGAATGGAATAGAAAAAGGTGTCAGTTCATAAACCCAAAGAAGAGGGCTGACAAGAGAATAAATGCAAAAGCATACAGCCTTTGCACTTCAAATAAAAGAAAATGCCACACTGGAAAGTAATCTCAGCTATAAATCAGCAGATATCTGATAAAGCAGAGAATAAGTTCAAAAGCAATCTCTCATGAAGAGAGATATGGTCATAAGAAACCCAGGGATGGATCTCCAGTAAATGCGAGTGAGGGGAAACCTCTCCTACTCTGGGAACACTGAATAATATAAGCACAATGAATTGTAAATTGCAACAAATATCACATTCTTTGGTTGCAACATCCAATAAGATTTCAGTAAACTCTTGGGAGTAGGTGTACTCCCCAGTTTCTCACGTCTTCACAGTGAGCTACAGACACAAGTCCTTGAAAAGATATTTCATCCACATTTTGCGGTTCAGACTGTTCTTCACATGAATAATCCTTCCTGTTGTCTCATTTCCTCCCAGTGAGGACCTCACTATCAGTTGTCTAATACATGACAAATGCGTATTCACTAACTAACAGAAGGCCTTTGGAAAGTTACAGCATCTTCAGTGAAGAGAAAAACATCTTGAGCAAAACAACAGCTTAATGTGAAAAATACAGGCCTTTCAATGCTAGATTATAAATCTTGGTTAATATGGACTCAACGGTCAAGATAACTTAAGTTAGTACATTATTATTTCTTTTGTCTACTTAGTGATTGCTTATTGCACAATTTATAAAATATAATGTGTGTATTATTTAGCATAGACTCTTGCACTTTTCAGTTCAATCCTTTTTTGTTTGTAATATATAGGAATTTGCTGAATCAAATGCTGTCGTTTAGTTCCTAGGAACCCCCCAGGACCTGTGCGTTTTGGATTACCTAAACTGAGGGTTTGGTGTCCCAACCGCTTACAGACACCCCCACAGGATATGTCAGCCATTAGACCAGCTAGCTCTACAGTGCCACTACCACCCCCCTCACATTCTACAGTGGTGTATGTAGTGTCTGGCAACCACTGAACATGACAACCCTGATTCCTCAAGGATCGTGGAAAACAGTACAGTACTTTTCGCTCAGACACTCGTGCTTGCTTACTCTCAGAAAATACACAGGATGGCGATTAGGACATTTCAATAAGAATTTATTGGTCCAGCGACAGCCTTGTGTAAAACCTACCTGTGTGCTGCGACAATCAGGAGACTGAAGCATACAAAAGAGATTGCTAGTACCAATATAGTAAATAGTAGATCCATTTCTACCATAGTGCTAATAGGATGAACAGAAACAGTTCAGATAAAAACAGTAGCACTTGCATATTCCTAAAATGTGTGCCCTAAGTAATTTGCCTAAATCTACCTAGCCTAGTCTGGACGTGTAGGTGTATATGCGTATAGCTATGGATGAGCTGGTTCATCCCTAGGGATGAACCAGCTCCCTCACCTGATGGTTTAGAACGAAGGACCCCATCTCTGCGTCAAGGATGACACCCCGCAAGGGATGTCAGACCACTGCGTGTCGAAGATTCAGCATGCAGGACCCCTGTCAGCTTGGAAGTAATTCTCCTCTAATTTGTAGGGGGGAGTGAGGGTCTTTTATACTAAAGTGGTCACTCCAGGGTTTTTTCTAGAATCAATATATTTTTAAAACAATCGTGGATGTTTTGAAAACAATCATAAATGTTTTGAAAACAATCACCGATGCTTTTTTAAACAAGTGCGTTCATGCACAGCTGGCTGTTGGCCAAGGATGAAAAAAGTGGTGACCACTTATACAGAATAAATCTGCCGTGCCTGGGGACATGTTTATGTACGTCAGGTACAGGGATTATGATAGAAGACCAAGAGCCTGGTGTCGAAGAGACGGGAGCATGCTACTAGGTAAAATGTCACCTGTTTAGAATCGTTATTGTCGTGTGGATGGGACAAATGTACGTAATAGGGGTATACATGACAAGACTAGCCTAAAAGACATGACAACGCTTGAGACAGTTGGGATGTCCTAGGTTAGGTAAAGTGCAAGAAAAGTCTCTGGGAACGCTCTCCATTTATTAGTATAGAACTTGCAGTTCTTTATTTAGAACAAGAAAGAACAGTAGTAGTCGTCTCATGATGTATTGTGATATCAATGCAAGATGGAGGACAGTGTAAACATGGTTTAGATGAGCCTAAGCTCATTTTGTAATGCATTTAATATGAGAAAAGAGAGAAAAACAACTCCCACAGTATTCTGAAAAAAATATTATAAATTCTCACAAAGCTGGGCAGATGGACTGAATCTGCAACTACAGACTGCTGGAGATAGAAAGGATTGAACAGTTTTAAATATTTCTCTCCGTTCACTAGTGGCAGCAGAAATTTTTAAAGCAAAAATCTGTCTGTGTCTTATGAATCGCTTTGTGGTACTGTTTTAACACTGGTTTACGGCTTTTTTTCTGCTACATCATAGTTTTTTGCACCAGACTCTTTTCAGAAGCTTGCATGTAGATTTTTCAGTCCTCAGCTCCATGGAAAACCAAGGAGCAGCTGGTTTTATCCTAGTAGAGAATCAGTGTTTTAAAGGAACAACTTGATCAATGGGCGATACAAGCTACTGATAAAATATGTTGGCATCTTAAACATATTATCTACCAAAATGGGCTCGGACAAGACTAATAGTTCTTGTAAATTGTCTTTATTAATTTTATACCATGCTTGTGACATGATAGGGGCCTTCTGGCTAAGTACCTGCATCTGATAATAAGAAAAAGAATAAGGCAGGGAAAAGTGGTCTGACGAGATTAACAGGAAAAGCGCACCGGCTGAAAGTGTGACCATGTTGAAAAAGATCAAGTTAAGCGCATGGCCAGCAATACACTACAAATTACACTACATTTCCCTACAAATTAACAATAAGTGCCCTATAACTCATAAAAATGAACCCTTGAAACTATTTCCAATCAATAGGTATTGACTCCAATGGTCAAAACAAAAGTGTTTAGTGCTGAGGTGATCACAGATAAAACAATAAGTGAGCGTGTATTTATATAAAAGGAATTAGAACATTGAAATGTTGAGAGCTCCGTTGAAAGCAATGCTGCAACTGTCTATCTGAACTGGTATAGGCCCTCTGCTCTCAACATTACAATGTCCTAATACTCAACTTCTGCCTTTCTCTTTCCCCTGCCTCTCAAAAATATATACATTAGGCAGAAGAAAGTGAAAGGCAGAGGCAATCCAGAGGGACACACGCAGCTTTGACCCTTCCCTCCTGCTGCAGCTCAGTGTCACTAGGGCATCAGAAGGAGGAAGGGGTGAATGCTGCTCAGCTCCTGGGTCTCCCTGGCTTGGCTAAACTACAAAAAGCAGGTCAGAAAAGCCGGGGAAACCAGGGTCTGAATTCAGCCCCCTTTCACAGCTCTTGCTGTGTATGTTCAACAGCTAATAGCTGTGGCCCTGCGGGCGGCTGTTAACTGGAGAACATTCACAGCAAGAGCTGTGAATAAAGGCTTTGGAGCCGAGGGGGATTTCAACCCTCCGGGCTCTGAGGCCTTTGTTTTTCTAATTAGAATATTCTGCCCTCATGGGACAGAATGTTCCAATAGCTTTAGAGCCCGCTGTAGCTGTGCTATACCAGCCATTAAAGGACACTCCCTTGTTTAAGGCCTGAGCCGAAGGAGCGGGCCTTTAATGGCATGTATAACCCACTACATCAGGCTATAAAGAGATATTAGAACATCGGAATGTTGAGAGCTCCATTGAAGACAATGGAGTGACTCCGGGTTTCTAATGGCTGGTAGAAGCCCGGAACATCAACATTCCAATGTTTGTTCACATCAACAGCTGTGAACAAAGGCCTCATGGAGCCAGAGGGGATTTCAACCCCCTCTGGCTCTGTGAGGCTTTTGTTTTACAAATTAGAACATTCTGCCCTCTAGGGGCGGAATGTTCTAATAGCCTTAGAGCCCTCCGTAGCGGGCTCTACCAGCCATTAAAGGCCCGCTCTCTTGTTAAAGGCTGGAGCGGGCCATTAATGGCTGGTAGAGCCCACTACAGTGGGCTCTAAGGCTATATTAGAACATCGGAATGTTGAGAGCTCTATTGAAGGCAATGGATTGACTCCGAGCATACAATGGCTAATATAAGCCTTCTTCTCCAACATTCCAATGTCTGTCTCTCTGTTTCTCTCTTTTTAATTTAGAACATTCTACCCTTAGTGGGTGGAATGTTCTAATAGCCTTATAGCCCTTTTGCCTTGGGCTGTACCTGTTGTTGCAGGCCTTCACCCTTGTTATAGACCCGAGCCGCACAGGCCTTTAACAACCGGTATAGCCCTCAGCAGCGGGCTGTAAGACTTTAATGGCATACAAGCATTTAATTGTACAGTAGTTGTGGCACAAACAGAATATAGCTCTTCTAAACAGTATGAACTTAGTAGAAAATGATTCTGGTTTGATGTATGATGATACTCCACTAGATATCCTTCTGAACCAAGCACCTTAAAAAGATGCAGTTTTGCAAGTTGATACTAGCTGTTCCTCCTCAGTTGGAAGCCAGTGCTTGAAGATCCTTTCATAAAGGTATAATACTGCAAATACACAAGTCCTTGCTGTACTAGACTGCAGTACCTAAGACTATTACTGGAGGCACAATATTCATTCACAGTTAAAACAAACACCACTGTCCCCTAAATCCCAGAGTACCAGCAAATTTAAGAACAAAGTAGACCCTGTGAACAATTCCTTTTGTTGAAAGTGGAACGGAACAATGGAAAAAAACTTGACTATGCTTTTGATCACAGGACATCCTATAGCAAGTTGCTTCAACATATATATGTGAATATGAACTTTTGCTAGTCTAAAGATTGTTGCTACTATGGGATAAATAAATTTGATAATATTCATTAGCACAGCTCTGAGTGCACCGCCTGTATATTCTGGAAGATGCAGGTGAAGATACCCTAATATTAATGGATATTACCAGTCAGTGTTCCAGAAAATCCCAGTATTCTGTATATTGATCAGTTAACTATCTATTCAAGTGGCTGGTTGCTCAAAACAACTGTGTGAGGCACAGGACCGGTAGTTATGTCAAGATACCTTCTTGATGTCTTAGACGAGTAGCACAATGATTGAAAGGGGCTGCACAGTGGAGAATGTAAAAAGGTGGGGGCGGCCTGACCTTCAGATGTCTGCTAGAAATCTGGTGAGATTGTCCAAAGGACCATCTCAAACCTTCTAGACCTTTGCATTGGTGTTTTGGACATTTTGAACCCACAAGATGAACTTCAGGAAGAAGTTCCAGAAGTTTGGAAAAACTTTGGTAAAAAGCTCCATAAGGTGACTGACCTGTCTTCGAGAGTCAACCCGCCGACATTGAACCATGCCTGGATTTCAAGTTCGTCCTGCTGAAAGCTCCGGAGCTCAAGACTTCCAGGAGCTGACCTGGGGCTCGCGCTGGACCAAGCTGACGATGTCGATGCAAATCCGGCCTGATGAAGGGCCTCGCTAGAAGTAGAGAGATAAAGCTCTGAAAAAGTTTCTAAGTGCAAAGGTAAAATTTTGACCAAGGCCTCCCGCTTAGTGTATCTGACCTACGCTCCATCGTGGTCGGCCTAAACTGTGACTCTGTCCCTGTCAAGCATGACCAGATGTCCCAAGTTGGTGCTTTATGTTTTTAAGCACTAGAAAGTGTTTGTTCTTGAAAAAAATCATATCTCTGGTTTCCTGCATTAGACTTTTGTCGTTTTCGTGTCTATGTGTTGTTTTTTTAAAATAATTTTTATTGAATTTTATTATACAAACAACTTAAAAGAGAGATGCTTCATGACCAGGCATAACAGTACATAAGGTTTTTTACGATCCGGTACATAACAAGGCGAGCAAATGAGAAACACAGCGTTTATATAAAAACCACCTGGAACAGATAGTACATCCGCATGCTGTTCCCCAATCAATTATCCTGACGCCAGACCTGGCTGAAGCCAGATTCTCCCAGGGCTGCCCCCATACCTCAGACCGTGTACCGCCCCATCATGCTTGTGTGGCAACGTTGACTCCCATACACAGTGTCCACCTATACCTGTGTCCCCTGGGACTCAGCCGTGTTAGTGCTCTCAGCGGGATCGAGACCTGTACTTGCAGTCTTACTAAGGAGATAAGTTTGATATGGACCCCAGCAACTCTTGGGCCGACTCGTGGGAGGGAGCAGCTCATTGTATACATCAGCGTGTGTGTTGCAGTAAAGCATGTCTGCTTGCCATTCTTTTATTGTTGGTAGCGGGCCCCCAGCCCATCTGATTGCCACTCTACGCTTAGCGAGAAGAAGACCAATGGCAAGTAAGGGGCACGCCGACTTCTCCACATTCAGATCCCAACCCAACAACGCCATCTTAGGATCAGGTTCCAGGTCCGCACTGATAATTATCCCTAGTTCCAGGAATACTGCAGCCCAGAATGATTGAATCCCGGGACACTGTCATGCTAGGTGCCAAAAGCCCGCCTTGTCTCTCCCACATCTTTGGCAATGGGAGTTCTCTGATAACCCATATCGAAACTGCCGCTCTGGGGTACAGTAGGCTCTGTGCAGGAATTTAAAGTGGATGAGCCTATGTCTCCCGTTAAGGGAGACAGACCGAGTGCGGAAACAGCAATATTGCCATTCTTTGTCGCTTGGTGGGGCACCCAAGTCGCGTTGCCATTCTCGCCTGACTTTCAGAACTTCCGCCCGACGGGTTTCCTGCATGCTAGTGTAGAATCTAGTGATCAGTTTAGAGGGTTCACTGACTTTGATGAGAGTGGTGAGGGCACCCATAGCCTGCGGTTCCAGCATATCATCACCCAGCAGGGCATGCCAAGTATGTCTAGCCCTGAAAAAATGAAACAGTGCTGTGTCTGACGGCTGAGTTTCCGGGTTTTGTAGAGCCTCCCAGCTACATATCGTCCCATCCTTAAAGAAATCTCCCATCTTTTGGATGCCTACAGTCTGCAACGCTTGTCTGGCCCCCTGTCTTGCCCCAGCGGGAACCACAGGCACCAGTTTAATGGGATCTTTGGTGAGTACAGCAAAGCCCCCGCCTGCATATGTAGCAATGACTGCCACGCCTGCGGTGTAGTGGCCAATGAGTCAAAAATTTGCTGTCGCCTAGAGGCTGGTTGGAATAGTGTCTGGGGCAGGGTAAGTGGTTCCGCTGCATTCCTCTCCAGGTACAAAAAGGGAGTGTCATGTGGGCTGTGTACCCAATAATGAGCGAATGTGCTGTTTGCTGCTCTATAATACTTCTCCAGATCTGGGGCACCCAACCGACCCAACTCTTAGGGCAAAGTGAGGGAGTCCCATCGAATCCGGGGCTGTTTCCCCGCCCAAGCTACTCGGATTAGCTGTGTGCGCAATTTCTTAAATAGAGTGCGCGGTAGGGGGATTGGTATGTTTTGAAATAAAAAGAGAAACCGCGGTAGAACCACCATTTTCATTATGGTGATTCTCCCCATTAATGACAGTGGGAGCCTAATCCACCTATCTACATCTTCTATGAGTCTCTGTGCAGCCGTTCCGTAATTATCCCGGACTACTACCGCAGGGTCTGTATGAATCCTGATGCCTAAATACTGCACTGACTCCGTAGTCCACCGCAATGGGAACTCTAGAGCCGGTACCGTCATAGCAGTGGTGAGAGGAAATATGATGGACTTGTCCCAGTTGATACGCAGCCCCGAATGTCCGCCGAATTTGACCACCTTGCGCAATATGGGGGACAGGTTTTCGTCTGGGTGGCTGATATACAGCAGGGTTTCATCCGCATACGCTGATATGTTCAGCGTGTATCCTGGGAACCTCAGCCCTCTGTGAGCATGATATTCGCGGATAGCGCAGGCCAGCGGCTCAGCCACGATCGCGTATAAAAGTGGGGACAGGGGACATCCCTGTCTTGTGCCCCGCGTAATGTTGAATGAATGGGAGACTACATCTCCAATCCTTACTCTAGCAGTGGGCGATGCGTATAACACCGACACCAGGCGTAAGAATATCTCCCCAATGCCAATCCTACGCAGCACAGCGAACATGAACCCCCACTCCACGGAGTCAAAAGCTGAGAAATACCGCCGCTGCTTTGACCTCCGGGTTCAACCTCTGCACCACACCGAATAGTGTTCTCAAATTCTGCGTTAAATTATGGCTAGGGACGAAGCCTGCTTGCTCCGGGTGAATAATGTCCGGCAACAATGGCGCCAGCCTATTTGCCAAGATTTTCGTGTAGATTTTAGCATCTAGGTTAAGGAGAGACAAGGGTCTATACGAGGAGCAGTGGTTGGGTTGTTTACCTGCCTTTAATAGTGTGACAATCACAGCCTTGCATAGGGAGGGGGGCATGATCCCCGATTCTGCCATCTCCTTGTAAAGCATTTTAAGATAGGGAATCAGCAGATCTTGAAACTCTTTATAAAAGGCCACCGATAGCCCATCGGCCCCTGGAGTCTTCCCCGCCGCCATACTACGCAGCGCGTCCCTAATCTCATCAGACTTTAAGGGAGCCATCAAATGCCCCCTATAGGTTTCAGGCACGTTACAGTTAGAAATTAGCATTTAAAAAACCTTAGAAATTCACTGAAAAAACCATAGGTTTTAGGGACAGTTATAGTTAGTTGGACATTTCACTCGTACAAAACCATAGAAATTCCCCCGTTATAGTTAGTTCAGCTAACTATAACTCGCGCCCGCAATGCACTGCTGATGACGTCACATATTACATCACTCATGACATGGCCAGTGACATCACTGATGACATCACTGATGACATCTCAAATGACATCACTGATGACATCATCCAGTGACTGTGTGTTTCTGTAAAGTTTAAATATGTTTAATATATATAGGGAAAGGCGTATTGAAGAATGAGTGGGTGTAAAGTGTCTGAATGGATGATTTAGTAGGTGCGTGACTGACTCTATAAGTGAGTGATTAAACGTATCTTACTGAATGCAAGGGTTAGTGACTAAACTGTGTGAATGTCTGTATCCGTCTGTCTGTTGGTGTGTAAGCGGCTGCATGGGTTTGTGAATAGCTACATGAGTGTCTACATGGGTTATTGATTGGTTGTCTGAGTATCTGTATGGGTGCCTGAGTGTTTGTGTGGGTGGGGTGTGTGTGACTCTGTGCATAAATGTGTGAGTGGGTGATTCACTGGGTGCATGGTTTCAAGAGTGCATCTGTGATGTACTGTATGGGTGGGTGAGTGTGTGTATGGGTGTGTTAGTGAGTGAATGTATATCTCAGTGGTACATGTGTGAGTAACTACATATGTGAAAGGCAGTATATATGTGTGTTGGAGTATATAAATGGCTATAAGTGAGAGTGTGTGATTGTGAGAGTGCCTGTATGGATGAGTGTGTACTTGTATCAGTGATTGTATAAGAGCGTAAGAATGTGCTAGTATTTGTATGTGTAAGTGATCTGGTGTGTGTATAACTGTATAGGTGAGTAAATGGCAGTGTGATTAATTATTTGCATGACTAACTAGGTGTGTGAGTAACTCTATGGATTAGTGGCGGTGTGTGATTGTCTATATAGGTGTATGAGTACATATGATAGTCCTGTACTGAGTGACCGTAAGTATGAGTGACTGTACGGGTGAGTGAGTGGATGTGTGTGTAGACCTAAGAATCAGTGAGTGGGTATGTAGTTATTGGTGTTGGAGTGTCTATGGTTTTGAGAATGGCAGTCTGTAATTTAGAGTGGGTGTATCAAAGGTTATATTAGGGTGTGAGAAGATGCATGAAATTATCACATGGATGATGTCATCAGTGATGTCATCAGTGATGTCCTTTTGAGATGTCATCAGTGATGTCATCAGTGATGTCACTGACCATGTCATGAGTGATGTAATATGTGACGTCATCAGCAGTGCATTGCGGGGCGCGAGTTATAGTTAGCTGAACTAACTATAACGGGGGAATTTCTATGGTTTTGTACGAGTGAAATGTCCAACTAACTATAACTGTCCCTAAAACCTATGGTTTTTTCAGTGAATTTCTAAGGTTTTTAAATGCTAATTTCTAACTATAACGTGCCTGAAACCTATGGTTTTTTTCAGTGAATTTCAAAGGTTTTTAAATGCTAATTTCTAACTATAACGTGTCTGAAACCTATGGTTTTTTCAGTGAATTTCAAAGGTTTTTTAAATGCTAATTTCTAACTATAACGTGCCTGAAACCTATTGTTTTTTAAGTGAATTTCCAAGGTTTTTTAAATGCTAGTTTTATGTTGGGGAATTAATTCCCCTTGAATCCTGAGGGTCCCTGGGGTCCAACTAGCCCACTAGGTACCTCCAGTAAGCGCCACACATCTGCGTTGCACAGAGGTGTAAAAGGGGGCGTGGCCTGGACCACCTCTCTGCAACACAGCCCTGTGGCGCGCACTGGAGGTACCTGGTGGGCTAGTTGCCCCCAGGGTCCCTCAGGATTCAAGAGGAATTAATTCCCCAACATAAAACGTGCCACAGGGCGTGTTTGCACACATGTCACCTGAGGCCCCGCCCCCTCCCTTCACCACTGTGCAAATGCGCCCTGTGGCGCGTATTAAGTTGGGATATTAGGCCACCTTGAATCCTGAGGGTCCCTGGGGCCCAACTAGCCCACCAGGTACTTCCAGTAAGCGCCACAGGCCTGCGTTGCAGAGAGGTGGTCCGAGGCCACGCCCCTTTTTACACCTCTCTGCAACGCAGCTCTGTGGCGCTTACTGGAGGTACCTGGTGGGCTAGTTGGACCCCAGGGACCCTCAGGATTCAAGGGGCTTAACCCCAACTTAAAACACGCCACAGGGCGTGTTTGCACACATGTCACCTCAGGCCCCGCCCCCTCCCTTCACCACTGTGCAAACGCGCCCCGTGACGCATTTTAAGTTGGGGGATAAAGTCCCCTTGAATCCTGAGGGTCCCTGGGGTCCAACTAGCCCACCAGGTACCTCCAGTAAGCGCCACAGAGCTGCGTTGCAGAGAGGTGTAAAAAGGGGCATGGCCTGCACCACCTCTCTGCAATGCAGCCCTGTGGCGCTTACTGGAGGTACCTGGTGGGCTAGTTGACCCCCAGGGACCCCCAGTATTCAAGGGGAATTAATGCCCCAATTTGAAACGCGCCACAGGGCGCGTTTGCAGAGTGGTGAAGGGAGGGGGCAGGGCCTGAGGCACGATCGCGTCTTTTTTTTTTCTTTTTTTTTAGAAGGGGGTCTGTGTGGCCCCCCTTCTTTTTTCCTTTTTTGGGCCCTGGGGACCCCATTCCCCAGGGCCTGACCCCTTTTTTTATTTTAAAAAAAAAAACTGAACAGGAAGGGGGCCGCGTGGCCCCCCTTCCATGGCCAATTCCGGCCCCGGGGACCCCATCCACCGGGGCATGGCCACATTTTTTAAATGTTGTAAGGAGGGGGGCTGCGTGGCCCCCCTCCTGAGGCCTCTATTGCCCCGGGGACCCCATCCCCCGGGGCAGGCCTTTTTGGGGGGAGGGGGCCACGTGGCCCCCTCCTGGGCCACTACTAGCCCCGGGGACCCCATCCCCTGGGGCCTGGCCTCTCGTTGGGGACCGTGGGGGAGCCCTAATGCCCCCACGGTCCCGCCGGCTCCCGCGTCCTGCAGGAGCCGGCATTGCTTTTCCACATGGGGAGCTGCTGACATGCAGCTCCCTTGTGGAAAAGCAATCTGCTTTAGATTTTGGAAGAGAGAGCAGGTTTCCTGCTCTCTCTTCCAAAATCTAAAGCAAGTTTGCTATGGCAGGACGGGAGCCGCGAGGCTCCCGTCCCTGCCATAGTAGACAGCAGTGTCCCGAGGGTGGGCACCCCGGGACACCACAGGAGCCGGCCCTGGGGGGTGGCGGTCCCCAGGGCCATCACAGGCTCCAGGAGGGGCCGCGCGGCCCCCCTCCCTTCACTTGCACAGCCCCGGGGAGGTGGTGGTCCCCGGGGCTCAGTTACGGACCCCCAAATTTAAATATTAGTGCCCCGGGGAGGTGGCGGTCCCCGGGGCGTGTGGGGGGCTCAAGCCCCCCCACACAGGTCTATTTTTTTTTTTTAAAAGAAGCCCCGGGGGGTGGCGGTCCCCGGGGCTGCGGGGGGGCAGTGTGCCCCCCCGCGATTATAATTGATCAAAGCCCCGGGGGGTGGTGGTCCCCGGGGCTTGGGGGGGCCTTAGAGGCCCCCCAAACTCTAAGAAAACAAGCCCCGGGGTAGCGGTCCCGGGGCTGCGGGAGGGCCGTGTGCCCCCGCAAATAGTTGTTGCAAAGCCCCGGGTGGTGGTCCCCGGGGCAGTGTGGGGGGGATTGGGGCCCCCCACACATTTTTTTACTGCCCCCAGGACCTGGCCCACCCGGGGGCTTCAATTAAACGAGGCGCGGGAGCCCGCGCTTTGTTTTTGGGTTTTTTCGCGGCGCATCCGCGTATCCGGCACGCATTTTGCCGATTTTTATTTTCTTTAATGCTTTTTTGGGCCCTGAGCAGGCCTAGGGGGTCAGGGTGTTTCTACCCAGCCCCCTTTTCTTTTTTTTCCCGTTTTTTATTCTGATTTCTTGTGACTCGGTTCTACCGAGTCACAAGATGGCTGCCAACACTTCCTGGTTTGGAGTGTTGACAGCCAATTAGAATAAAGCTCGTGGTCGGGAGGGTCCGCGCATCCTCCGTGCCTCTAAATATCGAAACTTTTATTTTTGATTTTCTCAGCAACTACTGAACGGATTTACACCATTTTTAAAAAGGCTGCTTTCTGAGCCAAGCAGTACCTTTTTGCCAAATTTGGGGTAAATCCGTTCAGTAGTTTCGGCTGTAGCCTTGCATAAAGTTTCCTATGGGAAATTGATTTTTTGACTCTTATTTTTTGAATTTATCTGGAATTACTGAACGGATTTACACCATTTAAAAAAAGGGCGCTTTCTGAACCAAGCACTACCTTTTTGCAAAATTTGGTGTAATTCCGTTCAGCAGTTCGGGCTGTAGCCGTGGCTAAAGTTTCCTATGGAAAATAACATGGAGAAAACACGTTTTGGGACCCCCTTTTTCTCAGCCCTCGCTTGCCAAATCACCCCAAAACTTTCAAGACAGGAGCTGACCGGAGCGCCCCACTAGTTTTGAAAATTTCGCGATGATTCGTCATCCGGCGCCAAAGTTATTGGGAAAACAAAAAACGCTTTTCCTATGGAAACTAGGTCCTAACTATAACTATCTACTGGCGACCAGCTAGTAGTATATATATATATATATATATATATATATATATATATATATATATATATATATATATATATATATATATATATATATATATATTCAAAATACTCCCTCCTTGTTGGTAGGAATACCAGACACTCCAATGTACTGCAAAATATAGATTTAATGGCAATAACGACGCGTTTCGGCTTCCGCCTTCTTCACCTATGGTGCCCCCCTACATATCCCTGCACCATGTGGCAGGCATCCCATGGTGCCTGCCACAGTGCAGGGACATGTAAATTGTCCCTTTTTTGCATTGCGGCAGGTGCTGCAGCCAGCAAAATGCGTACTGCGGGACCGCCGACAGCCTGTTGGGCGGTCCCAATCCCCAATAGGGTGGCAGGTGGACGTAAGTTTGCCTGCCATCGTATTCGGGCCCATAGTTTTTAAAACTATTTTAATGTGTTTTAGTTTATATATTAAGTTTATGTGATACCAATGTTTGAGCAATTGTTATTAAATTCTTTTAAATGAAGTGTGTAATTTTAAGTAATTTATAATTTTTAATTTAATTGTAATAGTAATGTATAGTGTCGTAGCAGGTTTTGGGTTTGTAGGGGAATAGGATGGGAAGCTAATTAAGTAAACCTTATTATTAACTTATTAGTAATTTTTATTTAATTATGTGGTTTATATTAGTTATGTAAATTATGTGTTACTGATTTTATTTATATGTTAGGTGTGGGTTGCTAGGTCTGTAGTAGTAAAGGGTCGGAAGTTGAGTAATAATGAATTAAAATGTAATTATCATTTTATTAATAATTATTTAATTGAATATTAATTATGTAAATTGTGTAATAATTATAGTTTTTTGTTATGTTTTAGCTGTGGGCTGCTTTGTTAGTAGGGGTATAGGGTGTGAAGTTAATTAAGTAACAATTAAATAAATATTATTTGCTAATTGTTAAATAATTATTTAATTTATTATCAGCTATGTAAATTGAGCTACACTTATTTATTTTAGTTACATTTTAGGTGTGGGTTGCTAGGTTTGTAGGGTGGGAATTTAATTAGGTAATAATTATTAATAATTATTGATTTATAAACAATTATTTAATTGCATAGGAATTACATAAATTGTGTAATAATTATACATTTTAGTTATGTTTTAAGTAGTATTATTTAACAATTAATTGTTAATGAACTACTTAATTTGTTATCAATCATGTAAATTGCTTCATATTTATTTATTTTAGCTATATTTTAGATGCAGGTTGCTAGGTTTGTAGGGGTATAGGGTGGTGAGTTAATTAACTAATAATTAATTTACAATTATCATTTGTTAATTAAATATTTAATTGAGTATCAATTATATAAATTATGCAATACTTTAGTTATATTTTAGGTGTGGGTTGTTAGATGTGTAGGGGTATAGGATGGGGAGTTGAATAAGTAATAATTACCGTTTATTAATTGTCAATTGTTGAATTGTTTTTATTTTTATGTTAATAATGTTTATATTAAGGGGTTTTTTCGCACAGGAAATACTGAATTAGAGGGGGCATGAACTCCTACATGGAGCAGTAGAGTGACTGGTCAACAGTGCCTGTAAGTGAATGACTGATTTAACTAACAAGAAATTAGATGGTGCATGCAACATTAATGGGATAAACAATTGATGTGTCTAACAACATGCAAATTATGGATAACGGCTAAACTGAGTCACTAACTGGTTAAAATGTAAAAACAAATAAATTTTAAATACGTGTTTAATATTTTTCTAAATTAATACGGTTATTCAATGTGTAATGTATTCTGAGGGAAGTACTTTCACTACTGTTGCTTAGACTGGAGTGGGAATAGTCAATTTAACCCTGCAAAGTCCAACACTTTCCCTACTGTTGCACAGATTGGAGTGTGAATAGTAAATCTTACCCCTCTGAAGTCCATCACTTTCCTGACTATTGTGTTGTTTAGCGTGGGAATAATAAATCTAACCCCTCCAAAAGTCCAACACTTTTCCTACTGTTGTGCTGTTTGGAGTAGGAATAGTAAATTTAACCCCTTTGAAGTTCAACACTTTCCCCACAGTTGCACTGACTGGAGTATGAATAGTAAATGTAGCCCCTCCAAAATAGAACCCAGGCCCCATACCAGAGGGCCTGGGTGGAAGGGGGCCCAACTGGGGGCCCCCAAAGACACTTTCCGACAGCCTTTCCATGTCGGAACGGCTGACATGAAAAGGCTGTCAGAAAGTGTCATCAAAATCACGACGGCGGAATAGGGGGTTATGGTGGCTTCCAATGCTCCGACAGGCTCCTTGAGCCCATCGGAGCACCAGCATCCCCCGCTGGTTTCACTCCAAACGCCACCATCCTAATACGTCGGTCAGACTGAAACCTACGATGTCGGGCGGAAAGCCTCCAACAGCTGGTCGGAGGCTTTGCGCCCAACATCGTAATCGGGCCCATAGTTGTAAACAATATTGATTTTTTATTATTTTTGTGTATTTTAATAAATATGTTAGTTGTATATGTTATATATTGTTTCTATACATATTGTTAATTTTTTTTAATACAGTTTGTAAATTTTTTGTATATTTTTATTTAATGTAATAATTTTTTGTCATTTTTAGTATCATAGCAGGTTGTGGGGTTTATGGGGTACAGGGTGGGAAGTAAATTAATAATAATGAATTAATAATTGATTTGTAATTATTAATTATTTAAGTGATAATTATTTATGTTATATTGTATAAATAATTTTTTTTAAGTTACGTTTTAGGTGTGGGTTGTGGATTTTGTAGAGGTATGGGGTAGGAAGTAAATTATGTATAATTAATTAATAATTCATTTTTAATTAATAATAATTATTTAACTGATAATTATTCTGTTAATTTTGTTAAATGTATAATTATTATTTTTTAAGCTAACTTTTATATGCGGGTTGTGGGTTTTGTTGGTTTATAGGGAGGGAAGTAAATTAATTATAAATAATTCAAAAATATTTATTATTATAATTAATTATTTAATTGATAATTAATTATGTAAATTGTGTAATACATAATTGTTTTTTTGGTGAGGCATTGTTTTTGTATGGGTAAAGGGTGTGTAGGAAATTAATCATAATAATTTTTAGTTAATACTAATTTATAATCATTATTTAATTGATGATTAATTATGCAAATTGTGTAATTATGATATTGTTTAAGTTATATATTAGGTGTGACTTGTATTTGTAGGGTTATTGTGTGGGCAGTTAATTAAATACTATAAATGTATTATTAGCTAATTATTATTAATTGTTTACTTGATATTTAATTATGTAACTTAATTATGTAATTACTTTTTTTTAATTTATCGATTAAGTGTGGGTTTTTAGTTTTCTATGGCTAAAGGTTGAGAAGGTAATTAAATAAAAAGAAAAATATGGGCAGAGAGTGGGCGGAGGTTCAAGTGCATAATCTAATACAGCATGCCTCGAAGAGCAGCTCATGCGCTGCCCTGGCTCAACCTAATAAGAGGTTTACCTCAGTAAATAGATATACTTACAACCTTCTATTCAACTCTGGGAATAGGTCGCTTAACAGCAGATTGCCAGATGACCAACCCGCAAAAACAACATTTCAGGGTCCTACTGCTCAACCACAATCAATTGTACTTTTTTACATTACACTAATTTACACAAAGGTATAATTGATGAAATTATTAAAAGGATAGAGAGTGTCCACGATCTCCAGAAGATGACATTTAACTTCAAAATTGATCAGTTTATTCCAAGCATAACATTAACCAATGATCACATAAACATAATAAACTCACATAGGATCAGATGGAATGGGGAACTCAAGATCAAAGCTACTAATCTGAACAGCACGCACTTTTTTTGTCTTTGCCCATTTTAAAAGTTGATCGACCGAACAATGTATATATCAGAGATTGACATCAAGACTGACAACAAATGAGATAACTGTAAACTTTTTATCAAGAGAATAATTTAGGGAAAGGGGCCAATAGCAAAATGATACTTCTATTTGTGATAAACAATAAATGAATAAAGGATTTACCGCAAGAGTTTATGACTCACACGGATACAATCCCGCTCATTGGAGCGCAATATTAAAATCAGAAGTTTAAAGAATCTGTTTAGGAATAAAGCAAAGCATTTTGGACTTTAATTGGACAAAGAACAAGGGCATATCGAAGTTCAAACGATTTGTTGATCTCTAATGATACATGGGTGGGACCCATGAAAGCTAGCTATACATGTAATATCACGACTCCAAAGGGCCTAATTCCGATTTTGGCATTCTTGGAGCGGGGCCGCCATGCTGCCGCCCCGCTCCCAGACCACCAAAGCCGTACTGACACCGCCCACCTGATTACGACTTTTTTCAGTCTCTGGCGGGCTGTTCTTTGGCAGTGCCACGGCGGTGCCTATGAAAAAGGCACTGCAAAGGGAGCTTCAAAGGCAGTTCCTGCACGGCATGGACTGGTGCAGTCTATGCCGTGCAGGAACTGGGGTGCATGCGCACAGGGGGGCACAACATGTGCCCCCCCTGCATGCACCTCATCGCCCTGAGGCAACATGAGGCCCTGTAGGGCCCCCTCTGTTTCCTCTCTGCCACAGTTTTCATGGCGGGCTCACTGTGGCGGAGAGGAAACTCGTAATATGCACCGCCAAGCATAATGCAGCCTCAAGACAGCTGCATCTCTGATCCCTGGCGGTTGTGGCGGTCCCATGGCGGTCCGACCACCCAACTTGTAATAGGGCGGCCGGACCCACATCGCCACCATGCCTACGGCGGTCCATCAGACCGCCATAGTCATAATTAGGCCCTAATTGATTTGCCCAGAATCACAGGATGTTGAGCAGACAACAAGACTTGAACTTGCTCTCAAATTCCATAGTCGGCAGCTCTGGCCATAGCAAAGCATCCTTGTTTATTTTACATTGTGTGGAGCACATATGCATGTTGTTCAGGCTGTACCTTGGGGTGTGTTGTGAATCACACTGCTGCAGGTGCTGTAGGTGGAGCAGGTTGAAATTCACTTTGTGAGTTTTGTGGTGTCTCATGCATGTTTTGTGTATGTTGAGTGAGGTGCTGCAATGCATTTTGTAATTTGTGATGCAGTCGGTTGGAGTGTATTTTATGCATTGTGAGGTGGGTCACTGCAGTGTATTTGTGTGGCTTGCCAGGTAGGCATTTTGTGCTTATTGTTGTGGAGTGGGGCTGCCCTCGTCCACACTCGGCACACTGGGCTGCCCGGGTCCTTGCTGAGGCTCCAGCTGGCAGCTGGGCTCGTTGCTCTGGACCTGTTAGAATGTGAACATGCAGTCTGCCTCAGCCTGCAAAGCAGCTGGGGGAGAGGCGAGGAGACTTCAAGAGCCACTTGAAAGCTCTTTGAGGAAGTACAGGCTGTGTGTGAGCACCTGCCTCACTAGGTCTGCGTCCGCTGCCCCTGTCAAAACAGTTTCTGCTGCCGTTTTCCAAGTCACCAGCAATGGGTCAAACACAACAGCGAATGTCACATTGCTCTCCACAAGCCCTTAATTGCAAATATAGCCTCAACAACACAAATATTCCAGGAAAATACAGTATTTATCAGTAAAATGGGTATTACCACCGTGAATGTAGCAAAAGAAGTTAGACATTGCATTACGTTGGCAATTTGTTTCTGGCAATGGATGAAAAACATCAAGAGAAACGTAAAAGGTGAGTAAGGCTTGATACACACAAAATAAGGAACCCGTGTGCAGTTTTCGACATGAAGGTCTCTGGTCACCCAGCCTTTATTCTGCTGCGGTAGATAACAATTTCCAGGGAGCTGGTTGGCGGCAACAGGTGTTACTTACAAAGCCACGAATGCAAGAGTAAGTGAAAAGGGGTCATTTGAGTTACAGGCTGTCCTTAATCCTGGCCCAGAGACTAATTTATTTTGGTAGAAGGCTGGCCCATTGTGCCTCCACCAAATGTACCTCGTGAACTCTTTCTCGTTTGGCAGGTTTGCATGTGAATCCCATTTTCCGATAATCATTACAGCACTCAATGACATCAATCAATTGAAAAATATAATCACAGACAAGTGCAGATGCTGTTAACACATTTAACTACCTCGGACAGTTGGAATCAATTTAGTACCCATGGGTATTTGGGTTCTTTAGTGATCACCAAAGGTCTCGCTGGCAGGTGCAAACTTGAGGCCCACATGATTATTTTTGCCCATTTTTAGATTGCAGACTACCAGACCGTGCAGCTGTCTGCGTTTGCTAAAGACATCTTAGAGGCTTCCAGAAATTTGACCTAGGAATGCATTCCGCTGGTTGCTATTGACTTTTCGGTTTGTAACTCTCGTTTTCTTGATTTCCATTTGCTGGCTTTATTTGATTTAGGCTGTTCAGGTTCAGTTCGTCCCTCCCCTTGCCAAAGTTGTGTTTACGGTATTCTTCCACAAACTCGTTTTCTGTAAACAGGCCTTTAAATCTTGTTCCTTTCTCATCCCCTTTGCTGGGCATTCAAAGACAGAGGTCAAATGTCAGGCGCTGTATTATCCTTCCTATTATCCTTCTGAGTGCTCCCTTTCTGTAAAAAGGCCTGTAAATCTTGTTCTGGTCTCATCACCTTTGCTGTGTATTCAAAAACCGAGGTCAAATGTCAGGTGTTGTTTTCCGAGGTCGCTTGTTTATTTTTGTTGCTTCTCCCTTTTATTTTTGTTGATTCTCCTTGCTTACTCTTTCTTTGCTTTGTTGCCTCCTCACTCGCACCCCCTCCCTCCTGTGTCACTGCTGCCATCCTTCATGCACCTGCTTGTTGCCACCATTGCTTTTTTTTAATCCCATTTAAAGCTTGGGATACAATTACCTTTGGTACAGATTTATGAACTACGAGCTCTGCCCAATGCCATTGGAATGCTTTAAACAAATATCACTTACATTACACAAAGTCAGATTTTTTAAGGCATGAGGAGATGCCTGGAATCACAGTATGTTGATCTGGGGCCGGGACTCAAATCTGGTTCCCCGGTTCTGAAGTCGGCAGCTCTGGGCATCAGGCCCGGTTCTAGCGGGTGGGCCGGGTGGGCCAGGCCCACCCAAACATGAGCCTGGCCCACCCAAACATGAGCCTTGGCCCTCGCAGTGAGGGCTTGAATCAGGCGCGCAACGCCATTGCGCTCAAAGGGCTTCAACCCACCCCCCCACCCTCCCTCGTGTGTGTCAGCCCGGCTGAGACAGCTTCCCGGGCGCGCACACACAGACAGACAGTTATCGAGATTATCGCAGCTGCACCAGAGTACTTCACAGGTCTTTACAAGACCATTTACATGTTAACGAGGCTTTGTTTATTTTTTCACCCCTTCATCTCCACTTGGGGCATGGCGAAAGGCGACAAATCCTTTCTTTGGCACTGGTAACCTTTGCCTACTGTCCTGCTGCGTGGATATTTCTTTTTCTATGCAGCGCAGGAGAAAAGAAGTTTGTTTAATCTGATTCACCTTTCCTAACCCCTGCAGCTGCTTATCACATCAGGCTGTGACACAAAGTATGACTAATGGAGTAGGTAAGAGAATCTGTTACTATTTGTTTTTCTTTTTAAAATCTGCATAGGCCCAGCAGGACACATACTTCGTGAGTGCTTCATTTAAACAGTTTTTATCATTATCATGGCCGATGCAGGACAACAATAAGACAATAAAAAATGCCCAGATAACGCTGGTGATTAAAGATCCTGCTGGAGAGCAATCATTTGTCTGTTAGTAGTTTTTAAATGCAGATGAACTGTATTTTATGTGGAAGCTCAGTGGGTTACTGCCTTTGTCACAGAGATCCTTGTGTTACTTGCAGTTCAGAAGTTACAATCCTAACATAGGACAGTGACCAATGAACTGTCATCAAAGAGCTGCATGCAAACCTGAATGGTATAGTTAGAACTTCGCTTTTTTTGTTTTGTGATATAGTTAGAACTTCCTCAGTCTTTCATTATTCTAATGTTGCTAAAATGAGTATGTTTGTGCAGATATACATTTTTATCAGTAAAGCCAACCCCTAACCACTGGAGTACTCTTTAAATCCTGAGTTTGTGCTTTTCCAGACCAAACCCTCTTAAAATATACTGCCCACCAGTATGGATGACATGTGATTCATACACCTTGTAATCCTCATTGGTTTATGTGACATTTCCTGTAGACTGATTTACATACTTGTATGATTCGTTGTCTCTGTATAATGTGTGCGTGGTGTAAAGTACTGACACACACTACACTGATATGAGTAGCGCTATACAACAAATGAAATGCATATGAGAGAGGGGCTATGTAAAGATAAGGGGTACTGTTGGAGGGTGGCAGTGAGGGAATCCGAGAGGAGGTCAATAGGGGGAGGGGCTATGGAGCGATGAGGGGCACTGTTGGAGGGTGGAAGTGAGGGAATCCGAGGAAGAGTTCATGGGGAGGAGGGGGATGCTAGGGAGAGATGAGGGGCACTGGTGGAGGGTGGTAGTGAGGGAGTCTGAGGGGGAGGGGCGACGGAGAGATGAGGGGCACTGGTGGAGGGTGGCAGTGAGGGAATTCGAGGAGGAGGTCATGAGGGGGAGGGGCGACGGAGAGATGAGGGGCACTGGTGGAGGGTGGCAGTGAGGGAATTCGAGGAGGAGGTCATGAGGGGAGGGGCTATAGGAAATGAGGGGCACTTGTGGCGTGTGGCAGTGAGGGAATCCTAGGAGGAGGTCAATAGGGGGCCATGGAGGGATGAGGGGCACTGGTGGAAGGTGGTAGTAAAGGTATTTACAGAGAAAGAGGTTATTGGTGTGGCGCCAAAAAAGACTTTCGCATCAGCGCTAAAGCCGGCCCTGTCATGGCCTTTCCGTTTTTGTTTATTTAATTAGCAGTCAGGTCATAAGGGCTACTGTGGAACATACTTTAAAGTGCGTGCTAATTATATTTACTGCTATATTCAATGTTTTAAGTTTGAAAGTGATTTTACTAATGTTTTTACCGGGAAAAATGAAAGTGGAGCTCGATGGTGCCTGATATGGGGGCTGGGGCCCAAGGTCAGCTGTGAGATAAGGTGCACTGGAGAGGAGTAGTGGATAATCAAGCCTGTAAGGGAGTGCGTTACAGAGTCCGGGGTCAGGTGGAGGTAGTAATGAAGAGGGATTCTCCCTGAAGGCTCGCACAGAGGGAGCCCGAGAAGTGTCACATGCCTGATACTCCCACCTCAGAAACCTCCTCTTCCCATCAAAGGAACATTACATGGAAAAAACACTTTTTGAGAGTGATAATATTTAGAAAGAGATTTGGAAAAGAGTGCGTTTTACTGGGCCTTGTAAGACTAAGAAGAGATAAAGGAGGGCCCTGAAGCAGGCCTGCCTAGACATATATGCGACAAATCGAGCCCGCAGTGGCCCACCCAAATGCACCCTTGGCCCACCCAAATAAAAATTCCTGGAGCCGGGCCTGCTGGGCATAAAGCCACATCCTCTCCCAACAACTTAGCTATCTAATAAACGAAACACGCTTTCAATTGCAAGAGTGCCTGTTCCCCGGACTGGCCGTAGCGGGCACCAGGCGTTTCCCCGGTGGACTGCCAGGGTGGGGGCCGGTTTTGGGCCCCTGGCAGGCCGTTTTTGTTACCGGGGGTCGGCAATATCGGCCCCCTGTAACAAAATCGGCCGAAACCGGCCCTTGCAAACAGCTCAGCAGCAACCCCCCGGGAGCCGGCTGAGCACTTTGCCAGGGCCGGTTTCGATTCCCAGTCTGGCCCTTTTCCCAGGCACTGCATGTTAATAGGCGAGTTGCGTCCTCTCTATGTAAACAAGCCTCACAGCTCCACAGCACGTTTAGTTGTTTCCTGTCCTACCTCTGAGAGATGTGTAGTCACAGAGGGGCTCCCATGACAGCTCTGGATGCATTCAGTCAAGTCAGCTGCCAGGCTCAGCAAAAGTGCAAACCCATGAAACAAAGGTGCATGGATGAAAAAAAGGCCAACTTTTAAGAGGTGCAGCTAGTGTCATGTCCGACTGCCCAGTCAACCAAGCTCTGAACCTTAAACTGAGAAACAGAGAAAACAGATCACTGGCCTTCTTCTTGAAAAGAAACAACAGTATAGGGTGACTAGATTTTGAGAAGTAAAAACCAGGACAGGCCAGAGACAGAAAAGTAGGACCAAAGCATTTAGCCTTACTTTCATGTCTGGCCTGTCCCAATTTTTGCGTAGGGGTGGGCAGCAGGAGTGGGTGTCTGCATGCATTTCTCCTACTTAAGTTGATATACACTATCCTTAAGTATCCTTAAGTAATTTCTCTCCTTTCAGGCAGTGCAAGGGGAAGGGCTGCATGCTCCCAACAGAGAGGAGACGGAGGAGGGCAGGTGTTCTCAGGGTAGAAGAGGTCAGTGGCGTAGCAAGCACTTTGGCTGCCCGTGGCGGTCCCCGTGTTTGCCGTACCGCTGCGGCAGCATCAAAGAGCGGGGGTGCTGGTGAGATTTTTTGCATTTGCCGCACCTTGGCGGCCGATTGAAGAGCAGGGGAAAGACTGCCGCCTCCAAAACTCATGCCACCCGGGGCGCACCGCCCCCCCCTTGCTACGCCACTGGAAGAGGTTCTGTCATAGCTAACGTTATGTAAATCCCTGCCCTCCTCCCCTCTGCTGGGAGCCGACTTCCCCCTGACCTGCCTGAAAGAAACAGAGAAATTACTTAATGATAGTATACCTTTTTTATTGTCCTTTGCAGGCTGACTTGACCCTTGTCCCAAAAACCGGGACATGTATTTTGAAATTTAGGAATGCTTCGGGACACCGGGACAGTCCTCAGAAAAAATGCAATCCCCGTGGAAATCCGGAAACCTGGTCACCCTACAACAGTATCACTCTGCTAATGTTAATGGTGCAAATTCAACAAATTGGCACATCGAGGTAGTACAGTTCCCTGCACTAATGTCACTGCTGCTCATTGATAGGATGACCTATTGTGCGGACACTGTGGCAGCCAGGAATTCAGCACAATGCAGCAACGCCTAGATTAGCCACAGTGCAATTTAAAAACAATTTTCTCAGTATTAACATTTTAGGCATCACCATATTGTAGTCAAACCGCTCCATGATAGACGGTTTGAACGACACAGCAGTTGCATGGGGCAAAGACTGCCTCAGCTGGGCAGCTGATCTCATTTTTAGGTCTTGGCTCTAGACGACCCGCAAGCGCAGTCTCATACCGAGAGATGCTGTATCTGCCCCAATTGGGCACAGGGTCAAGACTGATTTGCATATGGCTGGGTTCAAACTGGAATGGCATGTGAGCAAAAAAACGATGGATTTAGGCCCAGATCTCTGTACTGAGGTGAATGTATGACATTGTTCTGCATTCTGTCCATCAATTGTTGTTTTTGCATTTGTCACCCCGAGTGGGACGGGTATGGCCAGACGTGGGTCCCGTGTTCTCCATGCCACTGGAGTCAAGCTATCCTGGCTGATGAGGGGTGAAACCCTGAAACTGGTCCTAGGATGCTTGTTTCCAGTCCAGGGAGGACCTGGCCTGGCAGTTCGGGCTGGACTGTTCCCATTGGGCACAGGGTCAAGACTGATTTGCATAAGGCTGGGTTCAAACTGGAATGGCATGGTGAGCAAAAAAACGATGGATTTAGGCCCAGATCTCTGTACTGGGGTGAATGTATGACATTGTTCTGCATTCTGCCCATCAATTGTTGTTTTTGCATTTGTCACCCCGAGTAGGACGGGTATGCCCAGACTTGAGTCCTGTGCTCTCCATGCCACTGGAGTCAAGCTATCCTGGCTGATGAGGGGTGAAACCCTGAAACCGGTCCTAGGATGCTTGTTTCCAGTCCTGGGAGGACCTGGCCTGGCAGTTCGGGCTGGACTGTTCCCATTGGGCACAGGGTCAAGACTGATTGGCATATGGCTGGGTTCAAACTGGAATGGCATGGTGAGCAAAAAAACGATGGATTTAGGCCCAGATCTATGTACTGGGGTGAATGTATGACATTGTTCTGCATTCTGTCCATCAATTGTTGTTTTTGCATCTGCTTTGTGGGCTTCCGCCCGCTAATCGGCTTGCCATTTGCTGCCTCCCACGTCGCTCTGTATTGCTTCTCCCCATTTGTCTAGGGCATTCACACCTCAGCCCTCTTCCGTTCATTTTAGCCCTCCCCAAGCGCACAGCCCAACTACATTCAAATTGAGCAGCTGCCATTTTCACCCATTGTTTCAGGACTACTTTTTTTTATATGTCTGACCGTGCGTGCATCTGGCAGTGCTTACCATGGATGCAGGACTCGCCCTGTTGACGATTAACTGAACTCCATGTTTTCAGGAACCCTTGTTGCGCGAGTGCTGTTTGTGCATTGGTTTGTGCCTAGCGTCCTTCTTGTAAGATGGAGTTTCCATTTTCTCAATCTGTGTCCAGTAACCTGCGTGCAGATTTCTGCTGTTACGTACACATTAAGAGAGGGTTTTCTTACCAAGTGCATGTGAATTGAGTATGGAAACCTCAAGCATCAGATTGTGCTCGTTTGCTGCATTTTCCATGCAGCCTGATGAACTATATTATAAATAGGCATTGCCATCTAGTGGTGTGAATTCGAAAGTACAGTCTGCTTTATTGTGAAAATTCAACTATTGGTCTAATCATGGTTGTATTTGAAAAGAGACTAAAGCTGGCCAACAAGCCATAAAAGTGAGCTGAGCCTGGCTTGACCGGAAACGAAAGTAAGATTCAAGCCACCATAATAGCTATCATGCTCTGGCAAAATCATACAACCCTCTTTGAAAAAATAAATATATTATATATATTACCAAAGAAAGAACTCCTTCCGGGATGCTAGGACCAATGGGGAGTGGCGCGTTAAGCCGGCGGAGTGCCCGGCATGTAAATCCAACCAAACCACATAAACGCGCACTCAGGAACAATAGCCAGGCAAGTATTCATACAAGAAAGATTTATTACTCCATAAATCAAACGTTTGATTTATGGAGTAATAAATCTTCTCGTTTGAATACTTGCCTGGCTATCGTTCCTGAGTGCGCGTTTATGTGGTTTGGTTGGCTATATATATATATATATATATATATATATATATATATATATATATTTATTTATTTTTTATATATGTATGTTTATATATATATATACAACTCAGAATATGGGTATCAAGAAATCTGCACTCCGGCAATTACAGGATCATACATACTATGAAAAATTGCAAGCAAATCCCACTTTGTCTTTCAAAATCAAAATTGACAAAAGATAGATGAAGAAGAGAGAAAATATCTATCTGTGGACTTTCCGAAATTGGCAACTATGTATTTTCTTCCGAAATTACATAAGAATCGAAAGGAACCTCCAGGGAGGCCGATCTTGTCAGCAAAGGGCTCCCTTTTAGAACCTATGGCAAACTATGTTGACTATTTTCTCATTCAATATGTGGCAGAGCTACGCTCATATATTAAAGATACAATGGACCTACTTAGGATCCTACAAAATGTGACTTGGCATAGCACTTACCATCTAATAACAATGGATGTCATTGGGCTATACACCAACATTGACAATTGTCTGGGTTTGAAAGCGATTAACTATTTCTTACAGGAAAGAAATATTCATTATAAAGAACACAATGAGATGCTAACAGATATGATCTCACTATGCCTCACATGCAATATCTTCTTATTTGGTGATGACCTGTTTCGCCAGAAAAATGGAGCGGCTATGGGTTTCTCCTTCAGCCCTAGTTACGCTTGCTTGGTAATGGGCTGGTGGGAGAAGGAGGTGGCATGGAACATTCAACATGAGAAGTACACAAAAAAGATAATCGCTTGGACGCGATTCATAGATGATCTTCTTATCATCTGGGACGGGAATGTGGATGAATTCCAGGATTATTTTGACATTTTGAACAACAGCATACCTAACTTAAAAATTCACACATGAAATCAACAGGGAAAGGGTAACTTTCCTAGATGCTGAAATATATGTGAAAAATAATCATCTGGAAACCACACTTCATCGTAAAAGTACAGCAACGAATGTCACCCTGGAAGCAACAAGCTTCCACCAACCTTCTCTAATATCGAGCATACCATATGGAGAATTTCTCCGCCTACGAAGAATCTGCAGTGAGGAGGTGGAATGGAGGCGACATAGTGCTGGAACCATAAAAAGATTCAGAGACAGAAATTACAGTAAAAATATTGTAAATCGATGTTGGAATAAAGCGAATGACAGACAAAGAAGTGATTGCCTAAAACTAAAAAGAAATAACTAAAAACCAGAGGAGGAACCCATAAGATTAATAATGGATTTCTCCCAGGAATCTAAGGAGATCGTTGGTATAATAAAGAAAAACTGGAAGATCTTGCAGTTGGATGGTACAATAGGCGAAAAAATGGGCTCACACCCAACAATAACATACTGCAGGGCCAAAAACCTAAAAGACCTGCTAGTACATAGCCACTTTAAAGTAAACCAACCTAAGGATACATGGCTCAAAACTAAAGGATTCATCAAATGCCATAACTGCAAGGTGTGTCAGATCGCAAAACCAATGTCAGAAATCACAATGGCAAACAACAAAGTCTGGCAGATCAGAGAATTGATAACGTGCAAAAGCCAATATGTAATATATGTGATTGAGTGCCCGTGCAGTTCAAAATATGTGGGAAGCACCATATGTGAACTAAAGAAAAGAATACTTGAACATGTGCGTGCCACTAAAAACAAGGACAAGAATAATGCAGTGGCTAAACATATGGAGCTATACCACAATGGAAATTGGAAATTCCTGAAATTCTATGGGATAGAGACCATACCAGCAAGTGCACGAGGAGGAAACAGGGAAAAATTGCTGCGACAAAGGGAATCGCGACACATCTTAAATCTCAAAAGTATGACACCGCATGGCTTAAATCAGTCGGAAGAACTATACATACATATTTAAGCAACAATCAGTAATTGAATATCCACATAACAGACAGCATAGAAGGAAAATATTTATTCAGATTTCAAACGAAAAAAATCTCAGGGGTACTACTAACTCACTGAAGGGAAAAAGGGTCGACAGCACAAAGGACAAAACGGATGAACTAACAGCATTGCTGATGAGATACACATCCCCACTGGAGGGGTGAATATCCCAATTAAAAAAAGAAAGAAGAGAAAAAAATCTTTGCCACAATTTGCATATATGAATAAGTGCACCTTAGAATATACTACAAGTGCTTGTAAACGGTGATGTGTTAAAAAAAAATCAGACAAAATAAGCCCACTGAGGGGCATGATATGGAGGAAGAAAAAGTCAGAACTGTGCTATCCGTGAATTATGTCTGACTATGACCCTTATGAACTGTATTGACCCTAGCGGTGACATTAGTAGATATTTAATCCCTCTCATTACTGTCGTTCCTAATGGTAGAAATGTCTCATTCATTTTAAATTCACATAGTCAAATTCACTATTGTAATTTTATACTGTCTTTTAGCATGGTTTTAGAATAATACTGTAAACACGGGGAACTACATCTCCCAGAAGTCTGAGGAGGAAACCCGATCACAAACGGGAAATGAGGTAACAGCACTTCCTAGCAATACATGTTTAAAAACAAGCCAGATCACGCAGGACAAACAGCCGTGAGCAAGGTATTCTGTAATACCGAAACGCGTTGGTTGTGTCTGTGTTTGCAGACTTGTAAATGATTTAAGAATAAATTAATCACTGGATCACATCAGCTGGAGTGCGACCCTGTTTTCTTTGTCGAGAAGGGATTGGTTCATATATATATATATATGTATATATTATCTACTGGCGGTCGCCAGTAGATTGTTATAGTTAGAACCTATTTTCCATAGGAAATCCGCGACATTCTATTTGAAATAACTCTCTTGCCGGTTGACGTATCTTCGCAAAATTTTCAAACTTTGTGGGGCGCTCCAGTCCGCTCCTACCCTGAAAGTCTTGGGGTGATTCATCAAGCGGGGGCTGAGAAAAAAGGGGGGTCCCAAAACGCGTTTTCCCCATTCATTTTTCCATAGGAAACTTTAGACACGGCTACAGCCCGAACTGCTGAACGGAATTACACCAAATTTGGCAAAGAGGTAGTTCTTGATTCAGAAAGAACCCTTTTTGTTAAATGGTGTAAATCCGTTCAGTAGTTGCTGAGAAAATCAAAAGTAAAAGTACATATATAGCTATGGCCGCGTAGGATCCGCGCACCCTCCCGATCACGAGCTGCATCCTAATTGGCTGTCAACACTCCAAATCAGGAAGTGTTGGCAGCCATTTTGTCCCTCGGTAGAACCGAGGGACAGAAACAAGTGCGCAAAGTGCAAAAAGGGGGCAAGGTAGCAACACCCTGACCCCCTAGGTCTGCTCAGGGGTCCCACAAGGACCCCTGGGCAAAAAATATATATATATTTTTTTAAATCGGCAGGATGCGCTCAGGGTGCGCGGATCCTGCCAGAAAAAAATCGAAGCGCGGTCTCCCGCGCTCGATGTAAATTTGCCCCCGGGTGGCCCAAGTCCCGGGGGCATGCGTGGGGAGGGGAGTGTGTAATTGTTTATATGGGGGCCTCTAAGGCTCCCCAAGCCCCGGGGACCGCCACCCCCAGGGCTTAATTAAAAATGATGGCAGGAGGGCTCTCCTGCCCTCCCGCAGCCCCGGGGACCGCCACCTCCCGAGGCTTCTTTTTTTTAAATTTAAAATACATGTGTGGGGGCTCCAGCCCCCACACGCCCCGGGGACCACCACCTCCCCGGGGCACATAGAAAATTAAATGTGGGGGTCCGTTACGGACCCCCGAGCCCCAGGGACCACCACCTCCCTGGGGCTGTGCACTCAATGGGAGGGGGCCGCGCGGCCCCCCTCCTGGAGCCCTTGATGGCCCTGGGGACCGCCACCCCCAGGGCCGGCTCCTGCAGTGTCCCGGGGTGCCTACCCCCGGACACTGTAGTTTGCAATGACAGGACGGGAGCCTCGCGGCTCCCGTCCTGTCATTGCAAACTGCTTTGCATATTGAAAGCGAGAGCAGGAAACCTGCTCTCGCTTTCAATATCCAAAGACAATTGCTTTCCACATGGGGAGCAGCATGTTAGCTGCTCCCCATGTGGAAAGCAATGCCGGCTTCGCGCAGGAGGCGGGGAGCCGGCTGGGACTGTGGGGGATTGGGGACCCCCCACAGTCCCCAACCAGAGGCCAGGCCCCGGGGGATGGGGTCCCCGGGGCCATAAGTGGCCAGGGAGGGGGCCACGCAGCCCCCTCCCCAAATTAGTAAAAAATAATTTAAAAAAAAATAAGGGAAAGGCCGGCCCCGGGGGATGGGGTCCCCGGGGCCTTAAATGGCCTGAGGAGGGGGCCACGCAGCCCCCTCCAAATAAAAGAATCGAGGGCATGCCCCGGGGATGGGGTCCCCGGGGCCAATACAGGCCCAGGGAAGGGGGCCACGCGGCCCCCTTCCCGTTTTTTTTTTTACATTTAAAAAAAAAAAAATGCTCAGGCCCCGGGGGATGGGGTCCCCGGGGCCAAGAGTGGGCAAGGGAAGGGGGCCACGCAGCCCCCTCCCTTTAAATTATATATATAAAACGACCTGCATCGTGCTGGAGGCCCCGCCCCCTCCCTGCAGTACTCTGCAAACGCGCCCCTGGCGCGTTTTAAGAAGGGGAAGCGAATTCCCCTTGAATACTGGGGGTCCCTGGGGCCAACTAGCCCACCAGGAACCTCCAGTATGCGCCAGGGGCTGCCTTGCAGAGAGGTGTACAGAGGCCACGCCCCTTTTACACCTCTCTGCAACGCAGCTCTGTGGCGCTTTTAGAAGTATATGGTGGCCTAGTTGGACTCCAGGGACCCTCAGGATTCAAGGGGACTTAATCCCCCAACTTAAAACGCGCCACAGGGCGCGTTTGCACAGTGGTGAAGGGAGGGGCGGGGCTTCAGGTGACATGTGTGCAAACAGGCCCCGTGGCGCGTTTAAGATGGGGAATTAAATCCCCTTCAATCCTGAGGGTCCCTGGGGGCCAACTAGCCCAACAGGTACATCCAGAAAGCGCCACAGAGCTGCGTTGCAGAGAGGTGTAAAAAGGGGTGTGGCCTCTGTACACCTCTCTGCAACGCAGCCCCCTGGCGCATACTGGAGGTTCCTGGTGGGCTAGTTGGCCCCTAGGGACCCTCATGATTCAAGGGGACTTAATCCCCCAACTTAAAACGCGCCACGGGGCGCGTTTGCACAGATGTCACCTCAGGCCCCGCCCCCTCCCTTCACCATTGTGCAAATATTCCTCTAAAATCTGCCGAACTACGAATTCCGATTTACTCACCTGTTATCAGGAGAGACCTCAGTGCTGCATCTTTCAGCCCAGTACTAATCCTGAAAAGTAATTTTAACTGTACTTACCAGTAACTTGAATTTCCTTGCATAGGTTATCATTGCCTGCTTGTTGCTGAAAAAGTTTCTAAGTGTTGATTTTTGAAACATACAAATATTCCTCTAAAATCAGCCGAAATACGAATTCCGATTTACTCACCTGTTATAAGGAGAGACCTCAGTGCTGTATCTTTCAGCCCAGTACTGGTCCTGAAAAGTAATTTTAACCGTACTTACCAGTAACTTGAATTTCCTTCCATAGGCTAACATTGACTGGTTTCACTTGGAAATTCTTCTAAGTGTGGAGTTTTGGAACTTTAAAATATTCCTCTAAAATCAGCCGAAATACCAATTCCGATTTACTCACCTGTTATCAGGAGAGACCTCAGTGCTGCATCTTTCAGCCCAGTACTAATCCTGAAAAGTAATTTTAACCGTACTTACCAGTAACTTGAATTTCCTTGCATAGGATATCATTGCCTGCTTTTTGCTGAAAAAGTTTCTAAGTGTTGATTTTTGAAACATACAAATATTCCTCTAAAATCAGCCGAAATCCGAATTCTGATTTACTCACCTGTTATTAGGAGAGACCTCAGTGCTGCATCTTTCAGCCCAGTACTGGTCCAGAAAAGTAATTTTAACCGTACTTACCGGTAACTTGAATTTCCTTCATAGGCTAACATTGACTGGTTTCACTTGGAAATTCTTCTAAGTGTGGAGTTTTGGAACTTTATAATATTCCTCTAAAATCAACCAAAGTACGAATTCCAATTTACTCACCTGTTATCAGGAGAGAACCCAGTGCTGCATCTTTTAGCCCAGCACTGACCCTGAAAAGTAATTTTAACCGTACTTACCAGTAACTTATATTTTCTTCCATAGGAATCCATTGTCTGGTTTTCAGCAGAAAAGTTTCAAAGTGTCGATTTTCACAAACTACAAATATTCCTTAAAAATCGCCTGTATGACTTAAACGCATTCTTTCAACTGTTTACAGGAGATGCACCAGTGCTGGATCCAGGATCCAACACTGAGTAAGAAAAAGTAACGATAACAGTTTTTACCTGCTAAGTGAATTTCCTTCCATAGGATAACATTGGTGATTCTATGAGAAAAAGTTTCTAAGTGTCAACTTTTAAAATACAATAATATTCCTTAAAAATCACTACTGTAACCAAAACGCTTTTACTCAACTGTTTACAGGAGATGTCCCAGGACTGAATCTAGGATCCAGTTCTGTGGTTAGAAAAGTAATCCATAAAGTAACTAATTGCATTTAACTAGAAATTCACATTGAGCTGAATGTTGCATTGTGTTTGAAAATGTGTTGCCCATTGCAACAACTGTAACTACTGTACTTAAAAGTCTATTGCCTATGTGCAAAGTATTTAAACTAAAGTAATTCATTCTCATAAAGTATTTTTTGTAATGTAATGTATAATGTAATTACAATGTAATTTAAAAAAAAAAACATGTAAAAAAAAATTGTTTCTAAAAATGTAGTAAATCAGTATGACAAAAATTAATATAACAATTAATACATTTAAAAATTGTCATTTACAAAACCTTTGAAATTCACTGAAAAAAACGTAGGTTTCAGACATGTTATAGTTAGGAATTAGCATTTAAAAAACCTTTGAAATTCACTGAAAAAACCATAGGTTTCAGGCACGTTATAGTTAGAAATTAGCATTTAAAAACCTTTGAAATTCACTGAAAAAACCATAGGTTTCAGACACGTTATAGTTAGAAATTAGCATTTAAAAAACCTTTGAAATTCACTGAAAAAACCATAGGTTTTAGGGACAGTTATAGTTAGTTGGACATTTCACTCGTACAAAACCCGTGAAATTCCCCCGTTATAGTTAGTTCAGCTAACTATAACTCGCGCCCCCGCAATGCACTGCTGATGACGTCACATATTACATCACTCATGACATGGTCAGTGACATCACTGATGACATCACTGATGACATCATCCACGTGATAATCTGATGCACCTCCTCACCTCCTCACACCCTAATATAACCTTTGATACACCCACTCTAAATTACACACTGCCATTCGCAAAACCATACACACTCCAACACCAATAACTACATACCCACTCACTGATTCTTAGGTCTACGCACACATCCACTCACTCACCCGTACAGTCACTCATACTTACGGTCACTCAGTACAGGACTATCATATGCACTCATACTCCTATATACACACTCAAACACCGCCACTCATCCATAGAGGTACTCACACACCTAGTCAGTCATGCAAATAATTAAATACACTGCCATTTACTCACCTATACAGTTATACACACACCAGCTCACTTACTCATACAAATACTAGCACATTCTTACGCTCTTATACAATCACTGATACAAGCACACACTCATCCATACAGCCACTATCACAATCACTCACTCTCGCTTATAGCTATTTATATACTCCAACACACATATATACTGCCTTTCACATATGTAGTTACTCACACATGTACCACTGGGACATACATTCACTCACTAACACACTCTTACACACACTTACCCACCCATACAGTCTATCACAGATGCACTCTTGAAACCATCCACCCAGTGAATCACCCACTCACACATCTATGTACAGAGTCACACACACCCCACCCACACAAACACTCAGGCAGCCATACAGATACTCAGAGAACCAATCAATAACCCATATAGACACTCATGTAGCTATTCGCAAATCCATGCATCCACTTACACACCAACAAACAGACGGATACAGACATTCACACAGTTTAGTCACTAACCCATGCATTCAGTAAGATACGTTTAATCACTCACTTGTAGAGTCAGTCACGCACGTACTAAATCATCCATTCAGACACTTATACACCCACTCATTCTTCAATACGCCTTTCCCTATATATATTAAACATATTTAAACTTTACAGAAACACACAGTCACTGGATGATGTCATCAGTGATGTCATTTGAGATGTCATCAGTGATGTCATCAGTGATGTCACTGACCATGTCATGAGTGATGTAATATGTGACGTCATCAGCAGTGCATTGCGGGGCGCGAGTTATAGTTAGCTGAACTAACTATAACGGGGGAATTTCACGGGTTTTGTACGAGTGAAATGTCCAACTAACTATAACTGTCCCTAAAACCTATGGTTTTTTCAGTGAATATATATATATATATATATATATATATATATATATATATATATATATATATATATATATATATATATATATTACCTACTGGCGGTCGCCAGTAGGTAGTTATAGTTAGAACCTAATTTCCATAGGAAAATCATTTTTTGTTTTCCCAATAACTTTAGCGTCATTTGATGAATCTTCGCGAAAGTTTCAAAACTAGTGGGGCGCTCTGGTCAGCTCCTGTCTTGAAAGTTTCGGGGTGATTCGCCAAGCGGGGGCCGAGAAAAAAGGGGGTTCCCAAAACGTGTTTTCACCATGTTAATTTCCATAGGAAACTTTAGACACGGCTACAGCCCGAACTGCTGAACGGAATTACACCAAATTTGGCAAAAAGGTAGCCCTTGTTTCAGAAAGAACTCTTTTTGTTAAATGGTGTAAATCCGTTCAGTAGTTCCTGAGAAATTTTAAAAAAAGAGGTCGGAAAATCAATTTCCCATAGGAAACTTTAGACACGGCTACAGCTCGAACTGCTGAACGGAATTACACCAAATTTGGCAAAAAGGTAGCCCTTGGTTCAGAAAGAGACCTTTTTTTAAATGGTGTAAATCCGTTCAGTAGTTGCTGAGAAAATCAAAAAATAAAAGTTTCGATATCTAGAGGCGCGGTGGATCCACGCACCCTCCCGACCACGAGCTTCATTCTAATTGGCTGTCAACACTCCAAACCAGGAAGTGTTGGCAGCCATCTTGTGACTCGGTAGAACCGAGTCACAAGAAAAGAGAAAAACAAACGCAAAAAAGAAGAAAAGGGGGCAGGGTAGAAACACCCTGACCCCTAGGCCTGTTCAGGGGGTCCCACAAGGACCCCCAAGGCCCAAAAAAGCATTTTTTTTTTTTTTAAATCAGCGAGATTCGCGCACCCAGCGCAAATTTCGGCCGAAATTTTTTAAAAAACGAAGCGCGGGCTTCCGCGCTTCATTATTATTTAGCCCCCGGGTGGGCCAAGTCCCGGGGGCATGCAATATTGTAATTGCGGGGGCCCAGGGATGCCCCCGCAGCCCCGGGGACCGCCACCCCCGGGCTTTCCTTAAATATTTGCGGGGGCACATGGCCCACCCGCAGCCCCGGGGACCGCCACCCCCCTGGGGCTTGTTTTTTTTAATGTGTGGGGGGCCTCCAAGGCCCCCCCAAGCCCCGGGGACCACCACCCCTGGGGCTTTTTTTAAATATTTGCGGGGGGCACATGGTCCTCCCGCAGCCCTAGGGACCGCCACCCCCTGGGGCTTGTTTTTTTTTTTTAAAGAACCTGTGTGGGGGGCTTGAGCCCCCCCACATGCCCCGGGGACCGCCACCTCCCCGGGGCACTAAGTATGTAAATAACGGGCCCCCGAGCCCCGGGGACAACCACCTCCCCGGGGCTGTGTACACGTTGGGAGGGGGGCACGGCCATCCTGGAGCCCTTGATGGCCCTGGGGACCGCCACCCCCAGGGCCGGCTCCTGCAGTGTCCCGGGTGCCCACCCCGGGACACTGCTGTTTGCAATGACAGGGCGGGAGCCGCGCGGCTCCCGCCCTGTCATTGCAAACTGCTTTGCTTCATTGAAGCGAGAGCAGGAAACCTGCTCTCGCTTCAATGAAGCAAAGCAGAATTGCTTTTCCACAAGGGGAGCTGCATGTCAGCAGCTCCCATGTGGAAAAGCAATGCCGGCTCCTGCAGGACGCGGGGAGCCGGCGGGACCGTGGGGGCATTGGGGCTCCCCCCACGGTCCCCAATGGATAGGGCCTGCCACGGGGGATGGGGTCCCTGGGGCTAGAAGTGGCCCAGGAAGGGGGCCACGCGGCCCCCCTTCCCAAAAATAAATAAATAAATAAAGGCCGGCCCCGGGGGATGGGGTCCCCGGGGCCAATAGAGGCCTCAGGAGGGGGGCCACGCAGCCCCCTCCATAAAAAAATATATATATGTGGCCATGCCCCGGGGGATGGGGTCCCCGGGGCCGGAATTGGCCACGGGAGGGGGGCCCACGCGGCCCCCTTCCCGTTGATATATATATATTTTTTTTTAAATGGGGGTCAGGCCCTGGGGGATGGGGTCCCCAGGGCCCAAAAAAAGTAAAAAGAAGTGGGGCCCCTTCTAAACAAACAAATTTAAAAAAACACAGCGATTGTGCCGGAGGCCCCGCCCCCTCCCAGCAACACTCTGCAAACGCACCCTGTGGCGCGTTTTAAATTGGGGAATTAATTCCCCTTCAATACTGGGGGTCCCTGCGGGCCAACAAGCCCACCAGGTACCTCCAGTAAGCGCCACAGACCTGCTTTGCAGAGAGGTGGTCCAGGCCATGCCCCTTTTTACGCCTCTCTGCAACGCAGCTCTGTGGCGCTTACTGGAGGTACCTGGTGGGCTAGTTGGACCCCAGGGACCCTCAGGATTCAAGGGGACTTAATCCCCCAACTTAAAATGTGCCACGGGGCGTGTTTGCACAGTGGTGAAGGGAGGGGCGGGCCCTGAGGTGACATGTGTGCAAACACGCCCTGTGGCGCGTTTTAATTTGGGGAATTAATTCCCCTTCAATCCTGAGGGGCCCTGGGGGCCAACTAGCCCACCAGGTACCTCCAGTAAGCGCCACAGGTCTGCGTTGCAGAGAGGTGGTCCAGGCCACGCCCCTTTTTACACCTCTCTGCAACGCAGCTATGTGGCGCTTACTGGAGGTACCTGGTGGGCTAGTTGGACCCCAGGGACCCTCAGGATTCAAGGGGACTTAATCCCCCAACTTACAACGCACCATGGGGCGCGTTTGCAGAGTGTTGGAGAAAGGGGGCATGGCCTTTGTCTACCTCTCACCAATCCCACTTCGTGGGGCTTACTGGAGGTAAAAGGTAGGCTAGTTGGCCCCTAAAGGACCCCCAGCAGTGAAGGGGACTTCAATCCCCATCCAAGAGCGTGCTAGGGAGCGCGTTTGTAGAGTGGTGGGCAAAGTGGGCGTGGTCTGGTACGCGTACTTACCAATGCTGCTGTGTGGGACTGACTGGAGGTAATAGTTTGGGAAGTTGGCCCCCAAGGATGTCCTTGGGGGCCAACTACCCCTCTTGTTACCTCCAGTAAGTCCCACACAGTGGGATTGCTAAGACGTCTTCGGAGGCCATGGCCCCCTTTCTCTACCACTCTGCAAACGTGGCTCGTGACAGACTACGGGATGGGGGATGAAGTCCAATTTAGTCCTGAGGGAGTTTGGAGGCCAAGAATCCCTCCTGGTACCTCCTGTAAGTCCTACGCAGCGGAATTCCTGAGCGTTGGTTGGACGCCCAGCACCCTTTCTCCACCACTCTGCAAACGCGACTACTAGTTAAAGAAGCATATTTCTGCACCTCTGACTTAGAGGTAGTTTTAATCCCCCTGCCCTATTATGTACTAGTTCCTTACAGAGGAGGTCATGCTAATCACAGGGGTACCCCAACGCATAGTGTTCCCTAGTGTATGTAGGTGTTTTCACTGTATTCTAAGTGTCTTTTAGCATAGCACTGGCTCTAGGCCTGGTTAGTCAGAGTCAGTTACCACCAGTACCCGTCTGAAAAAGTTGTGGGCACAGGATGATTTTGCAACAAGGCCTCTTTCTGCTCCTCTGTTGGTTGTTTCTGCACATGTCTTGCTTCTTCCTGCACTTTTCTTCGTCTTTGTGGACTTCTGTTGCTTCTTTCTGCATTTCTTTTGCTTCTTTCTGTGCGTTTTTTCTTCTTTCTTCACATGTCCTACCTCTGTAGGCATAGTTAGAAACTAGCATTTAAAAAACCTTTGAAATTCACTGAAAAAACCATAGGTTTCAGGCATGTTATAGTTAGAAATTATCATTTAAAAAACCATTGAAATTCACTGAAAAAACCATAGGTTTCAGGCACGTTATAGTTAGAAATTAGCATTTAAAAAACCTTAGAAATTCACTGAAAAAACCATAGGTTTCAGGGGCGTTATAGTTTGTTGGACATTTCACTCGTACAAAACCAGTGAAATTCCCCTGTTATAGTTAGTTCAGCTAACTATAACTCGCACCCCCGCAATGCACTGCTGATTACGTCACATATTACATCACTCATGACATAGTCAGTGACATCACAAGCTGGAATCGGCCAATGTTGTGGCCAGTGTTGGAGCTGTATGCCATCAGGGGACTGCTGCCCTCCATGGCGACACTCTTTCTTGCACTACACACTCAGTTTTGCACTGTACACTCATCCACGGTAGCTAGAATACCAAATCCTTAAAGTGTAGCACTCACCGCCACACTCATTCTTGCACTAGACACTTATACACAGGTGCTACAGTGCAAGACCCTTAAAGGGCACTCACCGCAACATTCATCCTTAAAAGGCGCTAATAGCCGCACTCATTCTTGCACTAGACCCTAATCCACAGGTGCTACAGTTCAAGATCCTTAAAGGGGCAGATGAGTAACAGTCTCTCACCATGCTGTGGGGAAGTGGATGGCATTTTCCAAAACTGCTGCTCTAGCCTTTTAAGTCCACTTCAAGCCACTCTTCCCTGCAACTTACAGCCAGCCATATTATCTGATTGGCTTGCCCTTATTTATGTTCCAAAGAGTAAATCTTTTATTTGGAGCTTCAAATTGCTTCAACACAAGACTCCGTGATCTTCACTGGCTGCCTCACGCTAGAATCAGCTTCAAATGATCTGGAAGAGGCATTAACCAGAAGCAACTTACCAATCTAGGCCACCCACCTTCTGCAGCCGAGAGAAGGCATTATAGTCCCAAAGACCTTGCAGCTCAAGGTATCAAGATTCAGAACCACTTTTGCCCAAAGGATTTCTTACGTGCCTTTATTAACACTTGACATTCCTTATCCATTCACATAAGAGCAAAACCTACCCTTTTATATTTTAAAAGACAGTTAAACACCCATTAATTATATAACATTTCCAGTATCAAATGTAGTTTATTTATTTCCTGTGGAAAGCCTTCTAATAACCTGTACTGGTGCAGGACTGCTGTAAAAAGTCTATTAAAATGAGTAAGGACCCAACAATTATGGGGCATTGTAATTAGGATAAACGAGCTAAAATAGCAAAGGTGATCCAGAAATGTTGTAATTCCCGCTTATTTCTGTCGCTGATAATAGTGCATTTCTTCATCGTGACTTCAGGGATGAACTTACAGTTACTCTATGTCTTGATGCTTTTGGGTAATTGCTGTGCTCTACAAATTCTAAATCAAAACATATGAAATCAAATCTGTTAATTTTGGTAATTATCTCATCACTTGACACCATGGAAAATGCCTCAAGCTAGTTTATTTTTAATATGAGATTTGTTTGTCATTGCATCATTTGGCACAGATGTAGCTAGCCATAATAGAACATTCTTATCCTCATACCACAGTACACTACGCATCACTCTACTCTATGCACTACTCTACTGTATGCCACTCTAATCTACTGTGCACCACTCTATTCTGCCAATACACTCTACCATGCACTCTGTGCCAGTGCACTCTGCGCCACTGCACCATTGTACTCTGCACCACTGTACCACTGTATTCTGCATCAGTGCATTCTGCGCCACTGCACTCTCGCCACTGCACTCAACTCTACGCCACTCTACTCTTCATTACTCCACTCTATGCCACTCTAATCTATTCTGCATCACAGCACACCACCCAACCCCACCACACTCTACACCACTCTACACCTCTGCACTCTAGACTGCACCTCTCCTCTCTACCCTGCACCTCTCCTCTCTATCCTGCACCACTCCAAAACACACAATACCATTCCACATAATTAAGTCCCTCACGCGATCTCACTCTACATATTTCCATGACAGTTAATACCATTTAAATACTATCCACATAATTCCACAGCACACCATACCACATATTTCCATTACACAACTTCACACCACACATTTCCACAACACAATATGCCACAACAAACAATTCCAAAACAACCCATCTCTACCTCGCACTTCAACCAACCTAGTCATCTCTCCCCACACTTCCACTACCCCTCTCATCCCTTCCTTCACGCTCCCTGTCTCCTGTCTAATCTGCCTTCTCACACATACTACCTTCCTGTACCTACTCGCAGTGTGCACTTTACCTCTCGCCTCCACCCACCCACCCTTCCCAATCATCCCTCTCTCATTCCCACACACCTCTCTCTTGCTGTCTCACGCACTCTTCTCGCCTCTCATATTGTTCACTTCAGGTCATTGAGCACAGTTTCTTTCCCGTGCCTTTCAAGATTTCAGGCCCTCAAACCCACACTCTCCTTCTCTTTTTAGGGTGTCTTCTGCATACACAGAAGCTACCTCTTTATGTGTCTATAGTCTGCTCTCCCCTTCTTTCTCTCTTTCTCACATACTCTTTCTGCTCCTCTGTCTAGAGTTCATTCACCACTTCCTGCACAAACTACCTATCCCTCTCTATCTTCCTTTCTACCTATTCTGTGCAGCTGTCACCCCTGCCGCTTCACCGAGCCACATAATTCCACTACACAAATACACTAAACACTAAACACCATACAATTCCACAACCAATAATTCCAGTTCAACCCACATAATTCCACTCCACATCACATGCATTCACACCACTAAAAAAAAAAATACATGGCATTCACACCACTAAAAACAAAAACATGGGTAAAAGACATTGTCATTTACAAAGCCAATAGCTCAAACTCTCGCAAATGCAGGGGAGAGGATGTAGCCTTACAGCTAGAGCGGTCAACCTTGAAGCTGGGGAACCAGGTTCATATCTTGGCAACGACGCTCAACATCCTGTGATTCTGGGCAAATCACTTAATCTCCCCGTGCCTAACAAAAAAATGAATGTGTCCATCTGTAACGAAACTGGTGCTCATGTAAAGCGCTGATGTCTCGGGTCTAGTTCGCGCTATATAAAACTCTAAAATAAAATGCGAGACCTATTGCAATGCAAATGCTTGTTTTTAAAGTACTGTATATAGGGATACCCATGGAGTTGCAGTGCAATAAGTAAGAAGTATTGGAAAATCCAAAAGGTCTCGTCTAGGTGAGATCTATTGGCTTTATCAATGTTTTTAGACATGTTGAACAGCAGCACAAGCTGCTGTGCGAAGCTGCTGTGCAACATGGCTTAAAGTGAAGGGAAAAAGCTGTATGTACGGCTAACAGCTCTATGATTGCTGTGCAACATGTCTAGAAAAACGACAAAGGCAATAGATCTCACATAGAGGAGACCTATTTGCTTTGCTAATGCTTGTATTAATTAGCGCAGTCATGGGCGCTTGCAAATACAGCCTGGGTGGTAGACATTCTGCATTGTCAATTCAGTGGGTAATTGGACTCTAAGAATGTGCTTAGAAATCTATGTAGATGATGACATGAGTGAACGTGCACAATATATTGAGAGACAGATGCCAAACTTCACCCGAAAATACATTAGGAGGGTTTACACATTAAAAAAAATACAGATGCTGCAGCCATCCCAGTATACATTAATATTCTTTTTAACATAACTTTAGAAAAGGCCTACATGTTGCAGCCATCCGTGTATAACTATACGTTATTTTCAGGACATCTCCCAACTGTCCACAGTAACATAGCACAGTAGTCACCCTCAGACCCAGTATTTTGAATTATTTACCTGCTTTTGTCTGTCCTAAAACCCCTATCTCTCAAAACACTTAGCACGAAGACGACTGTGACTCTATTTCTCTCCACAATGATAATTTTAATGATAACATGTAATTTTGAGGTTTCACATACAATGTGCATGCGCTGTCAGCAAATGCTATTGTTAAAAAAAAACTCAAAAACTGCCATAGAGCCCACCCATTACTTGCTAATACTTAGCATTGGTTGGCTTCCATGTCACTCTCATATCCTTGCTTCTTACTGGTCACGCCTCCTGCTTCCTACAGGCTGCTCACCTCCTCCTGCATTCTTCCTGTTGCTTCTGTCCCTGTCAGGGAGCATGGATATATCACAGCTTCCTATTTGCGGCCAGTGTTATTCCACCAGCCGCACGCTGCTCCAGATACTTTTTTAAAAAACGTTTTGCCATACACTCCTTTGTAGAGCATGACACTGTATGGTCTCCCTGCCCTTGCCCTCCTCCTGCTGTCTGTTGTTGAATCACCCCCCCTCATCTACCTCCCGTTGTTTGTTTCTCACCATTCCCTTTCCCCCTCCCGTTGTCCCTTCTTTGTTTCCCACCCCGCCATCCTCCCTCATGTTGCTAGCTCTCCCACCCTGCGCTGTTTTCGCACATATTGCACAGCAGCGCTGGCTGCTGTGCAAAATGGCATAAAGGAAAGAACACTATTACACAGTCAACGCTGCCCGCATTACAGCGCTTTTATTTTTAGTTCAAGTCATGCTGCTCAGCAACTCATGCTGCTGTGTAACGTGTCTAAAAAACATTGACAAAGCCAATAGATATTGCATGGCTTAAACCTATTGGCTTCACCAATGCTTGTTAATACTTGTAAAACTCCCCTAGGGTAGGCCCATAGTGCAGGGTGCATGGTATTTAAAATGTAGGACATGCAATTTTATGTTTTCAATGTCCTTGCAGAGAAAAACAAAACAAGGTCTATGTTCACTGTTGCAAGGCTGAGTCTGCCATAGGAAAACTCTGGGTTACATTATAACAACCTATGCTGCTTAATTTCATTTTGGATGCAGCTAGAAAAACTATTGAAGTACTTATTTTAATAGCCATTTAAAACCCACCATAATGGTCAAGTTGAAGTTTGTATTACTATTTGCAAAATGGCACTTTTAGAAATTTAAGTAACAACAAAGAGAGAGCGAGGAAAGATGAGGGGAGCGTCCTTCTCCCTGGATTAAATCAATAAACAACAACGTGGAGGGACCCAGTGGGGGATCCAAATATAAGGATGACACACTGTCATACACAGGAATGAAAAAAAACAGTTGGTTTTTTAGAAGAGCCCTCACCCATCAACCTAGTTGGTGCCATGCTTCATTATTGGGTTCCCAGCTGGGCTGCCGAGTGCAACCCAGCTGTGCTGCGATGCCTGAAGTACAGCTGAGCGGGTTTGTTTTTGGGATGATTGCATGAAAACAAGGGGGTGCTGGAAGTGTGATTTAAAACTAACTCTAGAATACGCAATAACTGCCTTTATTCATGAGTTTCTAGTGCACGGTTAAAAACAGTGCAGGGATACTGTAAAGATAAAAATGGTCTACCTTATACTACTTTGAGTGGTCGACATGTTTCAGCCTCGTCAAGGGTGCAGAGGCTTTCTTCAGGACCGAATCAAGTGAAAAGAATTGTGAAAATCAGCACACGCGCTAAGGTGTGCTGTGGTGCAGTGAAGTTACCGTACTTACTTTCCCACCGCCAGGAAAAATTATCTGGAACAACAAAGCATAACATGAAAAGGACAAACCATACATATAAAACAAGAGATTAAAAACGGGTGAAAATGGCGGAAGTGCAGGCGCCCGCTATGGATTGTGAAGTCATGCTGTTGGTCATCATTTGAATGCAGCCATCCATATCGAGGTGGGGATCCACACTACACACCTTCACACAAGAGCATGCATAAATACACTTTGAGTATGCGGAGTCACGCAAAGTGGGTAGTGCACTGGAGCATACAGCCTAGTGAAGGGATGCACACACGTGATGGCTACTGACCCAAGTGGGGGCCAGGGCGACAAAATATGTAACGACCTATTGAAGTGCAATAGGTAAAAATGAGCCCTGCCTACTAAACCCTAAACTGAAGGTTGCGGCAATCGTTTAGGGATTTCAATTAAATGTAGCGCAAATAGGCACTCATGTATGAAAAGCAATAAATGCAAGAGAATGTGGCTTACAAGGGCTACAAAGGTTATGTAGCTCAAAATGATCCCGGAGGGGGCGGACTCCTGCACTAACACACTGCGGGCGAGAAAATTATGAGAAGAATGAGTCCTCCGGTCACGACGGAATGTAAGGAGAATAGAGAAAAAAGCCTGGGAAGAGCTCAGAGGAAGCACTTACTTCGTCAAGGATGTCCACCCGCCTTCGATACCTACTACGGTCCTGCTTGGGATCCCGATGATATCGAAGTGCGGCGACAACCCGGTGTTAAACGCTGCATAGCCGGAAGTCCGGGAGAATGGCCAAGCCCCGCGTGCAGGTCTCAAGACCTGCGTATAGGCGTGCGTCCTAGTGAAGCACTAGCACGAGTGCTAATATCACGGCAAGCAGAAGTGAGGCTTGCATTTCAGAGCACGAGGTCTATTTGGGAACTATGCGTTTACCATGGGCTCGTGGAATCGGAGCTTTTGGTAAACATCGAAAAAAGGTTACGATTAATAAAAAGAGAGAATTACGCTCACATTTTGGACAAGCAAAGAATTCATTATGTGACAAACACGGTGGTCATTCTAGTAGCACTAGATGTTGCTTTCTAGAGGACGGAATGCCCGGCCTGGGTATTTTATATTAATATGTCTGCATATTTGTAGGGCAGAACAGTATAAAATGGGGTAGGTAAAACCCTGAAGATGTTCAATGACACGGGATGAATTAAATCGAATAGATCATCAGTGGCTGATATGAGTAGGGGTATCATAGGCAGTGAATGGTCAGAGATGATCGAAATGAAAATAAATAAAGAACTCAGTGTTTTGTCTAATTAATTTCCCATAGCTGAAGTGGGAGCATATGCATTCAAGCGATACATTGGGATGTGTCTAACACAAGTACGTCATGCATGTGTATATGTTGTTGCCACATCCTTATTAAAGGTTATTAAGTGCATTCCAGGGTATATTGTCATTGAGGCCCTTCCTATTGGTGGACAGGCGGGAGACCCAGCATTGCTCCTTTTCAAAGAGATGGTTATGGAGATTAGGGATGTTGGTATCCAGCTGTTCAATGACCATCCAACTTAGATCGTTGGTGGTATGTCCTTGTTAGACCTGGCACCATTGACGTGGGTCTCCCTTCCATTTTTTCACTGTTGCCTCCTATGTTTTTGCTGGTCTAGATGCTTTGGGCACTTTGCCACTGCTGTTCAGTGCCAAAGTGCAAGTGCTCCCTATTGTAAATTGTTGTAATGGATTAGTGACTCCATGATTGGCTTATTTGATTTACTTGTCAGACCCTAGTACAGTGCACCATGAGTGCCCAGGGCCTGTAAATCAAATGCTTGCAGCACTGATTGTGCCACCCACAGGGGCAGCTTGTAAAATATGGCTCAGGCCTGCCATTGCAGAACCTGTGTGCAGTCTGGGACTGCCATGTCGACTTGGCAAGTGCACCCACTTGCCAGTCCCTAAACCTTCCCTTTTCTGCATGTTAGTCACCCCTAAGGTAGGCCCAATGGTACCCCTATTGGCAGGGTGCATTGTATTTGAAAAGTAGGACATGCCCTGATGTGTGTGGCATGTCCTGATAGTGAATTACAGCCAATTTCGTTTTTCACTATTGCAAGGCTATCTGTTCCCATAGGCCAGAATGGGCAGTTAGTTTATAACATCTTATAAACATAACTGACCCTAGGAACAAGATAGAAAAATAAAGTTTAGTATGCCTGAAATCAGAATGTTAAAATACATCTTTTAGTGTGGGTGATTTTTACATTCTGTGTTTGAAAATACCACTTTTAGAAAGTAGGTATTTTCTTGCCTAACCATCCAGTATGCCTCTGCTAGGTTTGTGTATTCCATGTCTGGGTTGTGAGTGACAGGGGGCTGGAGAGGGCTTTGGCTCCAGCAGTCTGATGAGTCAGGGCTGGGCTGAATAGGACCTGGGTTGAATAGAGAGTAGGGGGAGGAGATTTCCTTTCACTTGCCTGAGCCTACATAGAATAGAGAGTAGGGGGAGGAAATTTCATTTCAGCTACCTGGGCCAGGTCTGCTTTCAACAATGCTGTCTCCAACTCCTGCCAGGAAGCTGCACCAGGGAGGACAGAACTGGTTTGGGCTGGGTACAGACACTCTCTGCCTTCAGAGAACAAAGAAATTGTGTGTAAAAAAGAGGGGCCCAGACCCCAGAACTTTAGATCACTTCTGGGAATTAAGACGAACCTTTGCCAAGGAGAGAAACCAAGGAAGCTGAAGGAGGAGACTGCCCCTGTGCTGTTTGCTGTTTGGGGTTGGCCTACAGTGGTTACTCATTGCCAAGGAAAGGAGAAAAGGAACTTTGTGTGTACTTTTACTATCTTGAGGAAGATCTCCAAGGGCTTGAAGCTGAGCTTGCCTCCTGTTCTGAAGTCTCAGGGACACAAAGACTTCACCACCAGCTCCCCTGAATTTCCTTGCTGGGAATTCTACCTGCAGAGAGGTGCCTGCTGCTGTTTTAGGACCTCTAGAGACTGCGTGTCTCTGGGAGCTGGAAGTGCGACGCAACAAGGAAGAAGCGTGTCACCGCTGCTGCTGTTGCCGTCGCATCGCCGAAGAAGCGTGCTGCCGCTGCAGCTGTTTGTCGACTCATCGCCGAAGAAGCGTGCCGCATCACTGGAGAAGCGTGTCGCCGCCACAGAGGTTGCCGTAGCATCACCGGAGAAGCGTGTTGCAGGGCCTGCCGCGGCTCAAGAATCCACTGAGTTCACCGCACGGCCGTCGGGCGTGCACGCATCGTATCCAAGTTGCTGCATCGCATCAAAGACGCCATTTTGTCGCATCGCACCGGATCGTCGCGTCGCATTGAGGCGCCATCTTGTCGCATTCTAACCGGAACTCAGTAAGAAACCGACGCATCACCTCCTCTTTGGTAAGGAACCGACGCATCACCTCCCCTGCGCTGCAGTAAGGAACCGACGCAGCACCTCCCCCGAAGCAAGGAACCGATGCATCACCTTCCCTGCTACCCTTTTGTTTGTTTTGCGTAACGCATCCAAGGTACTTTGAGAGTAAAGTGTTGCATCTACCATCTACAGTGAACTAAGCTATTTCTACCATTGGAAAGTCATATTTTTGAATACTGTATTGTGGATTTTTGTCGTTTGGTCTTGTGTTAAATCTAGATAAAGATTACTTATTTTTCTAAACTGGTGTGGTGTCCATTTGTAGTGTTTTCACTGTATTACTGTATGTGTTCACAAATGCTTTACACACTGCCTCTGAGATAAGCCTGCCTGCTCGTGCCAAGCTACCAAGGGGGTGAGCAGGGGTTATTTTAGAAGTGTAGCCCCCCTTACCCTGACTAGAAGCAAGGGCCCCTACTTGGTCAAAGGTACCTACCTCTGCCAACTAGAGACCCCCATTTCTAACAGTCCTGTTTCAAGGTAGTGATCTGTCATCCTGGTTGTGCTCTGTTTGCAGCTGATGTTGCTCCTGTCTTCACAAATGCGGATTTTAATTCTTCGAGTAGTCATGCCGACATATGGGAGACCGTAGGGGCAAGTAATCAAATAAATCACGTTGCAGAAGTTGCAATTAGTGTGTTTGGTTATCTGCCATGTTTTACCAGGTTCTAAATTTAGAGATTTCACTGATTGAGTCAGGTGGCATACACTGCAGTTACCACAGGGAAAATGACCAGTCACGTTGGGTAGTCCCCATGCATTTAGGACCGTCTGTGTGGGATGTTCCTGCGTTTGTGTACGGGTAGATATTAAGCTGTCCTTGAGGCTTCGGGCTCTTTTATAGGAAAACCTAGGTTTTTCCCCATTGAGTTTCCCTATTCCCAGGATCCTCCAGTGTTTCTGTATGATCTTTGACACCTGATTGGAGATGGTGTTATAAGTAGTCACACATGTGAGTGGTATAGGAGTTGGTGCCCCTTCTGTTACCTCCAGTAATCCTTCTCTATTCTGGTTTCTGGCACGTTTTTTAGCAGTGCGTATTGCTTTTTCAGGGTACCCACGCTCTTTCAATTTTGACGAGAGAGAGGTCGTTTGTTGTTTGTAGTCTGTGATGTCACTACAGTTCCTGCGAAGTCGTAGGTACTGCCCATATGGCAGACTTTCGCGTAGTGGCCTTGGGTGGAAGCTGTCGAACCAGAGGAGTGAGTTCCTGGCTATGGGTTTGAAGTGGGTCTTAATTGTTAATTGTCCCCTCTCAGCTGTGATGTCTAGATCAAGGAATGTGATTGTTTTCTTATCCACAGTGTGGGTAAATTTTAGATTCCTATCAAGACCATTGATCCAAGTGAGGAATGTCTGTAGAGTCGCATCCAGGCCCTCCCAGACAATGAAGATGTCATCAATGTATCTCTTGTAAAATTTGATGTTATCTTTAAAGGGAATGTCTGTGTTAAGGACGTGTTTCTTTTAAAAAATCAAATACATACAAACCGGCCACGCTCGGGGCAAAAGTGCTGCTCATTGAGGTGCCGTATGTTTGTAGGAAAAGGTCACCCTCAAATTCAAAGAAGTCTTTGAGGGCCTGGTTGGCGCATTGCAGGATAAATGCCCTGGGTGTGTTGTAGTTCCAAGTAGTCGCTTCCAGGGATGTTTGTAGCACGTTCAGAGTGTCATCTTGAGGGAGGCTGGTATACAAAGTCTCAATATCCAAGATAACCAAGAGTGAGGTGTCTGGATCAAAATTGAGAGAGTCAAGGTGCCTTAAAAGGTCTTTGGTATCTTTAAGGTAGGTAGATGTGGACTGGACAATTGGTTGCAGGAAGAAGTCACAAAAACAAGATAAGGGCTCAAGTAGAGAGCCGATGCCTGACACAATAGGCCGGCCTTGTGGGGGGTTCTTGTTTTTGTGTATCTTTGGGAGCGTATAGAAATAGGGGCTAGGTTTTAGGGTTTGTTCAATCAACCTAGCACAACCTCATACTGTGTTGTAATGGTTAGGTTTATTATGTGTTTTGTGTTACTTGACATAAAATCTTTTGGATATCTCGAATTCAATTCCACTTCAAGTTATGTAAGAGCATGTTTTAATCTTCAAATACTGTTCACAAATGTGCTTGTAAAATGTGAACAAATCATGAGCAGCCTAAAAGCAGTGTGCACGTGTTGTATCTCAAAGGCACATTTGCATTAGCAGCACGTTTTCATCCCAAGCGCTGAGCCAAAGGCAGTTTGCACGTGTTGTATCAAGGTACATTTGCATTAGCAGCACGTTTTCATCCCAAGCGCTGAGTCAGCCTGGCACCCCACCCTAACGGAAGATCTCCACCCATCCCACCTCCTATAAAAGACCCGCATAAGAAACGAGACGCGCTTGCGTTCGTTAGTGTTTCTTCACTTACCTGATTTCCAGTGCGAACTCGTCTCCAGTGAGCTTCCTGATTCTTCGACGGCGCGGCTTCCTGCAGAGCTCTGCTCTGAGTGTTTCCAGTTCCGGATTCGTCTCCAGTTTCCACGGCAACGTCTCAACACCCTGAAGCTTCCGTTCTCGCTCCAGTCCAGTCTTCCAAACCTTCCGACCTGCAACAAAAGAAAGAAAGAGACAGGTAAGATCTTTCCAATTTGTTACACATGGTAAATGTAAAGCGCGCATAAGGAAATAATCAAAACAGTAATTAAGAGGAGTACTTATCTTCGGTTTTCCTGAATTGAAGGGAATCGGATTCTTTGAACTTCAGAGACATATCTGCAAGAATTAACAAAATTCATAGGAAAGTTAATTGCACAAGAAAAGACTCGTTTTAACAAAAAGAAAAGAAAAGGACAAGAGTGAACATTTTAATTGATCTCTTGTGGACAATGTTAATAGGCCTCATTTGAAATCCTTATTAGTGAGTGTTTTGTGGACAATGTTAATAGGCCTCATTGTTAAGAGTATTTTTTGAGTACTAATATACATAAATGTCTAACGATATTTTATTCCTCGCAGCATATAAAGAAATAATACTTTCCAGTTGCTCTTCAGTGAAAAGCAAAGCCACATGATATTAGAAAAGTGTCATAATATAAAAGGTATTTTAGTAATTACTGTAAGAATACAAAGTGTGCAACAATAAGAAAAATATAAACGCTAGATCAGCCTTACTAAAATAACTGTTTATGATATTTATAGTTATCAAACCATTGAAGAATAATATCGTTCGAAGCAAAAGCAGAAATCCAAGCAGAGGAAGAGTCGCACCTCCTGGAGCAGCAACAGTGGAGTGCTTCTTTGTTTTCTTTTATTATTTTGTCCCATTTTCCCCCTTCCCCTGGAAATCTATCCTAACCAAACTGAATATTCATCTGCAGTTTAGGTTGGCATAGGCTTTTGGGGGCATAGGGAGTAATCCTCGCATCTCTCAAGTGGAATAACCTGGATTTCAGGTGAGTGAAGACTTAACACTAGGTTGGCGCATTGAAGGATAAATGCCCTGGGTGTGTTGTAGTTCCAAGTAGTCACTTCCAGGGATGGTTGTAGCACGTTCAGTGTGTCATCTTGAGGGAGGCTGGTATACAAACTCTCAATATCCAAGCTAACCAAGAGTGAGGTGTCTGGATCAAAATTGAGAGAGTCAAGGTGCTTTAAAAGGTCTTTGGTATCTTTAAGGTAGGTAGATGTGGACCGCACAATTGGTTGCAGAAAGAAGTCACAAAAACGAGATAAGGGCTCAAGTAGAGAGCCGATGCCTGACACAAAAGGCCGGCCTGGTGGGGGTTCTTGTTTTTGTGTATCTTTGGGAGCGTGCAGAAATAGAGGATTCTCGCCTCACTGGTTATAAGGAATTTGGCCTCGTGTTTACTCATGATGCCTTCACTTTCTGCTTCTTCCACTAAAGCTATAATTTTAGCTTTTAATGGTCCGTTCGGGTCTTGTTCCAAGCATTTGTAGTTCTTTTCGTGGTCTGGTAGGGCTGGATGAGACTCTACAGACATTCCTCACTTGGATCAATGGTCGTGATAGGAATCTAAAATTTACCCACACTGTGGATAAGAAAACAATCACATTCCTTGATCTAGACATCATAGCTGAGAGGGGACAATTAACAACGAAGACCCACTTCAAACCCACAGCCAGGAACTCACTGCTCCGGTTCGACAGCTTCCACCCAAGGCCACTATGCGAAAATCTGCCATACGGGCAGTACCTACGACTTCGCAGAAACTGTAGTGACATCACAGACTACAAACAACAAGCGACCTCTCTCTCGTCGAAATTGAAAGAACGTGGGAACCCTGAAAAAGTAATCTGCACTGCTAAAAAACGTGCCAGAAACCAGAATAGAGAAGGATTACTGGAGGTAACAGAACGGGCACCAACTCCTATACCACTCACATGTGTGACTACTTATAACACCATCTCCAATCAGGTGTCAAAGATCATACAGAAACACTGGAGGATCCTGGGAACAGGGAAACTCACTTGGGAAAAACCTATGTTTTTCTATAAAAGAGCCCAAAGCCTCAAGGACAGCCTAGTATCTACCAGTACACAAACGCAGGAACATCCCACACAGACGGTCCTAATTGCATGGGGATTACCCAACGTGACTGGTCATTTTCCCTGTGGTAACTGCAGTGTATGCCACCTGACTCAATCAGTGAAATTTAGAACCTGGTAAAACATGGAAGATAACCAAACACACTAATTGCAACTCCTGCAACGTGATTTATTTGATCACTTGCCCCTGCGGTCTCCGATATGTCGGCATGACTAATCGAAATATTAAAATCAGCATTTGTGAACACAGGAGCAACATCAGATGCAAACGGAGCACAACCAGGATGACAGATCACTACCTTGAAACAGGACATACCACCAACGATCTAAGTTGGGTGGTCATTGAACAGCTGGATACCAATATCCCTAATCTCCATAACCGTCTCTTTGAAAAGGAGCAACGCTGGGTCTACCGCCTGTCCACCAATAGGAAGGGCCTCAATGGCAATATACCCTGGAATGCACTTAATAACCTTTAATAAGAATGTGGCAACAACATATACGCATGCATGATGTACTTGTGTTAGACACATCCCAATTTATTGCTTGAATGCATATGCTCCCACTTCAGCTATGGGAAATTAACTAGACAAAACACTGAGTTCTTCTTTCTTATCTTCATTTCGATCATCTCTGACCATTCACTGCCTATGATACCCCTAATCGTATCAGACACTGATGATCTATTCTATTTAATTCATTCCGTGTCATTGAACATCTTCAGGGTTTTCCCTACCACGTTTTATACTGGTCTGCCCTACGAATATGCAGACATATTAATATACAATACCCAGGTCAGGCATTCCGTCCTCTAGAAAGCAACATCTAGTGCTACTAGAATGACCTCCGTGTTTGTCACGTAATAAATTCTTTCTATGTCCAAAATGTGAGCGTACTTCTCTCTTTTTATTATTCGTAACCTTTTTATTATTTGTACCCTTTTTTCGATATTTACCAAAAGCTCAGATTCCGAGTCCATGGTAAATGCATGGTTCCCAAATAGCCCACGTGCTCTGAAACGCAAGCCTCACTTCCGCTTGCCATGATATTAGCACTCGCGCTAGTGCTACACTAGGATGCACGCCTGTACGCGGGTCTCGTGACCTGCGTGCGGGGCGTGGCCACTCCCCCCGGCGATGCAAGGTTGCACACCTATTCGCAGGTCTCGTGACCTGCATGTGGGGCGTGGCCACTCTCCCGGACTTCCGGCTATGCAGAGTTTAACATCGGGTTGCCGCTGCACTTCGATACCATCGGGATCCCGAGCAGGACCACAGTAGGTATCGAAGGCGGGTGGACATCCTTGATGAAGTAAGTGCTTCCTCTGAGCTCTTCCCAGGCTTTTTTCTCTAGTCTCCTTACATTCCTTCGTGACCGGAGGACTCATTCTTCTCATAATTTTCTCGCCCGCAGTGTGTGACTACAGGAGTCCCCCCCATCCGGGATCATTTTGAGCTACATAACCTTTGTAGCCCTTGTAAGCCACATTCTCTTGCATTTATTGCTTTTCATACCCAAAGTTTTTTTGCTCATGTGCTTCTGGACCGTCTGCAATCCTGGATAGAAGAGAACAAAGTATTAACACCTTTACAAGCTGGATTTAGGGCCAAGACCTCGACTATCGACCAGATCTTTAGATTGCAACTGATCCATTGGAAAATTGTGGTTTTAGAGGGTGGCAGCCTCTATCTCACATTTGTGGATCTTAAATCCGCATTTGACATGGTTCAGCGAGATCAGCTATGGGGCATACTCCTCGATATGGGAGTACCAGATTATCTTTGCCACCAGCTGAAATGCCTGCACCAAGACAATTATGCGAGAATAAGATATGTTAAAAAAGGTGAATTGACCGCTCCCTTTCCCGTAGAGAAAGGGGTGAGACAGGGATGTGTCTTGGCCACGACAATGTTCTCTCTCTTTTTAAATGGCTTAATTGAAACCTTACTAGCAGGGAAAGACATAGACGCCCCGAGGTTGGCGAACCGCAAAATTCCAGCACTTATGTTTGCGGACGATACGCTGCTACTCTCTAAATCACCTATGGGTATGCAGCAGGTACTTGAGGAATTCAGTGCTTTTTGCAGGAAGAGGGGACTGGAGATTAATCTCCAAAAAACAAAATACATGGTTTTCCATGCTAATACCACCAATTGTCCACACCCTCAATTGGATGGCAGGGCACTAGAGAGGGTGTCCATTTTTGATTATCTGGGGATTACACTTAACGATAAGATGGACTGGGGACACAAGTAAAGAAAGCTAATTTAAAATTGATTCAGTTTACAGGGGGCATTTTAAAAATACACAAAAATTGCTCTCAGAAAGTGAGAGGTCCACCAGCAGAAATTTACAAAATACAGGCTAGGGGAGCTTCACTGTACAGGGCAGAACTATGGGGTCACTGCCCACCAACTCCGCTATCCATGACAGAGAATCTATTTCTCATGCAATTGTTGGGCCTCCCTAAGAGCACTCCTCTAGCACCACTTAGGATGGACTTGGGGATTGGTCCCATAGCCGATGTAGTCGCCTCTAGACCACTTCTATATTGGCGCCGCCTGTGGAGTACACCAGAGTTAGTCAACTACAGAGAGGAATTGAAGGATGTCATGACCCTCCTGGGTGCAGGGAACTTACCATGGTTAGTCCATATCAGGAATTCTTGCCAGGCACTGGGGAGGGCAAACATGTGGTCAACACCCGAAGAGACCTGCCCCACAATTCCCAAAAAGGCTTTACTTGTCTCCTACAGAGAATATAAATTGGCCCAATTATGCCAGAGGACCAATTCAAGAAGCTTGACCTCCAGGTTTCTGGATTTCAAACAGCAATACAAGTTGGAGTTGGCACTTGATAGTATCCAACCACTCTTGGCAAAGAAACTGTTCCTCCAATTTAGACACGGGGCGCTTCCGCTTCGAGCATTTACCAATAACTGGCAGGGAGCACTCAAACTAGATTGCCCAGGGTGTGACACAGTTGAAGAAACAGAACTACATGTTCTTTTCTTCTGCCCCGCCTATAGTAGGCCAAGGTCTAAGTGGGTGTTCCAGCTCCGCAGAAATTTGGGGATTAGACACCATACTGAGGTCTTTAGGCTCCTTAAATACGAAACAGACACACTATTTGTGTTTGCTATTTCCAGGTTTCTTTATGCGATGTGGTGCATTCGCAGGGGCATTTTAAAGAAAAAGAATTTAGAAAATCCTTAGCTCCTATTGCCCATTAAATATGTTGTTATGTTATGCCTGCACATTCTTACTGCTTGAATATTGTTCCGTAAATTCTTTTCTCTTGGGTTGTTTCTTTTCTAAACGTTTTATATCTCAATCGTTTTTAACGTGTTTTTTGATATATGCCCTTGGGCTATCAGTCAAAGCTAGAAACTTTTGTATGTATCAACTGATTTGAGTTTTATATATATTAATGCAGCGGCAATTATTAATAACATGGGATATTGCAACCCCTCTTGCTGTGATGTAGAATACACATCCACTGTTGAATATTGCCTGCACTATCTTAGTACTAAGAACTGTTAAGAGGGACTGCAGTCAATGCTGAGCCAGAAAACCTTGTACAAATCTGGACTTGCACTCTTAGTCCTATGATGACATTTTATTCTAACATTTGTTCTTTTATTATTGTATAAAATGTATTTGTATTATTTTATGTGCTTTTATGGCCATACGGCCGAAATAAAGCCTTCTTTGACTGACTGACTGGCTTTTCATACCTGAGTGCCTATTTGCGCTACATTTAATTGAAATCCCTAAACGATTGCCACAACCTTCAGTTTAGGATTTTGTAGGCACGGCTCATTTTTACCTATTGCACTTCAATAGGTCGTTACATATTTTGTCGGCCTGTTCCCCACTTGGGTCAGTAGCTATCACGTGTGTGCACCCCTTCACTAGGCGGCATGCTCCAGTGCACTACCCACTTTGCGTGACTCTGCATACTCAAAGTGTATTTATGCATGCCCATGTGTGAAGGTGTGTAGTGTGGATCCCCACCTCGATATGGATGGCTGCACTTAAATGATGACCAACAGCATGACTTCACAATACATAGAGGGTGCCTGCACCTCTGCCATTTTCACCCGTTTTTAATCTCTTGTTTTATATGTATGGTTTGTCCTTTTCATATTATGCTTTGTTGTTCCAGATAATTTTTCCTGACGGTGGGAACCGTAAGTACGGTAACTTCACTGCACCACAGCACACCTTAGCGCGTGTGCTGATTTTCACACTTCTTTTAACTTGATTCGGTCCTGAAGAAAGCCTCTGCACCCTTGACGAGGCTGAAACATGTCAACCACTTAAAGTGGGATAAGGAAGACCAATTTTATCTTCACAGTATCCCCGCTCTGTTTTTAACCGTGCCCTAGAAACTCATGAATAAAGACAGTTATTGCATATTCTAGAGGTACTTTTAAATCACACTTCCAGCACCCCTTTGTTTTCACGCAATCATCCCAAAAACAAACCTGCTCCGCTGTAGTTCAGGCGTCGCAGCACAGCTGGGTTGCACTCGGCAGCCCAGCTGGGAACCCAATGATGAAACATGCCACCAACTAGGTTGGTGGGTGATGGTTCTTCTAAAAAACCAACTGGTTTTTTTCATTCCTGTGTATGACAGTGTGTCATCCTTATATTTGGATCCCCCACTGGGTCCGTCCACGTTGTTGTTTATTACTTTTAGAAATTTGTTATTTTCCTGCCTAAGCCGAAAGGACCTTACTGCCAGTATCTAGTGTCACCTGAGTGCTTATGGCTTCCATGTGGTGGGATGTGGATTGCTCACAGGCAGTGGACAAAGGTCTTGTGTGTGGGGAAGTATTTTTCTTCCTTGGGCAGGATGACGTGAGGTTTGTGCCCATCCCCTTCCTCAGCTTCCCTGAATCTGCCTCCTCTATCGTTGTCCTAGCCAGCCAGGCTAATCCCAGTGGGAGAGGAGCTGCCCCCAGGGAAGGCACAGGAGATGTGCACAAGGGAGAAAAGGTTCTGCCATCTTAGGTTTAGGTAAAGAGGGGCACTGTGGTATTGTTAGCTTTAGGGCACACAGGAATTGCTGCAAAAAGGGGTAGGGTTACCCCTAGGAACTTTTACCCCACTGCAAAGGAGCGGGCCGGTAGTCAACCCCACCCACAGACTAGTGTCAGGCATAAATGTGCCAGCCTTAGGCACTCCCTTCAGAAAACTGAGAGACCTGTGTAAGACAGAAGAAGAACTGCAGTGGCTGTTGAGACCTGTGCGGAGAACTGCTCCCACTTCTACCCAGGACTAAGATGTGGACTGCAAGTGTCAGTTTGCTGATCTCCTTTTAAGCTACAGGAACATAAAAGCTGCTAGGAGCGCACTTCCCAGGAGGATCCCAGTTGACCAGTTTCTACTGAACCTGCCCTGGACCCTGCTGGTGGCTCTCTTGGAGTGAGTCCAGATCCCGAAGAGCTGTTCCCGAGGGCCTGAAACCCTTGGCTGGTGTCAATGTGTACTTTTCAGACCTAACACTAAAACTTGGGAGATAGAAACATTTTCAGGACTTTTTTCCTGGAGAAATGACAGAAGGCCAAGACAAACCTGCCAAGTCAATCTGATGAAGGTGCATTGACGATGGTCCAGAGATTCAGGTTGCTCCAGCTTGGAGCATTTTCACAGCAGCAAACTTGCTTCAGCAGGATATCATGGAGAAGGTATCCAGCCTCATGGAGCCCTGTTCGAGTACAGATTTCAGCACTGGACCAAAAGTATCTGCCTGGTGAGGGACCTTACTTGGCGCCAATTTCCCGCCAAATATCTACGGCTTCACCTGGACTGCATCCAACCGGTAGCCGGCCTTGTGGTCTCATCTTGGCCATAGCGTGCTGCCTTGCCCCACTGTGGATTTTTTACTTTCATTACAGAGATTAAGTCAAAAAGTAAAACTTCTAACTGGGATGAACCATGTCTCTGAATCCGACAGTTGTCAGATTATTTTTGCTGCCTGTAATTTAGCCTTATATGTTCACTCACTGTTGTCAATTTCATTTTATTTGCTGTACTGTGCATTTTTTCTTTTCAGAGCCGGCTCGCCTCACTCCTTTTCCTGGCTGCTTTACAGGTCTCCCTAACTATACCACTCACTGTTCCCTTGACACCCTCTGCTGCCCCGTCTGGTAGCATTGCTTTTTCCTGTACCGCTGTTTGTATTGTTAGTCCTTGTACTGCTTAGTTGTATTTATCTGCACTGTGTTCCACTTCTGTTACTCTATTGTTTAATTTTAGTCCACTGTTGTCAGTTTATTTTTTTCATGCCTGTTATTTAGCCTTATTTGTTCTCTCCCAGCTCTCCTCCCACCTCCCAGGACCTACTTATTGGAGGCCGCAGCACACAGTGGACGCGCAGCGGGTGCAATGCTAATCAGTCAAGGGCAAGACAGTCTGCACCTGGACCGCACCCAGCGCCAGTCACCCTGGCCCTCCCTCATTACACAGACACTCTGCTGCTGAGCTCTAAGCCTTGGACCCAAGACGCCACAACAACTGCTGCCTCACATATCCCCAATCAATGTAGGACCTTTCACCTGCAGCCACTGTCTCCTCTCCGGCAGCTCAAGACCTCTCATACACACGAAAACCTGCACCACACCCACCTCATCAACTACAACCACCCCAGGACTACTTACTGCCTCCAGCTCAATGCCCAATCTCTCTGCAAGCATGCCAGTGAAATGTGGGACACCATCCCCTCCCTTATCCCAACATTATCTTCATCACAGAGACCTGGTTCAACCCCTCATCCACCCCAACATCACCACCATGATGCCCAATGGCTACAAGATGATACACCGGGGCCGCACCAACAAATACGGAGGCACCATCACCATCATCCACAAAGAAACCATTCACTGCACCACCACCGAAGACGACACCACACCGATCATGGAACACCTCAACTTACATCTCCAAATCATTGGCAGAACAACCATCAGAGCATTCTCGCCTACAGACCCCTAGGACCATGCCTCAGCTTCTGCAATGCCATCCCCAACTTCATTTCCCCACTCGCATTCACTCCAAGCACTACATCTTCCATCGTGACCTCGACAACCCCAAACAGCATGAACACCGCCAACCTCCTGAAAAGCTTGAACATCAGCCTCACCTAACTGGTCACTAACCCTACACACAGCGCAAGACACACGCTTGACCCAAACTTCACTGCTAGTGAGAGAGTCAAGTACAGCCATGTCACCGAACTCACCTGGATTGACCACGCCATTTCCACTTCACCATCCCAGGATCCCCAGGCACCATCTCCAAGCCTCCCGGCTCCTCCCACTGCAGCTGGAACAAAGACACAGAAAACCAATGGACAGGAGCCCTCAACACCACCCCTCCTGACTCCGCAACCAACCTTGAAGAGGGTGTCAACAATTTCTCCACCTGGATCACCAACAGCACTGACATAGTCACCCTTATAAAACCCGCCAAACCCAGGAGATACACCAAACAAGCAAGCTGGTATACATCAAAACTCAGGGCCATGAAATACAACTGCAAGCCACTAGAAAGGAAATGGTGCACCAGCAAGGATCCCACAGACCGAGGCACCTTCAAGACAGCCCTCAACAAATACCACCAACTCCTGAAGGATACGAAAAGGTGTACCTTGGCAGACCGCGTCCCAGCCAGTGCCAACCACAGCAAAGAACTCTTCAACATCATCAAAGGGTTATCCCGCCCATCAGCCACCGAGAAAGGGATCTCCCCTTCCCAGGAACTCTGCGACACCCTGACGGCCTACTTGCACAACAAGCTATCCACCATCTACAGAAACTTCGAACCCCAACCCATCAACCTGTTCAGCCTCCTCACTCCAGCTGACGCTACCTACAACCGCCCGCTCACCAGTCAGAGCACCACAGCTATCATGAACTTCGCCCACTCTGGAGCACCAACTGACCATGCCCCCACCACTTCTTCAACCTCGGGCGCATGAAAATCCGCAACGAACTCACCTCCATTCTCAACACATCCATCACAATGGCCACCTTTCTCGATGGATGGAAACATGCAGAGGCCAAACATCTCCTCAAAAAACCCTCTGCCGACCCCATCAAACTCAAGTACTACCGCCCCATCTCTCTGCTCCCCTTACCCGCCAAAGTCCTTGAGTAGGCCATCAACTGCCAACTCACCAAACACCTGGAGAGCAACAATCTTCTGGACACCTTCTAATCCAGTCTCAGCGCCAACCACAGCACCGAGCATGCCACCAACGACATCAGAATCTTCCTCGACCAGGGAGAAACAGGAGCCTTGATCCTTCTCCACCTCTCAGCAGCGTTCAATACTGTATCCCACCACACTCTGATCAAGAGACTACACCACATTGGGATTGAGGGACACATCTCCAAATGAATCACCTCCTTCCTCACAGGAAGAACCCAGAGAATCTGCCTACCCCGTTTCACCTAAGAACCCAAGAGCATCATCTGTGGAATCCCTCAAGGCTCATCACTCAGCCCTACCCTGTTCAGCACTTACATGACGCCCTTAGCCAACATCATTAGAGCCCGTGGCCTCAACATTTATCCTACGCAGACAACTCCCAGCTCATTCTCTCACTTTCAGAAGACCCCTCCACCACCAGGACCAACTTCCACAACTGCATGACGAGCGTCACTGACTGGATGAAGACCAACTGCTTAAAACTCAACACAGAAAAGACGGTGCTGATCTTTGGGAACAACACCTCCCTGTGAAACAACTCCTGGTGGCCCTCCGAACTCAGTCCCACACCACACTGACAGACCACACCCACAACCTTGGCATCATCTTGGACAGCAAACCCACTATGAAAAGTCAGATCAATGCCGTCTCTACCGCCTGATTCCACACCTTCGGCATGCTCTGAAAAATCTTCAGCTGGCTCCCTGTCATCACTAGGAAAACTGTCACTCAAGCCTTAGTCACCAGCCCGCTGGACTATGGCAACGCACTCTATGTAAGAATCACCACCTCCTGAAGAGTCTCCAGACGATACAGAACTCTGCTGCCAGACTCATCCTCAACTTCCCTAAATAGACCAACATCACCACCCACCTCACAAACCTCCACTGGCTCCCCATCCAGAAAAGATGTCAATTCAAGATGCTGATACACATCTACAAAGCCCTTCACGACCAAGGCCCAGCGAACATCAACTCCGCAGACACCTGCGTTCCGCCTCCCTCACCCTCGTTCGCACTCCTCACATCCACCGAAGCAACTATGGAGTACACTCCTTCTCCCACCTCACCGCCAGGTCCTGGAACGACCTTACCCATCATCTCTGAAATTCACACACTCTCCCAGAATTCAGAAAGAGACACAAGACCTGGCTTTTTGATTGATCCCACCTTTCAAAGCAAGAGCCAAGCGCCTGCATACCCTCGCGAGTAATTAGCTGCACTCTACTAATACCAGTTGATTGATTGAAAAGAACTATTAGAGAGAGCTTGAAACTTGAAATTGACACGGACAAAGTGGCAGCACTGTACAGACTGTCAGGGAAATTCTTGAGATCCAATGGGTGAGGGGGCATCACCTGAAATTCTGAAACTACTTGCTGGAAGACTGCTGTGGATCTGCCTTTGAAATGAGTCTATTGTGGCATGTTAAGAGAAGGGCACTTCATGTCACGACCCCCTCCTGATCCCTCTCTGTCACAACCCCTTCTTGCGTTCTCTGCATTGTGGTCTAGCATGCAGGGCTCATATTGCTTTACACCTTTGGCACCCTATGCACGTTATGATATCATAATTGATGTTTCCCCAACATCCTCATGACTGATGTTCCTCTAGCACCCTCACAACTGATGTTTCCCCAGCACCCCCATGACTGATGTTTCCCCAGCATCCCTAAAAACTGATGTTCCCCCAGCACCCGCATGAATGATGTGCCTCCAGCATCCCTCATAACTGATGTTTCCCCAGCTCCCTCATGACTAATGCGCCCCCAGCATCCCTCATAACTAATGTTCCCCCAGCACCCTCATGACTGATGCTTCCCTAGCACCCACAATTCCATTGCACTTGAATGCCTGCAAGCATTCCTCACATTCTGTGAACCAATGGATTAACTGCATCCGCTGTTACTTGGCCTTGGTTCGGTTTTCCATTTAATCCTTGCAAGCTTCCCCCAGAATCCCGTGAGCCAATGGCAAGTCTTGCTCTTGCTGTTACTGTGGTCTAGGTGCTGTTTTCCACTATGAACATACAAGCGAAAATGCTACATTCATTTCCTGTTATTTGGTCTGAACAACAAGTTGAACTTGCCCATTCTGTAAGGTCAAAGAGAGTGTACTAACACATGTTTTCTCCAAGGTTCAAGAACCCTCCAGATGGCCACGTATCGCACATGATCTAGCTACATCCGTTGAGCCTTCGAGAGGGTATATAAAACCCACCCAACCCCGAATCGTCGCTTGGCCTTGCTCCATGCGTAACAAGCTTCACTCTTCCCACTCACCTGAAGAATCCTGCCTGAACCAAGAAGCGCTCCAGCCTCCTTCAAGTCCATCCGAATCAGTGGTTTCTGTGGCACCAGCTCCCTCAACGTCTTCCTCCTCGCTCCCTCCTGCACAGCTTCTCTGGACCCCCTCGACTCCCTGAGTCAAGGCTTCAAGATTTTCTTCGAACTTCAGACAAGTTGAAGAACTAGGCTAAGTACTTGATATCAGTTTAGTGCGTATTAAATCTCCTATAGTAGTAAACAGGAACGAGTATGCACCATCATGTAGTTCCCACTAATCCGCAGGACCTGCACATTTTTTGAACAACATAAACTTTGGGCGAAGTGCCTAGACTGATTCCAGGCACAGGATATGTTGGCCTAGAGACCAGCTAGCTCACAGTGCCACTATAAGGCCCCCCCCATCCTTACCAGGGAACGAATAGTTTCTGGCAACCACTGAACATGACAACCCTCACCCCTCAGGGATCATGGAAACAGATCACGACCTTTCGCTCAGTCACTCGTGCTTACTTGTACTCAGATAAATATACAGAATACACAGTGGGACGTTTTCAATATATTTATTGAACCAATTTTATTCTTGTATAGAATACATGTGCTGCAATAATCAGTAGACAGAAGCAGATAAATGTGATTACAAGCACCAAAAGCGTAAATAGTAGATACAGTTCTATCATGGTGCTAAAACAGTGTATATATGCAGGCATATGAACAAGGCAGTAATCAGGCATACTCCAACCATGCAAAACCCTACTCTAAGTGTGCCTAGAGGGTGAGTGGTTGTAAAGCCAATAATCCCACCAAGGGACGATCCAACCGCATTACCTGGTGGGAGAGAATGTAAGAGCCCATCTTGGTCACGAACTGGATACCCCCTCACAGAGATGTCAGACCCCTGTGTGGTAAAGTCTCAGAATGCAGGGACCATCGGTGTCAGCTGAAGTGCCTCCTCCTCTAAACAATCGGGATGCTCATTATTTGTAATAAAAAGCAGCTTTACAATGTACGTTGTAGATTAGCGATATTATGGATATGTAGATAGCTCTGTTGCCCCGTGGATGAAGATAGAACGACATTTGTACATAGTGCGCAAAGAAGCCTTGTACATGATGTTCGAGGCATTGTGATAATGTTCTGCGAAGCTAGATGTGTGAACAAAGTAGCTTCAGAGAAACCAATCCAACATTGTTGTGCATGCAAATGTGTGCAAAAATTCACAGCAGAAATGTTATTGTGAAAAATAGGACAATGTAAGAAATGAGCAGCTTCGCTACATGGGCCTAACCCGGGAACATAACACCACGTCTTTAAAGACTATAGACTTTTCCTCCATTCCCTCTCTGTGAATTACTCCAGACCTTCTTGTGTGTTTATACTCGGGACCCTTCCAGCAACCTTGGTGCTAGAACTGTGTCGTGCAAGGATTAAATATTTGAGCTCCATGTTTCTCTGATGAACAGTAGTGTCAAGAGAAAGCACTTCAGAGTCTTTGATATATGCATGAACATTGTACCTCGCCCTGTGTTCTGAGTGTATCCATAGGAGTGCAAGTAACTCCAACCTTTGTGCTGAATGTATCCCTAGGAGTGCAAGTAACTCCAACCTTTGCCCCCGAGTGTATCCTTAGGAGTGCAAGTAATTCAAACCTATGAGTTTATCGCTGGGATTGCCAAAAACCCCAATCTGTATTTCAAGTTTATTTCTAGGAGTGCCACACTCCAATCTGTGATGTTGGCTGATCTCATGCCAAGCTGCTGATGAAAGTTGTAAGTGTATGTTACTGAAGTTAATGTATGGTCATAGTATATAGAAGCTTGTTAGTGTACTGATTGTAACTGCCTTCGTTTGTTATTTCCAGAATAGTGCGTCGTCGCAAAACCAGAGGTTCTGGTCCAGTGCATGTCTACTTTGCAGACACAGAAGGCCTCAGGAGCTACAAATCCTGTTATGCAGTGTTGCACGGCCGCTGAACAGATCCAGTACCGCAAGTCTCTCTTTTCTAATTTTATCAGCCCCTTGGTGTCCTCATTGTCATGTGTCTGCCTAAAGATATGATATAATACAAAATTACAAAAAGTTTAAACTTCAAAGAAATAAAAGGTAAAATATTTTCATACTGCACCAAAATGGATTAGGAATTAAATTTTTTTAATTTATGAGCAAATGTGTTTTCTCTGCACTTTTTCAGGAAATATCAGTTTTGTAAATATACGGGCACGCTAAAGAGCAAAACAACTTCTCTCACTCTCTGTCTCCTATCAATCTATCCCCCTTCCCTCCATACATCCTTTTCTGTAAATGATGTAGCAATCAGTGTGCACTCACAAATTGAAACTAATTCACTTGTATTTTTGGAGCAAATGTCATAGTTCTGTTTTCATTCACATCAGCTGAATGTCAATTGTGTCTCAATCTGAAGGTTCAAGTTCTGTCAGTGTACATACACTCAACTATTGACTTTTTGAATCGACTGTTATAGTTATGGTTTCACCCTCATCAACAGAGAATTACTTGTGTCTGTCTCACAGTTTAATTATAGTAAAAGGTGAATTCTTCCATATTGAATTAACTGTCCATAATTGTGTTTATTAATGTGAGAATAGTAGGAACTGTAATTAACATTTTTTTTTATTTATAAGCAAATATTTCTAAGGCACTCTGGGCCTAATTTAGAGTCATGATTGAGTACCCTGTCCGACAAACTGCTAGTCCGCCTGCCAATTTAGAGTCAGGCATACCGCCAGGCTCATGCCCACAGATTCAAATTTACTCCATCATCTAAACCTTCCTCCGACACCCCAAGGGAGTACAGGCCTTTGGAGATAAGCCATCCAACCATGCACTCTTTTTACAGTAGGTGGTGGAATTACTTTTTTTTAATATCCTACACTGCCAGGAATATCCTGGCAGTGAAGGACAGTAACAATACGAAAAGACCCCCACACTGTATGGTGTTCTGCCCATCAGTTTTTCTCTCTCCCACTTCGTGAGTTCATTTTGGAAAAGGAAAAACTTTTTCAAGTTTGGTGTAAGCGTACGTCACCAATGGCAGATGCACACCAAATTTTTAAATGGCAATATTTTTCTTGCCAGTCTGTCTGTAAACATCTGTTTTAAAATATACTATCAACCAAAAAAAACTAAATAACTTCTAATTTTTGTGTCTCTTCCTTCTCCTTTCTCCCATCTGCTCTCCTTCCTCAATCCATGTTATTCAGTAAATGATGTAACCTGCTGTGCACACTCACCTATTAAAACTTATTGACTTGTATTTTTGGATTCAATGTTACAGTCATATTTTCACTTACATTAATAGAGACTCGCTTGTGGCCTATAGTTTAAGGTGTAAGTCTATCAGTTTAAAGGTTAAGGTTTCAAGTCCTAGTATCTCAATGGTCATGTGTCTGTTGAAAGGCTTGTTTCACTAAGAAGAGTTTAAAACATTTATTAAATAAGTGAATGCGAAACCTGACAACAAACGCTTTGCCTTCTCCCCTCCTGTTTTCAAAATGTGTTTTTGTTGGCAGAAGGACTCTGTGCACTTTACCACTGGTTAGCAGTGCTTGTGCTTACTCCCTTAAATATGATAAACCTGGCATACACCTGATTGGTACATTTCATTTACGTGTAAGTCCCTAGTAAAATGGTTCTACATGTACCCGGGGGCTGTAAACTAAATGCCACTAGTGGGCCTGCAGCCCTCATTGTGCAACCAACTAAAGTAACACTATAAAAGATATCCCAGGCCTGCCATTGCAGCCTGTAGTGCATTTTGTTTTGTGTTTAATAAGCTTTATTAAATAGATAACAATTACATAAGAATAGGCCATGAAAAAACAAAATATTCATAGTATACTAAAAATATAAACAGGCGATAAAGCAGAGTAGAAAGCTGTTTACAATTTAGCAATAATGAAGGAAAAAAGGGGAGGGAGGGAAAAAAGGAAAAGAGGAGATATATAATACAATTCTGTAATTAAAGATCATGAGAGTAAGTTATAGACTTATTAGACCTAATCAACTTATTAAACACATTATTACGTATTAAGCTTATCCAAGAGGCAGGTATATATTCAAAAACATAAGAAATGCATTAAATAAACAAGGGGAAAAATTAGTATATGGGAAATAAACAATGACCAAATGATCTATGGAGGCTAAAAATTCTCAGAACGATTACGAGATACATGAATTGAAATCTTAGCTAAATAATTGGTTAATGATAACCAAAATAAATCCCTATTTACATATGGTTTAACAGAAGAAGCAAATGCAATATCTAATCTATGGTAATGACAAACGTTGTTCCACCAGGCCCTCACTGAAAGTTTAGATGAACATTTCCAATTAAGTGAAATCTGCTGGAAGGCTAAGGCCAACATCAAATCAAATAGACCCTTCTCATGTAAAGACAATCCCAATGAGTCTGACAAACTATCTATAAAAAGAATAATGTTTGAAATAGGAATGTGTAGGTTAAAAATAATTGAGATATGCTTCCAAACATCCTTCCAAAAGGAAACAAGAGCGGGACAAAGGAAAACAAGGTGTATCAGATCAGCTGAAGGAGATTGACAGGACCAGCAAGCCTCGTCATTAGAGTGTGTAAACTTAGCTATAGATGAGGGAGTATAGTATAGTCTGTGACAAAGAAAGAACATGGACTGAGTAGTGGATGCAGATCTAGAGGTCTTCAAAGACCTACCCCAGAGTTTGTTCCAAACATCTATGCTCCAGACACAGCCCAAATCTGCTTCCCAAGCAGTCTCTATTTTGGATTTAGAGCGGGATCAGGGGAAAGAAGGAGTTTATATATCAAGGAAGCTTTGGGAGAAGTAGTTAATATTTTGGGTATAGGATTAGCTGTGGGAGTGAGTTCAGTAGAGGGTAGAGAATAAAAGGCATCAAGGATTATTGCCATAAGAGTAGAAAATTTGTGCCAGAACGAACGGGGACACCCAAACGAATTTTGAAATTGAGGGAAGGAGCATGGAGATACACCATCAAACATATCCTGAACCCATATTATTCCTTTAAGTCTCCAGGATTTCCAAAAAATAGGTCTGTTGTTGATGGTAATGAGACGATTGTACCAAAGAGGAGAATGAAGAAAAGAAGTCCTCGAAAGAATCTCCAATCGATAATGAGGTTTCAATAATGAACAAGTGTGTTTAAATAACGGAAGAGAGGTGATATTGACCTTTGTTGAGAAAGCAAGGACTTCCTTAAAAGAAAAGGGTGCAAGTAAAGAACGTTCAAATGAGACCCATAAAGGTGTAAAAGGGGAAGCTTCGGAAAGGAGCCATTTAGAAGCTAATCGAAGACCAAAGGCCTTATGATACAGGCGAAAATCAGGAAAATTCACTCCTCCCATAGATTTAGGTTTGCGAAGATATGCTAAAGAAAGTCTAGATTTTTTATTGTTCCATAAAAATTTAGAGAGGAGGAGTCAATTTTAAAATAAATATTTGGGATGTGAATGGGAACCATAGAAAGAATATATAATAAAATAGGAGTAATCATCATTTTAATAGAATCAAGCATACCACACCAAGAAAGAAAGAGAGGGTTCCAGGAAGAGAGAAGTTTAGAGATACGATCTAGCACCTCCTTCATATTAATCTTAACTGAATCTACTATGGAATTGTTAAACCAAATGCCCAGGTATTTGATTTTAGAGCTGTTCCATCGGAAACCAGTGGCAACAAAGTGCTGCTTAACCCCTTGCGTGCGCGGCGAATTTTCGCGCTGTGCGGGGGTTTCTATTAGCGGGCGGGATTTGGACGGCCCCTGGCCGTCGTGCGCACACGCCCACTGTGACGCGTGAGGGCCGGGGGCCATTGTGAGCACCGAAGGGGTTAAAACAGAATTTGGTAATGGGAAGAATTTCTGTCTTGTCTGAGTTCATTTTATAACCTGAAACAAAAGAGAAATCTGAAATTTTCTGCAAAAGAGGAGGAATAGAGGTTTCTGGATGAGAAATGAAGAGTAAGATATCGTCCGCATAGGCAGATAATATCAAATGTTGATCACCATATTTAAAGCCAGAAATGGACGAGTTGTGACGGATATGAGATAAAAAGGGTTCAAGTGATAAAATAAAAAGGAGGGGTGAGAGAGGGCAACCTTGACGAACACCGCGGTGTAGGTTGAAAGATTGAGATACAAGACCATTAACTACTACAGAGGCCTTGGGAGCTGAATATAACAAAGATATCAAAGAAATGAATTTAGGACCACAATCATGCCAATGAAGGGCTTTAAATAAAAAGGACCAATTAACTCTGTCAAAAGCCTTCTCTGCATCGATAGAGACAGCGGCAAGAGGGTATGAAAGAGAAGAGGCCTTATTTAAAACATTAAAAAATAAACGAGAGTTGTCAGATGTTAATCTACCTTTAACGAAACCACATTGTTCTAGACCAATTAGTTTCGGTAAGAGAGGCTCAAGACGTAGCACAAGCAGTTTGGCAAAGATTTTATAATCTACGTTTACCAGAGAAATAGGAAGGTAGTTTTTACAGTGTTTGGGGTCATGTCCTTCTTTATGGATTAAACATATTGTAGCATCTAAGAAAGTACCCTGTGCTTTACCATTAGTGTGGAAAAACTGAAAAAGTTGTAAAAGTTTTGGAAAAAGAAGATGAGAAAAATGTAGAAAAAATTCTACAGTAAAGCCATCAGGACCTGGTGTTTTATTTTTCTTAAGGAGATTTAAGGATTGAGATATTTCTTTGATAGACCGATCAGATTCTAGAGAGTTGAAGTCAAGGTCCACATGAGAAGAAGGTGAGATTTGGTTAAGGTATGAGTCAATCGAAGAGGGAGGTGGAGAAAACTCTGGGGTATATAAAGTTTTGTAAAATTCCATGAATTCATTTAAAATATCTTGGTCTTTGAAAAGAGTTTTCCCATCCGTTGAATGAATAGAGTCTATCAAAACGCGTTCTTACCGAGATTTAAGATAGTTTGCCAGGATTTTGCCAGCTTTATTACGACCGCCTTAATACCGAGCACTCGTACGGAGAAGAACCGAAGAGGCATTATCAGTAGTTGTTTTATTAAAATCAAGTTTGGCACGAACAAGTTCCTGTAAGGAATGTTCAGATGAGGATGTATAGAAATGGTGCTCTAGACGTTTAATATTAGCTAACAAAATTTTTTGTTGACTAAGTAAATGCTTCTTTTTCTTGGATACGTAGTCAATGATAAAGCCACGAGCTGTAGCCTTCAAAGTATCCCAAAGCAGTGAAGGAGAGGTATCAGGAGAAGAGTTCAAATTAAAAAATTCTTCTGTAAAGGAAATGAAAGAGGAAGAGAAAAGTGTATCCTGCAAAAGGGAATTATTAAACCTCCATCTAGAAGACTTGGGTTGTGAGCGGAGCAAATCGAAATCAGCAACAACCGGGGCATGATCAGAAATGACAATGGGTTCAATTGAGGAGGAAATAAGGTTCTGTGTTAAGGCAGAAGAAAGAAAAATATAATCCAGTCATGTCAGAGTGCCATGTGGGGGAGAAAAAAAAGAAAATTCAGGGCTGTCAGGGTTACAGAGTCTCCGTGCGTCTACAAGATGAGTCTGAGAGATTGTGTTTTGAAATTGTTTGTGAGTCTTGTGGGGTATGAAACGGACTTGGGACTGTCGATCAATGAAAGGATCCATAACTTGGTTACAATCACCACCCAAAATAAAAAATTCGTGTTTATGTTGAATGCCTTGTTTTGTGATATTAGGCCAAAAGGAATAATCCGGTTGTGTTGAACCATAAATATTAAAAACTGTAAGAGAAATATTATTAATGAGCAACTTGACTAATAACCAACTATCATCTGAATCAGTTTCTTTAGAGATAACAGAACATTTCAAACATTTATGAACTAGAATAATTACCCCATTTTTCTTCGTAGTCGTAGGAGATACTAGGACTAAACCCACCCATTGCCTTTTAGGTTTCAAAGCCTCCGATTCTGTCAAATGGGTCTCTTGCAGTAAGACTAAGTCAGGATTATATGTTGCTAAATGGGATAGTATTCTCTGCCTCTTTATGGGATTAATAAAACCTTTTACATTCCATGAGATAACTTTGAAAGTAAATAAAACCAGTGAAATATAGAATCACACGATCTACATTAATGCAAAGGAAGAGTAAGAAAAAAGGAAAGAGAAGGATATAGAGTAAAGTCTCCAAAGAAAACAGTAAGAGAAAGGGGAGAATAGAAGAGGAGGGAAAAAAAGGGAAAAGTAAGAATGAAAATAAGAGAAGACAGTACATGTCATACAAAGAACAATGACGACTGTAGTATATACCTGAAGGGGAAACGATAAAAACTGGGACAAGCGGCAAACGATAAAGACGGCACGACCAACAAGGGAGACGAACCACGCCGGGAGATCGAAAAAGAAGACAAGGATGTGGAAAATGGTATGAGGAAGTTCAAACGGTCTGTAATAATGATAGATAACAGAAGGTTACAAACAAGACAATTATAAATAAGACAATTATAAACAGATAAGACTACCGGAACAAGACCTGCAAAGAAAATGATTAGTGAGGGTTAGAATGAACTTCACAAGAGTCATCCAAAAATTCAAAAATCAGAAAAAACATTCATATAAGAGTCATGGTATTGAAGAAGGACCAGCTGTATCCATGGTCGACGTGGAATGTAGGTGAAGAAACTTCCGAAGGTCCGCAGGGTCTTCAAAAGTAGAGGTGTTGTTTTGAAAAGTTACTTTGAATAAGCAAGGCTGGAACAAACCGTAGCGGGCACCCATGGAGCGTAAGGTTGGTCTAAGATCTAAAAATTCTTTCCATCGTTTAGCTGTTGATGTAGATATATCCTGGGACAAAAATACCTTAGACCCTGACCAAGTTAGATGTTTCTTAAGTTTGGCTGCATTGAGGACTTGCAAAAGGTTCGTAAATTGTAAGAAAAGAATAATCACACCACAGGATCTTGAGGGGGCAGAAGAGAGGCGAGGACCCAACCTATGAGCACGCTGGATATTTAGAGAGGTTGAAGATGGAAGTTCCAAGAGCTTCGGAAGAAAGGAAGTGAAAAAGGTCACAGGGTTATCTCCCTCAATGCCTTCAGGAAGACCATATATACGCAGGTTATTGCGCCTATTTCTATTCTCCAAATCTTTAGCAGACTTTTTCAAGAGGCTCACCTCCCTCTCCAGAGATGAGATTTTTCTAGAAGAATCTTGAAGGTCGCTGACGTGCTGATCCACCGTAGAGAGCCTGGAATCGATCGTAAACCATTTAGTGTCCAATACCTATAGGCGTGTATTGGTTTCCTCTATAAATGGGCGTAAAGCGCGTATTTCCTCTAGAACAGTGTCTAAGGATACGGGTGATGTAGGCTTCGGTGGAGAAGGTGGATCTTGTTTGAGTCTTTTATTAGTGGATGAAGGTGAGTTTAATTTTGAAGGCACAATGGATGAAGAAGTTGCTCTGGGAGGATTAGAGTGAGCCATGCTGACAGAGTTGTGTAAGTTATCCATAGGAGGTACCACAGAAGCTGAGTGCGTCGCAGATAAACTAGTAGTAACCTTTTTGGTAGACTGTAACAGATGTTTGGATCTGCCCATGAACAAAGGAAGTTACTGCCACTCCAGCGTGAGAAATAAATAATTAAGCTTGCTTTCTCTTTTAATAAAGATAAAAAGAGAAAATAAAAGAACCAGTGACAAGAAAAATGCCCCTAAAAAGTAGGTGGAGCAAACCGTTGTATGATAAATGTGCAAGCTTCAAAGGCAAATGTTAAATAAACAGTACCTTATGCCCTCAATGCAGCTGAAAGGCAAAAATCCAGTCAGGGAAGGAGACAAAACGGCGGCCGGGAAGTAAGGAAATGCATCCCACGAAGATTTACCTCACCAGCATTGAAAAGGGGGTCCAAAACATAGCTGCATAATCAGGGGGAGTTCCGCTTCATAGAACTCCCCATTTGACCCAGAAAACTGCACTGGGACCACGAAAAAACTCAGGAGATCTCCCGACGTAGCGCGGAGCTCCGAATTCAGGCGGCCATCTTGGATTTCGCCGAGGGCGTCTCCTGTAGTGCATTTTTAAACTGCCAATTCGACCTGGCAAAATAAACCTTTTGCCAGGCGTAAACCTCCCTTTTTAATACATATAAGTCACCTCTAAAGTAGGCCCTACAGGGCAATGGGTCAGGGTGCATTGTATTTAAAATGTAGGACATGTGGGTTTAAGTTTTAAATGTCCTGGTAGTGAAAAACTCTTAAATTCGTTTTTCACTACTGTATCTCTCCCATAGAACAACATTGGGTTACCCTATTACATTTAATAAGTGCTCACTTTTAATTGGCAGCAGGTAGAAATATCATGTTTGGACTTCAATGATTTGTATTTTAAAATCCTCTTCAATGGTAAAGTCGGATTTTAAGTCACAGTTCTGAAAATGCCCCACTTAGAAAGTTGGCATTTGCTTGCCCTAACCAGTTGGTGCCTGCTGCCAGTGTCCTGGGTCACATGACTGTGAATTTCTCTGCTGTTGGGTTTTGTGTATTCTTGCCAGACAGTGAGACAAAAGGGATTGGGTGTAGGCAAGATGAGCCATCCTGCCAGGATAGCTGGGGTAGAGCTGTTCCCTCCTCACTTACACTTCAAAAGGCTGTCTCCAGCACACACACCAATGAACTTGACACCAGCCTTTGGTCACCCCGCCCCGGAAGTCAACATCTATTCGTAAGCCTTGCCACATGGTGATGTTGTGCAACATGCTCAAGGCTACAATAATCTCACCTACTACTTCTAGGGAGTCCACCAGAACCAACATCGGCCGCACCATCAAGACATCTGAATTGTGACATAAGGATCCCAAAATTGCATTCAATAATGACTCACGGATGTATGTGTGCCTTATTTTCCCTCTATTGAAGTAGTGGTGGTTGGATGTCTATAGGGTCTGTGAGGAGATGGAGAGAGAGAGAGAGAGAGAGAGAGAGAGAGAGAGAGAGAGAGAGAGAGGGCATTCCCATCATCACCTGCAACAAAGAAATGTGATTTTTAAATGTTCTAAATATAATGTAAGATTTTTAATATTCTGAATGTAGTACATTGCGCCTACATACATGCAGTGGGTATAAGGGTATGTGTGTGTATTGTATTGTAGTGATTAATGAGCATGTTTGTGATGCCACCCCCAGATGCACATTTAACCCCAGTATGAGTTCTTGTGACTTTCCAATGAGCCTCATGTTACCCAAAACCCATGCAACTAAGCAATGTACAAGACATGACTGACAGGAGATGTCACTGTCATGCGTGCTTCTTGGAAAGACAGGGAACACATAATTGAAGCAGCCCCTGGCATATCAGAGAGCTTCCACATTGATGAAGTGCCAGCCATGTCTGTTGTGGAAAAGGGATGCTGTGTGGTGAGGTGGCTGAAGTGCCCCATGGGTGCAGCCAATGGTACCTACCACATGAGGAAGTGGGCAAAGGCATACAATCCCCTTGCCACGCTTTGCCTTTTCACCAGTAACTGGCATGGCAATAAATTGGTGATACATTGAATGTAAACCCTCTCCCTCCTCCTCAAACAAATAGTCCTTAAAATGATGGACACAGCAACAAGCACATTCATCAACATGGTCAAGGCAGAGAAAGTTATTTTGGGTGTGAGTTCAATTCTTATATGGTCAGCCTGGCTCTGACTGTTTGGTGTTGAAATATGTTTCTCCTGTAGATGGATGACAGAGCTTTGAGCATTCACTCCTTGCATTAATAGATGTGTCCCAAGTGTTATAAACCTTGCTATAAAATGCAACATGATTTGCTTTCAAGAAATAACAAGCATTTGCAATGCAATAGGTCTCGCATTTACGCAAGTTTGAGCTATTGGCATTGTGAATGACAATGCCTTTTATTTATGTTTTAGTTTTTAAAACATAAATAAAAGGCATTGTCATTTACAATGCCAATAGCTTAAACTCTAGTAAATGTGAGTCCTATTGCGTTGCAAATGCTTATTTTCTACAGTAAACCAAACAGTATAGTCCAGGGTTTAACCTACAAATTGGAATTAACATTTCTCTGTTTGGAAAACAACACAAGTTTTCAAGTTTGATGCCCCAAAATAAACATGCAATATTAAGAAACATATAGGCGCAGGTATCAATATATTTATATAATACCTATACAAACAATATGCATAGCAAATCTTGTTAATTTGTATTTCTACTTATTTATAATCTATATTATGCGGTTATATTTTGTATGGCACCTCTGCAGATTGCTGTGGCCATGTAGTGACGGGTGCAGTGGACCACCACAGATATTTGATTGTGTGTGTCTTTCATAGTACTCTTTGCTTGCAGGTGAGCAAATGTTCTACACATATAAAACACCAGTCCTGTTATGGAGGACGACTTAATGAATTGACGCTCGCTGCTGACACATGCAGTGATCGGAGGTCGAGTTCAAATCTTGTTACGGTCAACTCAGATTTCCTCACATGTGTGGTTGGTAATTTCAGTGCAACTCGATTCGGTAATTGTAAAATCTGTTATTTACAGCGTTTACAAATTGTAAAAGTATGGTGTGATATGCTGTACATAATTAAATTAATTTTCAATTGTTAATGTTGTATATGTAATTGCTATGAGAGGTGCAATACAATATCTTCTGGTTTTGTACAGACTCTATTGGGTCTCTGGTAACTGGACAGTTTACATTGTAATACAGTTTCTTTATTGCATTTTTCCACCGCAGGATTACTTTTCGTACACAATGGCATGTCGTAAACTGACTTACTCACAGAGCCACGCATCGGTGTTTCATGTGACCGGAAATAAAAAGCGCCATCAGGCGGAGTGGCGCTACAAACTATAGGAAACCTGTTTCATCCCCACAGCAAAATATACTGTGTATTGTCCGAAACCGGAGGCACGTTGTATCTGTGATCCAGCACTGTACTTTGTACCGTGTTAATGGTTTGAATCACGTTTCTTAATTTCACATGTTTTTACAAGGGAAAGCCGTGGCCGCGTTGTTTTACTACTTCTTTGATAACTTGGGAACCAAGGCTGGAAGAAAGCTGGATTATTCTATTTCACTAACTATAGCAGTGAATAATAATTCAACACGAACACACTAAAATGTAAACCATGTGGCTATAAAAATATATAAACGACGCACATTAAATGCTCAGTTGCTTTCATTGCACAAAACGCAGTGGTTGAAAATAAATAATTCACAGGGGATCGTGAAATATGGAAAAAATGTCATAGGTCCCCTTGAAACATGTGCTTCATCATAAAAACGCCTGCCTCCAGGCCACGATATAGAGCTATTTCTTTGTCAGGGTCACTGGGATTGTGTGAAAAGGGTGGACTGAATTATGCAGCAGGGATATCTAAATCATGGGGCATGGAAAGGCAAATTATGCAACTTCCCGTGGCACTGTATATATATAATGAGCAGACCTCGCAGTGACGCCCCCGTGTGCTCTGTATACACAATGCGTACAGGACATTTGCAGTGCACTCTATTTTAAGAAGCATTTGCAATGCAATAGGTCTCTAATTTACGCAAGACCTATTGCATTGCAAATGGTTGGCAACTTGGCATCACGGACAACGGGAGGGAGGGCGGGGGGAGAAGGCAAGCACAACTGTAGGGAGGGCGGGGCGGGGAGAAGGCATGGACAATGGGAGGGCGGGCGAGGGGGTGGGGAGGAGAAGAGAAGGAACGGACAATGGGAGGGAGGGCGGGGAGGGGAAAAGAAGGCACGGACAACAGGAGGGAGGGTGGAGGGGGGAAGAAGGCACGACAACTGGAGGGGGGTAGAATGCACCAAAAAATGTTGTTGCCCGATTCTAGACCCCACATCCCCCCCATGTTGTTTGATAAGCTGCGTGACGCTACGTGTGCCCCTCTACACACTCCACATTTACCTGGTCCGTGTCCTGCAGCAGGCTCCGGCTCCAGCTGCTTAATAAAGGAAATAGTACACGCCCCGTGTAACAACCAATTAAAGGGGCCAGTAGCCATCGAAGGATACAAATGACGACATGGCTGTACTAAGGAGGGACTAACAAGCCTCATAATGAATCAGAAGACAGCATTTACAAAGAACAAACACACAAGCCAATGAAAAATAAGGGCGGGGGAGTGGGCGAAGCTTCTCTCCGCACTGAACTACCACAGCTCTTCGCAGAGCAGTGCTTGCGCGCTGGCTCACGCTCGACCTAAAAGTGGATTGTAACAAAAACAAGCATTAAAAATGCAATAGGTCTCACATTTGCTTGAGTTAGAGCTACTGGCATTGTAAATGGCAATGTCTTTTAACTATGTGTTATGGAGTGTATGTATGTGGTGTGTGGTGAAATTATGTGGGTTGGATTGGAATTGTTAGTTGTGGAAATGTGTGGTGTGGAATTGTGTGGTGTGGAGTGGATTTGTGTAGTGGAATTATGTGGCATGGTGTGCAGTGGAATTATGTGGATAGCAATTATGTGGTGTGAGTGTACTGGAATTATGTGGATTGGGATTGTGTGGTATGGAGTGTAATTATGTGGATTCGAGTGAGTGGTTTGGATTGGAGTGGGGTGGGTTGGTGTTGCACACGGAGCAAACACATACCACCAGTACTTAGATTTTCCTTGGCAATGGCCATAATGATTAGATACTTTGACTTGTGCCCCATAAATCCACCAGTAGAAGTCAGGAATGCAGACATGGTCAACAAGGCAATGGGGAGTCTGCGAATGACGTGCTGGAGAAGCAGTCTTTGATAAACACAATCCCTAGCTACAACTCTAAACAAGCATTGGCATAGCCAATAGTTCTCGCCTTTGGGACCTTATAAGTGTTTTGCCAGAGCTATTGGCTTTGCCAATGTCTTTAAGCTATGTTATACAACAGTGTGACTGCTGTGCAGCATGTTGAAAGGTTATAATAAATAAACACTTTTGTTATCTTATATATAACCAAGAAGACATTATGTATAACTGAACAATGCTATTAAAAAAGACGGGAAAAGGGGCCATCTGGTGCTGGGCCAGTAGAAATCGTTTAACGTTGGATGGCCAAACAAAATAAACAATGAGTAAAATCACCTCGACGTCAACCAAGCACTCAAGGGCAGAACAATGGAAAGCAATGGACCAATAGAAAGCCAGCATTTCAGAATGCCACAACAAAGAACCAATGGCAAGCGATGGGATTGGTTAAAGCCCACATTGTAGATACATCATGTATCGCAGAGCAGAACATGCGCACTGACCCTAGGCTCGACCTAAAAACGGTGACAAGTGGAAAAGGAAGGGATGAAAAGAGTGAGACAATGACAAGTGGAGAAAGAAGGGATGAAATGGAACCTTCAAGGGTGAGACAATGAGATCATAAGTGTAGAAAGGTGGAAGGGAGAGGCATGAGGAGAACACAAGTTTTGACAACTATGGTATTCACCAGCAGCACCGACGTCAAGTTCCTAAGAAACACTTCGGGTTCCCTGCCTTTATGTTTTTTCTCTAATTAAGAACTGTCATGCCCTAAAAAAAAGCCACATCTATTGGCCTTGCTGGTGTTTGCTTGAAGAAACTGTGCTTGTTGAATGAGCCCCATTGACTCAAAACTACAATGTGTTTGTTGCTGGGGCCGGAGTGGTGTGCATCCACTAAGTGCACACCTCCTACACTGTTCCAAAAAGAAGCAAGATAGTGCACACAATGGAAGCGGGAGCTCATATTTTACTTTTCACATACTCATTACTGACAGTTCTTTTTAATTGTATTAACACTTCCTGGGTAGTGAGCGGTAGTGCATTCCAAGTGGCTTCTTCCGTTTTAGGAGAGACTGTCTACGCACCAGTGGACTTTGTGCAGAAGCAATGGCGAGAGAAGTGTGGAAGCACCCCTCGAGAATCTGGTGCGTGGCCCCCTTCCCAATGTACACTGGATTTTTACAAGCATTTGCTTTCCTCTAAAATGAATAGCTGTGCCAATTTTACCTCATTCAACATTTCTTGTTTGACCTGAACTGTACTGCTTGAGCCTCACCCAACAGGCGAGCTGCAGAAAAGGGTCAAGAGAAGCCGATGACTGCCAGATAAGATAGTAAAATACTATGCAGCAGGTAGTTATCTACAAATACTTTATTAGTACAAAAATACTTCCCACTTTGACCCACGGTGCAATTATTTCATAAACAAATGCAAATAGTGTTTAGGTTGTCATTGCGACAACCTAAACACTATTTGCAGTATACTATGCAAATTCATACACTTGGAAACGCTTGTCATAATTGAAGCTCGTTTGCGGAAACTACTGTGTACAGTTCATGTGACGTGCACCCAAAGTTACAGGAGATAAACGCGAGTTCTATTTTGCATTAAATACAACAATACATATAACTGTGAAAAGACGCCGATAGGCAGATTATCTCTAACGTCTTGTCAGAACACAAATTGAAGGAGCTTGTTGTAATCATTTCCTTAATGGGAGTACATAGGAGAATGCGGCTGTCCGAGGCCCCCGCAGGGGGCCACTAAAGAGGGCAGCCCTCTAGTGCCATCTGGGCACCCCACACCCCCGTAGGGGCAGGGACTCAGGGAGGAGTCCCCCAAGCCTGGTCGCAGCGTGATAGGCGAGAATCACGTCCGGGGCGCGAGGACAGGGGAGGGGATATAGGCCTCCCCCACCATCTTGTCGTCCTCTTTCGCGCGCCCGGACACGCCGTCTGGTTGGTGGTGCTGCTGTTTTGTCGCAGGTCTCGGTGTCCTGATTTCGGCCAGCTGGAAGCGAGGTTAGTTGATCTCACAAACCCTTCCCCCCCTCACAGGGGCCATCCATGTACGCCTGTGGTGGAGTGCCCCTGCCCCAGCTGCAAGCTCTCGGGGCCGGCCCTGCAGGAGGCACGCGGATTTGGTGCCATCAACCCAGGGCTGTTGCGGGGGACTGGGTCGGGGCAGGATTAGAGGGAGGGTTTCAGGCTCCCCAGCAGCGGCACATGACGGAGCTTTTCTGCTCCTCGTCCACCCTCCAGACTCAGCGTGTTCCATTTAGCCACCCCCCCACCCCGATGGCTCCGGTGGCGCTGCTCCAAGCTGAGCAGTGGACCCGGCTGCTGGGGTAGAACCCGAAGAAGGACCAGCCGCAGCGGCCATACTATGCCTTGCGTGCCTTGGTTCACAGCACACGGGGTCGCGCGGGTTGTCTTATGGGGTGGCTTGTTCAGGATGAGGCCAGGTCCGTTGGGGGGGACCCATACCCACCAGCACAATTCCCTCCCCACCCAGCCTGATCCGGTTGCCCGCCAGAGGTCCGGTGGGGACTGTGCTCGCAGGGCGAGGATGAGGCGGGGGCGCCCTCCTCCGGCCCATCCAGCCTGGCTACACTGGGCGCATACAAATGTAGGGGACTTTTAATAGGCCAGCTCCCGTGACGAGCACCTCCGCATGACTGCTCACACGCTATTCCCTGGGGGCGGACCGAGTTCCAATTTGGCTGTGGTCGTGGCCGGGGATGGTGCCGGCGGGAGAATGGAGGGGAATTGGTCCCGGCTAGCGCAGAGCGGGCACAACCGGCGCGGGGCACACAGTCGTCCGTGGGTCGCGTCGTGCACAATGCTGCAGGCTAGCCGCAGAGTTGCGGGAGCCAGCCAGGGGGTCCTAGGCCCTCCCGCAACCCCACCCCCCTCGAACGCCTGGGGTCTTCTTGTCGCTTGCAGACAGGCCACTCTGGCAACTATGCTGGAACAGGGGCGACGTCGTGATCGGGCCTGGGGCGGGTGATAGGAGGTGCTCTTCCACTCACTGCGGTACCCGGGCTCTGGCCTGCGCATGCCTCACAGTGCGGGGGGAGGGCAGTGAGGGTTGCGTTGGTACACCAGGCTTGCTCGTGCCACCTCACTGCCCCCTCCCCCCCCCTTTTAGTCCGGTCACTGTGCTGAGTTGGCTCACTGTCACCTCGTAGGAGAGCACGCGGTCCCTTCCCCACCCCGAAGTGCTAGTGCTGCCTTGTCCTTCCGGCGGTACGGTGGCTCCTAAGGAATGCTGAGGTCACTCACCCAATAGAAAGTGCAGGTCGTACCTCATAACCAACAGTACTGGCCGTATGCCTCGAACGGACCATTCTGGGCCCCGCGCATGGTAGGGGTCGGCAGCGGCTGTTTTCAGCCGTGACGTTGAGTCTCCTCTAGTTGTTGAATTGAAGCCGTCAATTTTACCCCCGAGCTCACCCCTCAGTGCCTCCTCAGTGCCGCAGACAGGACCGCAATACGTTTATTTGCGCGCAAACCCTGTTTAAGCACATTATCCCGGCTGGGTGTTGAGGCGGAGATTTATGAGTATTCTGCTGGCGGGTGAACGAGGTGGCAGAGAGAGGGGCCCAGGAAATCCCCAATAATAGTCTGAACGTGAAGGCTAATGCTATGTTATGCAGTATTATAGAACTGCCCTCGCACCGCTAAGCACTGTAATGAACACCTCGTAAAGCAATGTTGTTTCTGGATTTACGGAATGATGAGAGGCTAAGTGTGCCCTGCTGGTTTCGGTCTCTTTAAAGACCAGAGCAGAACCTTTGTCAGTTCAGCTCACGGAGCCAGCTTACATTGACAGTAATGTGGTAGGGGTTCACAAGCCCGTAGGGCGCCCAGGTGAATATTTTCGGTTTCTGTAGAAAACAAGGGTGCCCCTCTCCTTGTTGAGTGGTCTGCCAGAAGGCCTTACACTGCTCCAGTGTGCCCTCTATAACGATTCCATCTCCCTGCCCTTTGCACACGCCTCTCAAGCTTTCCATCTCCCTGCCGTCACAGTCCCTGCCCCCCCCCCTTTTCTCACAGCCCAGGTCCCGAGGCTCGAAACAACACAGTTTAGGATTCAATAAGTACATGGAGGCAACGCTCGGATTAAGGGACGTTAGGCACGGGTTCATCCTGTGGGTGCATTAGTCACGGACCCCTCTCCTCTGCTCCCTCTTCCGCGTAAGCCCGGCAAGACAGAGAAATCCACGGAGTCAGAGGTCAGTCCCGGTTTGTGCCGTGGTTGGTTGGTCCGCCGGGGGGAGGTGTGGGGGCCGAGAGCTCTGTGGGCTCGCCTTCCACTCAGCAACTGGTGGGGCTCGCCGGGCGGCCACCGAGTTGGCAACGTTAGGGTGGGGCCTGCGGGGCTGGTCTTTCCTTGGCTTCCCTTGGTGGGGGCGGAGTGCCCCTGCTTGTCTTCCTACCCCAGCCGGGTATGGATCTGCGTGCCCGCCTCCATATGCGCCGCCTCACGTGCGAGGCGTTTCAGGCAGCAGTTGTCAGGCCGCCCGGTGCGAGGGTGTAAAGCGCGGCAGTGGGGGGATGGGAGCTTGCGTGTGCCACTAAGAGGGGTGCCCATTTGCAGCTGTGGTCATGGGTAGGGAGCAGGTGGCGCCGGTCTCAGTGCTTCCAGCGCCTGTATTTTAACGAGAGATCAGGGCCAGGCCCTGCTCCCAGGTGCTGCCGGCGGGTGCCAGCACGAGGGTGCCCTATGGCAGCAGTGCACGTAAGCTGTGTCCAAACAGCTTACGTTAATCTTCCTCACACTGGGTGAGACATGTGGTCAGGACATGTGAACTTGGGGTTTTGGACCTCTATTTTAATTGCACGTTACATCTTTGCCTGGTATATCAGGAGTGCCGTTAGTTTAATAACCCTTGTCTCTTACCTATCGAGTGGTGGGCAAGTTAAATGGCTTGATTTCAGGGGGGAGCCCATGACCGGCTTCAGCGTGCTGGCCCCTCAAACCAGGTTTAGCAAGGGGACTGTCCCTGTTTAAAGCATTTGTTTTTGGTGCCCTCTACATTTTCGGTTATCTTTGTGCAGTGCCTGCTGCCCAAGCCATCCTTATAGTTCTTGGGCCTGGAACAGACTGAATTGGCACACTTGCACAAGTGTTCTTTTGACCTGTATGGAGGGGGGCCGGACTGTGGCGAGGGAGCCGTGGGTATTCCCTTGTCAGAAGTACTAAGTGACGAGGTTCAGTGGCCCGAGCTGGGCATCATTAGGCAGCTTAGGTGCTCGCATGCGCTAAGTTTAGTCAGCGCCATTGCAACACAGACTATCCGCTCCAGAGGCACGCGATGCCCAGGGGAAAGCATGTGGGTAGTTTGCGTGAATACCCAATACAACTATGTTTAGCCACTTCCAAGGGATAATCGTATCCCAGAGCTGCTGTCCTTGGGTCGAGCCTCGGCACCGGCTCGCTAACCAGTGATCCTGGCCAAATCCCTACCCTCCCGGGTCCACAACAATTTACCGTGTCCTTGCTTTGGTAACTGGTCCGCACATAAAGCCCACAATTACCTGCTGGGAGAGTTTGCGCTATAGGAAGCTGGTACATCTAGTGCACAAAGGAAATGTGGTAGGACACTGATTAAAGAGCATGAAGCATGGAAATTACCCTGGGCCTTACACAGCTTTTGGAGTATTTTCAAACCCCTCCTGGCGCCTGGTGACATGTCCCAATTTTAGTGCAATAATGTCACGGTTCTACGACCTGGCTGCTTGTACCATTCAAAAGACCACTGTTCTGGCTGGCGTCTGTTCTCAGCCCCCCACCACTTACTTGCTACGACGCACAGGTCACAAGCATACCAAACATCTTCCAATCTCATTGGAGTGCATAGTAACTCGCATAATAAGCGGCGGTACATATCCTGGGAACAATTTGTGTGCTTTGGACTTTTTGTCCTGGTACTGGTGTGCCTGGTCCAGACAGCGTCCAGGCATCTTAACGCTGCGTGAGGGCATACAGAGGAGTTGCCATAGCCTGTATTTCAAGAATGGACATCTAGAACACTCATCTGCTGGTAACACAAGTTAGGCATTGTTCGGTTCTCTGTGTTTGGGAAGGCAAATTATGGGCTTTGCCACTCTCCGTGGGGATTATACAGCCAAGGGCCACCGGTCACGTACTTGGTCAGGCTGTAAGCACTTATGCCTCTGGTTTTAGAGGAGGCAGTCTTGTAGTGCGGCCTCTGCTGTTCAGCTTGTGGCGTCCTAGCACGGCTAGACAATTTGAGGGTCTTATCGGAGATGTCCAGATTGACATGCGACTTGGGCTTGCCATTTGAAGCGGGCCATGGGGGCACCTTACCTGGCTCTCGGCTCACCCCGGGCAGACTTAGGCCGGTCTCCGCGGTGTGCCTGGAGTGGAACATCCCAGAAGTGCGGGGCGTCTTGAGGCGGCTCTCATGCCTGGCCGTGAGGCCTGCCCTGTGCTGCAGGCAGCTATACATAAGGGGGGTGGATGTGGTTATGACCACAACGGCCGACTGAGGGCTTAGACTATTGGAAGCTGTCCAATAAAACCAACGTTTGCTGGTTCTTCGGGCCGGAGGAGGGAAATCTTAGCTCATCTCCACCGGCGCATCGTCTAGATACGGTATTAGTGACGACCCTAGTGTCAGTGACGCTTGTTTGTTTCGGGTTTAGTCCCCAGTCACGACCGGCAATTCTACTGGCTAATCGTAGAATGGTCTGTGTGTCTGTGCTTTGCTTAAGAGCGAGGGTATAGTGTGGCGGTGTCTCACAGCACCGGTTATGGCGTCCTTCATCCAGTGACTGCACCCTTGCCCAGCGCACCTGGTAGTTGTACGTCGCGCTGTGTCTCGCTGACTACATGCACCAGGTTACTAGCCCCCTTCAACAGAGTTGGATCAGTTACGGGTTTGGGGGACACAAAATCAGAGTACAGGCAAGTTGGGGCCACTGGGTGGCATTGGCCCCCCGGTAACTTTCACCCGGGGCTTCGTGTCTTACCTCCCTTGTGACTGTGCGGGAATGTCCTCCGCGTCCGAAGGCAGAGTTGCATGGGGCTGGCCTAGAGGCTTCCGTGCTCCACGTCGCGAAGGTATTACCACAGATTGGACAACAGGAGGGTGTAGAAGCTGCACCCTAGTCCCGTGTGAATTTCAATTGTATGCAACGCTATGGTGATCTGTGATGCCTAATTTGGACATGAGGTACTTGTGATATGCGCCCGGCTACAAGTGTTAAGGGTTCACTGCTGATGGAGTTGAGGCTTTATGTGTTATGTTAAGTACAGCTCTACCAGTAACCACTGGGTGGTGCAAACTGATTGTGGGACAGTGACCCAATCTACACTACCCTGGGAGAAGCCCTAAGGCTCTGCCTAGCTACCTAGGGGGTGAGCAGGTGGAAGCTTGAGTGTAACTCCCTTCTCCCGACTAGTGGTGGGTCCGGCCAGGCTCATGCGCAGACCCTAGACAACCTGAAAACTCCACTTATAACATGGGTAGAGAATGCCAAGGAGTTGTTTGCAGTCGAGTGTTGACCACAAGTCGGGTGAGGCAGTTGACCTTCCAACTTAGCAGTATGACTATCACACAGGAGGATCGAGCGTGACTGAAGGGACACGGGTGGTGTGCCGGCAACGCCGGATGGTCAGCTTATGCTGGGGAGGAGGTTCCGCTTCACCAACCAGAAGGGTGCCAAGTAGCAAAAACTAGGAAATGGGTTTAATACAGGTGTCTCGGGCCTTACGGCTGTGTGGAGCCGGTCTCATTCACAGGTACGCCCAGGTGAAAGTTGTGTGCTTAAGGCTCATGACCAATGCGGTTCGTGTTATATCACGGAGGATCCACGGAGGGTGTACTGCAGCTAACCATGAAACTGGGAGTCCGACACTTTGGGCGGATTTAAGCATCCAAGATTACAGATGGATAGTAAGTACTGTGCAGCTGTGAGCGGACGGTAGTTAAACAGTCCTGTTGAGCTACGTAAGTTGTCACTCCACGCTAGGGTGAGGTGTCACCAATGTTGGGCACAACACTGAAATTCTTTCAAATCAGATTTGACACCATTAAGGTGTTCACCAAGGTTTTGCAATCAAAGAGATTAGTGCAATTGTCTGGTCAACGGGGCGAAGGGATTGCACCCCAGAACCGAGGGTTGGTGACATGTGCTTCGGGGAAGCTCAATGCCCCGCCCTGATAGCTATATTAGCCAGGCTGGTTGTGGATGCCGCCAGCCAGCACCCGCTGTCCCTACAAATGGGGAAACATGAAGGGGTGAATTGTCTCCAATAGTGGGCACAATACATATGCGTGTCTGTTTGTGGTAGTATCTCCTAGCGGACCCACTGACGGTGTACTGCAGCTAAACAGGGAACTGGGAAGCTTGGGTTTCCGTCACTGTGGCAGGTTTAAAGCATCCAGGGTCGGAGGGGCACAGTAGGTACTGTGCATCTGTGATCCGATGGCAGTTAGGCAAGCGGGGTGCGCTGCGTAAGTTGTAATTACATGAAAGGGTGAGGTGTCTCCAGTAGTGGGCGCAAGACATACATTGTTTCAAACCAGCTTCGATACCATTAAGGTGTTCACCAGGGTAGCAAGCAAAGGGGTTTGTGCATAAGCTGGGCAAAGGGGCGAAATAATTGCACCCCAGAACCAAGGGCAGTTGACTATGATCCAGCAGTTAGACGCAAACGCCCGCCCGATCATTAATAGATGCCACGCTGGGTGGTGACGCTGTCAGCCAACAGTGGGCTGCCGTCCCAAGTAATGGGGACACAAGGTGTCAAGCACTAGGCTACTATGTAAAAGAACATTTGGCATGTCCAATGATCAACAAAAAGCTAAATTTAACTGAGCAGGTAATTTTCCACCGCTGGGGTTGCCCAGGGGTGGGGCAGTGTGAACACCCCTGCCCCCTATCCGGGGGCTCTCGCAGGGAGGGTTCTAGCCTGTCGACTTTTCCTGCAGTTAAGGTCAAATGCCCTGCCCGGTTAGCTATATTAGCCTCACTGGGCGGGGTGCTGTCAGCTAACACATTGTGCTGCGTCCCCATGAAAGGGGGAACAAGGTGCTAAGCACAAAAGGCAAGGCGAGCAGTGTGAACCCCCCCTCCTATTCGGGAATATTCTGGGATGAAGGTCAAAGTAGGACTTAGCCAATCCTCAAAGTTAGGCACCATATGGCAGCCAGTGCGCACTGCATTAATCACACGGATTCTCTAGCTGGTATCCCCAGGGGGTTCACCACGAAGGGAGCTGAGCTGGCGAAATTCCCATAAGAAATAAGGGATGCACGGCAAGGGCAGGAGGGCACCCTGGCTCATCGTCACACACGTCTAGTTATGGACATTCCTGTGCGTCATGAGTTAGAAAGCAAATGGACGGTGCAAAGGTTAAAGTATAATCCTTCTCGCCCGAATAGCCAGAAGTAGGCAGGTGGGTGTGGGAGCGGTCTCCCAACAAGCGGGCAGCTGTCCCTTAAGTGGGGACACAGGTGCGCTAGACACACCGTCCTAGTAGGTCGGCAGCTAGGTGAGCTCAGCAAATTCATGGGGCAATGTGAGCCAGGGAATCTGATCTGCCCCGCCCAGAGTTGGCACGGGGCTGAGTTATGTATGTGAAGTAGTGGAACTTTCCCACAGGAGGGTGGATAGTTTTTGGCACAAATTCACAGGGCAGAAGGGCCTTTGTGTTGCATTAGACACTAGCTGATCCAGGCTATCGGCAAGGGCTATTGTGATACAGATGGGGTTCATCTATCACCAGTGGGAGGGATCTCTTCCCTAGCTTTGCAGGAGGCCTGGAAATGAGATGTTGCAGGTAAGAAAGGAGCTTTTGGTGGGGGCTCTGGCGGCGACGGTGGCCACCTCCCGAGCTGTGGCGGAGTTACAGGAGCGATCTGGAAGCAGAGGGGTACAGAAGGGTACCTCTGCGCGGCACCATGGTGGGTGCCAGAGCCAAATCCTAGGAGCCTCATGGAAGGTTCCTAGAAAACCGTGTTGGCGCCCCGTTAGTCCTTCGGGCGGTTGTGGGCCTGAACAACCGGGGGGTTTGCTATGCTACGCTCCGCCCTGAAAGGGGCGTGAGTAATACGGAACCATGTGTCACGTGATCCGGGAAGAGGATCACCAGAAATGGCAGCACAGATGGGGTTCGCCCCAGTGCTGCTTGGCTCATCAGGCGGGCAGGCGGCCCAGACGGTTGCCTGCCCTTGGATCGCCCGTAAGATAACCCACCATATTACATAACGGTGTATGTAATAAACCTGCAGCAATATTTACCCAAACAAGAAATGTGTTGTGTGATTATTTATGAGCATGCATGTTACGTTGGAGGGGTGGGGTAGGTTGCCAATGCTGGTACTATGCGGCTGTCCGAGGCCCCGCAGGGGGCCACTAAAGAGGGCAGCCCTCTAGTGCCAGCTGGGCACCCCACACCCCCGTAGGGGCAGGGACTCAGGGAGGAGTCCCCAAGCCTGGTCGCAGCGCGATAGGCGAGAATCACGTCCGGGCGCGAGGACAGGGGAGGGGTATATAGGCCTCCCCCACCATCTTGTCGTCCTCTTTCGCGCGCCCGGACACGCCGTCTCCCACCCTACCGCTTACCCGGCGTGGTTCGTGGCAGGCAGGAGGCAGAGAATGTTGTAATGTTGTCTTTTTCGTTGCAGGCGGAGTTACAGGGCGATCTGGAAGCAGAGGGGTACAGAAGGGTACCTCTGCGCGGCACCATGGTGGGTGCCAGAGCCAAATCCTAGGAGCCTCATGGGAGGTTCCTAGAAAACCGTGTCGGCGCCCCGTTAGTCCTTCGGGCGGTTGTGGGCCTGAACAACCGGGGGTTTGCTATGCTACGCTCCGCCCTGAAAGGGGCGTGAGTAATAAGGAACCATGTGTCACGTGATCCGGGAAGAGGATCACCAGAAGTGGCAGCACAGATGGGGTTCGCCCCAGTGCTGCTTGGCTCATCAGGCGGGCAGGCGGCCCAGACGGTTGCCTGCCCTTGGATCGCCCGTAAGATAACCCACCACATTACATAACGGTGTATGTAATAAACCTGCAGCAATATTTACCCAAACAAGAAATGTGTTGTGTGATTATTTATGAGCATGCATGTTACGTTGGAGGGGTGGGGTAGGTTGCCAATGCTGGTACTATGCCGTATCGCACCATATTTGCATACCCCGGGCCAGTCCAGAGGCAATGCGTGTGTTTTTGGCCTGAACATTATTACATTTCTTTGTAATGAAGATTACTCACTTCTGCGATTTCTAAGTAAAACTATCTTAAGCAAAACGGTGCACAGTACAGACATAGTTCATATTAATACAAAATGTAAGCTGCCTTCTCTATACAATCTCTCTCTAAAATGTCGAGCAGTATGTGCAAAATATACACGTATTCGCTCTTTACAAAGCAGGGTGGATTGGCAGTATTTGGGTTTCTGAACTGTCCAGGGAGCGGGATGCAGCGAAGCCCCCTCAAATGAGGGAAGGTGGAAGCTTCCCTGGCCCTTCGTCTTTGTTCATCTTTTGTCCAGGCAAGTGCTTTCCATGCTAATGACCTGAATAATGGGGAGGCCCTTTTCAACCCGGGGCTGGCAGGCTCAGGCCGGCCCGCGAGTGAGCCACCCCACCTCCCCAGAAGCCCGTGGCAATCCTACTCGATGAGGTCCTGGATGCCGTCTGTCCTCAGACTCCTAGCGGCCGCTGAAACTGACTGTCAGCCACTTGACTGACAACCATAACTGCACTCACTGTCTCCCTTGGGCCTGCAAGGCTCAGAAATGAATTAATATTCGTGGCAGCCAGCATTTACATTATCCTGTGGGCCGGCAGGGCTCAGAACTGAATTAATACTCTTGGCGGGCAGCGGCCAACATTTAAATTAAAGCCCCCACAGCCCAGGCAGCCTGGTCATTGGTGGAAGCTGCACTGCATCGCCGCGTTCGAACCGAACGCCATCAAACAAGTGATTGTAACAAGAGCCGAAGATTGTTGGAATGAAGCAGCCAGCAGAAGGAGGCGGGATTTGGCCGACCCGAGTTCCAAGACAGGAGAAGGGGCCATCTGGCGCTGGGCCAGTAGGAACCGGGTAGGTTGGATGGCCAAACACAATAAACAATTAGTGAAATCGCCTGGGCGTCAACCAGGCACCCAAAGGCAGGACAATGAAAGGCAATGGACCAACAGAAAGCCAGAATTTCAGAATGGCACAACAAAGAACCAATGGCAAATGATGGGCTTAGTTAAAGCCTATATTGTAGATACATCAGATCTCGCAGAGCAGGCATGCGCGCAGTGCTTTAAATGGGAAAAAATAAGTGCAGGTACTCATTAAAATGAGCTAGAGGTGTGGCAAGTGGGCGGGGCTAGGGGCGGGGCTAGGGGCAAGACACGATGATACATAAGGACTTCTATACCAGTTGCAGCACATATTAAAACACGAGAAATGTGTTTATGTAAACAAAACAGGTTAACTTATTAAACAAAATGAAAGCCAAACAGGATGTTATGTTAACATTTCCTTGTATGTGTGTGTGTGTGTGTATATATATATATATATATATATATATATATATATATAATTATTCAAGTTAACAAGAAATACAGCAGGTTTTTAACTTTACACAAATTTGTTAAAATGCCATTTCTAAGCCCCGATTTCAGAACTGAACAAATATCTGGTATTTTTAATCTGAAAAAGTGTCAATCCTAACTCACCTATCACCTCACTTTTTTACATTCCTCCCTCCCCCTTCCTTCTATGTTCATCTCGTTTTTCACCCAACCAGACCCATTGCCAGTTGTCAGGGAGCTCATTCCTGGAGTGCTGCAGCGTTCCCTGCTATTCATTGCTCTTTGGGCAGGGCTACCTTCACACCCATGGATCCGTGGCTGTTATGTAAATGCAGCCATTAGTGTTGGAGGGGCACACAAGGGAAGCAGCTCCTGCGCTGAAAAAAACAAACATGAAAAGAAAACAGGCTTTGAGGAAGGTGTATGATTGTGCTGCACTGCCACTCGCTTCAGTAAGGCCAGGCAATACCCTAAATGGGACTGGATTACTGACCGCAGCCCCAGCCCAGGCCATTTCACCCCCTGACGGAGAGGGGGATGGGGTGGGGGAGTAGGGAGGGGCGTTAAAGCACTTTCACCTGAATGGTCGTTGCACGCCTAATTAACAGTGCAGGGTCTGCCTAGACCCTGTCCTGTTAATCACAGCGTGATGCAAGCCCTCTCAAACCCCTGCAGTGTGGGGAAATTCAAAGGGGCGCCTCTGGACTTTAGCAGCGTCCCTGCAAAAGTCTACTTCAGAGGCTGAGTGCGATTGTGAGATCCGGAAGCAGAGCGGCACCTGTCCTGCGGTGGAGGAGATACCGAACCCGAGCCTGCTGTGCCATCAATCAGGGTACCGGTACTCTCCCTGACTAAAGAAAAGTGCTGGTACTGACGGCTAGAAAATTTGGAAGTGCCGGTACTCAGTACCGGTGAATACCGGCCCATTTAAAGCACTGCATGCGCGCTGACTCTAGGCTCGACCTAATAAAGATTGGTAATGGCAGGAAAGCAAATGAAGGCAGCACGATATCCAGTCCTGAACTTCCATCTAGAAATCAGTGATTTCAGGTATGTTAATCTAATTATGTCTATAAAATCCAAACGACTACAACATCCAGTGTGCTCTATTGGGTCACACAAAAGTCCAGGACACGAAACTACTGGCGTAGTTACCTAGAGGAAAGTGGTAACTCTACATGCTATTTTGTAAACTTCCTAAATAAATTTTTTATTTAGCATTAAAAAGATAAAATACTCATTCAAACCTTGACAAATACTGGAGGACGGCTGTTATCTAGCAGTTAAAGCATGAAAAAAGAAGGGTGGGTGGAGGACACACAGAGGCAGCAGCTATTTCTGTGCAAGGACGGTAATCCAACGCTAGAATGGAGCCAGCGTCAGCTCATGGAATGGGATCCAAGGCTGACAGATGCAGGTCGCAAAGGTACACTTCTTCACGCTTTGTGCTTGCAGCAACAATATGATAAGTTAGAGTCTAGTGTTTCACTTTTTTAAACATAAACGTGGACTCTTTCAACGCCTATATACCTTGGGCTCCAAAGCATAGCGAACATGTGTTAAAATGCAAACACTACATTGAACATATGTAATGGAAAGGCGACTCCTGTTGAAATCAAATAGGACATTTTAAAGTGCACAGCGAGGACAGCGCTCGCTAGAAGATCTGCAGCCATCGGAAATAGTATATGTGTTATGTAGGCTTTTTCTGTGCATCAGTACCAGTTTTTTCACACAGTAAGAATCAGAGACAAACACAAAAGGGGAAAGAAAGACAAACAGAAAAAGAGCAAGGATTAAAACGAACCTGCAAGAGTGAATTAAAGGGGCCAGGGGTGTCTGATGGTGGCTGAAAGAAGTATAAGGTGCAAATCTTGGCATTCCACATTTGTTTCAAAGAACATTAATTAGGCATTGTTTAAAAAAAAAAGTAGTAGGTTATTGCACAAACGTGAACAGCCAGTGCCAAATCGTGCTAAAAAGCACCTAAATAATGTTTTTTTGGTTAAAAAAAAATTGAACTTTGTGCATCGGCCAAGAGCCCTTTGTTATTTGGAGACAGGGAGGTCTGGAGGGGAATTGAAATGGAAGGCTTTAGGCTAGCGTTCACCCCTTCTCTGCTTTACAAGCACTCGCATATGTGTGGGAAGCACCGACAGGATGGAGTAACACGTGTACTGAGAAACCCACAAAAGCGTCTTGCAGTGCTTTGATATATACATTTTTCAATTAGCATATCTACAAAGATATTGCTCACAGCCGGAACGCAAATGTCCCTCAGAGGCACGACCCTGTTACCCATGATCTAAAGTCTGATGCAGTTGCTTTGTAGCCACATCTGCTGTTTTATTGTGTTGTACACTAACCCCCTTCCCGAATTTATTATTATTTAGCAACGTGCTGAAAAGCAACGTCTATGAGCTATTAAAAGTTTTTTTGTTTTTTTAAATGTGTGTGCGCTTTAGTAAATTAAAGCAATAGGATTTCAAAGTGCACAGACACGCTTTCCAAAAACTGAGACAAATACATTATTTGATCACAGCAAAGCAACGTGTAAAGAAACAACTCCTACAATGTAGCATTCATGAGGTAAATCTCCACTCAGTGTAGCTGCACACTCCGTTTTGTACATATATAAACATTTCCAACCCTAACTACATAAAGGAAGCACTTTCTTAAAAAAAAAAAAAACATTTTCGTGTTCTTGTGGCACAAAGTAGGTTTGTGCATAAGTTTTATTATGTAGAATTCTTTATCAAACCCATAAGACTCACCAAAAAAAGGCCCTTTCACATAGTTCCGAGTATTGTAACAAGATCATATTTAATCCTCTGTGTTCCATGTGTCAGCCTAGTGAAAGCCCTGTGCAAAGGTAGGGGCTTCTTGTAGTATATTGGCCAAGTTGTGATCCAAATCGTACTTAAAAACCAAAGGCAAAGAGGAGCAACCACATATCAGTGGCGGCTCCTCTGCTAAGACGGAGGAGCTTCGCCATACTGCTCAAAAGGAAAAATAAAATTATAAAAACGTATCGTTATTATCATTTTATTTTCCCTATTGCAGTCAGTGGCGGGGTGGGGCTGGCCAGAGCAGGGGAGGAGTGGTGTGCACTCCCTAAGTGCGCATGAACTATTTGGTCGGCCCTCTTGGGCCGACCAAACAGTTCATGCGCACTTTGCATCACACAGCCTGATCAGGAACATTCACAGGCTCCCTGTTCCAGTCTGAGTGCCGATCCACGGCGCTCAGCCCAATCACAACGCTGCATTGCAGCGTTGTGATTGGCTCAGGGGAGCCTGTGTGCCCGGGTGCCTCCTGCTGCCAGCCCAGACAGGAAGATGACGAGGACGGAGTTTGGAGGAGAGGTGGCGGCTGACCGTTCAAGGTAAGTCCTTTTTTGTGTTGTTACATTCCTTCCTCCTTCCCCCCACCCCATCACCCCCGTCCGGTAGCAGCCGCTACCGCCACATATAGCTGTGCAGAGCCAAGAGGAGGAAAAGAAACACAAGCCCAAAAGAGGGCTCAAAAATACATAAATAAGACCTTATTTAAAAAAAAAAAAAACATTAAGAAATTGCATTGGCCAAAAGCCCTATGTCATTCGGAGGCAGGGAAGTCTGTAGGGAATTCACGACATGGAGAAAAGAAAGCACAAACAGCTGCTGCCAACACACATAAATAAGGCATACATAAAAATAAAACATTAAAAAAAGGCATCGGCCAAGAGCTCTCTGTCATTTGGAGGCAGGGGGGAAAGGAAGAGCGAAGAGCTGCTGCTAAATTGCACTCAAAAGCAAAGAAAAAGAGGAGCTGCTACAAGTTGTGCACATTATGCAGTGTTCTGTCTGTCAGCCTAGCGAAAGCGCTCAAACATCTCAAAATATATCAGCCAAGAGCCCTCTGTCATTCGGAGGCAGGGAGGTCTGGAAGGAGTTCACCAGATGAAGGAAAGGAAGCCAGTGCCAAATCGTGCTCAAAGGCATGGAGGTGCTGCCACAAGTCGTGCACGTACAACAAACATGAGCAAGACAGAAAGAAAAGAGTACCTGAAGGCAAACTCTTAAACATAGCTGGTGGAACCATACCAGTAGTTAGTCCCTGCTCCAGGGTGTTAAAAACTGATGAAAAGGAGGGACAAAGAAGAAGAATTACCCACTAGAAAGCAAGCCTTTTTGAAGAACAATACAAGTTACCAATAAAATGCCAATAAGCGGGCTGTAAGTCCACACACTGAATACAGCATGTCTCGAAGAGACAGCACATGTGCGGCCTTAGGCTCGACCTAAAAAGTAGTTTTGTTATAAATGTCAACAGGATTTGCTTTTAAGAAAAAAATATTGATAGCAACAAAATAGATGATTCTTGTTATACAACTAAACAGGATTTGCTGTTAAGAAAATTAAAATGGATGATAGAAAAAGAAAAATTATACAGGAGTTCCTAAAAAGTTTTAAAAATTAGGATCTTCATAAAGCCACAAAAAGCTCCAGTTTTGCCATATATTTCTACAGTTATTTGTGGACTCCATTATTTTATAATGGAGTATGTTGCAGTACCAGTGGTTTGCCATGTGTGGTGCTAGACTTATTCTAAGGCTTGTTTTGGATCATTTTGGGCAGTAGTAACTTAGGAAGTGTAGTTTGTTAATAGCAATGGTCTTACTCTTTTGTGAGTGGGTGTTTGTCACTCTCTGAATCCTAAACAGCTCTTTAACCCTCCCTTAACCCTTCCTTTCCCCTCCCTAAACCCCTCCCATTTTGTACTAAATATCCCCCTTTTCCCAGCCACTCTCCCTTGTACCTTTCACATTTACTAAAAAGAATTTGCATACGTGTGTGGAGATATCCACACTCATGGCGGAGATATCCACACAGAAAAGATAAGAGATGCAGAGACCTCCGTGTGTAAATTGGTGAATAGCATTTAGTAGCATGTCAGTAGTACTGGTGTAGTACTACAAAGTGCAGTTTGTGAATTGGCCCCTAAGACATAGAGTGGGCCTGGAAGGCATAGTCCTCAATTGGTTCCGTTCCTATATTCATAGCTAAAGGCTAATGACTAAAAAATGAGAACACATTTTCAGACTCCTCTAGTGTACTCAGCCCTACATGAAAATCGCCTCTTCAAACGACATAGACAGAGTACCCTTAACTCTCTAAGAAATTAAGGTATGGATTATATACCACCACATCAAACTTAATCCTTTCAAAACAAAATTTCTAATTATCACCCCCCCCCAGTTGTTCCATGCCCACACAACAATGACTGAACAATCTGTACTCTTTAGAACACAGTCCAGAATTGCGTATTCTGCTAAATTCTTTGCATTTTTATTAGACTAAACATAAACCTACTTGCTCACTCAAATTCTGTTGCTAAGGGAACACAAAATCAATTGAAACAGCTGGAGGAATTAAACAGCTCATCCATGAAGCAGACTTCAGACTTCTAACTCAGGCTCTCGCGTGTTCTAAACTGGCCATACAATTCAATTCTATGCGGTATTGCAAAAATTAATCTAGCTCATCTTAAGCAAATCTCCATGCAGCAGTAAAGCTCATTACTGGGGCGTGAAAACTCAACCACATTAACTATTTTTCCAGGGTGATTTTTTTGTGGCTCTGATGAATGCATCTACATCTGCTTTAAGGGTTCAATAAAGGTAGAAACTTGTTGACTTTCCACATTGAGTTGAATTATACCCCTTTTATTACCTCTACCCTTTGGGAACATGAATAAAAACAACATAGATCTATCAAGAGGTAATTTTAACAGTTGATCTTTCTTTTTCTCCTCCTACCTATACTGACACCTGTGACTTCATAGGATCTCCTCCTGACTTAACCATCTCCCTAAGCGCTCCTTGTAATTCTTATGGTGTGCTGTAGCCCGCACCACTGTCTCTTCGAGTAATGATGTGATGAGGAGCCCTATGATGACGTATGCTAGGTCAGGGTGGATGAGGGCTTTCGTACTTAAAATAAATAGACTGTTTATACGCACACGGATTTAGTTTCATCCTGGTCCATTGCACCCTTACATGATTAAAGACCACTGGCATCTTTTGTGAAGTGGAAGAAGTATGTCAGTTCAAACGTGCCTGTATCACATACAAAGTTATTCGCACAGAATCTCCAAACTATCTGAAAAAGAAACTGACGATCTCTATCAGATATTGCACCCCAACAAGCATGAACATCCAGAAATTACCACTGACAAAAAAGAAAAGACTCGAAAACAGTCCTGTAGACTCACTCCCAGGATTTGAAAGAGCATCACCCCATGAATCAGAACTCCATCCATCTTCTAATTATTCAAGAGAGAACTCAGAAAATGAATGTTCTAGTTATACTCACTCTATACACTACATAATAGCACTTCTCTGCCCCGCCCCTCCCTTCACTATTTGTAATGTACTATTTATTTTGTAATCATACAACGGATCAACAACTATTTGTACAGTCCTCTGACACTGATTAGGTCTAGTTGGCTTTTCATAAAACTATAAATGAATACATTAATTAATGAATTAACTATTCTTAACTCCATGTCTGCTTACCTTGACAATATGTTGATAGTTGATATTGCAGGTCGGTATTAAGAACTGACCTTTCTGTTGCACACCCTCACAATGCAGTCATCTGAGGCACCCAGTAATAGCAAGGGTAAAATGAAAAGCTTTATTGGCAAACCAGAGGCAGCGAAGGGGATTCTTTATGGCTGTCCTCGGCAGTCACACACTCCCAGTTAAGACTGCTAGACAAAGAACTACTGCATAGTAATAAGAGAGCAAGTAATATAAGTACATCTCTTAATCACTATGATAGACAGTTGAAGTGCCTGCAAGTGTATATGGCAATGCAGTTCTGGGATGCGACTTACTATAATGTCAAAGTTTCAAATCAATCATTAACTTACATGATGCATGATTCAGGACTCTCATAAAGATTTATGAAGCAAGCAATGGGGGCTCCTGGGGGTGGCATCCGTAGGACGTCGATCACAGGGCAGCTTCAGGCGAATGGGGTAGCTCCCATTGGTTCCTTTTGCATGGGAGCAGGGTTTTTAGATTGATGTTAGTTTTTTCCTTAGTTTTTGCGTCATTCCGACACTGTGGTTCTGTCAGGCTAGGGGATTTTTTGTCCTTGTCCTGGTTATCTGGGGTCTATAGTGGTGGTTTAGATAATTGTGGCAGATAAAACTGCTGTAGTTTGAGAGGCGCTCAGGGTTTATGTGAAGGGGGCAGGGAAGACCTCATTCAGCCTGGTGAGTTGTCGCAGGCCTGGGTGGGGATGTCACGTCCCAAACGCTCTGTGGCCCCTGGGTTTGTGGCAGCAGTATTGGCATGTTCCAGTCGCAACAAAAAAGTGTCCAAGTGCCAGTTGCCTACGAGAGAAGAGTATGCATGCACCGGCTGATGAGAGCGAAGCCGAGGTCTTATTTGACTTACCGCATGAGGAGCCGGCCCCAAGTGTAGGGAGAGAAGGTAGGGGCTGCGCGGGTACACATGTGCCCAAAGGTAAGTGCCTAGCAAGTGAAAGGCAGCCCCAGGGGATCTACTGAAGGCTTGTGGGAACAGCATGTGCGAGTCGCGTGGTGCAAAGAACGGGCCAGCAGGGGACAGCAGAGTGAGTGCTCGCGCATGTTGTTCAGTGTGAGCACTCAGTTTAAAAATGTGCCTTTCTTCCCAAATGCCATAAGAAGAAGTGTTTCTCAGGAAGAGGCTGGCTCTAATGTAGAGCGAGCGACCCTAGCCTTTACTTGTTCTGCGCAAGGGAATATTTTGAGAAATTCAGCTAAGGGAGGTACGCTGGTTAGTGAAGAGAAAGTGGTAGGACAGGATGGCAGTGAAGGTGTTCAGGTAGGTATTAAGGAGATAGGCAGTGAGGTTTGTCAAGGCCAGAATGAGCCCAAAGGTGTTTTATCTACAGGTAAGTGGGTATGGGTCTCTGGAGAAACTGAGTTGAGCCATATTGATGCAGGTCAAACAGGAAACACGACCACAGTCCCTGCAGGTTGTGGAGGCTTGCAGGGTGACGGAGGAAGAATGCTGCATGGTGCAAATAGATGCAGTGAGGACCCGCAGGCTGGGTTTGTAGTGATGTGGGTCGACTAACCTGAAGAGAGGGAGAGATTTGGTGAAACCATCCTGGTGGCGAGGGAGAAGAAGACGTTGTCGCACCACCTCAATGCTCTAAGAAAGTGGATTGTAAGTATTTTGATAGGAGTGTGGGTGATGGGGAATTTCGAGTGTGAGCAATGCGTATGCTGGGGGCAAATGGAATGTGAAATGGACTGTGAGGATGACGAAGAAGAAGAAGAAGAAGGGGAAATACCAAGTTGGCAAAAACAAAATGGATGGAACTAAAAAGGAGGGGGCGCTAAATTTCTTTCCAAGAGTCACATCCTACAGGTTACTGATTCACAAGAGGAGACAATGGACAAACGAAAGGGTGTTAAGAGAACACAGGATAAAGGCAAACACAGGCAAATGTCCCCAGAGTTAGCGGGTAGATTGAGAACAGGTGAAATCCAGTGGTGGAGCAGTTGGGAGGGCAGTAACACGAAAGAGCTGCACAAAAGGGTACACAAAGGAACAGGGCTTACAGCAGTGGATAAGGATGTTGGTACAGATCCTATCAGAGAGGATACACACCGATCAGGTAAGAGGGATACTGGGGCTGGTGCAGGAGAGGCTGAAAAGGTACAGGGGAACACTGATAACACTTCTAAGATGGTGATAGACAAAGAAGAGCAATCAAACAGATGATGGGGCAAAGAGTAAGATGAAAGATTTTAAAAGGTGGCCATACATGGAGCTATCTATGCCTTTGGGTGCGCATTTGAGCAATGCGACAAGAGAAAAATCTGGAGGGGTGAGTTTGTGGATGTGTATAAATTATTGCATAGGAAGATGCAATCCAAGGAGGTTTCTAGAGAAGGGGCTTGGGAATTAGCAAAGAGACCGAGAGTACCCACAACAATTGACACGTGGACATCAGCATTTTTAATATTCGCCAACATCAACTATGAAAAAATTCCAGAGAGTTCTGTGTCCATATTTAATTATATTTATACCCTTCATAAAGTTAATTTGAAATTTGGAGGTTTTGCATGGTTGCACTATGATGAGGAGTTTAGGGCGCAAATGGTGCTTATACCGGATAAACCATGGTGGGAAGTTGACAATGAGCTCTGGGTACAATAGATGTATCCTCAACAGCCTCCCCTAACAATGCGCACTGCAAGTAGTTTGGAAATACCACATCAGTCCTTTCTGGGAACACCCACCTCGGGGAAATCATGGGGCAGAGGTCAAAGTCCCAATTCAGGTGCCTGCTAGAGCTTCAACAGGGGCTATTGCTCGAGAAACCAGCGTAAGTATACACATGAGTGTTCCAAATGCAGAGGTAAGCATGCAGTCCTCCAGTGTTATGGGGAACTGGCACATTTCGGGGGCAGTGGCCTACGCAGGGGTGGGAGGACTTTTAGGCCAGCTTACAAAGGCGTTTATGCCAATTAAGGTGGACTGTTTGAGTTGTTGGTTAAAATTTTACTCTAACAGAGATGAGGCTACAAGGTTGGAATGGGGTTTCAAGGAAGGCTTCTGACTTGGTTATCAGGGTCCTAGAACACACAGGTGTGCAGGTAATTTAAAGTCAGCTAAAGAACATCCTCATATAGTTTGACAAAAGCTGAACAAAGAAGTTGAAGAAGGAAGAATGGCAGGTCCTTTCACATTTTGTCCTTTGCCTGATTTGAGGGTTTCTCCTCTAGGGGTAGTACCAAAGAAAACTGAGGGACAATTTCCCATGATTCACCATCTTTCTTGGCCCCATGGCTTGTCTGTCAATGACTATATAGCGAGGGAGGATGCTGCAGTGCAGTTTGCATCAGTGGATGTAGCCATAGGTCTAGTGAAATCAAAAAAGAAGATTTACATTTTTTTAGACAGGATGGCGTTCACGTCTCATTTGTGGGCAACTAATTATATTTGCTTAAAATAAGGGAAAAATTTGTCTTGACATTAGCCAACAAAAGTGGTGTTAACTGTGGTCAGGCTATTTTGGTGACAGCCAGTTCTTTCTAGCTCCGAGTTCATTCACCGGGGCTGGCTGTTGTGGTGACAGATTTTTTCAGGTGATGAGGGTCTTTTCTTTTTATGCTCCAAACAGGGAGGACAAGAAAAACGCCTTGACAGGGTTTTTTCCTACAGGTAGCAGAAATGGAGGAGCTCGCCACAAAGGGGTTGGTGAAGATTGAAAGTTTTAAGAATGATTTGGGGATTTTAATTGTTCGGGGAGGTTTAAGGTTGGATGGTAGGATTTGTTTATTGTATTAGTGAGGCGATGAATTTCAAGAATTGTAAAATGTTTTAATGGGTTTCAGAACTGCATAGATGTTCTAATAAAGCTGCCTTTTACTCTCAACTGGCCTGGTTTGCTGCATCTTTTGCGCTGAAGCATGGCTTTGAGTGACCTCATAAATCATGAGAAGGTGACGCAGCTCAAATCACTGCATCACCTTACTTCTGTGCAAGGGAGGCGTTCCATGAGCGTTGCGGCTGTGTTTTCCCATGCAACACCCTTGGCATTTGACTCTGCCCCAGATTTACAAAGTGATGTATATCTGGGCAAGCGTCAAGTCCGTACGCCTCCCGAGGTGAGGCGTTATGAGGAGAAATATGTTAATTTCTCCTCGTTTTTTCCTCTTTCCATGTGTGCTGCATTCTGCAGCCCACATAGGAAGAGGAAAATGCCTCACAGGATTGTATTTGTGCAAGACGTGGCCTTTCCTGCAAAATAACAATTCTACCTGCAACAGAGGCACTCTTGCACCATGGTGCAAGAGTACCTACATTGACGCTAGGCTTCCAAAACGGTGCCAGCGCAGGCAGAAAGGACAGGAATGCACCATATTGCTTAAATAAGGTGCATTCCTGCCCTTTCACTTTGGCGTAGGGAGGTGCAGCAAGTTGCCTTGCTGTTCTGCCCTACGCCAAAATGCCATAAATGAGGCCCTTATTTCTTTAGCCAACAAAGGTTGAGGCCGAAGTCTCGCAATCTGCAGCGGGCTGAAGTTTGCATTGTAAAGCAGCTAACTCCATTAATATACATAAATTAAGCGTAGTTATGTTCATGATAGAAAATACCATTTTGTAGGACCTGGAAATGTAAGCATTCATTAAAAATAATAAACACTGTGAGTAGCTCCGGATCACATGACTCTCAGCAAGGAGCTAAAACCTGTTCACTCAAAGCAAGAACAAATCTAGACAATGCTAGGAGATCTGAAATTAAAGGGTCAAAAGCAAAGGGACCAATATGCAGACCTGCTTGAGACAGCTATGCGTGTAGATATAACCTGATACGTCTCCTGCTACACCCATTGATGCACAGATTCAGGTATTCGTGTGGCATTCCTGCACTATCTGAGCAAGCTATTCAGGAACCAAATCATCCTTAATTATCTCGACAGCCTTCATCTGTCCACTCATTTGAAGGCTAAGGAAAAATCCACAAACATCATATACCGGGTCTTTCGACCTTTCAGCGTTCTTTTCAAACAGCTGTTTGAGGGTCAGGTTATCTGTTGTTGAATGTTACCTCCAAAATCCTGAGTGAGTCCGAGAGATTATACATTTCACTTTAGTGCAAGTTTGCAAACCAAATAATACATGTATTTTGAATTGATAATTCTATGGGTAATAAGGAGGACCTTCTTTCCGTATTTATAAATTGGAACGACAATCTTCCCATTCCAAGAATTCAGAATTGTACCATATTCCACTATGTGTTTTTCATAGGAGGAGTTAAAACATTCATTTAATGGGCAGGTCCCTCTAAAAGATAGTTTGGAATACTGTCAGGCCCTGGTGTTACACAAACTAAAAGGTCTAACATGAGCCTGTTTCTGAAGGGTGGTTTGATATGCACCAGATACCCAACACTTGAAAATGTATGGGGGGGGATAACACCTATGAGGAGTTTTGCCCTAAAAACAGGGGATAACATGGAGATGTTGGTGCTGATCCACACCGTGGTATTTAGTTGGCTGTATTCCCCTGTTAAATTTTGGCGGGTTTTGACTAAGTCTGGGCGGTGAACTCCGCTTCGCTCGCGTAGTTTGCGGAGATTACCGCACTCTGCGTTACGTGGAGCTCGCGGAGTTTTTCCCTTCGCTCGCGTCCGTCAATGTCAAGTTGGCGAGCGAGGAAAATCCACCTCCCGGCGAGATTTTTCCTTGTTCGCGATCGTTAACATCAAGTTGGCAAGCGCAAGCGTAGAAAATCAACCTCCCGGCGAGATTTCTCAACGCAGGCGGTCAGATTTCTCATTGCGAGTGGTTGCGTATGCTCGCGACTGCTCGAGTTGAGAACTGTCCGCTGGTGTTGAGAAAACTGCAGCGCGAGTAAAAATCTACTCGAGCGGCAGAAAGGAAGGAGCGCCCGCTTGGGCTGTGCTTGGTGCCATTTGCGATGATTGCACAGTGCACACAAGCACCTGGCACTGAAAATCACAGCGAACAGCATTTTTCCAACGCACTCTGCCGCTTGCCGTGCTCCGCGTAGCGCAGTGGAGTTTTTTTAGCACTTCGCGGAGTTCCGCATAGCAGAACTCCGCCCAAGCTTAGTTTTGACCTGCCCAAATTTTTCCGGAGGCCTGAACTTTTTTCTACCCGGTTATTACCGGGTGTAGTAAACTCCGCACCACTTGGAATTGAGATTCATGTAACATGCAAAGTACAAGTTCTTGCGCGACATCATTAGAAACCAGGGCTATCGTTATCGGGGCCTGAGTCTTCTAATTTAGGGATTTTAAGGTGTAATGAAGCCACATAATCTAGAAAATAAGTTGTGGGTAGTTACTAGGCCTAACTGACTGCTGAGTTCATTCGCATTAAACAGTTGACTAGTTTTTTATTGCCCTCTTCTGTCCGCATGGGAATACAAAAGCTTACAAATAAAACTGTAAGGGAAGGGCATTGCAGAGGGGTGGGGTCGAGGGTTGCAAAGTACAGTGACAGAGAAGGAGTAACAATGGAAAAGGAAAAACGAGAGAGGCATATACAGAAGGTGGGAGAGAAAAAGAAAGAAAGATGTGGAAAAGAATGCTGAAGGAAAGAATGAAAAATGAAAGGAAGAGGAAATGAAAAGAAGGGTGAAAGGAAGGGTGAGAAAAGACTTGAAGAGTGAAAAGTAGGGTGCAAGGAAAGAGGAAAGTGTGAAAAGAAGGAAGTACAAATGGTGAAAGGACAGACTGGTTTTAGGAAGCAAAGGTAAAAGGAAAGAATGAAGGGTGCATTGATAACATTATGAATGGATGGTAGATGGAAGGATGAAAGGATTGGTGGATAGATGAAGGATGAAAGGGTGAAACAAAGTCTTCCAGGAAGGGTCTAGCTTTGCTCACGTCTTGCCATTAGTGGAATGGTTCAAAGTGGGGAGTGGTTTAATTTTCTTACTACATAATTGTTCAGGTGGACCCCAAGCCAATCTTAAGACAGACAATTTAGTTGTACTTTTTCAGTGACTTCGAAATACTGTCAAAAGCTCTGTTGGTCTCCACAGCCGAACTGAGAATCCAAAGCAGCTCTTGAAAAAGTGTTCAAACCGACGCCACTCCCTCCCTCCATTGCCTCTCTCCGTCACTTATGCTTTCCATCCATTCGCTCTCTCTCCTTCCATCCATCTCCCTCTCTCTCTGTCTCTTTCTCTCTCTCTCTCCCTTCTTCATCTCCCCACCCCACCCCCTTCTAGGCCTACTGTAATGAGGAGCCGGAGACACTGTCATAAAAAAACGGCCTCCAACGGCTCCAGCCTCTTGGGGAAATGCCCGATGGGATACATTGACAGTCCGGGCCTGCCAGTGGTCCCTCTTATTTGCAAATGAACTCTCTCTTAAATGCAAGAGTATATCTGCCCAGTGTAAACAATGTCTGAACTATACTTCATCCATGGTCCTTCCAAACGTATGCTGGTATTACATTAACAATAAAAAGGGCTCCAAGCATTACAATGAACCTTTGATCAAGGGATTTTGTCAAACACATAGGTCCACAATGCTAACCTCCAGCCTGAAGCTTGATTAAACATTTGCCATTTAATGAAAGATAAGTATTGTTTCTGATGGCAAACCATGTAATGTATAAATACATCTGTATGCACCCAGAAGAGCAAATAAATGCAGCAATGTCTATAAGAAAAACATTTTATATTGTGACTAAAAATAAATGGGTGAAAATGTTAAAGGCTGGTGGCAAGATGCAGTACAGGATGTCAACATTTTGGGTTCAAATTTGCCTCTTTAGCAAGATGACAGAAGTTTCATCTTGGACACAAAGTAGTCTTTCCACCGAAGAACTAGGCCAACATGGTGCTGAAATTGTGAAATCTTCTCAACAACTTTGAATCAGCCTTAAGGAAAATGCAATGCATTTCTCATGACAATATTTGGAAACATTCTCTTCGTAAATGGTTGGCAGTCATTTCTGTCCTTTTCAGGGTAGGAAGACTGAATGAGAGGATATACCGCCTGGTTTCTCAGTTAGATGCCTTGTTTAAGGACCCAGTGATCTCTTGAAGACATGCAAAACTTTTGTGTGTGATAGGTAAAGATCAATTCTCTGGTTCTGAGTGGTTGCGCTTTGGAGCTCACCTCAGTGTCTTCTATCACCTAACGGTTCTTTCTTCAGATGTCAACAATAGAAGTTCTTGTCTCTGAGGCTACATCTGCTCTTGAGATGAAATCCTCTCCTTCCAGCACTTGACCTGCTGTGGGATCCTCACTGCTGCCTTATTGAGTTTGGGACAGCTCCGGATTAAGATAGCCGAGTGCACAAATGGGTACCACTGGGTAATCACAGGGTGGACGAGGCCCCAGGTCTCCGAAGGAAAGAGCGGACTCATTCTTTCAAAAAGGCAAGCTGCATAGTATACAGCAAAGAGGAGGTAGAAGGCCAGCACACTCTTCACAGCTCGGTAGTGGGCATCTAGGTGCGGGGGGTTGAAATCACTGGCACTGCGTTGCATCCTCCTGGTGTGTCTGAAGAGAGAAGCAATGAGGAGGATGGCTGAGACACAGAATTAGAGAAATGGGGGGGAGTATCCAAGGGAGTAATAAACCACTGGCAAGAGGAATGTTGTTTTTATTTCATAGCCTTGACTGCTAAAATTGCCAATGTAGCCAGTGGTTGAATTGTGGGAGTTCAATTTATGGAAAATAAACGGAGAGGGCACTGCATACAACAGTGATACAACAGTGCTTCCGAAGATCAGCCGAGGGATCCACTGGGGGATCTTTGCCTTCAGGCAGGTAAAGAGCGGCTGACGGAAATTGGCAATAGTAGCACAGTAGTAAACGTAAAGTAAAGCAGTCAGCCAGTAGCTGTAAAAACTCAAAAACATAGAAAGAAATATCACCACATCACTCAGCCACTGAGGGGCTGTAGTTTCGGGCCTGAAAAGGAAATAGAGAAGGTAAATAAGATCTGCAGAGAGCAGAGAAGCTCTAGACATGGCAATGATCAAGGAGATGACATCACAAAAGGTCAGGTGATGGTTCTTGGCCCGGTCCTGGCTGATCACAGCGGCAATAAATGTATTGATCAGGATCCCCAAGAAGTATTCCAATGATGTGAGAATGCCCATGAGCATATCTATAGTAGCCATGGCCAATATTACCAAACTTGTTTGCCCTTGCAGTGGAAATCTCCAGAGTATTTTATAAGTAAAATTGGGCTCTACCCCTTTGGTCTGTCGACCTAGTGTCGTTGCGCGTTTTGAAGTGGAGTCCTCACGTATTTTGATGGCATCTGCACTGTATCTACCATTAAGGATTGATGTGACACTACCTAAATAGTACAGTGATAATCCTTAAATTTGGTTTCACTGACACCGAGGATGAAAATGTTGGCCTGGGCATGTAAATTATCTGCAACACCAACACGGTTGGCTAGACGTTGCAGAACAAATATTTGCATCTGTTTGAATTTGATTGGAAGAAGTTAATAGGGAAATAAATTTGCACGAATGCAAAGGACAAATGACGCACAGAGGTAAGAATTGGAAGGAATTAAATGAAAGAACCCAAGAGCGCAGAAGTAAATGTTATGTTAGGAAGGAGGAGCAGATAGATGATAAAGAAGAAGGCGGTATTGAGGATAGTCAAATAGTGGAAGATGAAAGAAGATAGGCTAGAATACACAGCAAAACAATTAGGAACATTTGGATTGTATAACCAAAGAAAACAGAAAATAACTAGAAAATGTTAGTCATTTCCACAGAAGTTTTAGATCTTCATAAACTACATAAGGAATAATGACCAACGTAGGGAAAGATAACAGTAGGATATCTTCACCATACTATGTGGGTCACTGAGATCCACAAGGTAAGCTTTCCAAAAACCATCTGATCATGTTACTTGTGTGTAGAAGTACATCTAAGGCTGCTCATACTATTCCTAGTATTTCCCTAGTAGCAGTAAATGCATTTGTAATAGTCCCTGAATGTAGAGCTACTCAGATATGCCCATTTGTGTAACCACAGCTGGGGTTTATTGGCAGATGCCTCTCTCTTCCCCTCCCATCCCTGCACTCTTTCCATGGTGAAATGTGTCAGTTTGGAACAGTCAACCTCAAGATCATTGGAGATGCCAACCATCCCTCACAAGAGCCATAGGAACTTCACTGAGGAGGAGGCAGACAATATGATAAACTTTGTAGCTGACCATTATGCAGACCCTCATGATCTGCCTTCACACAGGAAGTCACCGAAAGGTTGAATGCTTTTAAGGTAGAGGTATGCACCATGTGGAAGATCCAAAAGAAGTGACAGGATGAGAGAAGGTATCTGAAGGGTACGTTTGCCAACATATAGGTGCCAACTGCAATTTCTGGTGGCAGACCCCGAGCTAACCTCTGACTATTTCGCATAATGCATAGTATTAGCAACACTATTCGGCCTCACCAGCTACACGCCCTCTAGTTCCTAGGAGTACTATCGTCAGGCTTGAAAAGATTTACTCATGAATCCAGGTAGCTACATACGTCACCCCTGTTAAACACATAATAACCACAATCAGCATGCACCAATATTCCACCAAAATCTGCATGTACCGATGCTTACCGGGCATTCCTGCAGTGCCTTCTGTGCTGGCCATGCAGACTAGGCACATGACAAAGCCTGGAAGTGCTCTTCCACGTGTTAAAATGAAGTTGCACTATATGTCTAGTATCGTACATAGTCACCTACATTTCCACTACAACGTTTAGCGCTAAGCCAGTAGCATTTGCAATGGATGCCATATACAGCTATGTCACTGGTGTACTTTACAAGTCTCATGCCAACATTTTACTTGCATAAAATACCCCTTTGTCCTGACCACTTCTGGTGCTACCAACGCTGAGTGCACAGCCAAGAAATGTATCTGTGCCAAGATAGCTTTAAGTCAAATTTGCAACACTGCAATCTCGTGTTAGGGTAATTAATGTTGTTATTTTCGTCAGTAGTTTTTTAAATATGTTTATTGATTTTACAACTAAGCGCTTCAATGGTGGGCATCTAAACCTGTAAAGTCCCAAAAATGAATCACCGTCCCCCTCCCTTCACAACGAAAGGGTCAGTAATCAATTTCTCAATTGCTGAAATCTCCCAAAGCTTTTGATACAATAGTGAGAACGATTAAGCCGTAGGCTTCTTCAAGGCCCCTGATAGAAGCAGCTCTGGCTTTCCCCAGCATTTGGCTGAGGAGCAATTTATCTAACGTTGACTTTCCAGAGACAGGCGCATTATCCACGTAAAACCACACCTCTATCCATTGAGATAGGTTATCACACACTTAACACCCCCAGGCTTCTTTCTAAAAAAAGGTCCATGGTTTGTCACTTGTGTTTTTTTACTGGCCTGGCCTGTATTTTTAAAGTCCAGGCCGGTAAAATTATTAGGAACAGCAGAGAACTCTTCTCTTCTGAAAACCTGAACCTAAAACAGCAAGCACATAAAGAAATTCGTTTAAAGTGTTTGAGAGCTGTCTGAATTGTAAAGATGTAAAAAATATCGATGTTAAAAATATAGAATAAAAAATATAGACAACAAAAATATCGACTCCTATACTTAAACAGGTAAGTACAAAAATATCGACTAAAAAATATCGATGTAAAAAATATAGATGTATAAAATATCAACTTTTATATAAATATAAAATAAATAATATATATTAAATATATTAAATATAATTTTAACAAAATTAAATATATTTAATATATGTTTTAATAAATATAACAAATAAACTCAATAAAAAAATAAACACACAAACATAATTTATACATGTATATTTATTTTAAAATAATTAATAAACTATTATTTTTATTTTATATTAAAAGTTTAAAATAATATAAAAAATAAAAAAATATATTAATTATTTAAAATATTAAAAAAAAAAATCTATAATAAATTAAAACATTCAACTATTAAAAAATATTTAAACTTAAATTTCAAAATACAATCAATGCAACAGTAGGGAAAATGTTGGATAGCAAAGGGGTAAAAATAACTATTCCCACTCCAGTGAGTGCAACAGTAGGGTAAGTGTTGGATAGCGGAGGGGTAAAAATTACTATTCCCACTCCAAAGAGTGCAACAGTAGAGAAAGTGTTGGATAGCGGAGGGGTAAAAATTACTATTCTAACTCCAAAGAGTGCAACAGTAGAGAAAGTGTTGGATAGCGGAGGGGTAAAAATTACTATTCCCTCTCCACTGAATGCAACAGTAGTATAAGTGCTGGATAGTGGAGGGGTAAAACTTTTCATTCCAACTCCGGTGAGTGCAACAGTAGGGAAAGTGTTGGATAGCGGAGGGGTAAAAATTACTATTCCCACTCCAAAGAGTGCAACAGTAAAGAAAGTGTTGGATAGCGGAGGTGTAAAAATTACTATTCCCACTCCACTGAATGCAACAGTAGGATAAGTGCTGGATAGCGGAGGGGTAAAAATGTTTATTCCCACTCCGGTGAGTGCAACAGTAGGCAAAGTGTTGGATAGCGAAGGGGTACAAATTACTATTCCCACTCCAGTGAGTGCAACAGTAGGGAAAGTGTTGGATAGAGGAGGGGTAAAAATAACTATTCCCACTCCAGTGAGTGCAACAGTAGAGTAAGTGCTTGATAGTGGAGGGGTAAAAATTACAATTCCCACTCCAGTGAGTGCAACAGTAGGGAAAGTGCTGGATAGCGGAGAGGTAAAACTTTTCATTCCAACTCCGGTGAGTGCAACAGTAGGGAAAGTGTTGGATAGCGGAGGGGTAAAAATTACTATTCCCACTCCAAAGAGTGCAACAGTAGAGAAAGTGTTGGATAGCGGAGGTGTAAAAATTACTATTCCCACTCCACTGAATGCAACAGTAGGATAAGTACTGGATAGCGGAGGGGTAAAAATGTTTATTCCCACTCCGGTGAGTGCAACAGTAGGCAAAGTGTTGGATAGCGAAGGGGTACAAATTCCTATTTCCACTCCAGTGAGTGCAACATTAGGGGAAGTGTTGGATAGCGGAGAGACAAAATTTACTATTCACACTCAAACAGTTTTAAAAAATATATATATATTAAAAATTAAACAAAATCATAAAAATAAATAGACAATATTTAAAAAATAAAATATATTATATATATAAAAAGAAAACATATTATATTAATTACATATAAAAAAAACTACAAATATTATATTAAATAAAATAATAAATAAAATTTAAAAAATCTAATTGTTTTAAACTAGAAAATATTTACAAACAAAAAAATTAATCAATACATAAATGTATTTCTTTTATTTCCCAGCCTATAACACCACACCAAAAACAAAACACTTCAACATTTTAAACTAAATTTACTTCCATAATTAACATAATTAATAATCAATAAAAATATATTATTAATAAAAAAACACGAATAAACATTAATTGACTACACACACTTTAACACTATAATATCCACAACACACACCTAAATTAAACTATAAAATAATAAAACACAATTAAAACTTAGATTTAAATTAAAAACGATTACTATTAACAACTAATAAGAAAATTAATTAAAATGTATTTCATACCCACCGTTTACCCCTTTAAAAGTAAAAACAACACCTAAAAAAATTGACAACTACCCAAAATAAATATTAAATAATTAACATTAATTAACAACTATATATTAATTAATTAAACACAAATTACTTCCCACCCTTTACTCCTATGAACACCACAACTCGCACCTAAAATTAATGACACAATTACCATAATTAATGACCAATTAATTAATTAAAAGTAATTAACAACCAATTATTAATTCATAAATTAAAAATAAATTACTTCCCACCCTTTATACCTATAAACACCACAACACACACCTAAAATTAATTACACAATTACCATCATTAATTACCAATTCATTATTTAAAATTACATAACCAATTATTATTCATAAATTAAAAACAAATTATTTACCACCCTTTACACCTATAAACACCACAACACAAAACTAAAACTAATTACACAATTACCATAATTAATTACCAGTTAATTAATTACAATTAATTAACAACCAATTATTAATTAATTAATAATAAATTACTTTACACATTTAAAACTATAAAATCTCAATTAAACAAATATTAATAAATATAAAATAATCAATTAATTTAATATAATTATATTACTTCCCACCCTATTACCCTATAAACCCACAACCCGCTACGCAACTAAAAATGCAAAACTCAAATAAATACTAAAAATGTAACACATATATTAAAACTGCAAACACTTCTTATACAAAAAAAAACATACATCACATTCATATAAAATATATATTAAAATACATAACATTAATTAAGAAAACAATATTTTTAACAACTATATTTTTGCACACGATATGGTCCTTCTGAATCTGTACTGGTTGGGCCGACTCCCCAACCCCGGACCTTGATTGTTTCCCCACTTTGTTTGACAGTGTTTTAACTTAACTACATTATTTGTGCCATTATGTTGATGTTATGCGTGCTTTCACCTCTTTGTACAGCGCTCTGATACCCGTAAGGGTCATGTTCGTGCTTTATAAAACTCTTCAAATAAATAAAATAAATAAATAAACACTTCGATATTTATAAAATCGATATTACTTACATTAAGTAGATATTCTTGCCCACGATATTCTTGCTGTCTATGTTCCTGAACCACGATATTTTTCACTCGATATTTGTGCAACTCAATATTTTGATTCGATATTCTGTCTCTGCACCTTGTTTCACGCTACAGAAGAATCCTGAAATTAATTAGAAAGGTGGCAACCCAGTTGCACAGGACAACCATACAGGCAAAAAATCACCCTCCTGCCTACTGCATCTCCAGGATTTTAACTGTGATTATGGATCACATGCTTAAGTCTCCGAGGGGTCACATACCTTTTATAATCTGGCTTGTAATGATTTCTTGCTACACAGAAGACACTTGCATCCTCATAGTGTAGTTCTCAATAGCGATTACAAGGCCTATCCACTTTTGGTAGCCACAGTGGCTCCATGAGGACACGACCAGCGACAGACCCCATCCACGTGGGCCCACTGTTTTCTGAATTCACAGCTGGTCTACTGTCCCTATATCTGCAGATGCATTGTACGATAGATTTGAAGTAAAGAAAAAAGTGATGGATGGAATGCTTGAATTGATCTCAGCCACTGGTAATTACTCAGACACAACCAGTCCATCGTTATTTTGCCCACAGCACCACTTCAGATTGGACTTAGCCACATGAAAATCAGCCTGGATCCTGCTCAAATAGAAACCGTCCAGCCTGAACTGCCTAACCAGGTCCTCCCTGAAATAAAACACAAGCAACCCAAGACCAGTTTCGTCCTACGTGGGGCTCTTCAGTCGGGTTCAGTTTGGTTTCAGTTGCAAAGTGAGCACGGGACCCATGTCTGGGCATTGCCGTCGCACTTATGGCATCACACTTTAGGAAAAAAGTGATTGGTGGGATGCTTGAGTTAATCTCAGCGGCTGGTAATTACTCAGGGCCACATCCCAGTCCACCTTTTCTTTGCCCACAAACCGGTCTTGGGTTGCTTGTGTTCTGGTTCAAGGGAGGACTTGGCCTGGCAGTTTGGGCTCAATTGTTCCCATTCAAGAAGGATTGAGATAGATTTGCATATAGCTGAGTCCAAACTGAGGTGGCTTGGTGTGCAAAATAACAATGGATTAGGATGTGGCCCGAGTAATTATCAGTGGCGGAGAATAATTCAAGCATTCTATCCATCACAATTTTTGTATATTTCGCACAATAGTGTTGCACCAGAATGTTACTGATGTGAGCTGTCATTGTATGCTTGCTAGTATGGGTGTTTTTCCTTCCTAATACACATTTCTCGTATCACAGATTGTAGTGCTATGACTTCCTTATAAGGAATGCCAGAGGATATGCCCTGAAACAATTGCCAGAGTAGTATTTTAATTTTTACTAAGTTTTTTTTGCCTAACTACGAAATGAAGGTGGAACTCCATTTTTCTAAGTCATTTGTGATTTCTTAAGCAAGTTGCTTCTCGTTGCCCGTTGGCAAATACTCAGGCATTTACTGATCTACTTAAATAAATTTCCAAATATAATTTTTTTCTGCTCGCTTGAAAGAGGTGGTTTCTTTCAGTGTAACTGCATCCACAAACCCTAAAAAAGGAGCATTTCTGACTTGCTATAATACACTTTGAATCGAAATGCAGTTTTGAAATCCTCCAGTCCACCCAGAAGGGACTCAGAGCCCTGGTTCCTCGAAGGACAGGACAGCATCATCTGCAGATAAGCTATTTTTTTATGTTTCTCATCCAAGTGGTACCCCAATGATGTCTCAATTCCGGCGCGCTCTTGATGCAAAGAACTCTGTTGCTAACAAAAATAGCAACGGAGAGAGGGGATACTCATAATGAGTCCTTCTAAACAGAAAGTCTCTTATTTTGCACCACAGAGTAAAATTCGAGCATTTGGATTTCTGTAATTGGCTTTGACGCAGACCATAACCTGCAACCCAAATCCCATTTTTGAGATCACATCTGTCATGAAGGATGCTGACCTAGTCTAAAACCTTCTTAGTGCCCAAGGCAAGCAGGGTTGCCTGAAGCTGCTCATGCTGAACCTTCTCTTTGAGGTGGGCCGTTTTCATTATATTATGATGGCTTTGTCTGCCCAGGTCAAAACCAGATTGATCAACATCTATCAGTTGAGAAAGGCCTATGGTGGGATCTTGAAGCATACCATTCTTATGTTTATTTATTTATTTTGAGTGCATCAGAGCGCTTTACAGGGGATGCATAAACAACAATTACATGGGGTATAAAACAATAGGATGCATACAGAAGATATAATACAGGTAGGAATCATACACTAAAATACAATATATAAAAGGGCCGGAATATACAGTGGGGGAAGGAGAGGATTGTCAATGCAGTTCTGGGGTAGTTAAAGGAGATTACGGCATGGGGCATAGCATCGTAGGTCGGGCGGGAGACAGTATGTTCCTAGGACTGGATGTAAGGCTTGGTGGGAAGATTGGATTTACAGTTTAGTGCTGTTAGGTTGTCGAGCCAGTTGTGGATAGGGAGCGGGCTAGTGTTTGGCTGGTGGAGGAGAAGTTCAGGTTTGTTGGGGTTAAGGTTTAGGTGGTTGTTGGTTAGCCAGGTTTGTATCAGGGAGAGCATGTTATTTAGGTGTTGGATGTCTTTAGGTGACAAGATTTTGATGTAGATTTGGGTGTCAGTGTAAAGATAGTAGGCTGTCTTGGCTTGTTTTAGGATCCCAGCAAGGGGTTCCATGTAGAAATTGAACATGGCAGGGGGCAGAATTGAGCCTTGGGGATCTCCTCGTTTGACTAGTGCCACTGGAGATGTGGAATTGTTTATTTTGATTAAGTGGGATCTTTCATTCAGGAATGATGCAAACCATTGCAGGACAGCACCGCTGATTCCAGCACGTTGCGAGAGGGTGTTTAGTAGTGAGTTGTGATTGATGGTGTCAAAGGCCAAGGAGAGGTCCAAGAGGATTAGGAGGCAGGCGTAGCCATCTGTTAGAATCACCTCCGTAAAGAATTCTTCACACGCAGTGATCATAGGAATAACTTTAATTCCAGTCACAACCTCAAGTCGCCTCAGCTGACTGAGAATAACTGTCACAGACCAAACATTCCAAACAGGCACATTCTAAAATAACAGGGGGTAGAGAAAACGGAACAAACCAAAATAACAATAAATATATATTAAAGGTTAAAACAATATTGAAAATACATCATGTGTGAAAGAGACCATAGTAATTAATAATTAGCAGACAGGATAATATAAATACAACACACCTCTATCCCATAAATTTTTTAATGGGAAACAAAATCCTTGAGTCACATCGGAGAGTAGCGGTGACGGACACCCCGGGTTCTAGCAACTTGCTCATGACCACCTGAAGAATGGTCCTCCATGAAACAGTTTTCTTCACAATTAACTTCCTTACACTTTGCAATTCTGTCCATACTCCATACTCTTCCATCCTCCAACGTCACCACATTGGTACTGACTTTGCTTATCTTGATAGGTTTAGAAAAAACTGTGTTTTTACTATTGGCTAAACCAACTGGTAACTTGACCACCACCTAGTCCCCCACTTTCCATCTTGCTGCATTCACTCCATGCTTTCTATCATATCTTTCTTTATAGACCATCTGATGGTTTTTTATACGTTACTTACTTTATCATGATGAACCCACCTCGTTTCCCCACCACCCATCCAATTGGCGAACAGTTTAGTACCAGGCACTCTACCTTTCAGCATGGTAAAAGGCGCAATCCCTGTGACTGAGTTTGGTGCCGTATGATAAGACCAAAGAAGTTTCTTGACAGCAACGTCAACAGGCATTCCAGATATTTAGGCAGCTTCAATACATTCATTTAACATCCAATTAACTCTCTCTACGAGGCCATTGACCTTCGGGCAATACAAAGCTGTTTTTAGATGAACAATGGACAACTTTTCCAAAAACTCCTTCATTTTGTCGGAAGCGAATTGAACATCATTATCTGTAATGAAAGTGCTAGGAATACCCTCTACCAAAACGTATCAGAAAGAAAATTAATAATATCCTGAGTAGTGATATGGTTGACCACTTTTACCACTATCCAGCGTGAACAGTAATCCACTGGTATAATCATAAATTTTCCAGACCATGAGGAACATTTGAGAGGACCTATTATGTCCAGACTAAGTTTATCCCAGGGTTTCGTTGGAACACTCACTGGAGACAGAGGAGCTTTCCCAACACACTTGCTTTTATCACTCAATGAGCATGTGACACGTTATTTAACTTTACTCTCAGCCAGTCCATCCATACCAGGGAACGAATATATTGCACACACTTTGGATTTAGTGACGCTGCGCCCCAGGTGGCCTTCATGCGCAAAAACAACAATTCTTTCCCACAGTTTGCCTGGGGGAACAATTTTTCTCCTCTCATAACCATGTCATTTTTGCAAATACAATTCATGTCTTACTTCCCAGTATCCTTGCAAGTCCTCAGGAAGACTATTGGATTTAGGAGGCCAACCCTGAACGATTTTCTCCTTTAACGCAATGATCACATGATCGTTAATGGACATTCAATCCATTCTTTTTTAGAAATTCCTGGCTGAGTTACAAGCAACACAGGTTCCTTATCACATACATCATTTTTCTCCATATGCCCCATACACGGCAAGCGAGAAAGGCAATACGCTACCCAATTCTTGTTTCCCAGGACAAAATCAATCTTAAATTTATATCCTTCTAGACCTAAAATGCACATGGCAATACGGGGAGTGGAATGTTCTCTTCCGTTGGTGGAAAAAATGTATGTCAGCGGTTTGTGGTTTGTTTTAACCGTAAATGGTAACCACCACAAAAAAAAGGTAAAATGTGTGATGGCCCAAAAACACCCAAGAGCTTCCCTTTCGATTGTTGAGTAATTAATCTCAGCGTCCTTCAACACTCTTGAAGCGAACGCTACTACTCTCTCACTGCCCTCCACAATTTGAACCTGAGATGCGCCTAACCCTTTACTGCTAGCATCAGTATATAAAATTGTTTTGTGTGTGGAATCAAAATATCCCAGAGAAGGCGCTTTCACAATAGCCTACTTAATATCTTTAAATGCACTCTAACAAGTATCCTCCCATGCAAAAGGGGTTCCTTTCTTTAATAAGTGTCTTAGTGGAGTAGTGTGTTCCGCAAAATTCTTTACAAATTTGGCCATATATTCCACCAGACCCAAAAAGGATTTAAGATCATCTTTGGAAGCGGGAGCAGGGGCATCTTTAACTGCAGAAATCAAATCCAATGTAGGTGTTATTCCATCCTTAGATACATGATGACCTAAATAATCTACAGAATCAACACAAAATTTACACTTGTCTAATTTGACAGTAAGACCCTCATTCTTGAGAATGGTAAGCACAATTTTAAGAGTGAAATTATGATTGCACACAGGATCACCATAGATTAACAGATCATCTTGGAAGTACATCACATTTTTTGTGTCCTTAAGCAACTGATGCATCACCCTCTGAAATACGGCAGCTGCAGACGCCAATCCACAAGGCATTCTGCAGAACCTGAAAGCACCAAAAGGTGTAATAAAAGAAGTGATTGACTTTGAGTCTGGGTGAAGTTCAATTTGATGATATGCCGAAGATAAATCAATGATGCTAAAACAACATGCATCACCTATCATACTAATCATATAATTTATCTTAGGCATGGGGAACCGATCAACCCAAATATTGCGGTTTAGATCCCTTAAATCCACACACAACCTTATCCCTCTACCTCCTGACTTCTGGGCAACCACAATGTGAGCCAACGAAAGCGAACTCTCAATAGGTTCTATAATGCCCTGATCAATTAATCTATTTATCTCTTCTTTCAATGGCTCATGCCTAAGATGGGGAATAGGACGAACCTTATGAACCACTGGTACAGCATTTTCTTTTAAAATAATCTTATGTTGGAAATCCTTTATATGACCAATACTTTCTGCAAACACCTCTGGAAATTCCTCAGCAACTCTATCCTTCAACTCCATTTGGCCAATTGACATAACATGTTCACTATTATTTGGATCTAATTTAATGCCCAAGTCCTCTGGTGTCTCCATCCCAGCAAGTTGGAACCCCTCTCTGCAACATATACTTTTCCTTGAGTAGAACGACATTTTAAAAGCATTACACACATCAATCACACCAATTAAAGGCATTGGATCTTGATTGTAACATCCTGGATTGATATCCGCACTAGTAAGTTTGTACCCTTTACTGGCTAACTTTTCATCAAAAGTCCTACTATCGATGATAGTGTAAGGCAAACACGAATCCGCAAACACAGTTCCATCTGAACTGGTAGCATCCAAAGCAGAAGAAACCTGAAAAATAAACTTGTTAGTATTTCCACTGTTATTACTGCTTTGAACATCCTCAATCACATGAACTAGTCTAGTATCTTTCTCCCCACTTTTGCACATGCGTGCAAAATGTCCCCTCTTGTTACACTTCCTACATACTACTGATCTTGCAGGACAAAATGGACTATTAGCTAAATGGATAAAATTACCATAACGATAACATATACTTCTTTCTTTTTCTCTTACCCCGTCATTAATTTTCCTTTGGCTAACACCTGAGTTCTTCTGGTGTGTCTTAAACTCTATATCATTTTCTTCCATACTCTTTACTATATGTACTGTTTCTGATACACTGCATGTTTTCATTTCCTTAATACATTAAGCTGTATGTCCAATACTTTTTGTCAATTCAATAGCTTCCTTTAACTCCGGATTATGAGCTGATAATTTCTCCTGCATTCGGGGATTGTTGGTGCATCTCACCAATTGATCTTTTATAAGAGAATCACATAACGGACCAAATTCGCACAAATCGGCTAAACCTCTTAAACAAGCTAAATAACTACTCACTTTTTCTTCTCTACCTTGAATTCTACAAAAAAATGTGTGCCTTTCCAATACAAGATCTGTCCTTTTCCCAATATTATTTTGTACTTTACGCAATGTCACTAAAAATACATCACCTCCCACCCCTTCTTCATCTTCGCTCTCAGAGGAAGGTTCTGCTAAAGTCTCGTACACTCTTCTACCTTGTACCCTTAAATTGTGAAGCAGAATATGTTGTTTCGTTACGGAGGAAAACTTTTCTCCTCCAATTGCGATTAAATATGACTGAAACAATTTTTCCCACTCTTTCCATAGCAAAGCTGGCTCCCCAACTTCATCCAGGAAGGGCGGTGGCTGCGACATATTTGCTGTAGCCATAGCTAATTATGAACTCTTTTTGCACCTCTAATCACACAAAAATCAATATATGACTCATAAGCCGCACATACCCCCTAAATTTGCAGTACTTTAAAGTAAATAATTAAAACTGTACTAGTGATAACTACTGAGGAAACAATAAAACAAAACTGTTGAATAAGCTACTTGTTGACGAGATGGCAGAAAAATAGCTAATGTGGACTAGAGTATCTAATTCCACACATTTCACTGAATAAAAGCACTTGCTGACGAGATGGGCAGAAAATCACAGTCAATATGGATCTGAAATAGTTAATTAACACTGCTGCTAGCGACCGTCTCAATAGTCCTTCAGCCAGCCTTTCACTACGCTGCAACAATAAACGACCCGCCCAGCTGAGGTTCTCTTACACCAGACCAGGAAACAGTCAAGGCGAGATTCCTCACAGCGTGAAGGGTAAGCCTTCCTTGTCCTATCACACCACCACGGCGTACATGTGAAAGACAAAGTACCATCCACCGCACTTCGAAGAATTTAATATTTTATGTAGAGATAAACAGCTCAGGTAGAAACTTCCTTGATATTCTTTGCGTGCGTTATCACAGGGCAACACACATCAACCGATGATATGAGCCGATGATCAATTGCCCAATACAGTACAAGCGTGTGAGAGTAACATCCAAATTTAAAGAATTTAGATATAATTCTACGCTTCACATCACATGGACATCCTGGCAAAATGACACCAAACAGCACAGCATAAAATTTGTATATTCACCTCGCACAAGAACTTCATTTCTATCCATGTGACACCACACACTTCACCTTACGCGAGGACTTACATTTTCACCGAACAGTAATAGGCGGTGCCTTCCGTACGTGCGACAATCCAACAGGGGTGTGGTTGTGACGCTGCCCCCTGCACAGCTGGTGGAGTTAGTGACACAAATCGTCGCCAGTGTTAGAATCAACTCCGCATAGAAATCTTCACACGCAGTGATCATAGGAATAACTTTAATTCCAGTCACAACCTCAAGTCTCCTCAGCTGACTGAGAATAACTGTCACAGACCAAACATTCCAAACAGGCACATTCCAAAATAACGGAGGGTGGGGAAAACGGAACAAACCAAAATAACAATAAATATACATTTCAGGTTAAAGCAATATTGAAAATACATCATGTGTGAAAGAAACCATAGTAAATAATAATTAGCAGAAAGGATAATATAAATGCAGCACCATCATTGCAGGATCTATGTAGGTCGTCAGTGATGTTCAGGATTGAGGTCTCAGTACTGCAGCCTTTCCTGAATCCGGATTGGAAGGTGTCATGTAAGTTGAATTTTTTGATGTGGTTGTTTAGCTGGGAGAGCACCATTTTTCCATAGTTTTGGCAGGGAGAGGGAGGTTGGTTATAGGTCTATAGTTGTTGAGGTCATTGGGGTCAGCGTCAGGCTTTTTGAGGAGGGGGTGATTTGGTCGAGTTTAAGAGAAGCTAGCATGGAGCCGCTGGATAGGGAGGAGTTGATGACTTTGGTCCAAGTTGGTGCGATGTCTGAGGAGGGGAGCGGGTCAGAAAGGTGGTAGGGAGGCTTCAGGCATGATAGTATTTCGAGGACTTCTTTTCAGAGATTGTTTCGAACTTGGACCATGTTGCGTTGGTTTTTGGATGTAAGTGATTGGTGAGGGTGTTCTGGTTCTCTGTGGGGGTGGAGTGGGGAGGACCGGGGGAGGCGTCATTGGGAGGTGGGTCGGCTGTAGTAGGGGGAGAGCGGGAGAGAGGGACAAGCGAGAGTTCAATGTTTGTTATTTTGTCTGAGAAGAATTTCGTAAACTCTTCACAGCGCTTGGTGGAGGTATCAATAGGATGTTGAGGGATCGAGGAGGTTTGGTGTTTGATGATATTGAAGAGGTCCTCGAGTCTGTTTCTGGACTGGTACAGCTGGTTTCAGAAGAAAGATGATTTTTCTCTTCAGATCTGTTTTTTGTGTTTTATACGCTCCGCTCAGAGGAGAAAGAAGTGCTAATGAGGGGTTTTTTCTAGTTTTTTTCAATCAGTCTGAGTTGTCGCTCTCCTTGTTAAGGTCTGTGTTAAACCAGGATCTGGAGGGGATGTTTCTTGATTTTTTGAGTATTTAGGGGGCAATTGTGTCAAGGAGATCAGCCATTTTAGTGTTATAGTGAGAGGTGAGGTCATCTGCAGTGGTAAGTTCAAGAGGGGGGAGAATTTGGGAGCTGATTAGGGATTCTAGCTCTGATTGCTGGATTTGGTGTATGTTCCTCGTACAGTGTTTTGGACGATGAGTTTGGTTGGAGAGCTTGGGCTGGTTGAGGTTGAGGTAGAAGAGAATTAGGTGGTGGCTGGTCCAGTCGAGGGGAACTATGGAGTGGAGGGATATGCCATTATGGTTGCAGATGATTGAGTCAAGGATAGAGCTTTCATTGTGGGTTTGTTTTTTGCACTGTTGAGTGAGACCTTTCCATTCAGGAGGGTGGATAGGCCTTGCAATGTTATATTGTTGGCATCATTCAGGTGCACATTTAGGTCTCCTAGTACAATGTCTGTAGAATCTTTCATGGAGTTTAGTGTTATAAGGTCTATTAACTCTTCAAGAAATAGCAGCTTTTCAAATTGGGGGTGATAGATGGTGTGGAGTTTGGTGGGGTTGGAGTCTTTAGAGAGGAGATCAACTCCTAGATATTCGAAAGTTGAGTAATCGATTGTGTGGAAGGATTTTAAGCTGAGGTCCTTGTTGTGTATGATAGCTGGTCCACGCCCGGTAGGGTCTTTGCGGTCCCGATGAATGATTGAGAAGCCCAGTGGAGTAATTAGGTCAATAATGGCTGAAGAGTGGTCGGTTAGCCAGGTTTCAGTCAAGAAGCATATGTCGATTATATGAAGATGGATGGTTTCCGGTATTTCAGTGGCATGCTTGGCTGCTGACCAACAGTTTAGAAACATGCAGTTTAATGTGGGTGAGGATTTCAGTTCACAATGTGTGGTTTTGATGGAATGTGAGGCTTGTGGCCTGGGGAGCGATTGGAGAGAGGGATCATGCTAGTGCCAAGGATGACTGGGACCTTGGATTGATAGCGTTGGCTGAGTGTATTTGTGTACGAGTTGCTGAACGTTTCCACTTCAAATTGTGACAATTCAGATGTGGCGTGTCTGGGTTTAAGATGGTACTGATTGAAGGGGATAGTTCCCAGGTGGAGGAGCGTGAGGTGTCGGATGTCCAGGTGGTGGAGCGTGGGGTGTCAGAGTGCATGCTAGCGGCAGATACTTTGCTTGTCATGGTCGAGCGCTCACAGGATGGGTTGAGGTAGGTCTTGGAGTCCTTGCGTAGTGAGGTGATTTCTTCCAGTATGGTGTTAATTTTGAGTTCTAGGCAGTTCATTGTGGAGATCAGATGGGATGTGCTGGGTTCTGGGGAAGCGAGTAGTGTAGACTGGTGTCCATCATAAGAAGGAGAGGGTGGGGGCTGGTGTGAAATGGTTAGTGGCCTGTGTGGGTTTCGGAGTGGTGCTCTGGGGAGTTAATGTAGGGGGGATAGGTCTTGATGTGGGGGAGAGGGTTCTTGTGATTTGATTAAAGATTCCAGGGGAATGGGGAGAGGGGAGGAAGAGTGTGTGGTGAGGTGGGTGTCATGACCTGGGCACAAGGGCACTAGGACCCTGTACCCGACCAAAGGGAAAGGGATCGGAACTGGACACCAGTTCCGGTCAAGAGACGGAAGGGACTCGGAAGAGGACAGGGGAAGGGAGCGGACATGGCGATGTGAAGCGCTGTAAAGAATATACAATAAAGAACCATTATCACCTACCTGACTCCAGCGACTCAATAGAACACGACAGTGGGGTCTGGAGTTAGGGGCATGAGGGGTGACAGGTTCAGCTGCGTAGGAGAAGAAGTGAGGTAATGTTCCGCGATGGTGGGAGATGAGGTAGGTTTAGGGGAGGAAGAGTAGGAGGCAGGGAGGATGGGGAAGTGGTGGCCGAAGACGGCAAGATTGTGTTCTGAGGCTTGGATTAGGATGTTTTCATTTCTATAAATGGATATGGATAGTTTACCTCTAAACGTTTGGGATGGGGATATGGTAAGTTTGGATCCATATGGGATTTTTATGGTGTTTGTTACATGAAGGTGCAGTAAGAAGTTGTGTCTCCACCTGGCAAGTTTGTTAGCGAAGAAAATTAGGTCTGTTATAAGGCCTCCATGTGCAGCAGCACTCTGGTAGATGTCTGTTATCATTGTTTCAGGGTGTTCTTGAGGAGTTTGTGTTTGTAGGTTTTCGTGGCATGTTTGTAGAGATTGAGTGGACATTTTATGTGGTGGTAATTGAGACCATGTCTTTCTATGGTGGAGATCAATGTGGTTATGTGTGGTTGCAGAGGTGTGGTGTGGTGTGTTGCCAAAGAGGAGCGGCCCTTGGGTAGGGCTCCGGGCAGTGACTAAAGCAGACTGCTTTGTTTTTTATCATTGTAGCAGGTAGTTCATGTGAAGGCTGGGCTGGGATCAGAGTCCTAAGGTTGTGTAAGGAGAAGCTAAGTTGCTCATGATGTATGAGGGGGTGTATAGGGATTGAGGGAAGGTGGCTAATGTGGGGATGGTAGAGTGAAAGGGGAAGTAGGTTTGAGGGGGGTTAATTGCATGGGTTTACGCTGTTGATGTAGATGTGTCTAGTTGTAAGCGGGTACTGCAGAGGGAGTGTCTGATAAGGAAGGATCATCTGATTAAATGCAGGAGACCTAGGGTGTGTATAGTGCGTTGCATATGGAGTGTCCAGTGTAGATGTTTGGTTTAATTAAATGCGGGAGAGAGCGGGTGGGTGCACTGCCGGTCGAGTGTCTGGTGTGGAGGAAAGGGCGCAGAAGAGTAGGGTCCCAAGTTTGCGAGCCTGAGGATTATAAGAGGATGATCGAGAGTTTGCAACCATGAGGATTATAGGAGGATGATCGAGAGGTCGGTGGGAGTGGTGGCCCAGTTTGCATCAAGGGGCAGCTTGTTGCAGGTCCGGGGCTGTGGATCGTGGAAAATTAGAAGGGGCTGAGTGCGGGGATGCAAAGGGGAGGTGCATTAAGGCTCATCAAGGGGGGCTGGTGCAGTTTCCCCTGAGTGGATCGTCTGTTGGGTGGGATCTATCGAGGTCTGTGGCCAGGTCCCCCGGAAGAGTTATGAGCATTAGAGGCCAGTATCGATCCTCTGATGTTTGAGGTGGGGAGTAGTGGGAGCAGGGACTGCTTTGTGAGATGATCTTATCCTGACTTAAAACGAAGGAATTCTGTGAATCGGCTTGGCTTCAGTAATATAAATGAGCTTTTTCACTTTAATTTTGTGTAGCTTGGTTGAGAATTGTTATTTCTAGCCAGAGGTATTAGTACGGGCCGGTAGGTGGCACTGGAACCTCATTATTCTCTTCTGCCTTTTCCTATACAGCACGGACACCGTTTTCAAATCCCAGAAAGGAGTTAAATTGGTGCTGATTGAAATCACAGAAAGGAGTTACATTGATGCTGGTTGAACAATTGGTGTTACCATTGGGTGAAACTCTCAACCAGCTGACCAGTGCTTTTCCTGTCATTGACCGTTAGTTTTGGTTGCCAGGTGGGGGTTGGGGCTCTGGGGAGCACCAGGGGAGTACTGGGGGGTATGTACTGGATACTTTGTAGTTAAAGAAAAGAAGGAGCTGCAGAGGAGTGCAGGCAGGACTGTGCAGGCATGGGCGTAGGAAGTGTGGGGGGTGCAGGGGATATATCCCCCCAGATTTTTGAGTGGGGGTACACGGGGGACCAGGGTGGGGGGGACGAGGGGACAAAAGAATTTCCCCTCTCCCTTCTGTTATTTGCAGGGCCATTAGCACGCGAATGTGCTACCTAATGGCCCTGCACTTGACCTGTGACCTGCCTGCAGTCAAGGAGGCCACCCGCCCTCTGCCCTTTGTTATGCTGCAGTAAGGCTTGGCCGTTCTGGGACGGGTAGAGAAGGAAAAAAAACTCTGTCTCTTTTCCTTCCTGCCCAGAGAAGGCAAGGACAGTGTCCACTTCTCCTGCTCTGCCTCTGGCAGCTACCTTCCTCCCCTCTCTCTCTCTTTATTCCTCCATCTCTTTCTGTCTCTGTCTCGCTCCTCCTTAAGTGCTGATTTCAAGAGACAGCTCTTACGTACTCTCTCTTGCCTCTCCTTTTCTTTATTTGTTCCCCTGTGAAATGGATCCAAAAAAGAACGTAACACTTTGGCTGGAAATGTCCTCATTTTCTGACCGTTTTCTATTCCAAAGTACAACCTCGGGACGGAGAGAAAAAAATACGAAAAATAATTAGATAACTAAATGAAGCAATACAGAGTGGTCAGCAGACAGGCCAGATTGTTGTTATTTACACCCACACACATTAGCGCCACTTTACAGAGTTTGCCAGTGAAGCGCTACTTTCTTTTTATCTTCTTTCTTTGAACAACATTGTTTTCCCAGGGTGGGGAAGTGCACCATTCCTAAAGGGACTGCAATACCTGGTTGATGGGTGGAGTGGAAAACGTTTATTATGATCGTTTTCAACTGTTTTAATTATTTTAGCTTATAAAATGTGTACCATGGCTCTGTGTTCAGGGATGTGGTCTTTTTTAAACCAAACTGCTTACATTTTGTAAGGATATAAGCAATGGAAGTTGAAACGGGTCCCTTCCGGGTCCTGTAGCCATGTCCTGAACTTTTCAGGCAAATTCACTTACTGATTTCTGAATAATGAGTTTAAAACCATTAAGGTAACCATGTTGTTCCTGCTTACATTTCACATGCTTTACTTATCCTTGCATTCCCTATGAGTGTTTGCTTTTTCCAGGATGTTATTACTTTTCTTTCAGGCAGCATTTTACTCTTGTCTAGTGCATAATTTGAATTGAGTCGCAGCACAATTGGGTTGTAGCTGAAGGCAGTGCGAGTTTCTCTCAGTGGGGCTGTATGGTGTTCAGTGTGGGAGAGGATTCGGCACTCTGGCCAGAGCTGCCAAATTTGGAACTGAAGAACCATGTTCAGCCTTCATGACCAGTCCACCAGACCACTGTCCTGAAAGACCACTCTCCTGAAAGAGCACATTCTGATGCTACACCTTAGAAGGCCCCGATAGACCTTAGAAGCCCTGGTGTCTTAGCACCAGCAGGTGGACCCTAACGGTGGCAAGTGTGAGTTAACCTTGAAGGCCTGTCCACCACAATCCATACTGCAGTTCACCTCCAGTCTTGCGGGCAGGCAAACGAAGAAGCAACAGTGACTCTGTCACTGAGGCCACAAGACCCTTGAGGCCAGTCCACCTCATCCATTGGTACCTCCATCGGCCTTTTTCAGCAGTAGTAGTGCAACTTACCAGGGATTGGCAATGTAGGATTTGCATGCACACTAAACTTAGTGGTGATTATAATGGCAGTGGGACCGGCACCGTCACCCCGTCGGTGACGGTCCCACCGCCATCTGTGACTGCATCACCGCCTGCCATATTACAATGGCGGGCGGTTCCCTGGCGGTCAGAAAGACCGACCGCCACGCACCTGACGGGCTCCTTGAGCCCTCCGGTGCGGCGGAGGGGCTCATAGTTCCTACAATGCTGGTGGTGCCTACCAGGCACCGCAGTAGGGATTACGTTATCCCTTACCCGCCAGCCTTTCCATGGCGGTTCACCCGCCATGGAAAAGCTGGTGGAAAGGGACATTGGGGGCCCGTAGCGGGCCCCTTTCTCCCCGGGCCCAAGACATGGGACCTGGGGGGCACCTATGGTGCCCCCCTACATATCACTGCACCATGTGGCAGGCACCCCATGGTGCCTGCCACGTAGTGCAGTGATATATGTAACATATCCCTTTTTTACATTGCGGCGGGTGATGCAGCCAGCAGCACCTGCCGCAATGTAAAAGATAGGCATTGCGAACACCGTAGTGGCGGTCGCATTGTAATGCCTATCGTGGGGCTGCCACCTTGTAGGCGGGCGGTCCCATTCCCCGATACGATGGCGGACGGACTGAAGTTCGTCTGCCATTATAATCAGCCCCTAAGTTCGCAAACTTCATGGTCTCTGCTTCATGCACAAACACTTTTAACATGTGCGGCCTGCTTTCGGGCCACTGGAGTTATGCAGCAATGGAGGCCAAAATTATGTCGAAGTGTTGTCTAATTTATGCAGCAAAAAAAAGGCTGCAGGGTAATGCGGTACATTTTATGATACTTTATTATTTTGACATATTTATACATACTAACAACCTCTGCAAAGCTTTTGCCCCATTAGTACCTGTGTAACATACAAATGTAGCAGTGGGAAAGGTGACCAGTCAACCTTTGCAAAGGGCCCTTCACTTCGCAGCGACATGTCACATTTCTTTTAGTAATTTTTGATCCGTTTGAGCTACAAAATTGTTTAGGGTGAAATCGTTAGATTATGCAGCAGATGATGTATTATGTGGCAAATATGGTACAGCCATAATTAAGTGGAAAACATTTTCAAACTAGGATATTTTAGCATTCATGTTTGAACTGCACTTGTGGAATAAGGGAGTAGAAGTGCTGATGACAGAAACTGCATGGCTCGGAGACAAATGGCTTGTGATTCCACTTTTAAGCATATTAGGCACATTCTATGATTGAAAACATATCCCTCTTTGTGAATGTATTTTAATGTCAATAACTCATACTAAACCTTAAATAAACATTTGTATCTATTCGTTGAATTAACTGGTCAGTGAAATGCCAAACAAATACTAAAAATAGGGAAGTTTTGCTCTTTCTGGCCACACCTCTGACTCCGCCCACAGACACAAAACTCAGGCTATTCTCGCCCTCTGATTCTCCGCCCACAGTTCTCCTACTTTTTTTTCTCCCCTTCGACCACTGCTTCCTGCCTGTTGTGTTTTGAATGCCGAGGACTTTCGAACTGAAGTATTATCGGAGCCTGTCTGTGGGGTTAACCGCGGCAGTCGCAGATCACAGTTGGCTCAGGTGGGAGCTGGGGCTTGAAATTAGGAATCACAGACTGCATATGGCACTTTCCCTGTGCCTTCCCACTTCACTAAGAAGCCTAGTAAAGGTACCAGATGGCACTGTATCAGGAAAAACGCTATTTTGCAGTCCCCGACTTTCCTTAAACACAATAATGCATTCTGGGATAGATAGTCTTGCATTACATCAGCTTAACCAAGTGGATTAATACACTGAGAGCAATGTCAGGAAAAGGGAAAGCCCATGACTTGACCACTGTGTCTCTGATGATATTATGGAGTCATCTGGTAACATTAAAGGTAAGCCACACTGATTCAGACAGTACCACTCTGAACCCGGATAGAAATATGAGGGCCCTTTTTGCAGGCACACCAAGTGTAAACCAAGTTGCCCCATTATCGAGTCTGTACCATTAATGGCCTGACAATGTTACCAATTTAAAACTTAATTTTCCCACTTAGGCCTGTTGTGCTTGTGTTTGTGATTCATAAAAAGTGCAAGAGATTTACTCACAGTATTGCACCAACAATCGAAATGTGAATAGCCCTTATGACCCCACTGCGCCAGTTGGCACCCCGTCCACCTTTAGAATTTCCAGTCCTGCTACGGCATCTTCTTGAAATGCTCAATAAAACGTGTGCCAAGTGCTTTAGCACCACATGCCCTCTGTGCTGTCTCCCTTATGTTTGTCTGTGACAGCTGTGTGTCTTCTTGAATTAGGGACACTCAAGTGGGCTTTCATTAAGAAACTATGCTTTTGAATACTGTACAAATTAGATTTTCAGCAGAGTAACTTTAAATTTTAAAGCTCCAAGTGGACAAGAATCATAGATGAGTTCATCCGCCAGTCGTGGCTCTTTAGCCAGCAGCCCTTTGCATACGGGTACTTGTACTTTTACATTTTCTACTATAGGCATGGACTTTGAAATCCAGGCATGCAAAGTACAGTGGACAAAAATCCAGAATGTCCTGAAGGGCCTACAATTGACATGTGGCCAATTGACAACTATGAGCGTAACAGCTCTAGGTATGAATCTGGGTCCAAGATGACAGAGGGACGATGGCTCTCAAAGAATGCAATCTGTGGAATTCACTTGTCAACAATGTGGGGCCAGTATGAATACTTCTGGATTGGATATAGGGGTGCAAACTCAGCAGGCAGTTGTAAGTTCTGTACACATCACTGGTGAGGCCTCATCTGCAGTATTTGGCCCAGGCATGCAGGTCACATCTAACAAACAATGCAAAATTATCAACTGGCCAGTCAGGGACATAGTCAGACACCCTCATTCAGGGGGACACAGACATTCAAGAACCAATAAAACAACAGGGAAACAGGCCTACCCCATCCACACACTCAGGATCTGTAATTACATCCCTGTATCCATTAGGACCAACCCAAGTATGCTTCAAGTTAGGAAGGAGCTGAACATGCATATCTTTAAATAACACTACATCACAACACAGTGAAGACTACACCTCCCATTGCAGAACCCAGGATCTTCAATCCAGATTCACTTTCTGGTTGGATCTCTGCCTTAGACCATGTAAAGCACTCCATTGCCTTTCAACTACGTGTGCAATTTACAAATACAGTTAATGCGAACAGCTGCTGCCCGTACAGGTAAGAGCAGAGGGGCCGGGTAAGAGGGGGGATTTTGACAGATGACGACGAGGGAAAAGGAATTATTTATTTAATTTTCCCTTGTGGTCGTCTGTCGAATCCCCCCTCCAACCCTGCCCCACCGCTCTTACCTGCACGTGCCGTGGCTGAATGTGAATATGATGGCACGGGGTTCAAGCAACAAGTCCTGCCTATGGAGGCTCTTTATTCTTGGATACCGTGGGAGGGTACGTGGCGGGAGACATGAATGAGAAATAGCAGAAGCTATACACAGTGCAGTTGGCAAGCATTCTTTAGTAGTGGAACCCTCCGACAATTACAGACAAGAGACTGGTAGCTGGTGATGCTCTGAAGCAGCATTCACTCTGATGGAAATAGTAATGTAAGTACTCCAGCAGAAGTAACAAGGATTGGAAAAAAGATACTTTAAAATGGACTTGGATTTATGCCAGGGTCAGTTGTGCTGTGTAATAACAGTTAGCTTGAGAGACTGTTTTGGGTAGAAAGGGGGCAGGGAATTTGAGATGAGGTTGACCATGTGGCCCTTATTTTTGGTCATATGTAATGTTTCTGTGCTACGTCATGGGGAAGGGAGAAGGCGGGGTCCTTGCGTCTTGCAGAAAGGAGAGAAAATGGTGTATCTGCTCTTTAGGCAGGAGATAAAATGCAGAAAGAGTCAACTAGCCACTCTTGCATTTCCTTTGAGGGCTGCAAGCTAATGATGCTTAATTTAAGCTGGTATCTGCAGGTGAGGCCCAACTGCATTCTTTTTTAGAGACCAGTACATTTTTTAAACTATCAGACTGTAAAACCGAACAACAGAGAGAAAGGCATCAAGGGGTGTGGGCAGAAGGAGAAAGGGAAATATGGAAAACAGAGAAAAGGGAGAAAGCAAAGATGAGAAAGAACCTGCAAGAGTGAGATAATGTGGAGGGAGAGTATGTTGGTGGATGAAGGAGCGAGGAGCTGAAATCAAATAGACAGCTTTGGTATTCAACAACCCAGCTCCGCCACGGATTCCTTCACTACCACCCTTTAATAGTGCCGCTCAAGTCTCCATAACCACTCTCTCAGATGCATTTAATTAGTTATATAGCGCCACTCATACCAGTGCAGGGTGTCAGCACTTTACATCACACACACTACACAGAGGTAATCAATCATAGTGTGTAAATCTGTGTATAGGAAATGTTACATTAAACTACAAGGTGTAGGAGTCACATGTCAGCCATACTTGTAGACAGTATAGTTTAAGAGTGCTTGGTCTGGATGTTGGAAAGTGGGTTATTAGTAGGGGCAAATGTATATCTGTCCCCGGCAATAAGGCCACTACCTCAATATATGGCTCAGTACCAGTCTTAGAAAATTACTCCCATGCTCAACCCTTGGTAGCTTGGTTGTGAGCAGGCCGGCTTAACTTCAAAGACAGGTATGTAAAGCATTTAAAAACACCAGACAGTAAATAATTAAGACACAACACCCAATAAAAATCCAACACCAATTTATAAAAATAGGAAATATTTTTATCTTTAAAATGAAAAAAATCCAATGTAGGGAACCGGAGATATGACTTTTTAAAGATTTAGCACTATATAGCACATAGAAACCTATAGTGCCTATTGGTACATCTGGTCACGCTAGGCCTTTCTCAAAGTCAAAGTTTCAGGCCGACCGCGATGAAGCCCTGCGCGGCTACTCCTTGAGGTAGGTCTCAGTCAAAGTTTTTACCTTCTGACTTAGAAACTTTTCTGGAGTTTTTCTTCCCGGGGTCCCTCGAAGCTCTCAGCCAGTCCTGATTTGGTGAGGGTTCGCCGGCTTGCCTTGCGACGAGCTCCCGGTCAAACTTATGGAAGTCCAACCTCCGGAGTTTTCCAGCGGGACGAGCCAAGGATCCAGGCCGGCACACAGTTGATGGTGGGTGGCTTGGCTCTCATGGTTGGTCCCGGTCACCTTTTCTATGTTCGGAATTAGAAACTTTTACAGAGCTTTTTCTTGTAGGGTCCCTCGATGCTCTTCACTAGGCCGGATTCGGTGAGTGTTCGCCGGCTTGGGTTTCCGCCTACGCCCGGTCAAACTCTGGAAGTCGGACCCCTGGAGCATTTCAGCTCCAGGGGTCTGGAATCTCCAAGATGGTCCTTGAAAGGGACTTCAGTTCCCACAATCCACTTGGACAACACCTTTACAAATTCACTGGTAGTTCTTCAGGCTAGGGATTCTTGGTGGTGGTGGTCCAGGTGAGCTCTGTTAACCTTAGGCTTGCAGGGAGTCCACTCTTTAGTCCTTTTGAAACAAGGTAGTCCACAGGGCTGTAATTCCAGATTGTGCAACAGGCGCAATATTCAGAGTCCAGGGCCTGGTTGGTGCAAATCAAACTACTCAACAGGGACCATTCTCTCAAGTTTCAAGCAGCATCATCTGAGAGGCTCTGTCCCTCTCAGATACTTATTCCAAGTTCTCTGGGTCAAGAAGGAGGTCACTCCTGTCCACTGAGGTGCAGGGCAACGCCCCAGGGTATGACCACATCCTCTATAGTGTGGCACAATGATATCCCAGAAAGCACTATTCCTCCAAAATTCAATATGTCCGAATTTTAAGCAGGGAGAGAAGAGCTGGCTAAACACACCTCCAGGATGGCTAACATCCATAGTCTTTCCCCCTTGCATCTGCTCATTTCTTCCTTAAGCCTAGCATCTGGCTTGGTTCAAAGAGGAGAGTTGTAAATGAAACTAGTGTCTTCGGCTTGTCTCCTTCTTCTATTGAAGGGCATTATTTACTACCCCTCCTCCTGGCTCTGCATTCCTATGCCCAGCGACCTCTCCTCCCAGAAAGGCTTCCTAAGTCCAGGGGTCATTTAACACTTCAAAGCAGCCAGGCTCACCCACTTATCTCTGACCAATCAAGGCAGAGCACTACAGGGTTGAATTTTGGCTTACAGACAAAAAAGTCTTATAACTTCTTGTCTGCACATTTTAGAAAAAAATTCAACAGTACCATATTGTTGGATTTATCATTACCATTCTTCTGAGTCCTTTAATTCTAGTTTTATGGCTTTCCTTTCTCCAGTTATTAATTAATAACCTCTTGCAATGTTAACCTATGAGCTGGGGATCTGCAATGGAAAAAGAACTGGCCAATTTCTCCAATACCATGGCCTATAAAACAGGTTTTAAAGGTCCCTGCTTTTACCTACAGGACCCCCCAACCCTGGAACACCTAGGAAAGACTTTAGGGGTTCTGATTCTATCAGAATATTGCAGATCCTCACTTCACAGTGCTCCTAGCACAAAAGTCACTTTTGGGAAGCACTTTACTACAATGTGGGCAGTGAAATGTGCAATTTCACTAAACCCAGGGCATATAAAACTCATTTTATAAGGGTCCTCCTTATAGATACCTGAACTCCCACACCTGGGACGAATCACTGGCATAACCTCGACAGACATAATATTGGCCTACATTTTTATCGACACAAAAATATCGACGACACTAATATCGATACCCTATACTTAATTTAAAAAATACACTATATCGAACCCAAAATATCGTAAAACAATATTATCGATCACAGTAATATCGAACACATAAATATCGTGATTTAAAATATCGAACATCTTTTAAAAATATACATGTCCAAAATATCGATCACAATAATATAGACAGCATTATTATCGTTTTTGTAAAAATATCGATAAGTAAAAAATAGATAAAACACACAAAATTAAACACCATAAATATAGTAAAATAAAGAAACATACATTACATATAAAATAAAATAAAATATATATTTTTAAAACCCAGTTAAACATATCTTAAAACATTAAATAATAAATACAATATTAATAACCATTTTAATTTTATATTTACATTAACTACAAAGTTTATTTAACATCACATATAATATAATACACATTTAAATAATTCAACATGTGAAAAGAAACAAAAAAAAGTAACTGACTCTTAATTAGCGTTTTCCATATATGGAAAACAACTACCAAAACAATTAAAACAATAAAGAACAACCAATAAAAATACACAATGTTAAAATAAACCAATAAGGTTAAGCAAACAATTAAATAAACACTATATAAGGAAGAAAAACTTAGGGCCTCATTAGGATGGCGGGCGGACTTTCGTCCACCCGCCACCCTAGCGGTGCTGGGACCGCCCGCCAGACGTGCGGCGGTCCCGCACTACTGATTAGGATGCGACCGCCACCCTGGCGGTCGCATCCTGCATCTTTGACATTGCGGCGGGTGCTGCTTACAGCAGCACCCGCCGCAATGCCAAAATGGCATGTTGTGCATTGCCAGGCACAACGTGGCAGGCACCATGCAGTGCCTGCCACCTTGTGCATGGCAATGTAGGGGGATACCATGGGTATCCCCCAAGTGCAGCCACCCCCCCACCGGGGGCCCGCAACGGGCCCCCAAAGCAATTCCCACCAGCCTTTCCATGGCGGCATCACCGCCATGGAAAGGCTCTGAATGCCACACATCCTAATATGGATGGCGGTGCCTGCTAGGCACCGCCACCATATTAGGCCCCAGTCCGCCTGGCCGGCAATCGTAACGATTGCCGGCCGGCGGAAAAGCAGCGGATGCACTTCGCGTCCGCCGCGGTACCCACGCCATAATAATATGGCGGGGGGTAAATCTAGTTGGGATGGCGTGCGGATCGCCACCGCCACAACTGTTTTGTATACAAGAGAGCATAACCACCCTCCAAATGTTACTGAAGTAGATGTTAGAAATGCCTTTGATGACATTAGAGAAGCTAGCACTAGCTCACAAAAACCTACCAGTCAAATACTTAAAGAAATGCTGCCTAGAGTACCCAAACATGCTACTGGGCAAATGCCCTCTATTTCTTCATTAAAAAGAACTATAGCTCGCACAAAAAAAGTCACAACAACTACCACGCCTACTCCCAAAACATTTGAAGAGGTGGTAATTCCCCCAGAACTATCTATAATTCCCATTGAAGAACCCTTTGTACTCTATGACAACAAATGCAAAGACAAAAGAATAATAATGTTTGCTACTGCAAACAATTTAATAAAGCTTCAACAATCAAAAACATGGATGATGGACGGAACTTTTAAAATCTGTCCCAAGCCATTCTATCAACTATACACTGTCCATGCCCTATACCAAAATACCAACATCCCCTTTATCTATGCCTTGCTACCCAGTAAACAAAACTCCACATATATGGAAGTACTATCTAAAATTAAACAAGAAACAAATAATTATTTTCCACAGAAAATAATTATAGATTTTGAGCAGGCCATGATAAGTGCAATTCTAAAAAGCTACCCACACACATCAATTCAGGGATGTTACTATTATTTCAATCAGTGTCTATGGAGACACCTACGAAAATCAACATTAAGGGGCGATTCCGATCTCGCTTGTAAACCGTTCCGACCGACATGGACCGGGACTGGATTCCGACCGACACGTACACGCGCCGTGCGACCGGCGTAGTACGATGCAATGCGTGTGAAATACAAACGACTCGCACGGAGCACAATCCGCAAGACCAAAACGTACGGAAAATAGTGATTCGCCCGTAAACGGACCGGGAACCGTTCCGAATGACACAGACCGGGAATGGTTCCGACCGCCACAAACACGCGCTGTATGACCGGCGTAGTACGATGCGATGTGTGTGAAACTAAACCGACTCGCACGGAGCACAATCCGTAAGACCGTAACGTACGGAACACAGTGACTACCATGTTAAAGAGCCCGTCGCGACCGACGCGTATGCGAACGCTGCAACATAGCATAATGTGAGTGTGACAGACTCGGATTAGCCCGCAATTGCCGCTGTAAGCGTCCGTCCCGGACAACTGAACGTCTCCATCATGCTCAACAAAATAGAATAGAAACAGACTGAAAAAGACCATACAATCATTGTCAAAGTCAATAAAAAAAATAAAAAAACAAAGACACACCCACAACTCCACCTACATAAAGGGCCAAAATCCCTACCATGATCCTTTGCAAATTCTACAGATCTGCCAGCAGAGAACACTACCACACTGCACTCAGAGACACACTCACAACTCACCCACCACACAACCGTTACACTATTAGCACCTCTTAACACCCACTCACCCTCACTTGCACCCTCACACACACATCAATCTCCATCACCACCCATCACCATGCTCCCAAAGAAGAATCCAAAGTTCACAGATAGTGAGTTGGAAGTCATGGTAGATGAAATCCTCAGAGTAGAGCCACAGTTATTTGGCACATTGGTCCAACAGACACCCATGTCCCAGAAAACAAAGATGTGGGAGAGGATTGTCAACAAGGTGAACACACAAGCACCTTGCCTGCGCACAATGGAGGATATCAGGAACAGGTACTATGATGTGCGAAGGAGGGTCAAGAAGCTGATTGGCAGAGACCATGCCCTGAGCCAGCGGACCGGCGGTGGCCCTCCTGCAAAACCTACACACTTCACTTCCTGGGAGGAGAAGGTGCGAGCCATCCTTCCACCGGAGGGCATCCATGGATTAACAGGAATACCAGAGCCTGGTGAGTACATAACCAACTAGCCAATATTGTGAGCCAATACACACACATCACTGTCAAGGGGACAGTGAAACCAATCACTGTTAGCAAAGCCACATCAACCGAAAGCCAATTATCCTGTGATGTGTATGCCAGTTAGACAAACACAATACCTGCAATCTCAGAGTAATATGGAACTATGTCCTAACATGTACAAACTTACTAACAAATACAGCAAGGCATTGGCCCAGAACACCAACAAACACTGCCAGCCATTTTGCAAGCACTGTCACACTACCTCACAGGGAAGCTGATTCACAGGAAGGAAGGTTGGGTATGCTGGGAAGGTGGGTGTAGGCAAAAGCATGATGGGAGTCGTAGTCACAGCCAATAGTCCCCATCCCCCATGGCCCATCAAGCCCACCCTGAACCATGCTCACCTCACAGGGAGTGGAAAAGTACTGCCAAGATGGCTGACACTGGGATCTGCTGTGGGGAGCACAAGGCCCTGGTGGGACGTGTGCTCCAACAAACAACAGGACACCACTGCCTGACATCCTGAAAGTGTACTGTGACTCCCTGCAATGGAAGCATGCTTCATGGTGGGCCATCTGGTCCTGGGGGGGAGGAGGACTGCCAGCTCTGACTACATCTACCAGCAGGCCCTGTCACACACACACACCCTCCCACAAACTCCACACAACTCACCTGGGAAAATGCACTGCCTCAGAGCCAAGTAAAATCTCCTACAAAGATGCCTCACACTGGGCTCTGCTGTGTGAAGCACAAGGCCCTGTTGGGACTTGTGTTCAAACAAACACCAGGACACCACTGTCAGCCATCTTGCCAGCACCGTTACACTACCTCACAGGGAAGCTGATTCACAGGAAGGAAGGTTGGGTATGCTGGGAAGGTGGGTGTAGGCAAAAGCATGATAGGAGTCGTAGTCACAGCCAATAGTCCCCATCCCACATGGCCCATCAAGCCCACCCTGAACCATGCTCACCTCACAGGGAGTGGAAAAGTACTGCCAAGATGGCTGACACTGGGCTCTGCTGTGGGGAGCACAAGGCCCTGGTGGGACTTGTGCTCCAACAAACAACAGGACACCACTGCCTGACATCCTGAAAGTTGACTGTGACTCCCTGCAATGGAAGCATACGTCATGGGTGATTACCTGGCCTCTGGGGGAGAAGGAGGTCCTGCAATGCCTCCAAATGCTATCAAGGCCAGCTCTACACACACCTTCTCAGCCAGAACAAATAGCACTCTTGGGACCAGTCACTCCATGACAGTGAAAGTAAATGCCCTGGCAAGATGGCTGACACATGGGCCTGATGTATGAATTGGCTGCAAGTCACAACTAGGCACTGGCCCCCTCACACACGTTCACACTCACAGCCATCTCAACTGTATGTTTCCACTCACTGTCTGGAGATGCAGTATCCCAGGGGTGCCCCCTGGCCTGGCTGTGAAGGTGTGTGGGTTCTATGACAACTGTGGCGATGCAGACATAGCACATATCAAAACACACACACAAAGCTACATATACATCATTGTCAGGGGACACCTGACAGTGAATGGAATGGCCACAGCAAGTTAGCTGACACTGTTGCATGGTGTCATTTACACAAGGCGCTGTTGTGAGCTGCATCCTACTCCTACATCATGCAGCATTGTCAGCATCCTTGACACAACACTCCCCTCACTGTCATTGACACTTGCAACACAAGGAGTAACCTGGACTGGGTTGGAGGAGGCATACAACTTACAGCAGCATAACTCAAACACACAAACCTCTGGCCCTCACTGTCATGAGCATGGAAAATCAAGAGAGCTGCCTTGGTTAACTCCTCTTTCCATGGAGGACATTGACAAGATAAATGACATTATCACATACAAAGCTCAGCAGCTACATCATTTGCTACAGTAACACCATCACATGTGTGCAATGAGATGTAAACTAGGAACGCATACAACAAAATAGTATCTCTCAAGAAATCTCAGACATACCGGACTCTGACAATGTCGCATAGACACACCAATGTGACTCAAAAATACATGCACAAATGCCAGCACACATGAACCAATCTTGCAACACATCATAAGAGGAAGTGCACGTATGTCATTGTTAAAGCACAAATGTTGACAAGGACAACACACCTGTGTCAGGCACGGGATTGCACTTGAGTAGCAATGCCATGTACAGTCAATGAATCAATACATGAGCTGTTCATGCACACAGCTCCATGTGCCCATCAAAACTCTTCAGGTCGTCATGACAATGTGCTTAACCAATATAGACCTCTGTCTGTGACAATTGAGGACAATGCAAGGTACATACACTCATTATGAAGTACAGTAGCAACTGTAATGTGTGTGATCTGTTGATGTGTGCTGAACCACAACATACATTGTGTGCCTCTTCCACCCACAGGGGATGCTGGGGACACTGCAGGAACAGAAGAGGAATCCCAGTCCCAGACTCTGGTTGACCCTGAGCTCTCCAGTGTGGATGTCTCACAGTCCTCTTCGGACGACGACGAACGACCTGGCCCCTCCGGTGTGATGACCTCTACCAACATGGACAGACCAAGTCAACATAACACCGACGGCAGAGCTACACAGGGCACTCTGGAGGTGGCAGACAACACCACCAGTGCCAACACAGAAGGAGGCCCAGTGTCGTCTGTGCCTGCAACGGCAGGTCCTGCTCATGTGGGTAGGGGTGGTGGGAGGGTGGGCAGGGTGAGGACACGGCCTGAAGATGGGTCTGCACTGCAAGATGATCCACAGTTGGTACACATCATAGATGCGTACCAGGAACGCACTGGAGTCTTTGGTCAGGTAGTGGGGATCCTCAGGGACATCCAACAACAGCAGGCTGCCCATCATGCCCGATTGGACTCCCACATGTCCCGAATGGAGTCCAAAATGGACAAAATTGATGAACTCAGGGCGGTGCATAGGAACATACTCACATGCCTCCGCCAGATTGCTGGCAACATGACCACACCTCCCTGTGTGCCCACTACATCTGTTGCCACAACATCTGCAACTGCCACAGGGAGGGATGAGGACTCTGGCAGAGAGTCCTCGGCACCACAGCAGCCTGCACCTGAGGGTCCCCCTAAAAAGAAGAAGAGGGGTCGTCCAAAGAAGGACAAGTGAGAGGCAGATGGCCATGCATACCCCCCAGGAAGTGAACACCTGCTCATGACATCCTCCATTGTGTGCAAAGTGTTCACCTTGTTGACTGTCACTGAACTCTCCCACATGTGATGGAGGGTCTAAGTCGGAACAATGAACTAAATGACTGTGGACTTTACTCAGGAAATTTCATCTAACAACACTACCAACTCCTCTGTGAACTTTGGATTTCTATCACACTGTCCAGCACTTTCAATTACGTTTACTATTCTCACACATGCATGTAAATAAATTAATAATCACACAATACTTGCCTCTGTTGTGAATTATACTTGGTTTGTGACATAGAGATGATGACCTGCTAAACAAAGACTGTGCAGGAAAACTACTACAGCAATGTAAACACTGTTTTGTGAGTTATGGTGATGTGACACATATGAGAGATACACACTACTAGGTCAACACAACACAAATTTCCCATGGGTATCATACTCATTGCCTCCACTATTGTGAACTGAAAATATAGTGGAATACACATACACAACACTCATTCTGAGACAGTGGCAATCAGCCCACAGGTACAGTATGCAAATGAATGTCGGATGTGTGGATACATACGAAGCACATCCCAAAGTGAAGCACAGGTTTATTACACAATCACAACATGTGAACTCCACAACAGATGCAAGGTAACCTCACGTGACAGTGAGCACAAAGTAACCAAGTGGGCAAGAAATGTCAGTACGTGGGTGTGTGGCACTGCATCTGTTCTCCACGAAAACTTGCACTCTGTAACAGGATTGTGTGTTTTGGAGGTCACATGTCACCAGACAACAGCCAAAGGACCCTGTGAAAGACAGACATACAACAGTATTTAAATCACAAAATAACTGCATACATCTCCTATAGACATTCCATACACAATTCTTAAGATACGTGAAAACAACCTAGGGGCCGATTCCGATCTCGGCCGGAAGCGCACCGAATACGATTCGTCCGGAAAAAATACGAGCCGAACGCGGTTTACCCGACCGATTCGAACAGTTGTCCGAGCGAGCAAGTACGATGCGATTGAACGTGAAATCGCCGACCAACTCGTTTCCGGGTCCGAACCGCTCCGTCCGACTCAGTCGCACTCGATTCGTACCGCGCAATGGAGACGTTTTACGACCGAGCCAGTACGATGCACGATCCGGACAGTCGGATCGAGTCGGAGCCTCCGACACGAAAAAGCTCTCGGAAGCGGACTTCGGGGGTCCGTGCCGGACCCCGCTTCACCCGTAGCCGTACGAGTCGGACACAGGGGGGACCCCTGGGTCCCCCTATACATGCGTGTATGGTGTGGATGGCACCAACGCGTACCCACTACAGGGGGCCCCCTTGTGCGCACCGTACCCATTGAGTCAATGGGAGCCCATGTACGCGTCGTACGACCAGCTCCCATTGACTTCAATGGGAGTCCGACCGAACCGAGTCCGGCAGCATATGGCCGCATCGTACTCGCTCGGTCGGACTGCAGGGGTCCGGCTGGGTCGGAAAACAATCTGGATCGGTCAGAGAGCTGTCCGACCCAGATCGGAATCGGCCCCTTAGTAATCATGTCAACACTGTTTGGGAGAACATACTAACTCAACGGACACATAACTGCAAGGATCCTGTCAAGTAGCAGTCAGCCACACGTATGCAGCGACATTGCACTACATACACATATCAGGCAATGAAAAAACGTAGACAACTCATCACTGTATACTCACAATCATGCGAAAAAGTTGTTGATGAGCTGTGTGCGAACATCCCCCTCACCCTCATCATCACTCGCAACATGACCCAGGGCAGGATTATCCACGGCTGGCGGCTGCTGGTCGTCATCATCCTGGATGAGAGGCAACTCCTCCCTCACTGCCAGGTTTGTAGCATGCAGCGCACAATTATGATCTTGCACACCTTTTCTGGTGCATATTGGAGGGCCCCTCCTGTCCGGTCCAGGCAGCGGAATCTGCTTTTAAGTAGACCAAATGTCCGCTCTATCACTCTCCTGGTCCGCCCATGTGCCTCATTGTAACGTATCTCCGCAGGTGTCACAGGGTTCCTGAGTGGTGTCAGCAACCACGGCATGTTGGGGTATCCGGAGTCACCTACATACGAACAAACAAACATATCATGGGTCTGAAAAGAGGGTTAAATTCCAAGATACAAAAAGTACACAAGGTAGACAGATATTACACACCGACAAGCCAGGCACGCTGGTTCTGCAGCTGTGACATCATCTGTGGGACCCGACTATTCCTCATGATGTAAGCGTCATGTGCCGAACCAGGGAAATGTGCACAGACATGTGATATCGTCATGTCCGGCAGACATACCACCAGGGCATTTATGGAGTGAAAATGTTTTCTGTTCCGGTATTTCTGCTCATGTGCTTGTGGTGGTACCAAAGCCACATGTATCCCATCTATGGAGCCTATGACATGTGGCATCCTTCCCAGTGCATACAAGTCACTCTTTATGTCAGTAAATTGTTGTGGGGTCGGGAATTGGATGTACCGGTTCAGGAAATACAACATCGCCTCCAATACATCGCGAAGCACACGGCTGAACATGGTCTGTGACATCCCACCAGCAGTAGCCACAGTGTACTGGAAGGTTCCGGTGGCAAAGAAGTGTAGGGCTGCCATCACCTTCACCTTGGGGGTCAGCGCTGATGGATATGGCCGTCCAGGTTGTAAATATGGGGCCAACTGCTCCGCCAACTCCTCAATTAGTGGTCTGGTGAAGCGGTACCGTCGGATGCAGTCACGTTCAGCCATGGTTGCAAGGTCTGGGAAGGGTCTGTGGACAGCTGGTGCCCTGCAGTACATAGGTGATCAAAGAAAGATTGTCAGTTCCCCTACATATGTGGCAATGACCATGCTAAATATCACATGCTACATCATAGCAAGACACAATTAAGTCAGATGTGTGCTGTTGAGCATTGGCACATATGCCAGCTATGTGCCCCTCATCTAACATTTCAGCTCCAGATGGTTACACAACAAGTGCAATGCTGTGCTGTGAACAATCTATGGGGTCTGTCACAGTACATCTGAACAAATGTCACATACCAAACACACACCTCAGTGACTAGTGAGGATAGATGTGTTGTCCAAATGAAAGGTGTTTGTAAGTTCCACACACAGGGATCTTGTAATGCCACATGGCCACTGTCATCATGTAACGTCTGATGTACACGTACCATCACACCCATGAAACACACATGATGTGCTCCCAGATTTGTTTGCATGGCAATCATGGATGCCTGTGACACACAGACACAACAGCAACTCACATGCCAAAATCAGAAGGATGTTGGAAATGATATACATCTGCCACAAACAAAAAGACACATGTGCGTAGCACAATACGCAAATACTCTGGATTAACCTCACATTGGTAGCTCAGGAACACTTCGTTACACACAGTCAATTTCAGCCGTAATTCATGGTGTATGTAATCATGTCATCACACAATGGGCACCTGGAACTGTGTACAGGCCTCGGGTGGTGGTCTGAAAAGTTGTCACTCACAGTAGTGATGTGCATCACACACAATGGTTTTTGTCCCCATGATACATGGCATATCCTGGGAGTGTGTGCTGCAATGTGCTTCCTACAATATGACATGTGATGCCATGTACACACATGTCATGAGGCATGAAATGTAATGTTATATACTGTATGACAGGCTGTTTGTCAGTTGTAAAGCACCTGAGTCTCAGCCAAAATATTGTGGGTGGCATCCTTTGGCTGTTATCTGTAATGGTGACAGACTTGGGTGAGTATTCAAAAGACGCGTTGTACACTTATGGACCGATCCGGACGCACGCATTGGCTATTGACTGTCATGGAGACGGACGCGGGTGAGTATTCAAAAGACGCGTCGTACACTTATGGACCGATCCGGACGCACGCATTGGCTATTGACTGCCATGGAGACGGACGCGGGTGAGTATTCAAAAGACGCGTCGTACACTTATGGACCGATCCGCACGCACGCATTGGCTATTGACTGTCATGGAGAACGAAGCGGTTTTGCTACGTGTACGAATCGCGTGCAAACAAATTCCGTTGGCTCCCAACAACAATGTATCAAAGTCAATGGTGTCATGATACGGAATATTTGAACGACGCGGAAGGTGTGTACGATGCGTGCAATGTCATGGATTGGCCAATTTCGGATAATGTGAACGTCTCTGACCTATCTCTTTGTACGCATGGTACAGAATCTGCCTCTGCAGCACAGATATAAGGCTGTCTGTTCCACAGAGACTTCACTTGCCTGCACTACATGCTACAGGATTACATCTCTCACTACCACTGCTGCTGTCTCTGCATCCTCTGTGTTCTGCAATGGCATGTACTGTGGAGAGGGCCCCAGCATTCACCGAGGAGGAGAACCAGGCCCTGCTGGACAGCCTCCTTCCACAGTACAGCAAGCTGTATGGGAAACCAGGGGAGCAGGTGAGTGTTCAGTTCACTGCCTTTTCAATTGTACATGTTGTCTGACTGGCACCACTAGCATTGTGATCACCAAGGGCAAGCATGCACACCGCGTAATTGTAAGTCTCAAAGTGTATAGGTACATGTACTGTACCGGTACAGTGATGAAAAAGTGTTGTTTTTCCTGCTTGGAATTTCCAGGCACTGTTTTCATGTTGTTAATGCAGGCTTGCACACAAGACAACTGTCCATGACCATAGTTGCACTACCTGTATACATCATATGCCCTTCTGACAATGACATGTATGTCCAACTGTGTGATGAACAAACATGTTGCATGTGTATCAATGGTGTCTTACTTTGTCATCCATACAGGTTGATGCCCATCAGAAGCAGGAGATTTGGCTGACCATCATCCGGGCAGTAAGATCTGTGGGGGTCTTCAAACGCCGCATCCGCCACTGCCAGAAGAGGTGGCAGGACCTTCGTGGCTGGACCCGGAGGATTGCCAGAGTCCAGCTCAAGCTGTCGCCTCCTCGCAGAAGGGGCGGACGATGTACACTGACCCCCCACATGCTCCGGATACTGACGGTGGTCTTCCCTGACCTGGATGGGCAGTTGAAGGACAGACAGCAGCAAGGAGGGGGTAAGTCCATGCCTTTTGGTGAACTATGTCTAACATGCAATTTGCACTCCTTCAGCCTGGTAACACTCCCACAGTTCGTCTGTCTGCTGAGACAAGACTCATGTGGCTAAATTTGGTGATGCCCCATTCTCATCTGATAACCAGGTGTGTCCCTTTCCGTCTGTGACTTGTGTCACTTGGGTTGTGTGTTCTTGCTGTTGGCCAAGGTTAATGTAGGAAACAACATCTGCAACAGGTGCATTGAGTTGAGCATCATGAGTGAGGCAATTGTCTGACATGTGTCAGCACATTGACAGAAATATGACCTGTACTCTGTGTGAGCCATACATAAATGTGCAAATTGCTGATCTGGGTCAGCATAGGTGTCTGAGGTATTTACTACACACCCATGCAGCAGGTAAGACCAATGTTGAGGCCTCAGACAAATGAAATGTATGAGTAACAAATGCATAGCCACCTGCCTAGTGCTCCTGTTAAACCCATGTTTCACATGAACCTTGGACAGGTATGCCAACTCCAGCCATCTGAGACCCTGTGGCCTCCTAATCTTGGGTGTCAGCCAACAGTTTGCCCATTGTGAAATTAGTAATCATGTGTCTGACTCTGTGTCAATGTGGACTGGCATAGCGTTTTGGATTACAAATGTGACAAATATGTTTGTTATGGACTGACATCTAATATGTGGAAATTGTCTCTGCACACAGGACTAAACATATGTGTGTAATCCCTTGACTGTGCCTAATGGTGGATTCAACATATATGTGTATGCAGCTTTACTTTGTTCTTGGGAGCATGCAATATGTTCATGTATACAGATTTGTTGAACCACAAACTCAAATGTCTCATGAGGTCTACGTGGGATTATCAGATGTTTTCAAGTATGTGTAGCATGTGGTGGACATGTACACTTGACCACTAGAGAGGTTGCTTTAACAGTGAATACATGAGTGTGACATGGTGCTGACTGTTAAGTCGGGATGCACTGCCCCTGTGACAGGAGTCAGTACTGACTGATTGGCCAGACAGGCCTGTGGCATGGTGTGCCACATGAAAATCTGGAGAATGGAGTATTGTCACTTGTCTGTTGTCCTGCATGCACACCATTCTCGCATTGACTTTCAAGACATGAGCCCATCATGGTGTCTGGGGATGGAAGTATGTTCATCATGTCAACAATGACTTTGGCCATCCCATTTGCTGTGCCAATTACAGAGTCACTTGCATAAGATGAGACATGTGTGTAATGACACATGACACTCACAATCATTTCAGATCAGACAAGAGGCAAAGTAGTGCATGCTTGCCCATGTAATAAGTGAAATCATACATACATCTGACAGATGGGTCCATTGCCAGCATGTGTACGAGAAGCATGGTTCACTGGCAGACTGACAAGTGCCTGGTTCACATATGTGTCAGTCAAGTTAGCAGTGCCTTTTGAATTATGCAAGGGCTTGCTCTGTGATGTGTTGCAATTAAACTAATGTGTCAAGTCAATACAGGTGACTGATGTGATTCTGTTTCTCCTCCTTGTTCACAGCATCATCTACGGCTACTGGAGGAGACAGCTCCATGGACAGAAAGGAGGCAGAGAGCCAGACTGGGTCCGCTGTGGAGGAGGTGGAGGGACCCAGTGGCACGGAGGGTGAGGGGAGCCACACTGAGGGACGCTCAGCAACATCAACGTCAGCTGAGGAACACCCCAGCTCCAGTGACGACTCCCTTGTGGAGGCGGGTGTTACTAGACCACAGACCACAACTAGCGAGTCTGTCCCCGCCACCAACACCATCTCCACCCTCCTAGCTGCTCCCATCCCAGATGTCCGTGGAGGCTCCCGTGTTAGGGAGCATGTCTCCTTTGGTCCCGGCACCGCACCCCCTGCCTCTGTCTCCCCTGCTGCCCTGAGTGTGGAGTCTGTGGACTTGCTAAAGCAGATCCATGTGGGGCAGACATCGATGCTGAGTGTCCTCCATGCCCACACCAGTCTTTTGATGCAATTGGTGTCATACATGGAGGGCATGTCATCACACATGTCTGCCCTACAGCGGACCAATCAGTCCATGGCCTCCTCACTGATGGCAGCAGTGTCCCTCCTCCAACAGTCCCTCATCCCTCCTACCTCTGTCCCATCCACAATCCCCACTACCCTACCTGCCCAAAGCACACTGACACAGGCACATGCACGCACCAAAACAGACACAAGCAGCACACAGCAATGTCAGTCAAAGCCAAAACGAACACGCACGCACACTCAGGAGACTGACAGCACACACAAAGGGGATAGGGTACAGAAGCACACACAGCCATCCTCAACCACTCCGCATTCGTCAGATACCTCTCCCTCCAGAACCCCTTCCCTTGACTCACCTGCAACCCCCACTTCCCAGAAGGTCTTCCTCTGTGACCTTGGCCTCTTCCCCACAGATCCATCCGAACAAACTCACATGGGGAAGAGGAAGCCACCACGCACAGAGAGGAGATCCCCCACCACACGCACACCTTCCCCCAAGAGCAGGAACACTGAGGCCCCCACCCGAAAATCCTCCAGGAACAAAAAATGCAAAACCCCACCACAATCCCACACTTCCACCACACAGTCTCCGTCCTCCAGACCCCAGGCCACCACTCCAAACGTTCCCATACCACACCCTGTCCCAGGTTCCCCCACACACTGTTACACCATCCCCAAGATGATTAGGCCCTCCCCCTACCACAAGCACTTCCACTCCCACAACATCACACCCTCAGTCAGTTCCTGCAACTGCAGTGGAGACCGTGTCCCCCCAATCTGTCCTGACCACTGCATTTGAGCCCCCACCCACTCCTTCAGACATTTGCACTGCAGTGGAGACCCCGCACACTCCTTCGGACATTGGCACTGCGGTGGAGACCCCACACACTCCGTCGGACATGGGCACTGCAGTGGAGACCCCGCCCACTCAATCAGACAGGTCCACTGCAGTTGCTACAGAGACTCCTGTACCCACCACCCCTCCCCTGCCCTTTACTGGTATCCCCTAATCCTGTCCCTGCGGTGCCTGGCCTGCCCCTATGGATGCCCCTCCAAGGGGAGATGTCCCCTAGTCATGTCAGTGCAGGCAAACAATGTGTGACAACTTGTCATGTATCACCCATGAAGGACTATTGACATGGACTGGCCATTGGCCTTTTGGTAATCAGGAATTAACAATTATTTTTATGACATGCTGAATAAAGCTTATTTTTGTTATTTCGTTGATTCGCATTTAATGTACATGATGTTGCTGATGAGTGTACTGAAGTTGCTGTTGTAATAGTGTTTGTTTACTTTAAGTGATATGGTGATGTGATGGACTACATGTGGTCCATGGTATATGTGTCCTATTACAGTATGTATCCATGTCATCATTGGCTGTAATTTCAGGTTGTCATGATCCCAATCCTTTGGCACAGGGAGTGTAACATTCTTTTCACCACTTCACATCTTTGGCGTACACTGTTGCACATATGTTGGGCTGACATTTGTGCACATTGTAAAATTTTCTGACTGTAGGCCCGTCTCCACTGGATATGCAGATTAGCGCATTGATGATGAACAAGTCATCTGTGTCATCAGTGCAAGTTGCTAAACATCTGTTTTGAGTATGTGCAGATGACTTAAGAGACACTCCTGTACACAGGCTGATGTGACCAGAGGTTTCTGTGTGTTGTAATTGTTGGCTCAATGTCCGAGTTTTATTCTGACATGACAGAGCCCTGCAAAGACAAAGTTTGACACAGCTGACCTTCCACAAGAGTGAAGTCACCTCATGGCAGTGTGTTATTCAGTGACATTGCCTGAGCCCATGGTGTGGGTTCTGTGAGCATGACTCTGTGTGTTCCCATCCCTTTTTCTACACAGCCTGTAGTCCCTGCAGATGTTCCTGTTTGTGATGCTTGCTGTGTTGTCCTTTGCTTTGTCAACATCTTTGACTTTGGGTTTCTGGGATGTGGGTGCATGGAAAACTTCTAGTCATTAGGGTGTCATCCCTAGGTGTGGTTGATGTAAGGGCCTGCACTGTGGGCAAACGCACATTTGACATATTCAGGATTCCCCGAGTCACATTTGTGTTTCCGACATCAGCTTGTTTTCACTATGTGATCTCTTTCTGTGAGTTTGTAACTTGTATGTGTGTGTGACTGCTCACACTCATCAGAACCTGCCCTTCAATGTTGGATGATGGCACTGCAGTGGAGACCCCGCACACTACTTCGGACATTGGCACTGCGGTGGAGACCCCACACACTCCGTCGGACATGGGCACTGCAGTGGAGACCCCGCCCACTCAATCAGACAGGTCCACTGCAGTTGTTACAGAGACTCCTGTACCCACCACCCCTCCCCTGCCCCATACTGGATCCCCTAATCCTGTCCCTGCGGTGCCTGGCCTGCCGCTATGGATGCCCTCCAAGGGGAGATGTCCCCTAGTCATGTCAGTGCAGGCAAGCAATGTGTGACAACTTGTCATGTATCACCCATGAAGGACTATTGACATGGACTGGCCATTGGCCTTTTGGTAATCAGGAATTAACAATTATTTTTATGACATGCTGAATAAAGCTAATTTTTGTTATTTCGTTGATTCGCATTTAATGTACATGATGTTGCTGATGAGTGTACTGAAGTTGCTGTTGTAATAGTGTTTGTTTACTATAAGTGATATGGTGATGTGATGGACTACATGTGGTCCATGGTATATGTCTCCTATTACAGTATGTATCCATGTCATCATTGGCTGTAATTTCAGGTTGTCATGATCCCAATCCTTTGGCACAGGGAGTGTAACATTCTTTTCACCACTTCACATCTTTGGCGTACACTGTTGCACATATGTTGGGCTGACATTTGTGCACATTGTAAAATTTTCTGACTGTAGGCCCGTCTCCACTGGACATGCAGATTAGCGCATTGATGATGAAGAAGTCATCTGTGTCATCAGTGTAAGTTGCTAAACATCTGTTTTGAGTATGTGCAGATGACTTAAGAGACGCTCCTGTACACAGGCTGATGTGACCAGAGGTTTCTGTGTATTGTAATTGTTGGCTCAATGTCTGAGTTTTATTCTGACATGACAGAGCCCTGCAAAGACAAAGTTTGACACAGCTGACCTTCCACAAGAGTGAAGTCACCTCATGGCAGTGTGTTATTCAGTGACATTGCCTGAGCCCATGGTGTGGGTTCTGTGAGCATGACTCTGTGTGTTCCCATCCCTATTTCTACACAGCCTGTAGTCCCTGCAGATGTTCCTGTTTGTGATGCTTGCTGTGTTGTCCTTTGCTTTGTCAACATCTTTGACTTTGGGTTTCTGGGATGTGGGTGCATGGAAAACTTCTAGTCATTAGGGTGTCATCCCTAGGTGTGGTTGATGTAAGGGCCTGCACTGTGGGCAAACGCACATTTGACATATTCAGGATTCCCCGAGTCACATTTGTGTTTCCGACATCAGCTTGTTTTCACTATGTAATCTCTTTCTGTGAGTTTGTAACTTGTATGTGTATGTGACTGCTCAAACTCATCAGATCCTACCCTTCAATGTTGGATGATGGCAACATGTGTTCTTTGTGGGTTTCCTTGGGTTTTATTTAGGTCTGGGACTGTGATAAAGATCCCAATGTGTCTGATACATTTCACGTCATGCACATGTACCTCATACTATGCAGTGTGAAAGACATTCACAAGGTTTGATGACTGGCCATGTGTAATGTGTTTGTACACCTTAGATCCCACCGCCACCCCTGGGACTGTCATTGGTGCATGTGCAATGTCACCAGTCAATGTGGGCTTAGCTGAGGCACATTGGTGCAGATCAAGGTGTGTTGTATTTAGAATGGCCAAATGTGAGTTGTCTCATGGCTAGGCCCCTACCTACATTGTGGCCTTACATTACAGGCCATGCCCAGTGAGTTGTGTTTGGGTATGTGTGATAGAAGTTGATCTGTCAAGACACATGACAGTGCGCACAGGTGAGTGTGCTCCACAGTATGGGCAACATCCAGATTTGTCATCACAGAGGGTCATCAGACAGGATACTGTCACCATAGTGTAGGGTCCTTGAGGGTACTGCTGGAGTGGGTCTGTCTCTTGATGTGTTGGTTGTTGTCCCGCCCAGCTTGTTTCACATGTGTCTGTTGCGAACCCGCTCATCTAACAATGCCCGATTGCCCACAAACAGGAACCCAATTCAGGAGTTACTTCTGGATTGTACTGAAAACGCATATGTCTCAGTGGAGTTCAGCCCCCCATCATGTGTATTGTTGTAGCCTGGAGACACTTACATACACACACACATGTTGTGTTTGTTCTGCAGTGTGTGGCTGGCTGGTTGTGTTAGTGCATCTGCACCCATGTATTTATATTGGTTTTGTGGGGAATTGAGTGGATGTTGGTTGGAGGTTTTTTATCTACTGGCCCTGGGACTCCTACATCGTCAGTCTGCACATTCATCATGTTCACTACTTCCCATTGTGCCACAGTATGGAACGTGATCACCTAAATGCTGTGGTCTCCGAAGGATTCCTTTGTATGTGTGTCTGTTTGTGAACGAGTGTGTTTAGGCATTATGATGGTCACTTCTTACATTGTCCACTTGAACATTGGAGGCATTGTCAGCCCCCATGGGCGATGATTGTCTGCACATGGCTGAGGGTATTTTTGAAGCCACAACAATGTTTCCCTCAACAGATCTATGTTTGTTTGGCACACAACCACTACTTTGTCACTACATGGCTTGTGGTTTTAGGACCAGGAATCCTACATGATAGTTTGCACATGCTGGTATTTTGAACCCCTCACTCACATTTTGGTCACTGCAGTGAGGTGGGGGTTAAACCCCATTTCACATATGTTCCTGATAATACATGAGGGTTTGAACCCCACACTCACCTTTTGTTTACTGCAGTGAGGGGGGGTTAAACCCCATTTAACAAATGTTCCAGACATTACATGAGGGTTTGAACCCCACACTCACCTTTTGGTCACTGCAGTGAGGGGGGTTAAACCCCATTTCACAGATGTCCCTGACATTACATGAGGGTTTGAACCCCACACTCACCTTTTGGTCACTGCTGTGAGGGGGGTTAAACCCCATTTCACAGATATTCCCTGACATTACATGAGGGTTTGAACCCCACACTCACCTTTTGGTCACTGCAGTGAGGGTGGGGGGGGGGGTTAAACCCCATTTCACAGATGTCCCTGACATTACATGAGGGTTTGTACCCCACACTCACCATTTGGGCACACCTGTGATGAGAGTTTCAGTAAGTTTTCCCTTTCAGTGTCACTGTTGCAAACAGTTTACACACAAACACAGTCTTGGCATGATAGCAGTGGCGGAGTGTTCGGCCTACAACCCCTATGGGTAGAGACTGCTGGTAGTGATAACCATCCACCCCCCTATGGGCTGGACAATGCTGGTAGTGATGGCCATCCATACCCCTATGGGCTGGACAATGCTGGTAGTGATAGCCATCCATCCCCTATGGGTAGAGACTGCTGGTAGTGATAGCCATCCATCCCCCTATGACTGACTGACTGACTGATGCATTCATAAAGCGCTCGATTGCCGAGGCTTCTTGGCGCTGAGGACAGTTCATACTAACCCAAGGACCTCCTAATTAAGATCATTGGGAAACAACCAGGTCTTTATCTGTTTCCTGAAGATAGTCCTGTTAGATTGCAGTCTCAGCTGAGAGGGGAGAGAATTCCACAATTTAGCTGCTTGATGTGAAAAACTCTTCCCACCCCATCTGGCCTTTTTTATTCTGGGGACCAGAACCAATCCTGTATTGACAGACCTCAGACTACGCAGAGGCTGGTACCAAGAAAATAGCCTATGAATGTCTATGGCACCGCCACCGTAGAGCGCCTTATGCACCAGGCAGAGGGCTTTGAATTTTGCTCTTTCTGGGATGGTAAGCCAATGAAGCTCTCTGATACTAGAAGACGTGGGGTAATGTTTGGGGAGTGCGAGCAGCACTCGGGAGCCGCATTCTGCAGTGCTTGTAGTTTAGCAGTTTGGCCTTTGTCTATACCTAAGTAAAGCGCATTCCCATAATCGATTCTGGAGAGTACAAGGGCCCCTTTTACCGTTTTCCTTAAAGTGAATGGGATGAACGGCAAAATTTTGCACAGAATTTTCAGTGAAAAAGCAGGCGGAGGTTACTTGATTGACTTGCTTCCCCAGCTTTAATTCACTATCGAACATGAACATGAAGCCTAAATTCTTAACCTTGGTCACCGGAACTGGACAGCTCCCAGCCTCCGCAGGCCACCATAGTTGATTCCAAACTGAGGGGCCCTTCCCAAACTCAATGACCTCGGTCTTTTCAGTATTGACTTTAAGGAAGTTTGTGCTCATCCAGGCCATAACTGCATTAAGACAGTTACGGAACCGGGTTTCTGTGATGTCCACCCTCTGTGAGACCGAGACCACAATCTGGGTGTCGTCCGCATACGAGACCAGATTAAAACCATGCTGTTTAATTAATCTGGCCAGAGGGGTAACATAGATGTTGAATAGCGTTGGCGACAGAGCTGACCCCTGTGGGACTCCACACGGGAGGCACAGGTTTGCAGACTTAAGACCCTCCCAGTGAATCATTTGTTCCCTGGATGCAAGGAAGGAAGAAAGGAGGGCTAGAGCCGTCCCTCTAATGCCTACTGCCTTCAGCCGCTGCACCAGCACCGCATGGTTAACGGTGTCAAATGCTGCCTATGGGTAGAGACTGCTGGTAGTGATAGCCATCCATCCCCCTATGGGTAGAGACTGCTGGCAGTGATAGCCATCCATCCCCCTATGGGTAGTGACTGCTGTTAGTGATAGCCATCCATCCCCCTATGGGCTGGACAACGCTGGTAGTGATGGCCATCCATCCCCCTATGGGCTGGACAATGCTGGTAGTGATAGCCATCCATCCCCCTATGGGTAGAGACTGCTGGCAGTGATAGCCATCCATCCCCCTATGGGTAGAGACTGCTGGCAGTGATAGCCATCCATCCCCCTATGGGTAGTGACTGCTGTTAGTGAAAGCCATCCACCCCCCTATGGGCTGGACAATGCTGGTAGTGATAGCCATCCATCCCCCTATGGGTAGAGACTGCTGGCAGTGATAGCCATCCATCCCCCTATGGGTAGAGACTGCTGGCAGTGATAGCCATCCATCCCCCTATGGGTAGTGACTGCTGTTAGTGATAGCCATCCATCCTCCTATGGGTAGAGACTGCTGGCAGTGATAGCCATCCATCCCCCTATGGGTAGTGACTGTTGTTAGTGATAGCCATCCACCCCCTATGGGTTGGACAATGCTGGTTGTGATGGCCATCCATCCCCCTATGGGTAGAGACTGCTGGCAGTGATAGCCATCCACCACCCTATGGGCTGGACAATGCTGGTAGTGGTATTCCCACTCCAGTTACTATTAATTCAGAGTAAGTGCTGGACACTAAAATTATTTAATTTACTATTCCAACTCCAGTTAGTATTAATTAGGGGTAGGTGCTGGACACTAAATTTAATTAACTTACTATTCCCACTCCAGTTAATATTTATTAGGGGTAGGTGCTGGACACTAAACTTATTTAATTTACTATTCCCACTCCAGTTACTATTAATTAGGGGTAGGTGCTGGACACTAAACTTAATTAATTTACTATTCCCACTCCACTTAGTATTAATTCAGGGTAGGTGCAGGACACTAAACTTAATTAATTTACTATTCCCACTCCAGTTAATATTAATTCAGGGTAGTTGCTGGACACTAAACTTAATTAATTTACTATTCCAACTCCAGTTAAGATTAATTAGGTGTAGGTGCTGGACACTAAACTTAAATAATTTACCATTCCCACTCCAGGTACTATTAATTCAGAGTAAGTGCTGGACACTAAAATTATTTAATTTACTTTTCCAACTCCAGTTAATATTAATTAGGGGTAGGTGCTGGACACTAAACTAAATTAATTTACTATTCCCACTCCAGTTAGTATTAATTCAGGGTAAATACTGGACACTAAAATTATTTAATTTCCTATTCCCACTCCAGTTAGTATTCATTATGGGTAGGTGCTGGACACTAAACTTAATTAATTTACTATTCCCACTCCAGTTAGTATTAATTAGGGGTAGGTGCTAGACACTAAACTTAAATAATTTACTATTCCCACTCCAGTTAGTATTAATTAGGGGTAGGTGCTAGACACTAAACTTAAATAATTTACTATTGCCACTCCAGTTACTATTAATTCAGAGTAAGTGCTGGACACTAAAATTATTTAATTTACTATTCCAACTCCAGTTAATATTAATTAGGGGTAGGTGCTGGACACTAAACTTAAGTAATTTACTATTCCCACTCCAGTTAGTATTAATTAGGGGTAGGTGCTGGACACTACATTTAATTAACTTACTATTCCCACTCCAGGTAGTATTAATCAGACCCCCAGGATATTGCGGCATGGATTAGCAAATTTAGCGGCACAAATATGGAAATTTAGCGGCACAAATATGGAAATTTAGCGGCATTTTTGCGGCACTTTATTTTACTCATAATCATTCATTTTCAGCCTTAAATCAATGGAAACTGTTTTAGCAGAGTATTCCACTTTGAATAGGCAACCTGGGATATGGAACAGAGGAAGCAGCCCACAGGTGAAGGCTGTTATCCCTTGGAAATGCAATCCTCCATTTGCTTTAGTATAGGTTCTGAGAAGCCCATCAAAGATGGCCTGGTAGCATCCCATAGGAAATGGCATTCTAGAACCTACCTTAGTGTATGCTCTGGGGGTCCAGATTGGAGGGACAGAGAGATACCCAAAGAAATTGAAATTATGCAAACAGTCACAGTATATGACCTGTGGAATCCACTTAGGAGCAGCAGAGGAGAAACTCATAATAAAGGAACTATACAACCGTGCAATACTTCAAGGCAAATCGCGAAATCCTGGAGGGTCTGGCTAGGGCTCTGACTGTTTATGTTTTCACGGGTGAAGGGGGCGGGGGGCACAACGTTATAACATTTGCAATGTAATAGGACTCGCATTTACGCGCGTCCAAGCTATTGACATTGTAAATGACAATGCCATTTATTTATGTTTTAAAAACCAAAACATAAATAAAGGCATTGTCATTTACAATGCCAATAGCTCAAACTTGCGTAAATGCGAGACCGATTGCATTGCAAATGCTTGTTTTTTACTATTCCGCTAGGGTGACAGACATTTACACAGGACATGTATGGATGGATTTTGCTGCTGCTCTGTCCTCTCTCCACCACTTCCTTGCCGCCTGACAGTTTCCAGAGTGTGACTTCTTTTCACCTGATCTGCCCCATTGGGTTCACTGCCTGCCAGCTAAGTGTCCTGTTCTGGCCCCTTGTCTCCATGGTACCCATCACCTTCTGGAAAATGTCCTCCTCTCTCTTGATTTCTACCCGCGCCAGGTTCTGCCCTAAGGTGCTCGCTGCCATCCCACTCCTTCCTGCCTTTGTCCTCATCTCATCTTCTTGTGCTGCCTTTTGCGCCATGATGCCCGATACCTTTCGTCCGCCTGGCCCTTACTTGTGCCAACTCTGTTACCAGGAAGCTTTCTGCCTGCCCTTCTCTCGCCTGCCACCTACATTTGTCATGTTGCCATTACCATACCAGTTCCGTCACTGGGTTTAGCTCCCAAGATGTCCTCTTTCTGCCCGAGTTTGCTATGATAAAGGCACCCTCTTAAAATGTGGAAGAAGCGTCTCCCCATGAAACTTAGTCACCAGCAGTTACTGTCTAATTGTGCGCATTGCGATTTCGCGGGCACTTTTGTAAAAATTGAGGCATTTTTACAAAAGTGCCGATTCGCGGGCACTTTTGTAAAAAACGCGGCATTTTTACAAAAGTGCCGATTTCGCGGCAAACCGCGAAATCGCGAAATCCTGGAGGGTCTGATTAATTAAAGGTAGGTGCTGGACACTAAACTTAATTAATTTACTATTCCCACTCCAGTTAGTATTAATTAGGGGTAGGTGCTACACACTAAACTTAAATAATTTACTATTCCCACTCCAGTTACTATTAATTCAGAGTAATTGCTGGAAACTAAAATTATTTAATTTACTTTTCCAACTCCAGTTAATATTAATTAGGGGTAGGTGCTGGACACTAAACTGAATTAATTTACTATTCCCACTCCAGTTAGAATTAATTCAGGGTAAATACTGGACACTAAAATTATTTAATTTCCTATTCCCACTCCAGTTAGTATTAATTCAGGGTAGGTGCTGGACACTAAACTTAATTAATTTACTATTCCCACTCCAGTTAGTATTAATTAGGGGTAGGTGCTAGACACTAAACTTAAATAATTTACTATTCCCACTCCAGTTAGTATTAATTAAAGGTAGGTGCTGGACACTAAACTTAATTAATTTACTATTCCCACTCCAGTTAATATTAATTAGGGGTAGATGCTGGACACTTAACATAATTATTTTACTATTCCCACTCCAGTTAGTATTAATTTAGGGGTAGGTGCTGGACACTAAACTTAATTAATGTACTATTACGACTCCAGTTAGTATTAATTAGGGGTAGGTGCTAGACACTAAACTTAAATAATTTACTATTCCCACTCCAGTTAGTATTAATTCAGAGTAATTGCTGGAAACTAAAATTATTTAATTTACTATTCCCACTCCACTTAGTATTAATTAATGGTAGGTGTTGGACACTAAACGTAATTAATTTGCTATTCCAACTCCAGTTAATATTAATTAGGGATAGATGCTGGACACTGAACTTAATTATTTTACTATTCCCACTCCATTTAGTATTAATTCAGGGTAGGTGCTGGACAATTAAATTATTTAATTCACTATTCCCACTCCAGTTATTATTAATTAGGGGTCAGTGCTGGACCTCAAACTTAATTAATTTACTATTCCCACTCCAGTTAGTATTAATTAGGGGTAGGTGATGGACACTAAACTTAATTTATTTACTATTCCAACTCAAGTTAATATTGATTAGAGTTAGGTGCTGGACACTAAACGTAATTAATTTACTATTCCCAATCCATTTCGTATTAATTCAGGGTAAGTGCTGGACACTAAAATTATTTAATTTACTATTCCCACTCCAGTTAGTATTTATTAGGGGTAGATGCTGGACACTAAACTTAATTATTTTAATATTCTAAATCCAGTTAATATTAATTCAGAGTAAGTGCTGGACACTAAAATTATTTAATTGACTATTCCCACTCCAGTTAGTATTAATTAGGGGTAGGTGCTGGACACTAAACTTAATTAATGAACTATCCCCACTCCAATTAGTATTAATTAGGGGTAGGTGCTGCAAACTAAACTTTATTAATTTAATATTCCCACTCCATTTATTAATAATTTCAGGTAGGTGATGGACACTAAAATTAATTAACTATACCCACAGAAATTATTATAAATTCAAAGGAGTTGCCAAACCTTTGACATATATATTTTTGTTTTTATATGAAAATTAATATAATTTGACTAACTACACTGTACATAAAAGTCCAAATATTTCACAACACGTCTAATAAATTACTACACTATATAATTGATTACATTTTATATTTTTTATATGGTATAAATAAACAAATATTAATTTATCAAAAATGTACACTGTAAACACATTATTTTTCGAAATTTTTAAATAATTATTTTTGCAAATGTTTTCAAATATTTGTAATAAATGTATAAAAGAGTAAACAACATTACATCCTATAAACACAACTCCAAAATTATAAAACAATACATACAATATACAAATAGAATATAACCAAATTTGAATAAACGTCAAATATTTATTACATTTCATTTAATAATTTATAAAACACTCCCCACCCTTATCCCCTATAAACCCAACATCCCAATCCTAAATTTTTTTATCAAAGTTTGAAATTATATTTTCTAATTTATAAAATTTAATTTCGAATTTAGTATAAATTTAAATGAATTTTTTTAAAACACTCCCCACCCTTATCCCCTATAAACCCAACATCCAGCTCCTAAAAAATATTTTAATAAATTAGAACTTATACTTTATAAATTGAAAAATAAAATTTCGAATTTATTATAAATGTAAATGAATTAGTTAAAAACACTCCCCACCCTTATCCCCTATAAACGCAACATCCCACTCCTAAAAAATATTTTTCTAAATTCAAAATTAATATTTAGAAATTATAAATTTAAATTTCGAATTTATTAAAATTACAATCAATTATTTTAAAACACTCCCCACCCTTATCCCCTATAAACCCAACTTCCGCTCCCCAAAAATATTTTTCTAAATTCAAAATTAATATTTATAAATTATAAATTTAAATTTCGCATTTATTAAAATTAAAATCAATTATATTAAAACACTCCCCACCCTTATCCCCTCTAAACCCAACATCCCGCTCCTAAAAAATATATTACAAATTTATTTTTTTATAATATTAACTAGCTATAATTAAACTACAAACAAACTATAAATACATTAAAAAATAGTACAAAAACGATATTTTAACATAACGATATTTTAACATTCGACATTACATACTTCGATATTTTAAACAACACTTAAAATCGATATTTTTAACATCGATATACACATCGATATTTAGTACTATCGATATACTAAAGTCGATATTTATGTATGTCGATATAAACATTTCGATATTATGTCTACTTACCACCTGGGACACCTAGGGGAAACCCTGGGGATACCTAATATGCCCCAACATTGTAGTTTATCAATTTGTAAGTGCCCCAAACGCAAAAGTCGAGTTTGGGCACAATTTGCATTTTAAAAGCAGTCCGGCAACACAGGGCTGATTTTAAACTGACCTCAGGCTTCAGCAGTGCACACGTGCAAGTGCAGAAAGGCTGCTGGCCTTTAAACTGCCATGCCCTATTATTTACTAGGGACTTAAAGGTAGTTCTAATCCTCATGCCCTATTATGTACTAGGCCCTTATAGGAGAGGTCATGCCAATCATAGGGGTACCCTAACCAATAGTGCACCCTAGTGTATGTAGGTGTTTTCACTGTATTTTTAAGTGTCTCTTTCAGCATTGCACTGGCCCTGGGCCTGGTTAGGCAGAGCCCAGGGTAAGTCAGAGTCAGGTACCACCAGTACCAGTCAGCATAAAGTTGGGCGGTGCCCAGGGCACAGGATTGCTTTGCAACACTAGAGAAGCCCAAACTCAGAAGTTACAACATAACACCATGGTTGTGGGGTTAACTTTAATATTCAGAATTGATTTCTATCCTAATGAACCCATTTTCCAACATTAAGATAATGAAAGACTGGGGAAAAATCATAACGCTCTAATCTATACCTTGCAGTTTTCATGCAGCTCTTTGATGACGGTTAATAGCTCACTGTTCAATGTTAGATTTTAACTTATAAACTGCAAGTAACAAAAGAATCTCTCAGACAAAAGCAGTAGCTCACTGACCTATTTACATTATATGCATTTAGTGATCTGCGTGGTACACGTTCTTTGCAGCAGGCATATTAACCACCTGTGGCTACCTTACCATGAGTCAAAACTTCCACTAGACAAACCTCTGATCTCTCTCAGTAAAGAACATTTATCACCAAAGTTATCTTCACATTTTTATTGTTGCCTGAAAATTGCTGGAGACCAGGAATGCAGCAGCAGATACTTTTCAAACCATAATGCACTTGCAAACATGACGCCCCCACTCGAAGTCAGCGACCTTTGTTTGCTTGGTGCATGAATATGCAAGATTCATATACATGTCTTTTAACATTTGCTCTAATTACTATGTGAATGTAAATAACAATAAAGCATACATGCAAACTGTGACTACATGCCTGCTTTTCTCAATATTTCACTTCAAAACTATGCGATTGTATTTGTTTAACGGGCAGTGATTTGTATAGGGTCACTGGAAAGTCCACAAGGTTGTCACTGTCCCCCCCAGAATTGTATTGTCTCCTACGCCTCTGTGTGCAGGCTCCTTTGTAGTTCGGGTTAGAGGCTCAAGAGCCTTCAGCCTGTCTCCGAATGACACTGTGGTAGCGGGCCCACCCTGTAGTGCCCATGGCCGCCTTACCTCCTTGCCCGAACACAGGCGAAGATTCCAAAAGGTGCGTAGAGGTCTCCTGGCCGTCAGGTCCCGGTTAGGCAGGTGAGGCAGTTGTGGATGAAGACGGGCTTTGGAAAGCCCTTGTTATTTGGTGGGGTTCGTGGGGTTGGGGCAGCGTTGAGATGTGAGACCCTGCCTTTCCTCACCACTGTGAGCGTGGACGGGGTCTCCTAGTTTGTAGCAGTGCTCTTGTTGACATAGGTACCAGGGGTGTGCTGGAGGGACCGAGCGGGATCCTTTATGGTCAGGGGTACAGGGTTGGAGGGTTATGCGCCCCTGGCCTGGGGCATGCACAGTGGGTGCTGAATGAATACTGGTCGAGGAGGTAGCAGGCCCACTCTGCAGCGATCAGGCCATTTTTCCTCACTGAATGAACAAAGGCGAGGACTGCAAGTGCAGCATGGCCCCTGGCAGCGCTCTTCCAGCAGGGACCGGAGTGTCGGCTAGTCCCAGCAGCTGAGTGAGGGGTTAAGGCAGGGGCGGGCTCTATGGGGTGGGCAGTGACAGAGCCACGGGCTCACCCTGCACTGTACGTCATCATCGTTCCCACCGTTTGTGCCTGGATGGGATCTCCCCAGCCCTCGGATCCTGGGTGGTGAGCGGCAGATGAGGACAGTGCTTTGGAGAGTCTTTGTGGGTCTGAGCAGGATCCAGGGAGCTTGGTCTATGGTTCAGGTTTTATGGATTTTACTTTGTTGTTTACTTGCTGTACAGTGTTCCACACCGAGTCTGAGTGGGAGATTGTTCGATGGGCTGGGCTTCATGGAGATTTACGCTGATAGCGATCCCTTGCCCTGGGAGCCTTCTTCGATGTCTACTCAGTTACAGTTGAAAGTGACTATTCATCCATCCACCTACCTCCCAAAAGAAAACCACGTCAGAATAGTCTAAAATGTAGATGCTTCCAATATGTGTCTCCGATAATTCCCTCAATAATTGCTGTGTAACAATGAAATGTTTCAATTTAGGTGGACATCTGCCAGATGTCTGTGATATAGAACTAATTTCTCACCTCCCTGTTCAATGACCACCACATGTCCACTTGCCACATGTCTCAGACAAACATCTTTAGACACTTACTGGTCTCTCGCACTCAATGGGCCTTCTTTAGAACTATCAAGTGTGGCACTTATGAAGGGATGCTGCCATGTTCTGTTTCTTTTGATGGTCTTCTGTCCCTATGGTGGGCTTAATTCTTCAGCCACCAGTGTTTTTCTTGGGACCCCACCTGCATTGTTCAAGTTTTGTCCTTTTCCCCCAATCCATCTTTATCTCCTCATCCATGGCAGTGGTCTCCTCCTTACTAGCTCACTTGAACTCTAGACCAGTCAGGAATGTCCAGAGGTACCGTATCATTTTAGCATTCATTTCTGAAAATGACTGGTCTGATCTGCCTTCATTTTCAGTGTCGCCGCTGAGAGATCCTGATAGAAGGAGACAAAGCTAAACTAATAATTCTTCTTCTTTAATTATCTTCTCCTTCAGGGGTTAGGATGGCCTCTCAACCAAAATATACTGTGGCTGTCAGTGCTTTTTGCACTCCTTCTTGTAACTCAGTGCATCCATTCAAAATTCATTTGGAAGGTGGGATCCTCTATTAGCATCAAACAAAAATTAGTTCAGGATATGAATCTCTGTGTTGACTTGGAGGTTGGAGTTTGTCTGTGCTATCACGTACCCAGTGGAAGTCATGTCCAGCTCACATACATGCAGAAACAGAATTTAAATCTCTCAGAAGGAATTTTAAAACTTGACTTTTTAAACAACTCTTTCTTTGCTGATTGCTGATATTTTTTGATGAGTGACTTTCTGCCTTCTCAACTTATCTTAAAGATTACAATCTAGCGCCAAGAAAAAGTGTTGGAAGTGTGCTTTATTTAGTGTCTATAAAATAACATAACATTCCAACAAGGATCGAGGATGGTGTTATGTGGACCCTTGCAGGGGTGTATGCTGGTGAGTCAGAGTGCATGAAGACATTATGGAAACCATTGGTGCCAAGAAGATGGAGGTTGGTGACTTTTGTGTCTCAGGTTCAGTGTCAGGCCCAGTCGAAGATGGCAATTGATAGCTATACATCAAAAGACTTTCTCCCTGTAGGTTGCAGTAATCATGGACAATACAAGGAGCTGGCGTATTCGGGAAGGTGGTACCTGGAAACTGTGTGTATTTGTAGGCTTCCTCTCTGTTCACTTCAGTTCACACCCAGCCTCTCTGCTGTTGGCATCTTTTTGTTTTCTCATGTACCCTGTAGGGCAGTGATTCTAGACAGCAATCTGCGTTCATGTTTGTTACATTTTGTCTTTGCAAGCTGTTTTCCTCACCAATTACTTGAAATCCCTCGAGTCACATACCTGGTGGTCCTTGGAGATGCTCTCCAGTGGCCTCCAGGAGGTGTTACCTTTTTGTACTGTATAATAATTTGCCATGTTGATTACTGTTTGCATCTGCTCACCAGCCAGATGGTAAAATTGGCCAATGAGCACCCTGTCCTCACAGGTGATTAACTGGGTATATGTGAGCAAGAGTTTGTGTTTCACCTTTCACCTTTCACCACTCACTCTTCCCTTTTCCTCAGAACCTGATTGATTAGGACTACTTGTACAAATTGAGAAGGACAAGTACTCCTAGGTTTTAGGCATGCTACAGGACTGTATGCTTGCAGTCTACACCCCTGGACGACAGGTGGGTTGCACAATTTAGTTCTCAAGCTGTTAGAGCTCCTGGTCCCTCAGGCAACTCTACATGACATCCCAGTGATGATGGTGCACCAAGTTCCTGTTAGACCTGTCAGCCTTAGGGTTTCCCCCAGACTTTTTGCTTTCACCCCTCCTATTTTTGCTGATCTTGGTTTTGCTGCCTTTAGGACTCTGTGCCCTTTACCGCTGCTAACCAGTGTTAAAGTGCTTGTGCTCTCTCCCCTACACATGATAGAATTGGCGGACACCCAATTGGCATATTTAATTTACTTTTAAGTCCTTAGTAAAGTCGTACTACATGTCCCCAGGGCCTGTAAATTTAATGCTATCAGTGGGCCTTCTGCACTTATTGTGTCACCCACTTAAGTAGCCCTGCAAACATGTCTCAGGCCTGCCATTGAAGCCTGTATGTTCATTTCTAAACTGCCATTTCGACCTGGCAAAAAAAACCTTTTGCCAGGCCCAAACCTTCCTTTTTAATACATATAAGTCACCCCTAGGGTAGGCCCTGAACAGCCCAGAGGGCAGGGGGCAGTATATTTGAAAGGTTTAACATGTACTTTTAAGTTTTACTTGTCCTGGTAGTGAAAAAGTCCTTAATTTATTTGTCACCACTGCAAGGCCTACCTCTTCCATAGGATAACATCGGGTTACCTTATTACATGTAATAAGTGCTAACTTTCAATTGGGAGCAAGTGGACAGGGCGAGCTTGGTGGCTAAAGAATTTTAATTAAAAGCACTCTATAATAGTAAAGTTGGATTTTTAGTCTCAATTCTGAAAATGCCACTTTTAGAAAGCTGGCATTTTCTTGACCCAACATTTGGTGTCTGCTGGCTGTATACTAAGTCACATGACTAGGTGTAGTTGGCAGTTGGTATTTTGTGCATTGCTTCCTGACAGTGAGACAAAGAGAATATAGGTGTTGGCTGGATTGGCCACTCTGAGTTATCGAGGGGTGGATCTGTCACCTACCACACTTGCACATCACAAAGGCCCTGCCTGGGCACTCTCACAAAGGGTTTTGGCACTAGTCTATTGTGACCCCAGACAATCTAAGGCCATGGCAGGGAGGCAGGAAATTACAAGCACCTCTGGGGGGCAGAAGCCTCCAGAAGCTTCTCCTACTTCAAAGTGGGCACCAGGTATAAATATTGGGCCTCAGACCCCAACTTTTCAATACACATCTGAACCTGTGGAAGACTCAAAAGAAGGACTGCTGTGCTGTTCTGCTGCAAGAAGGACTACCACTCTGCTGCACTGCTGCCCTCCTTCTGGAGTGACGACTGGACTTGCATCCTGAACCCTGGACCAGCAGAGTGACTCCAAGGGCTAGTTGGCTGACCTCCTGATCAGAAGCCTCAGGGACAGAACAGGCGTCCTCTGTCTACCTAGCACCTGGACTCTGCCAGCTGTGAGTCGTACTCTCCCAAGTGGTGCCTCCCCAGTCCTGGACTCTTGGATGTGGGCCTGAGGGTACTCTAGCAAACCCAACTGTAGTCCCAACAGAACAAAAGAATCGGAACCGCAGTGCGGCGCATCGCCAACCAGAATCTCCCCATCAGAGCCGCTGCGTGATGCATTGCCTCACCAAACTCTGCATCGGGACTGCTATGTGGTTCGTCTCCAGCGCAGGAATACGCATCTCTACCCACAGCCTTCCAGAAACCGCCACTGGGGGATACATCCTCAATGCAGGCCTTCGCGTCGCAAGCCCTTTGTCGACGGCATTCTCGACGATGACGTAGGACTCAACATCGCAAGCCCCGCCGCTTCTTCAGAACCACTCAAGCACGACCCATCTCGACACAGGACTTCACTTCACAAGCCCCTTGTCAACGGCATCCTCGACGACGACACAGGACCTCGCATCACAAATTTGCAGCTCCTAGGAATCGCTACTGCGCAACTCATCCTCAAAGCGGGACTCTGCATTACTTTGCAACTAGGATTTAAGGTACTCTTGTTCAGCTGGCCTAACTGGATCCCTGTTGCCGGTGCACGCTCCATCGCAGTCGGCCTGAACTTGTAACTTTTTCCCGGTCTGGCACCACCAGATATCCACAGTTGGCGCATTCTGCTTTTTGGAGCTGTGTTCCCTTAAATCTTTAAAATTGCATATCTCTGGTTCTACTGATTTTCTAAATGTAAGTTTCCTGCCTCTTTGGCTCATACCATGGAGATGCTCAATATGGACAGCCGCAGCAGGGCTGACCTGCAGAAGCTCTGCAAGGAGAGGTGGCTGTGTGCAGGAAAGACGGTCACAAACACATACACCTTTAGATAGCCCACCGTGCCAATGAGGAGGTCACAGGGATGCAATCCCAGCCTGAGGAATCTGAGAATGAGGATCTTAATGTGGATGATCCTGATGAGGGGGAACTTGATGTAGGCGTGGGGGAAGCCCTGGCTGTGTAGCTCCCAGAGGAGGGGGGACCATCTGCACACTGAGAGGGAGCCCAGTGTGAGGGCAGGGAGCGGTGTGTCCTCCAGGAACTTGTCCCCAGAAGTTCCATTCAGTGAAAACATTCCTCACAAATTCTTAATAAAGCTGGTGTTAGAAATCTGTATTCTAATGTGTGAAAACTTTTCACTTTGTACCTCTAGTATTTGGTGAGCCTCCCCAATGCAATCCTAACCACCGCAAAGTCTTTTAAAACTGGATTATGATACAAGGCCAGCTGCTCTAGTGTAAGGAGCTCTGGGTATGTCAAAGAGAATATGTATATAGAGTATGGGTGCACTGTGCATGCTGCATGTGCGGATTTGAGTGAGAATTGAATGTGTCAGCTGTGCTTTACGTAGTGGGAGGAATCCCTTTGGGATTTCCTGTGTGTGGATGGTACCCAGGATGGGTAATGGAGAGAGCCAGATAAAGAGGGTTGTTGATGGTAGGAACATTTCTGAGGTCTTCTGAAGTGGACCAGATTTCTGTGGAAAGGAGTGGAACAGATGCCCTTTTGCGATGTGTAGACACTCTGTCCAATCCCAGCCTCATTCTTTTTGTGTAGTAGCTGAACAAGAAGTCCTTCCTCTCTTTTTGCCTTTGTCTCACATTTCCTGGTCAGGACACACCCAGCTCCACCACCTCTTCCTCCCAAGTTTGAGTGACAAAGTCTTTTGTGTGAGCAGTATAGACTAATGATCAAAATAACAAAGACATGCCTGAAACCAGCTTCAGAGATGGATCTCTGGAATCTGCATCTGCAAAACAAGGATAGATACTACTTTTATTCAGGAAAGCTTTCTGGGGTGGTAGAAGTCTTATTGTTGCCGCTGTTAAGCTGTGGAACAAACTGCCTTTGTACCTCAAATCACAACCCACCCTACTGCATTTTAGGAAACAGCTTAAAACCTGGCTCTTTTCATATTCTTTGCCCCTTTAGCACATTCTTCTTCATTCATTTCACTGGCTCTATCTGGCACCAATAAGTGGACACTAGCGCCAAGATGCCTTAGGGCAATCGAGCGCTCAACAAAAATTATCAATATCAATTTCAACAGGAATCCCAGTGCTATAACAAGCCTTGACACATACACCGGTGTCGATCATCAGACACCCACAATCTGTCATATGGCATTTGCACTGTGCAGGATTTTAAAGGATTGTTAGAAAGAAAAATGGTCCCTCAGAGGACTGTTATGAATTCTGTACCACAACCCCATGCATAATACTAGATAAATTCCCACAAAATGTTACTTTATAGGCAGGTCTGTGCCATTTGGATCAAATTGCAACAAAAGCTCAGGTTTATCAGATTAGTATGATTCAGTGGTGAAAAATAAGTTGAAGAAATACTTCAAAGAACACAAGAGATTTGATTTCAAATGATTCTCAAACTCAACATTAATTACAAATAAATATTAAAAATTAAGGCAATCTGATTGTGAAACTGCACAAATTTACGTGGACATCTGTGTTATAACAACAAAGTTCAATACAGTTTGTACAGCCAAAAGTTTGCTTCACAAATTATTTTCACTAGCTAAGTCCCTGATTTCCTATCTAATGGCATACTGTCACACAGGTTTTAAATCAGCAAATCAAGCTGGGTTCCATGAGGATGGCTGTCTGTCAGAATTTCGTGGATTGAGTTGTTTTGCTGACATAAATATTGTGTCCAAAATAACGTTCACAAAAATCTCATCCTATTAGTTGATGATTTTCTAGTATTTATTTTATTGGAGCGAAATTTTTCAAAACAATAATTATGTATCATGACACCGATATTGTGGTACCACACAGTCTGGGACCAATTTCACTGTATACAGGATGACTTTCCAGAGAACCCCTCCTTCCTCGACTTATGGTCTATGCATATGGACCCACAATATATGGTGACCCTGTCAGCGCAATGTGGCTCCGAACACTTTGTATCCCTGTGTTTCTGGGATCATTTCCGTATTTAACCAATTGTTTTTATAAAGCACTAATGTGTATGAGTAGCATCGGATATACGTCAGAATATTAAACTCATTCTCAAATAGTTCACACTCTTCTAATTATGTCATGCTTTTTGAAGTCTTCATCTGTAATAGTTTTTGTTCCACCTGCATGATTAAATAGCCACCGCTTTATTACTGAAAGGTTGCCTTTTTTAGGTCCTTTGAGGATTGTTACCATGGAAAGTGATTGTTTTTGAAACAGGCTAAAGCCTCATTAATTCCTTAAGCGCCCTCGCAGACGCAAAGAATGAGTCCATGTGCCTGTTATTGCCAAATTGTGCTTTCTATAGCACATGCATTAACTCGAAAAATCTATGAGATAGTGGATGAGCGCAGGCAGGACAGCTCAGAAACCAGTGGCGGCTGCCAGCTATGTGGACTGGTAGGGCGGGCAAACCGCTGCTGAAAATACATCACCAAAAAAAGAGAAAATAAGCCACTTACCTGGCTGCCAGTGGCGGCTGCCACCAATCAAAACCGGTAGGTCGACGGGGGCAGAGGGAAGAGGAGAGGTTGGGAAATAAATAATAAAAACCACTTACCTGCCGCTCTGCTCCCAGCCACCTTGTTCCTCCTGCTCCTTGTATCCCGAAAGCTCGGAAGTGGAAGGGCCTAATGGCAGAGGCTCACCACCAAATCCAGACGCACAAGAGCAGCATCAGGATTGGTCTGAGCGGCCTCGTTTGCCACTCAGATGATGCCTGGGTGCCTGTGGGGTTTCTCCAACTCGGCTGTACAATACAGCCAGGATGGAGAAACATAAGTGTGCATGTGTGTTTGGCCGGCCTGACACCCCTAACCCCTTTCCAGCTACGCTCCTGTAAACCCAAAAATTACCCTTACAACCCTATACAACTACCCACCCCCAAACCCCAAAATTACCCTTACCACTACCCCAAAACCCTAAAATTATCCTTACCACCTTTTACCAGGACCCACCCCGAAACCCTAAAATTACCCTTACCACAATATACTACTTCTCACCACTAAACCCTAAAATTACCCTTACCACCCTTTACCTCTACCCACCCCAAACCCTAAAGGTACCCTTACCACCCTATACTACTGCCCGCCCCTAAACTCAAAAATTAGCTTTACCTCCCTTAACACTAACCATCCCTAAACCCTACAATTACCCTAACCACCCTTTATCAATACCTACCCCTACAACCCTAAAATTACTGTGCATATTGTATATGTGTGTGTGCATGTGTGTGTGTGTGTGTGTGTGTGTGTGTATATATATATATATATGTTAAACAAAGGCCCGAAAGCTTGGCAGGTCACTCGGCAGGAAGCCGTCCCTCAGGACTTCACTTTTCAGTCTCCTTGGCATCGCGGAAATTCGTGTGATTGCCTGACACGTTTCGATGTCTTTCACATCTTGTTCACAGTCTTGCTGAAAAGAGAAACAGAAGAAGCTCTCTTTTATTTTCATTTATTTGCATATTTGATTAGTTCATTACCCAGAGTGGGCTTGGTTTAGTACATCGTCTATTGCAAAGCATTTTGGGACCTGTAGTCCCTCTTCGAGCATTTACTCTTCCCTTGGTAGGTTTGTGTTATCGTTTCATATATTAAAGCTTTTTTTCCCTTAGTAGGATCCGTGATGTTTCAGGAGAACACTTTACTTAAGGCTTCCTGCGCTGATTGACTTTAGGAAGGTTCCAGTCACAGCCCCTCTTCAAAAAGTGGTGCTCCCGCCCCCGACAGGGCAGCCGAGTAGAATTTATGTTAAACAAAGGCCCGAAAGCTTGGCAGGTCACTTGGCAGGAAGCCGTCCCTCAGGACTTCACTTTTCAGTCTCCTTGGCATTGCGGAAAATCGGGTGATCGTCTCAGGAAGCCTTAAGTAAAGTGTTCTCCTGAAACATCACGGATCCTACTAAGGGAAAAAAAAGTTTAATATATGAAACGTCAGTGACATCACTTATGACTCAAAGTTTTTGAATTATTAAAAGAAAACCAAATTTGTATATCTAGAGGCGCGAACCCCTCGCGAATCCTCTCAGTCTCGTGCAGAGATCTGATTTTGCTGGAAGTGTTGACAGCCATCTTGTGACTCGGCCTCAGCCTTAGCTTCACCTCAAATGCCTGCTTTTCTATCAAAGTTTTTATATATATAAAGTCAAAAAATATATTCCCACCACAATGTTTCCGCTTTCACCTTCCTCAGTTAGTACAAGATTGTTTACTCAGTGGCTCTGTATAAACGAGTATGGCATTAGTGGTCTGAAGGCAAGTATGAAATAGCTCAGAATAATATGAAGCATCATTAATGCCAACATAACTATAGTCCCCTTAGGTGAACCAAGCATGTGATATGAGCAAGATTGAGCCTACACCGTACACTTCATGGGTAGCCGAGTTCATATTAACAATCAACCATAGATAGATGGGTAACCCCTACTGCCCGACAGGGGTTGACTGCAGAGCCTGGCGCCACAGGCAACCAACCCCAGGCTGCACACAGCATTCGGACGTGCACAGCAGGGGGTTGGAAACTTCTCCCCGCAGGCAGTCAACCCCATATCATGCACGGCTTTGGTTGTGCATGGCATGGGGTTGTCCGCAGGGCCTGCTTGCAGGCAGGCCCAGCATACAACTCCTAGACAGGCAGCCAACCACAGGCTGTGCATGGCCTTTGGTTGTGCGAGGTGAGGGGTTGGCCTCAGGGCCTGGTTTGCAGCCAGGCCCTACATCCATCTCTCCGCAGGCAGCCAAACCCACGCTGCGCATGGCTTTAGGGTGTGCACAGCGGGGTTGGCCACAGGGCTTGGCCTGTCGCCAGGCCTGTGGCCAAACCCCCAGCAGGCTGCCATACTCATGCCACGCACATCCTTTGGCGTGCGCAGTGTAGGGTTGGCCTTTGGGCTCCAGGGACAAGCAGGATTGCAGCGAAACTCTCCAATTTTATTTTGGCCCCGGAGGGACCCCACAGGGCCTCGGGGAGCCCTGCCCCTTTATATTATTTCTTTTTTACTTCAATCCAATCAGTGCGCTCGCTTCCACAGGTCTCTGACTCCCGCTGGAGCAAATTGGCCCATAGGAAAAAGCTCCTTGGGCCAGTCAGAATGCTCTATTTTTAAATTGGCACTCGGGCGAGACTCTAGAGAGACTCCCACAGACACAACTGCCCAGATAAACAAATATTTTTGAACCTTCATTTCTCAAAAAAAAACTGAATGGATTTACATCGAATCACAAAAAGCACAATCTACGACCAAGATCTAGCTTCCTGTCAAATTTGTTGAAATTCCATTTAGCAGTTTTTGCAATAGTGCTTCTTAAAGCAGTCTATGGAAATGCATGGGGATTTTGTGTTTTGGGACCCCCCTTTTCCTCAACCCCACTTGACAGATCACCCCGAAACTTTCCATGCACAAGTTAGGCAAAAAAAGTGCCTTTAACGAATCAACTGTGCACACCTATTGCCCCCTGTACATTGGCAGAGCATGTAAAGATTCATGGCATTTGGTCAAGGGGATGCAAAATAAAATGGGGGTCTCAAAACACATTTTGATCCCAATCCATTTTACATATACTTTTTGTATTGGACGTGGCAGCAAAACGGCAGGACGTATTAGTATAAAAATTCACAGGAAGGTACAGTATAGTGTGTAGATGATGTTTTTTCACACAGAAAATACATTGGATTTGTGGTTGTTAAGCTATAAGGCAAAACAGCTTAGTGATATCTATTGTCCCTGTAGTACCACAGTACTACTGCAGTACATAGCGCTGACATCACAACATATGATTGGCTACCGGCAGATAGTCCACAGTGAAAAGACAGTGATTGTTGGTTTACCAACAGAGATCTGGCTGTGTGCTGTCTATCAAAAGGAAATTAGACAGTTAAAGCATATAAATGTAGTGTAAGTAGGCTTTGGAAAGTCCTCATAAGGCAGTAATGGTAGGGATATGCCATATAATATGTGTATCATTTTTTAAAACATTTTACGGCCTACCGCGGTAGTACCGCAGTACTTTCTAGGGAGTACTGTTGTACCATAAAAACCATTAAAATAAGTGGGGGCACATTCGTAGATATGTTTTACATAGATTTTGGATTGGCTCTGAATAGAGCCTTTGGTTTTATGTATAATAATTGTTATTACATATGTTTTGTTATCTATTCTTGGATTGTTGCGCAAGAAGACATTATTGCCATGGTTGGATAAATGGACACCACCTGCACGATATATTAGTGGGTTTGAAAAAGCAATAGAGTATGTGTATGACGTCCAAGTCCATCTGTCTATTGCACCAGCAAAGCAATCCCCTGAAAAGAGCTGCCTTTTTGAGTTTGGATGGTATCCAGTACTAATTATTTTAAGTAAATACATTTCAATCTCACCTCCTTCAAATCTGATTTGTGTGAGTCTACTCTTTCTAACCATTACTCTTTGGTATAGTCCAATTATAAATGTGTTTGCCAGTGCAATAGTAATGCATCCTTCGAAGGTATAGAGAAAGTGTTGGCTACAAGAGTCCTGTACAAATCTAATAACATTCCTCTACCAACCCCTATCTTAACAGGGAGGCCAGTATTTTTAACTTTACACTCACTTTCACGGGCCCCCACTTAGCTTTAGAAGTGCCTCCCTGTCGTCAGGTGAAGGCCCGCTCTCTACCAAACCTAGTTTCTAGAGAGCGAGGACTGCCGATGATGAAGCATGACACCTGGTGGTGTGTGAGGACAGTCCTTCACTTTTTGTGAGATGCCAGCATTTTCACTTAGGTTTTAGAGAGTTTTCGGTCAAAACCTTAGGAGCTGCTTCTATTGTGTATACATATTAGGTTGGAGGCCAGCTCGCTCCTAGTGCCCCGCGCCTCTAGTTCCCCCCCTAGGAGTCTCTTGGGGTTAGTGTGTTGCAAGGCCAGTATCTGAGACAGAGGTTGAGCAGCAGGGCATTAGTGAGGGTATTTCTCAAGCGATGTGCGACCTGGTTACATTTCCATCTGTGACTGTACTCCCCACACCCTGCCTGCATGTTTGTGAATGGCTTGGCAGATCCATCAGTAAATAATTGGTCAATTGTTCCTATACCTAGCCTTTCCCAGAGTGGGGCAACGTATGTTGAACTGAAATTGTCAGCTATCTGAAACAATTGTCGATTCCAACAAGAGGACTCCAAATAAAGCAATCAGGGTCCTACAGAGCCAACACCCCCTGCAATTTGTACACTTTCAATCTCCTTTTTGCTCGATATACAAAAGACAATAAGCTACAATAGATCAGAACAAGAGTTTATTGGGGATGTATATGAGGAACATGCTGAACGGTTTACGAAATCGTAGGGGTTAGTGCCATTTTTACCAAATGCGTCCATTCCGATAATGACAGCTGTAATTGAATTAATACTGGAGTCTGTATTCCTCCTTAGATTTAGATATCAGAGGGTTCAGGTTATCCTTAACCACATTTCATGCCTGTCTGCCTCAATCCTTCTTATTGTAATTCTGCAATTGGCTGATACCTCATTTCATAGATCACAACCTCTCCTCTTTAAAACCCTATCCCTGTCATCTAACATTACCTAATTTCCCACCAGCATATTTTTCTCACCCACCAGTCATCTGAAACCACATAGACCCTACTAATGATCACACTTACCTGGTATTAATATATCATAAAGTAAATGGAGTAAATGCAAGCAGTTCTTTTTGGAAGCACAGTACTAATCACAATAATCAACAATAACCACTGGACCAACCACAAACCTTGGGTTCCGGAGTAGCAAGCTACTCGCCGCAAAGCGCTTCAACACCTCGTCAGAGCTGGCTAAACCAACCCGCAGAGTGGCTCATTTCCATTAGCTCGCCTCCCCCTGACCTCTGCAAATTCCTGTCCTAAGCCTGCCATCTGGCTGGGGGTACAGGATGTGGGGGACGGTAGGCCTGCATTCCTTTACTGTCCTCTTCTCTTTGAAGCCTGTGGTTTATTACCCATCCCCCTGCCTTGCCTGGTCTTTGCAGCTGCCGAACTCCCACCATCAGATAGCCTCTAATCCAGCCCCTTATCACCTAATCAAAGCAGCCTGGCTAAGCCTGTTAGAACTGACCAATCAGGGGAGACTGCTAGAAGGCTGGATTTTGGCTCACAGAAAAGAATGTCTTAGAACTCCTTTTCTGTACTATTTATGGAAAATTGTTGAATTCATCAATACCAATCTTTTAAGTCCTTGAATGACATTTACTCCTTTCCTAGCAATAGTCATACTTAAATAAAATATTGCAATATTAGCCTATGGGAGCTCAGTACCTATAATGGGGAAAAATTAAATGGCCAGTTTTTCACTCACCAGGGCATATAAAACATCTTTTATAAAGTCCCTGCTTATATTTGTTACAGGGGCCCCCACCCCTGGGACACCTAGGGGAGACCATGGGGGCGCCTATAATGTAAAAATAAGATAGATTTTCACTTTTAAAGTGCCCATACCACCAAAGTGGAATTTGCATACAATTTATATTTAAAGACAGTCTGCAAAGCAAGGCTACCTTTAAAATGACAGCAGGCATACAGCAGTGCACACATACAAGTGCATGAAATCTGCATGGCCTCTAAACCTCCAGGCCCTATTAAATACTAGTGACTTATAGGTAGTTGGAACCCCCTGGCCCTATTATATACTAGAAACGTATAGGGTCTGTCTGTGCTAATTGTAATTATAAAAACTTACCATAACTAAAATTCCCTGCAAGGCAGGGCTGCCTTTAGCAGTGACAGTGGGCCCACAGCAGTGCACACATGCAAGTGCAGGACATCTAGTGGGCCTCTAAACCTCTACCCCCTTTTATATACTAGGGACTGATAGGTAGTTTGAACCCTCTGGCCCTATTATCTACTAGGGACTTACAGGGGTCTGTCATTGCCAATGTAATCATACCCGAGTACTATATACTTTTAACACAGAGCAGAGGCTCTGGGTCTGATTTGCAGAGCCCAGGGCACAATCAGAGTCAGACAAACAGCATCTAGTGGTAAAAATGGGGGCAAAAATTAGGGGGACACTGCAAACAGGTCCTGATTTCTCACAGTCTGAACAATCAGCAGGCAGATTAACAAAGGCCACTTCAAAAGGAATTTACAAGAGCATTGTCAGGCGACAGAAAGTGAAAAAGCTGGAATGTGCCCTGTGCTCTTATCTGGTAGAAAGCCCTGCTATCACATAAGACTCTAAAAACAGAGGAAACACTAAAGTAATAATATAGTTAAATAAAAATTCTAGCACTGAAGGGACCTATCTTGTGGATGTGCTCCTTGGAAAAGGGCTAAATGCAGTCACTCAAAGTGAAGCTAACCAGTGATGAAGTAGGCTGATCCATTGCCACATGCTGTAGGCTGTAGTAGGTGGAAGCAAAATGTGAATGACACAAGAAAAGACCAACGGATGAAGAGAAGTGGCTGAAAGCTCCTTTATGTAAGTATATTTTACATATAATTGTAGAAAAATCAAAAGGTCTTGGCTAAAAAACAATAAAGGCCATTCATGCTATTTATGGTTCGGGGGTCAGGAGTATTCATGCTCCCCTAGGTCCCATCTGTTCTTCTGCATTCCAGGTTTTTGACCTCATGTCACAAATTTCCAATATGTGCCGTAGAGAGGGGGGAGTTACAAAAAGGATAACAGTCTGCAAGTTGCTAAAAGTGATAGTTTTTACATAATATGGGGGACATAAACTGATGCCTTGAGAAAAGAAGGAAAAGTAGGATATACCAGTCTCTCCCTCTCTTTGCCGAATGTGAAAGGCTATTTCCTTCTCCATCATTATCAAAATAGACCTTTGATGAACAGCAAGAGCATTTCTGCTCTCTAGAATCAATAGTATTATTATTTGCAGCCACACTTGTCTGACAAGTCTATAATTTTGGTCCATGCTCCAAATGTATGGTATCATCACATAAACATAAGAAAATCACTCCTGGCTTTGTGACAATATATTGCTTCATTATAGCCTTAGAGCCCGCCGTTGCGGACTCTACCGGCCATTAAAGGCCTGCATCGGCGTGGGCCTTTAACAAGGGAGCGGGCCTTTAATGGCTGCAAGATCCCGTGATGGAGGGCTCTAAGGCTTTTAGAACATTCTGCCCCTAGATGGCAGAATGTTCTAATTTGTAAAACAAAGGCCTCAGGGAGCCCAAGGGGGGGTGAAATCTCCTCGGGCTCTGTGAGGCCTTTGTTAAACATTGGAATGTTGATGCTCCAAGCTTCTACCGGCTATTAGAAGCCCGGAGCACTCCACTGTTTTCAATGGAGCACTCAACATTCTAATGTTCTAATATAGCCTTATAGCCCGCCGTAGCGGGCTATACCGGATATTAAAGGCCCGCTACTGCGTTAAAGGCCCGAGCCGAAGGCGAAGGACTTTAACAAGGTAGCTGGACTTTAATAGCCGGTATAGCCCTGCTACGAAGGGCTATAAGGCTATTAGAACATTCTGCCACTAGAGGGCAGAATGTTCTCACAAATAAAACAAAGGCGTCTCGAAGCTCGAGGGGATTTAATTCCCTCGAGCTCCGAGAGGCCTTTGTAAGACATTGGAATGTTGCTCTGCTGGCCTTTACCGGCCCATAGAAGCATGGAGCACTCAATTGTCTACAATGGAGCTCCCAACATTCCAATGTTCTAATAAGTCTTAGAAAACACATTGGTTCCCATTAAAAACCTCATACCTGAAGTAGACGTGGGCAACTGCCATTTCATGAAAGATACACGATTTCTCTAAAAATAAAAGATCTCACTGTAAAATACTGTTGCATCCTTTCGCCTGTGCTGCGTCGAACATGTGTAAGAAAAACATGTCCTATTGTTATCGTGATAAAAAACTGAAAATGTTAAAGGTAGAAAGCAATGTCAACATTTTGGGTTCGTATTTGCCTGCTGAAAAGGAGGACAGAAGTGTCTTCTGGAGAGAAAAAGTAGCCTCTTACCTGAGACTAAGACCACCCTGGTCTGGATATCTTGAAATCTTGTCTTGCATCAGCATTAAGAAAAATCCAAAATATCTCTGCAAACAGTAATTTAAAATATTCTTACATATTTTGCAGTAATTTCTGCGCCTTTCTGTGTGGGAAGACGGCATTACTAGGGTCTGCACCTGATATCAATGTGCTGTTTAGGAACACAGAATCCTTTTGAAGACAAATGAACACATTTATTTGGGAAAGTTGCTTATCAATTAATTGATTTTGAGTGAGTAAGCGTTAATTGCCACTGGTCCTTGCATCAGTTAACAAGTATAGAATGGTTTCTCTGATGTTTTGTCTACACTTCATGAAAAATTGTTTTCTTTCAGCATTGAACATGCTATAGAATTCTTGCTGCCTCCTCGTTTTCTACTCGCATTTTTATAAGCTTATCTGATAGTGTTTACCTCAGGGATACAGCGTGATATGGCCTACATAGGCAGTCACAACCTTGAGATTTGTTTTTACTGACACCAAGGATGAAATTATTGATCTGGGCATGTAAATTATCTGCAGCATAAACACGTGGCTAGAATTTTCAAAACAACTATCTGCATTTGGTTTGGAATTTGACTGGAAAAAGTAAATATGGAAATAAAGTGCCATGGAAACAAAGGCCACATGACGCATGGAGGCAGGATTTGGAAGCAATCATAAAAACAAGCAATGGTTAAGCCAAAAGATCTGGTGTTGGCTGCTGACCTCTTGACTTTCGTTAGCAAATGTGTTTTTCTAAAAGTTTATTACAAAAAGCATTCAAAGATGACCAGCTGTGCATGTATTTGCACGCATAGGCCATCGTCTTTACTTTTTTAACAAAAGTAAAAATCAGTCAATGACGGCTGCCCATGTGTGTGACATATGCCTGGAATCAAAAGTAAAACAAAATGTAACCATCACACCCTCTGTCCAAGGCCAGACCTATTGACTTAGCAATGCTTGCTTATTCTGTTTTCAGCAAAAATAATTAATTATGCATGCAATGCATACACATGAAGAGACAGAAACAGCTGTGTAGCACTGATAGAAGTTCCCAGACCCTTGCCAAAATAAACAAGCATTGTCAAAGCCAATAGGTCTCACCTGGGCCCATTGCCTTTTGTTCATGCTGTACCAGTAGCGGCCGGTGTTTGGGACGAGTGGCGGGGTGGCCGGGCAGGCAGGCGGGGGGGGTTAGGGGGTGGCATAGGGGTCGCAATGGGAGGGGGCATAATAAAAAATAATAATAACAAAACTTACCTTCAGCCGCGTCGCGCTGCTCTTCTTCAGGCACAGGCTCAGAGAATGCCCTGCGGCCAATCCTGAAGCTGCTCTCACGAATGAGAGCAGCTCCAGAATTGGCCTCAGCGCCCTCGATTAGTGCTCCAGGACAGACTGGGAGCCTGTGCCTGCTCTCTCCAACCCCAGCAATGCAGCTGGGGTTGGAGAGAGCTTCACTGCGCATGACGCTTTGGCCGGCCTGAGATGGCCAGCCAAACCGTCATGCGCAGTGAAGGGAGTGCACTACCACTCTCCTCGGTGCTGTCAACCCTCAGGCCCCGCCCCCAAGACTCCCCAAAGACTCAGCCTTTTTTAGACGGGGGAGCCGTCGCTGTGCTGTACAGCATGGGCATTGCTACCTTTGCAAAGGATTTGTGACCATGCTGTATAGCAGTGTGGCTGCTGTGCAGCATGTATAAAAATAATAATTTAAAAAAGAACTATGCTGCATCCAGCACCAGTGCACATTTAAAAGAAAAAGCGCATTAGCTCTGGCTGCGTCATAGTGCTTTTTCACATTACAAACAGCCTTGAGCTGCGGCCAGGTAATTCAAATCACACCTACCACTCTGTTACCCAGCAATAAATTTAATGCACACACTTTTTAGTATCAGCCACTAATGGATACTACTGCAATGCAGATCAACATAAATTTACAAACATAGAGTAGCACCCAAAACAAATCTCAAGAGACCATGCAAAATGGAACTACAGGCCTGCCATTGCAGCCTGTATAAGTTGGTGCATGCACCACTTACTTCAGATATAGGTTTACTATATCTAAGGGTCACTGCACTTAAAACCTATAAGTCACCCCTCTAGCAGGCCTTTACAATCCTGAGGGCAAGGTGCTTGGTTCTAAGTGAGAGGGTGCCACTGCATGAGCAGGACACGCCTGCAGCATACGGAGTCCATTCTCCCGGGTTGTCAGTGAGGCAGCCATTTAAAACATATAGAGTGGCATTATGCGACTGCATGATGACCAACTCTAAAACGGCTGACACTAACCCTATCGTGTTTGGTATCAAACATCTTGGAATCATACCCCCACAACGGTAACTGGTGTGGGAGGTATGATTCCACCCCTCAGAAGCGAGCTTCGTGGGGTCCCTGGTGTTCCCGGTACCAGCCTTCTATTCCCAGACAGCACAAAATGGTTGCTGCCAACCAGAGACACATTTCTGCCTTCCTGCTGCTGAGCCAAGCTCGAGCAGGGGAAGGCAGAACAATAGGCATCCTGTCACAGGGAGGTGTGACCACCTCTTAGACAGGATTTAGTGTATTAGGGCTGGGTGGGTGTGCTTGCCAGCAACTAAAAGTCTGCATGAGGGGCACATTTGGTGTCCCTGTGCATAGTCCAGTTCAAACCAGTCCTGGGAGCCGGTGGTTCCCGCTCTGGCGTGAAACTGGACAAAGGACAGGGGAGTATCCTCTCCATTATCCAGACCCTCCCCTAGGAGGGTCCCCTGAATCTGTCCAACCCTCTCCCGTGGGTACTTAAGGGCTTATCTGAATGTAGGACCCTAGATTCAACGTGGACAAGATTCTGAACCAGAAACCACTGAAATTCGACCGTCTGGACACTCTAGACTTCGCTAGACTTTGTTTGGGCCCGACTTCGTCTCCCTCTCAGTCTAAAACATTGTCTGTGCCCGTGCACCATACAGGCTCTATGCAGGACCTGTGGAGCATCAAGGACAACTGAAGATATCTCCCTTAGAGTGAAGGGGTCACTCCCCTGCATTCGCAGGCACCGCAACACAACTGTCCGGTATGCTGAACCCGAGCTCCTACTGACTCCAAAGGCTCCAGCAACACAGGAGGTGGGTTTCTATGTCTCTTGGGGTCTTGTTGCTGCTCCCGCTGGACACCAACCCCTCAGCACTTGACATCCTTCATGGCACAGCTCGTATATGACTCCTGGTCATCCTCGACATCTCCTGGTCCCTGTCTCTTGGGCCCACTGTGTATTAGTGCTATTTACTGTCATTTCTGTGCTTAAGTATTGTGTGCTTTGTGATTATCTCCATGTAGGAGATACTGTGTCGTACTAGATAGTGTTATATTAATAAATACATATTTTTATAACTACAGTGTGGTTCTCCTTTCATTTAACCAATACTATAAGGTTACATTCTGGTAAAACAAGCTGCTTAACATTCCTTCAAGACTAAACCTGACGGCTGCTCTCCACAGCTACCACTTGGATAGCTTTCTAAGGTTATCTTTGACCTCTGAAATCACCATAAGGGTTGTTTGGACTGGTGCAAGGTGCCCACTTTAACTAGTGGACATCATATACCAGGCCAACTTCTCACAAGATAGTTCAAAGATTCTTGTGTTTTCTTTATTTTTCTTCCAAAATATGTAACTTCATATAAATTAGAACAATCACAGCCTTAGCCAACGTGTTTCATTTGAACATCGATCTTCTTTAGGGCTGCAATACAATACAGAAAACATATGTATAAATATTTACAACTACAAACATAAATACACATTATATAAAAATAGGCCCGTATGTGCAGGCGGTATCGCAATACCACATAACCCAAAAAGTATGTATATTGAAATAAGGTTTAAAAATTACAATAATAGAGTCTTGAACCAATAAGACCCACAGCACGTGACGGTCTGTCACATCAAACAAAGTGCATATTTCTCAAGCCAATGTAGTTGCATATCAGACAGAGAGAGGAGGGGGCACCCTTATCCCCTTACAACATTCATCTTCACAGGTTTGTAAGGAGCCATCTTTGTAATAGCCATCATATACCGTTTGGTAACTTAGGGGTATAGTTTCATCGCACATTCAATACAGGAAAAAATTCAAATCCGATAAGGTCTTAATTCATAGTCACATTTCAGTGAGTTCCATCTTCTCGTGACCCGGTTCCAATTTCATTTCCCGTAGCTCACGAATCCTATCCCCATGCCCCTAATGTATAAGTTATAATCAAATATGTATATGTACTTATCATCGTATCCGTCATCCCTATATACAAACTTATATATACAACAAATCCTATGTCCCACAAATATTTAAACTGCAATATACAACACAATACACATAGTCAATATATCCCATAGTCACTATAACAATCAACATTCTTGGCAGTACAAACCCCACATGATAAAACATCACTCACATTGAATCAGCATTTTTAACAGTACAGACTCCACACGATAGCCCTTCCCACAGAATACAACACAATTCACATAGTCAATATGTCCCATAATCACTATAACAATCAACATTTTTAGCAGTACAAGCCCCACATAATAAAACATCACTCACATTCAATCAGCATTTTGTAACAATACAGGCTCCACACGATAACCCATGTCTATCTCCAAAGCTTTTTTAATTAGTTTTAGCCACACTGCAAAGCATGGCTACAGATCACTGCCAAAGCCAATAGCTCTCGCATAGGTGAGACCTATTGGCAATGCTTGTTATATTTTTGTACCCCATCCATTCTGGACCATTTCTACCGTTTACTCACTCTATTTATCCCATTCACACCCTCCATCTTGTAAGACCGCATCCTACGGTTATCTCACCCCACCAGTATCACTCTCCTAACAAAGTGCGAGTCCCACTTTTTTTTATAGGGTCTAGACCCAGAAATATTCAAGCATCTCTTCAGTTGAGTGCCTTAAGCAACGATATCCTAAATAAGGTCTCTGGCTTAAAATTTTACCTACCATGACCTACTGCTACCCCTGATTCAGTAAAAATCAAGCAGGTGGCGGAATTCTGTGGTTTAGTTTCTAAGCACTTTGGACAGTCTTCTGTCTGTGGTAGGTTTTCAAAGCAAGTAAGAATGTAGCATTTATATAGTGCTTATAATCACTGTCCTGCAGCATCCAAGCACTATAATTCACTGGTCAGTGGCAAACAAGGTCATTTTGTGAGAACGCTCTTGTTCCCGTAAACCTTGGGAACAGTTTGATCTGCTTGGTGTGAAGAAACTGAGCTCATCACAACATCAAACGCTAAAAATCCAAATAGGATTTTAGGGTTTCCGCATTAAACATGTATGAGTTCAAAGTATATGAGAGGAATGAATTGCAGTGGAGATTTATTTGCATGCTTGTCGATAATTAAGTGGGCTGGATAGGTCAGCGAGTTAAACGTCTGCCCTGAAACAAGCATCGACTAGCAGGCTGCAAGTTCGAACCCTGGCAATAAACAGTAACTGGGAGATACATACAACTTCAGATAATCTATATTAGGTGAAAATAACTCAACTGGTTTGAGCACATGGTGCATGTGGGGGTAACCAGACCATCTAAGGTTCGAATTCCTGCAAGGAAGGATCAGTCTTTCATCCTTCCAACGTTGACTAAATATATATCCACACCAAAACATAACCCAGTTTGTAGTGTGCAGTCTATTTCATTGCTGTTTATTCTGGGGTTAAAATGGGGGACACTTAGGGGCCAATTCCGATTTGGGCCGGAAAACGTACCGACCGACTCGGTACGGGAATATTGTCCGACCGACACGTACCGTCGCTGCCCGATCCGCGCAATACAATGCAATGCATGTGAATCACGACCGACTCGCACGGAACACAAGCCGAACGACCGAACCGCACGGAAACCAGCTATCCGGCCGGAAAACCACGCGAATCGAACTGACCGACACGCACCAGGAATGAACCCAACAGAAACGTACCCGCGAACTCCGATCCGCGCAGTACGATGCAATGCGTGGAAAACCAGACCGAGTCGCACGGAGCCCAAGCCGCACGACCGACACGCATACAAAACCGAGCCAAAGCAACCCAATACTCCGCGACCGATGCGTACGCCGCACATGAAACACAGCAGAAACACAGCTTGAAAGACTCGGAGAAGCCTGCACGAGCCAACTTCAGCATCCTACTCGGTCAGAAGAACGTCTCCTACATGCCCAAAACCCACAAAGGAAAAAAAAAAAAAAAAGGGCCAAGCAAGCAATGACACAGTCAATAAATACAGGGCTGAAAAAACATGCAACAAAGACACACCCACAACCCCACCCATATAAAGGCCACAATTCACTACCATGATCCTTTGTAAATTCAACTGACCTGCCAGCACAGAACACCATCAGACAGCAAACACAGACACACTCACAACTCATCCATCACACAAGCCACACACCATTAGCACCTCCCAAATAGCACCCTCACATACACCCAGCAAAACCTACACCCACCCACCCTCACTTACACACTCACACACACATCAACACCCACCACCACCCATCACCATGCCCCCAAAGAAGAATCCAAAGTTCCTAGACAGTGAATTGGAAGTCCTGGTAGATGAGATCCTCAGGGTAGAACCACAGTTGTTTGGTACATTGGTCCAACAGACACCCATGTCGCAGAAAACCAAGATGTGGGAAAGGATCGTCGACAGGCTGAACGCACAATCACCATGTTTGCGCACAAAGGAAGACATCCAGAACAGGTGGTATGATGTGCGCAGGAGGGTCAAGGACCTACTAAAGAAGGATTTAACCTTGAGTCATCGCACCGGCAGTGGCCCTCCTGCCAAACCAGTATACCTCAGGCCCTGGGAGGAGAAGGTGCGGGCCATCCTACCACCAGTGAGCGTATATGGACTATCAAACATCCCAGAGCCTGGTGAGTAGACAACCAATATACCCAATATTGTGTGACAATACACACACATCACTGTCAAGGGGATAGACAAACCATGCACCCTTAGCAAATCCACAGCAACAAAAAGATAATCATCCCAAAATGTGTATGTTAGTTAGATAAACACAATACATGCCATCTCATAGTGATATGTAACTGTGTCATGACATGTACAAACCTAACAACAAATAGAGCAAGGCAGTGGCACAAATCTAACCAACAAACACTGTCAGACATTTTGCCACCACTAGAACACCACCTCGCAGGGAAGCTCACTGAAAGGAAGGAATACTGTGTATGCTGGTGAAGTAAGTGTAGCCAATAGCATGATGGGAGTTGTAGTCACAGATATTGGTCACCCTCACAATTGGCCCATCAACACCACTCTGAACCATGCTCACATCACAGGGAGTGGAAAAGAACTGACAAGATGGCTGACACTGGGTACTGCTGTGGGGAGCACAAGGCCCTGCTGGGAACTGTGCACCAACCAACAGCAGGACACCACTGTCAGCCATCTTGCCATTGCTGTCACACTCACACACAGTGAAGTCGACTCAAAAGGAAGGAAGTATGGGCATGCTGGGAAGGGGGGTGTAGGCAATAGCATGATGGGAGTGGTAGTCACAGCTCAACATCCCCCACCCACATGGCCCAGCAAGCTCACACTGAAGCATGCACACCTCAAAGGGAGTGAAAAGCCACTTCAAAGATGTCTGACAATGGTCCTCTGTTGTGGGGAGTACCAGGCCCTGCTGGGAACTGGGCACCAACCAACAGCAGGACACCACTGACTGACATCCTGAAAGATAACTTGCACTCCCTGCAATGGAAGCACGTTCCATGGTGGGATATCTGGCTGGGTGGGAAGGAGGACTGACAGCTCTGACCATAGTCACAAGCAGCTTTTCTCACACACCCCCTTTACACAAAGTCCACACAACTCACCGGGGAGAATGCAATGCCTCACACTCTAATTAAATATCCCACAAAGAACCACCACCCTGGGTTATGCTGTGTGAAGCACAGGGACACTCTTGGGACTTGTAGCCAAACAAACGCCAGGACAACACTGTCAGCCATCCTGTCAGCACAGGCACACTACCCCACAGGGAAGCAGAGCCAAAATGAAGGAAGTATGGGCATGCTGGGAAGGGGGGGTGTAGGCAATGGCATGATGGGAGTTGTAGTCACAGATAATGGTCACCCTCACAATTGGCCCATCAACACCACTCTGAACCATGCTTACATCACAGGGAGTGGAAAAGAACTGACAAGATGGCTGACACTGGGTACTGCTGTGGGGAGCACAAGGCCCTGCTGGGAACTGGGCACCAACCAACAGCAGGACACCACTGTCAGCCATCTTGTCATTGCTGTCACACTCACACACAGTGAAGTCGACTCAAAAGCAAGGAAGTATGGGCATGCTGGGAAGGGGGGTGTAGGCAATAGCATGATGGGAGTGGTAGTCACAGATATTGGTCACCCTCACAATTGGCCCATCAACACCACTCTAAACCATGCTCACATCACAGGGAGTTGAAAAGAACTGACAAGATGGCTGACATTGGGTACTGCTGTGGGGAGCACAAGGCCCTGCTGGGAACTGTGCACCAACCAACAGCAGGACACCACTGACTAACATCCTGAAAGACAACTTGCACTCCCTGCAATGGAAGCACGTTCCATGGTGGGATATCTGGCTGGGTGGGAAGGAGGACTGACAGCTCTGACCATAGTCACATACAGCTTTTCTCACACCCCCTTTACACAAAGTCCACACAACTCACCTGGGAGAATGCAATGCCTCACACTCTAATTAAATATCCCACAAAGAACCACCACCCTGGGTTATGCTGGGACACTCTTGGGTCTTGTAGCCAAACAAACGCCAGGACAACACTGTCAGCCAACCTGTCAGCACAGGCACACTACCCCACAGGGAAGCAGAGTCAAAAGGAAGGAAGTATGGGCATGCTGGGAAGGGGGGTGTAGACAATAGCATGATTGCAGTGGTAGTCACAGATATTGGTCACCCTCACAATTGGCCCATCAACACCACTCTAAACCATGCTCACATCACAGGGAGTGGAAAAGAATTGACAAGATGGCTGACACTGGGTACTGCTGTGGGGAGCACAAGGCCCTGCTGGGAACTGTGCACCAACCAACAGCAGGACAACACTGACTGACATCTTGCCATTGCTGTCACACTCACACACAGTGAAGTCGACTCAAAAGGAAGGAAGTATGGGCATGCTGGGAAGGGGGGTGTAGGCAATAGCATGATGGGAGTGGTAGTCACAGCTCAACATCCCCCACCCACATGGCCCAGCAAGCTCACACTGAAGCATGCACACCTCACAGGGAGTGAAAAGCCACTTCAAAGATGTCTAACAATGGTCCTCTGTTGTGGGGAGTACCAGGCCCTGCTGGGAACTGGGCACCAACCAACAGCAGGACACCACTGACTGACATCCTGAAAGACAACTTGCACTCCCTGCAATGGAAGCACGTTCCATGGTGGGATATCTGGCTGGGTGGGAAGGAGGACTGACAGCTCTGACCATAGTCACAAGCAGCTTTTCTCACACACCCCCTTTACACAAAGTCCACACAACTTACCTGGGAGAATGCAATGCCTCACACTCTAATTAAATATCCCACAAAGAACCACCACCCTGGGTTATGCTGTGTGAAGCACAGGGACACTCTTGGGACTTGTAGCCAAACAAACGCCAGGACAACACTGTCAGCCATCCTGTCAGCACAGGCACACTACCCCACAGGGAAGCAGAGTCAAAAGGAAGGAAGTATGGGCATGCTGGGAAGGGGGGGTGTAGGCAATGGCATGATGGGAGTAGTAGTCACAGATATTGGTCACCCTCACAATTGGCCCATCAACACCACTCTGAACCATGCTTACATCACAGGGAGTGGAAAAGAACTGACAAGATGGCTGACACTGGGTACTACTGTGGGGAGCACAAGGCCCTGCTGGGAACTGGGCACCAACCAACAGCAGGACACCACCGACTGACATCCTGAGAGTTAACCTGCCCCCACTGCAAGGGTGGCATGCTTCATGGTGGGATAACTGGGCTGGGGGGAGAAGGAGGTCCGGATGTCAACCAAATCCCACCAATGCAGGTCATGACCACACCTCAACATCCACATTGCAAAGCATCAGGTTGGCAGGACAATGAGCCACACCAATATCAACCTCTGACTGTGACAACTTAGGACAATGCAATGAACAGGGCCGCATCCAGAGGTACAGTCACAACTGCCATGTGTTTGAACCATTGATGCCTGCAGAAACATAACATACATTGTGTGGCTCTTCCAAAAACAGGTGATGATGGGGACACAGCAGCAGATGAGGAGGAGTCCCTGTCCCAGGCTCCGGTGGCCCATGAGCTCTCTGGTGTGGAACAGCCTCTGCCCTCATCGGATGGCGAAGACCAACCTGGCACCTCCGGTGTGAGTCATCATGCGGCACCAGCAGGACCACCATCTGCACCCCCTGCACCCATTCCTCCAACATCTGCCGACACACAGACCACCCCCGCCGACACGGACAGACCAAGGACACTCAATGACAACAGCACAGGGACCACAGCCCACCGTGAAGCAACGGACAACAACCCCAGTACCAACCCCCAAGGGGGCCTAGGGTCACCTGTGCGTGCCACCGCAGGTCCCGCACGTGTGGCATGGGGTGGTGGGAGGGGTGGTAGGCAGAGGTCGCTGTTTGCAGAGGGGTCTGGACTGCATGATGACCCACAACTGGTACGCATTGCTGATGCGTACCAGAATAGCACCGGAGAGGTCAGCCAGGTAGTGGGGATCCTCAAGGACATTCAACAGCAGCAGGCTGCCATCATGCCCGCTTGGACTCCCACATGTCCCGTGTGGAGACACACATGTCTCGCATTGAGTCCAAGTGGGACACATTGGAAGAACTGACAGCGGTGCAGAGGGACATATTGACATGCCTCCGCCAGATTAGCACCAACATGGCCACACCTCCCTGTGTGCCCACAACATCTGGTGCTGCAACAACTGTAACTGCCACAGGGAGGGAGGATGATTCTGGTGGAGAGTCCTCTGCACCGCAGCAGCCTGCACGTGAGGGTCCCCCAGAAAGAAGAGGCGCCGTACGAGGAAGGACAACTGAGAGGCCGATGGCCATGTACATCCCCCAGGAACCCAAAACCTGTTCTGGAAATTCTCCTTTGTGTGCAAACTGTTCACCCTGTCAAATGCAACACAACTCTCCCACATGACATGGGGAGTTTAAGTTGGACTAATGCATCAGATGACTGTGGACTTTACTCAGGACATTTCTGCTACCAACACTTCCAACTCATCTGGGAACTTTGGATTCCAATCCCAATGTACAGCACCCACCATCCTGTGCACTATCCTCACACATGTATGTAAATAAACTCACTAATACACCATACTTGTCTCTGTTGTGATTCCAACGTTGTTTTTGTCATGGAGATGATGATCTGCTAAATGACACTGTGCATGCTAACTGCTACAGCAAGTTCAACACCGTCATGTGAGTCATGGAGACGTGACACATATGAGGGAGACACACCACTAGGGCAACACAACACATACACACCAGGGCCATCTGACTCATCGCCTACACTGATGTTGCCAGGAAATACAGTGGAATGCACAGACACCACACCTATTCACAGTCTGTGTTAACTAGCCCACAGGTGCAGCAAGCAAATGTTAGTCAGATGTGTGACCACAGACAACGCACATCCCAAAGTGAAGCACAGGTTTATTACACATTTGAAACATGTTGTTTCCACTACAGATGCAAGGTAATCCCACGTGGCAGTGGCCACACAGTCAACAAGTGTAGAAGAAATAAAGTCCAGGGGTGTGGGGCACATCACCTGTAGGGAAACGACTGCTTCCACCCTGGAAGTTGAATCATGGTGTCGGGGGATCCGAGTTGACCAAACAACTCTGAAAGCACCCTGTGAAGGACAGACATGACACACAGTCAAAAGCACTGAAGAACAGGACAGAACTGCAATACTCATGCCCAATACATGTCACAAGATACCTACACAAAACCAAGTTAGCATGTCAACACTGTTGGGGAGTACAGACTACCTGTAAGGACACATCGCTGCACGCATACAGTCAAGTAGCACATGGCCACACTCAAACAGCAACAGAGCACCACCAAGACATATCATGCAAACTGAAATCATTGACATGATATCTCTGGATACTCACATTCAGCTGAAGAAGTTGGTGATGAGCTGTGTGCGGACATCACCATCATCATCATCATCATCACTGGCATCGTGGCCCAGGCCAGGATCCTCCACAGGTGGCGGATGTTGGTCATCGTCATCCAGGATGAGAGGTAACTCCTTCCGCACTGCCAGGTTGTGTAGCATGCAGCAGACGATGACAATCTTGCACACCTTTGCTGGGGCATATGGGAGGGCCCCTCCTGTCTTGTCCAGGCAGCGAAAGCGGCTCTTCAGGAGACCAAATGTCCGCTCGATCACTCTCCTGGTCCGACCATGTGCCTCATTGTAGCGCATCTGGGCTGGTGTCACAGGGTTCCTGAGGGGTGTCAGCAACCACGGCATGTTGGGGTATCCGGAGTCACCTACATACAGACAATTGCACATTAGCTGAGTTGGGTAAAGAGGGTGGAATACAACATTGCCGAACACACACAATGGTAAAAAGTCAGTACACACCGACAAGCCAGGCACGCTGGTTCTGCATCTGTGACATCATCCTCGGGATGCGACTACTCCTCATCACGTAGGCATCGTGTGCAGAACCGGGGAAACGGGCACACACATGTGAGATGCTCATATCTGCAAGACATACCACCAGAGCATTGATAGAATGGTAATGTTTCCTGTTCCTGTATGCCTGCTCATGTGCCTGTGGTGGTACCAAAGCCACATGTGTCCCATTAATGGAGCCAATGACATGTGGCATCCTCCCCAGGGCATAGAAGTCACTCTTGACGTCAGTGAGTTGTTGACGTTTAGGGAAATAGATGTACTGGTTCAGGTATCTCAACATTGCCTCCAAAACATCGCGTAGCACATGGCTGAACATGGTCTGTGACATCCCACCAGCAGACGCCAGTGTGTTGAAAGGTACCGGTGGCAAAGAAGTGTAGGGCTGCCATCACCTTCACCTTGGGGGTCAGCGCTGTAGGGTATGTCCGGCCAGGTTGCAAATGTGGGGCCAACCGCAAAGTCAATTCCTCAATCAGCGGCCTGTTGAAGCGGTACCGTCGGATGCAGTCACGTTCAACCATGGTTGCAAGGTCAGGGAATGGTCTATGGACAGCTGGTGCCCTGCAGTGCATAGGTGAACAAAGAAAGATTGTCAGTCACCCCACATATGTGGCATTGACCATACTCAATATCACATGATACATCATTACAAGACACAAGTACTTGATGTGTGTGCCGTTCTGTATGGACATATATGGCACCTACATGGCCAACATCTAACATCACAGTTCAACATGTGTTGACAACAAGTTCCAGGTCGTGCTATTGGAAATCATTAGGCTGTGTCACAGTACCCATGTACTGCTGTCACGTTCCAAACACACACCACAGTGACAAGTGAGGACAGATGTGCCACAGGCATCACAGCTCATTGACAGGTAGATTCCCAGGGACCCTGTATTGCCACATGGACAGTGGCATGACATGGCGTATCATGTACACGCCAGCAAAACAACCATGACTCCCACAGGTAGTGGCCCCTGTTGCCTCTGCAGGACAGACATGGACGTCTGTGACACACACACGCACAACATCAAAGTAGATGCACAAACAACGTGGATGTGGAGACTGTCTCCCATTGTGCACATGGAATCAGAGACATCTGGAACACAACATGCACACAGACTGTGGAGGGCCATCACTATTGTGGCAATGGGTCACCCTGTGATGTACATACCTTCCCACATGGGACTCAGGGTGTATGTGACATGACATACACATACACAACCTGGAAATGTGACCATGCCACATGCCCTGAACTGAACAGTTGCACATCACAGTGGTCATGTGCACAACACACAAAGGATTCTGTCCCCATGAACACGTGCACAGCCTGGGAGTGGCTGCCCCCAAGTGCCACCAAAAAAAACACATGTTGACCCCCCATACACACACAGGTAATGCAGCCTTACATGCCTTAGGATACAGTGTGGACAGGCTGTGGTGTTCTAGGTGTGCCCCTGAGTCCCTGGCAAGTAATTGTGGCTGGCATACGTTCACCAGTGACAACCATGGTGACATATGCGAGTGATTTGTACAGGGACGAGTTGTACAGCAATGGACTGATCGGTGCGCACGCATTGGCCATTGCATATGATGTGGACGGATGCGTGTTGTCATCCGATATACGCGTTGTACAGCAATGGACCGATCGGTGCGCACGCATTGGCCATTGCATTTGATGTGGACGGATGCGTGTTGTCATCCGATATACGCGTTGTACAGCAATGGACTGATCGGTGCGCAGGCATTGGCCATTGCATATGATGTGGACAGAACTACGCGTTGTACAGCAATGGACCGATCGGTGCGCACGCATTGGACATTGCATATGATGTGGACGGATGCGTGTTGTCATCCGATATATGCGTTGTACAGCAATGGACCGATCGGTGCGCAAGCATTGGCCATTGCATATGATGTGGACAGAAATACGCGTTGTACAGCAATGGACCGATCGGTGCGCACGCATTGGCCATTGCATATGATGTGGACGGATGCGTGCTGTCATCCGATATACGCGTTGTACAGCAATGGACCGATTGGTGCGCACGCATTGGCCATTGCATATGATGTGGACAGAAATACGCGTTGTACAGCAATGGACCAATCGGTGCGCACGCATTGGCCATTGCATATGATGTGGACAGAAATACGCGTTGTACAGCAATGGACCGATCGGTGCGCACGCATTGGCCATTGCATTTGATGTGGACGGATGCGTGTTGTCATCCGATATACGCGTTGTACAGCAATGGACCGATCGGTGCGCACGCATTGGCCATTGCATTTGATGTGGACGGAAATACGCGTTGTACATCAATGGACCGATCGGTGCGCACGCATTGGCCATTGCATTTGATGTGGACGGATGCATGTTGTTTTTCGAAATACGCGTTGTACAGCAATGGTCCGATCGGTGCGCACGCATTGGCTATGGCCTGACATGGTAACGGACGCGTTTTCGAAGCTTTAACGAGTCTGATGCAGTGAATTCAGTTGGCCACCCACAACAATGTTGCAAATTCATGGGTGTCATGAAGTTGAACTTTTGAAGGATGCTGTGGGCGTGTATAAGTGGTGCAATTCCATGGATTGGCCAGATTCAGAAGATGCGAACGACTTGGACCTATCACTTTGGACACATGGGACAGTATCTGCCTCTGCAGCACACATATAATGCTGGCTGTTCCCCTGAGAGCTCACTTGCCTGCACTACATGCTCCAGGACGACATCTGCCACCACCACTGCTGCTGTGTCTGCATCCTCTGGCTACTGCAATGGCACGTACTGTGGAGAGAGCCCCAGCCTTCAGCACTGAGGAGAACCAGGCCCTGCTGGACAGCCTCCTTCCACAGTACAGCAAGCTGTATGGGAAACCAGGGGAGAAGGTGAGTGTGCTGTCCACTGCCTTACTAATTGTGCATGTTGTCTGACTAGCAAGACTTACAGTGTGCACACCACTGGCTAGCATGCTCACTAAGTAGTTGTCAGCCCCCAAAGTGTGTAGTTACATGCACTGAACAGGTATAGTGCAGTAACAGTGCATTCCAACAAGGTTTGACTTCCCAGGCAATGATACCATGTGGTAACTGCTGGCAAACTGTTCATAGCCATTGTTGCACTGCCTGTGTACATCATATGCCCCTGTGATTGAGACATGTATATCCAACTGTGTGATGCACGGAAATGTTGCATGTGTAGTAATGGCCTTTTCACTTTGTCATCCTCACAGGTTGATGCCCACCAGAAGCAGGACATCTGGCTGACCATCGTCCGGGCAGTACGATCGGTGGGGGTCTACAGGCGCAGGATGCTCAACTGCCAGAAGAGGTGGCAGGACCTTTGGGGCTGGACCCGGAGGATCGCAAGGGTCCAGCTGAAGCTGTCGCCTCCTCGCAGTAGGGGCGGACACCGGACCCTGACCCCCCACATGCTCCGGATCCTGGCGGTGGTCTTCCCTGACCTGGATGGGCAGCTGAAGGCCAGACAGCAGCAAGGAGGGGTAAGTGCTAGCCTCAACTGTGTACTTTGACTGACATGCTCTATGCACTCCTTTAGCCTGGTTCCACTTCCACAGTACAACTGTCATGTCGTCCTGGACTCATGTCCCTCACTTGTGTCATGCCCCCTCCTCATCTGATACACAGGTGTGGCCCTTACAGTCTGTGACTTAGGTCACTTGGGTACTGTGTACTTGCAGTTACCTGTGGTTAAAGTTGGGGACAGCATCAGTTACAGGAACTTTGTGGCGGGCTGCATGGGTGGTACAATTGCTCACAATGCCTATGATCTGACATGTACTCTGGGTATGGCTTTAACATGTGTTCCAATTGCTGCGCTGACTCACCACATGTCTGGGGTATGTGCCACACACCCATGCTGCTGCAGAGACCAAGGTAGGAGCCTCAGTGGTATGTACATCATGTGTGTGACACATGCATAGCCACCTGCCTAGTGTTCAGGGTAATACCATGTTGCACATGGACCAGGACTGTAATGCCTACTCCGGACATCGAAGGCACTCTGTTCTCCCACTCCCGTGTGTCAGCATACATATTGGGCATTGTGAAGAGGGCACTCAGGTGTATGCCTCTGTGTCACCGTGGTGTGGCCTTGCTATTTGGACTCCTGGAGTGTTTCACAATTTGGGGTGGCCAGCCAACAGAGTTATGACTATGGGATCTGCACATAGGTCAATGCATAGGTCTCTGATCCCTTGACTGTGCACAATTTTGTATGAAACATTGGGGTGCAGGCAGCTTTGGTTCATTCTCATCATACGTTGAAGTGCTCATGTGTATGGATTTGTGTTTGCAGTCACTCAAATGTCTCATTTGATTGACATGGGATCATCTCAGTCCTCATGGTGTGGCTGGCCAGGGGTCCACATGTGCACCTGTCAGCTACAGGGCTTACTTTTCAGGAACCTCCATGATTGTGACACAGTGCAGACTGGTGTTGTGTGTATGCACTGCCCCTGTGACAGGAGACAGTTATGACTGACTTGCCAGACAGGCCTGTGCCATGACATTCCAATTGCAAAGGGTGATCCAGCAGTGATGTGACATGTCCTGCATGCACACCATTGTTGCATTGTCTATCAGGACATGAGGACATCATTGTGTCTGGTGTTGGAACCAAAAGCCGCATATCAACAGAGACTTTGCCCATCACTTCTCCTGACACATGTACTGAGTCAGTGGCAGGAGATGGCATGTGTTTGGAGTGACACATTTCCATATGTTCTCTTGGATGTCCAACAACTGTGTATGTGGTGCATGTGTGCACATATGATTGGTCGCATACAACAGGCAGCAGACAGATGGGTGCATGGACAGGTAGGATATGTGTGGCATGACTGACTGTCAGGCAGACAATGGGCTTCTTCAAATCAGTGTCAGCACTTATTGCAATGTCTAGCAAATGATGGCAGGGCTTGCTCTGTGATGTGCTGTACTTACTGTGGTGTGTGTGGTCAGTACAGGTGACTAATGTTGCTCTGTTTATCCTGATTGTTTGCAGATACATCCACGGCCACAGGAGGAGACAGCTCCACGGACCAAGAGGAGCGGCAGAGCCAGACTGGGTCCACTGCAGGGGAGACCGAGGGACCCAGTGGCACGGAGGGTGAGGGGAGCCACACTGAGGAGACCTCAGCTACGACCACTTCGGCTGGGGAAAACAGCACTTCCAGTGAGGACTCCCTTGTGGAGGCGGGTGTCAGCAGACCAGAGGCGACGTCAAGCAAGTCTGTCTCCGCCACCACCACCATCTCCACCCTCCCATCTGCTCCCATCCCACATGTCCGTGGAGGCTCCCGTGTAAGGGAGCGTGTCTCCTTCATGCCAGGCACCGCACCCCCTGCCTCTGTCCCCCCTGCTGCCCTGAGTGTGGAGTCTGTGGACTTGCTTAAACAGATCCATGTAGGGCAGACATCAATGCTGAGTGTCCTCCATGCACACACAGGTCTTTTGACACAACTGGTGTCATTCATGGAGGGCATGTCATCTGGCATGTCTGCCCTACATCGTACCAATCAATCCATGGCCTCCTCACTGACGGCAGCAGTGTCCCTCCTGCAACAGTCCCTCACCCCTCCTACCTCTGCCCCATCCACAATCCCCAGCACCCTACCTGTCCCAAGCACACACACACCGGCACCGTCACGCACCAGCACAGACACAAGCAGCACACAGACACACACGCCAAAATCCAGACGCACACGCACGCACAGTCAGGGGACTGATATCTCACCCACAGGGGATGGGGCCGAGACACACACACACGCATCCACGAGCACTGCGCAGTCCTCAGATGCCTCTCCCTCCAAAACCCCTTCCCTTGCCTCACCTGCAACCCCCCCCTCCCAGAAGCTCTTCCTCTGTGAGCTTGGCCTCTTCCCCACAGATACACCTGACACGAAGTCCAGGCGGAAGAGGCAACCACCACACACAGAGGGGAGTGCCCCTCACACCCGGACACCCTCCCCCAGGCACAGGCAGGCTGAGGACCCCATTAGAAAGTCCCCCCGGACCAGGAAGGGCAAGACCCCACCACCACGCAGCTCCACCACACAGTCTCTCTCCTCCATCCCCCAGGCCACCACTCCACAGGTTCCACCGCCACACCCTGCCCCAGGTTCCCCCACACACCGATACAACATCCCCAAACTGCTTAGGCCCTCCCCACCTACCACTTGCTCTTCCACCCCCAAACCAGACGCTCTGCCTGTTTGTGCCACTGGTGTGGAGACCAGGTCCCCCCCTCTGTCCTGCCCACATCATCTGGCCCCCCTTCCACTCCCTTGGAGTCATGCACTGCAGTGGAGTCCACAACCACCCCGTCTGACTTGGGCACTGCAGTGGGGACCCAGTCCACTCCATCTGACCGGCCCACTGCAGTGGTTGCAGCACCCACACCATCTGACTTGTGCCTTACAGTGGTGCCGGCCCCCACTGAGTCAGACACCTCCACTGCAGTTACCGGTGACACTCCTGCACCCACCACCCCTTCACTGCCTCCTTCTGGCATCCCCTGATCCTGTCCCTGCGGTGCCTGGCTTGGCCCTTGTATGCCCCTCCGAGGGGGATGTCCCCTGTCCATACCAGTGCAGGTAAGCAATGGGTGACAAGTTGTCACATATCACCCTGTTGGGACTGTGTATTTGGACTGGCCATTGGCCTTAGTTTCTTTTGGACTTGAATTTTTAGTTTGACATTTGCTGAATAAAGCCTTTTTGTTTACATGATGTAGATGAGTATCATCATGCATTTGTAATAGTGTTCAGATCATGTAAATGAAGTGTTGCTGTGATGGACTCCATGTGGTCCATGGGATATGTGTCCTAATGTAGTCTGGATCTATTGCATCCTTTGCTGCAGTCTGAGGGTGTAATGTTCTGCATTTGACACAGGGATGTAAGTTTTGCATTTGTAAATTAACATCTTTGGCTTACACTGATGCACATCTGGTGGGCTTACCACTGTTCAATGTTTCTGTTTCCCTGACTGTGTGCCCATCTCCACTGGACATGCATTTTAGCACATCAATGTTGAAGGACTCATCTGTGTATACAGTGCAACTTGCTTGACACGTGTTTTGGGTGAATGCAGATGACTGACGTGACACTCCTGTACCCAGGCTGATGTGAGCAGAGCCTTCAGTGTGTTATAGTCGTTGACTCACTGACCGAGTGTTCTGCTGACATGTTTGAGTGGTGCACAGACAAGGTTTGGCACAGCGGACCGTCCACAGGTTTGGAGTGGAGTGCCCTCATGGCAGTGTGTAATCCCGTGACATTGGCTGGGCCCGTGTTGTGGGTTGTGTGAGCATGTCTGTGTGTGTTCCCTTCCCTTTTCCTACACAGGCTGTGTCCCTAGGGATGTTCCTGTTTGTGATGCTTGCTGAGTTGTCCTGTGTTCATCCAGCATCTTGGACCTGGTTTCTCCGGGATGTGGGTGCATGGCAAACTAATGTTCATCAGGTTGTCATCCCTAGTTGTCTTTGTTGTCAGGTCTGGGGATGTGGGCAAACACAGATGGGACACAGTCAGGATTCCCCTTGGCACTTGTTGGTTACACAAGTCATGTAATTTACAGTTTGTGGTAGCTTTCAGTGATTGTGACACGTTGTGTGTGTGACTGCTGCCACTCCTCAGGGTCAGAGCTGCAATGTTGGAAGTTGTGTACGTGTGTTCTTTGTGTTTGACCTTGACTTCTTCATTGGTGTGTGACTGTGTCCGGGATCATGCAGGCCAGTGTCAGCACAATGTGGGGTCCCTGGGGGTAGTGCTGTGGTGTGGTGTCTCTGTGTCTTGCTGTGTCCGTTGCTGTTCCTACATGCTTGTGTGACATGTGTGATTTGTGCTCCCTCTCATCTGACAATGCCTGATTGCCCACATAGGGGATTTGGATCCATGAGTTACCTTTGTGTGGCACTGTATGCACATCTGTATGATTGGTATTCAGGTCTCCTCATGTGTTGTGTGGTTGCCTGGGGACACTGGCACCCCCCCCCTCACCTGTTGTGTATGATGTGCAGTGTGGGTCTGCCTGTTTGTGTTTGTGCATCTGCACCACTGCATTGGCATATCTTTGGTGTGCCATTGGCTGTATGTTGTTTGGTGGGTTTCCCCTGCTGTCCCTGGGACTCCTAGGTCATCAGTCAGCACAATGATCATGGTTTGTGTGTCCCATTGCTGCCATGGTATGGTATCTGTTCACCTCACATCTACAGTCTCCACAGGGTATCTGCATTTGTGTGCCCATTGGTGCAAATATGTGGGTCTGCATTCTGATGGTCACTTCTGTCATTGTGTAATTGATGAATGTTGACAATGTCAGCCACCATGGGTGATGTTTGTCTGCACATGGCCAAAGGTATGTCTTATTTGCACTGCACTGTTTGCCTCACCCAATCTATGTTGCTATGGGACACAAGCACTACTTTGCCACTGATGTGTTTGTTGTTCTGTGACCAGGAATCATCCATGCTGTTTGGCATTTGCAGCTTTTTCCATGACAACACTTACATTTTGGTCAATGTGATGATGGGGGTTTAGACCCCATTGCCACAATGTTCAAAATGTGCTTCAGCTATGGACCCCCACACTTACATTTTGGTCACTGTGATGATGGGGGTTTGGACCCCATTGCCACAATGTTAAAAATGTGCTTCAGCTATGGACCCCACACTTAGCTTTTGTTCACTGTGATGATGGGGGTTTAGACCCCATTGCCACAATGTTCAAAATGTGCTTCAGCTATGGACCCCACACTTACCTTTTGGTCACTGTGATGATGGGGGTTTAGACCCCATTGCCACAATGTTCAAAATGTGCTTCAGTTATGGACCCCACACTTACCTTTTGGTCACTGTGATGATGGGGGTTTAGACCCCATTGCCACAATGTTCAAAATGTGCTTCAGCTATGGACCCCACACTTACATTTTGGTCACTGTGATGATGGGGGTTTAGACCCCATTGCCACAATGTTCAAAATGTGCTTCAGCTATGGACCCCACACTTACCTTCTGGTCACTGTGATGATGGTCTGCTTGCATTGTGGAGGCCACACACATTTATGTGTGACACATGTGATAGGGGGTCACATTGTATGTTCAATGTCATGTTCAGTGTTGTAGGCATTTGACACAGACTACACACGCTTGTCATGGTGTTGGGGGGATGTCTTTTCCTGACATTCCTTATGTTGGAGTATGCTGGTTGTGTCATGCATTACCCGTCCTATGAGTAGGGGTGGTGGTAGTGGTAGGCATCCAGCACCCATGAGTAGGGGTGGTGGTAGTGGTAGGCATCCAGCCCCCCTGAGTAGGGGTGGTGATAGTGGTAGGCATCCAGCCCCCATGAGTAGGGGTGGTGTTGGTGGTAGGCATCCATCCCCCTATGAGTGGGGATGGTAGTAGTGACAGGCATCCAGGCCCCCTGAGTAGGGGTGGTGGTAGTGGTAGGCATCCAGCACCCATGAGTAGGGGTGGTGGTAGTGTTAGGCATCCAGCCCCCTGAGTAGGGGTGGTGGTAGTGGTAGGCATCCAGCCCCCCATGAGTAGGGGTGGTGGTAGTGGTAGGCATCCAGCCCCCCCTGAGTAGGGGTGGTGGTAGTGGTAGGCATCCAGGCCCCTATGGGTGGCAATGGTAGTAGTGGTAGGCATCCAGCCCCCCTGAGTAGGGGTGGTGCTAGTGGTAGGCATCCAGCACCCATGATTAGGGGTGGTGGTAGTGGTAGGCATCCAGCCCCCCATGAGTAGGGGTGGTGTTGGTGGTAGGCATCCATCCCCCTATGAGTGGGGATGGTAGTAGTGGCAGGCATCCAGGCCCCCCTGAGTAGGGGTGGTGGTAGTGGTAGGCATCCAGCACCCATGAGTAGGGGTGGTGGTAGTGGTAGGCATCCAGCCCCCCATGAGTAGGGGTGGTGGTAGTGGTAGGCATCCAGCCCCCCCTGAGTAGGGGTGGTGGTAGTGGTAGGCATCCAGGCCCCTATGGGTGGTGATGGTAGTAGTGGTAGGCATCCAGCCCCCCCTGAGTAGGGGTGGTGGTAGTGGTGGGCATCCATCCCCCTATGAGTGGGGATGGTAGTAGTGACAGGCATCCAGGCCCCCCTGAGTAGGGGTGGTGGTAGAGGTAGGCATCCAGCACCCATGAGTAGGGGTGGTGGTAGTGGTAGGCATCCAGCCCCCCATGAGTAGGAGTGGTGGTAGTGGTAGGCATCCAGCCCCCCTGAGTAGGGGTGGTGGTAGTGGTAGGCATCCAGGCCCCTATGGGTGGTGATGGTAGTAGTGGTAGGCATCCAGCCCCCTGATTAGGGGTGGTGGTAGTGGTGGGCATCCAGCCCCCATGAGTAGGGGTGGTGTTGGTGGTAGGCATCCATCCCCCTATGAGTGGGGATGGTAGTAGTGACAGGCATCTAGGCCCCCCTGAGTAGGGGTGGTGGTAGTGGTAGGCATCCAGCACCCATGAGTAAGGGTGGTGTTAGTGGTAGGCATCCAGCCCCCCCTGAGTAGGGGTGGTGGTAGTAGTAGGAATCCAGCCCCCCATGAGTAGGGGTGGTGGTAGTGGTAGGCATCCAGCCCCCCATGAGTAGGAGTGGTGTTGGTGGTAGGCATCCATCCCCCTATGAGTGGGGATGGTAGTAGTGACAGGCATCCAGGCCCCCCTGAGTAGGGGTGGTGGTAGTGGTAGGCATCCAGCACCCATGAGTAGGGGTGGTGGTAGTGGTAGGCATCCAGCCCCCCTGAGTAGGGGTGGTGGTAGTGGTAGGCATCCAGCCCCCCATGAGTAGGGGTGGTGTTGGTGGTAGGCATCCATCCCCCTATGAGTGGGGATGGTAGTAGTGACAGGCATCCAGGCCCCCCTGAGTAGGGGTGGTGGTAGTGGTAGGCATCCAGCACCCATGAGTAGGGGTGGTGGTAGTGGTAGGCATCCAGCCCCCCCCCTGAGTAGAGGTGGTGGTAGTGGTAGGCATCCAGCCCCCCATGAGTAGGGGTGGTGGTAGTGGTAGGCACCCAGCCCCCATGAGTAGGGGTGGTGTTGGTGGTAGGCATCCATCCCCCTATGAGTGGGGATGGTAGTAGTGACAGGCATCCAGGCCCCCTGAGTAGGGGTGGTGGTAGTGGTAGGCATCCAGCACCCATGAGTAGGGGTGGTGGTAGTGGTAGGCATCCAGCCCCCCTGAGTAGGGGTGGTGGTGGTGGTAGGCATCCAGCCCCCCATGAGTAGGGGTGGTGTTGGTGGTAGGCATCCAGCACCCATGTGTAGGGGTGGTGGTAGTGGTAGGCATCCAGCCCCCCCTGAGTAGGGGTGGTGGTAGTGGTAGGCATCCAGCCCCCCATGAGTAAGGGTGGTGGTAGTGGTAGGGATCCAGCCCCCCATGAATAGGGGTGGTGTTGGTGGTAGGCATCCATCCCCCTATGAGTGGGGATGGTAGTAGTGACAGGCATCCAGGCCCCCTGAGTAGGGGTGGTGGTAGTGGTAGGCATCCAGCACCCATGAGTAGGGGTGGTGGTAGTGGTAGGCATCCAGCCCCCTGAGTAGGGGTGGTGGTAGTGGTAGGCATCCAGGCCCCTATGGGTGGCGATGGTAGTAGTGGTAGGCATCCAGCCCCCCTGAGTAGGGGTGGTGGTAGTGGTAGGCATCCAGCCCCCATGAGTAGGGGTGGTGTTGGTGGTAGGCATCCATCCCCCTATGAGTGGGGATGGTAGTAGTGACAGGCATCCAGGCCCCCTGAGTAGGGGTGGTGGTAGTGGTAGGCATCCAGCACCCATGAGTAGGGGTGGTGGTAGTGGTAGGCATCCAGCCCCCCCCCTGAGTAGGGGTGGTGGTAGTGGTAGGCATCCAGCCCCCCATGAGTAGGGGTGGTGTTGGTGGTAGGTATCCATCCCCCTATGAGTGGGGATGGTAGTAGTGACAGGCATCCAGGCCCCCTTGAGTAGGGGTGGTGGTAGTGGTAGGCATCCAGCACCCATGAGTAGGGGTGGTGGTAGTGGTAGGCATCCAGCCCCCCCTGAGTAGGGGTGGTGGTAGTGGTAGGCATCCAGCCCCCCCTGAGTAGGGGTGGTGGTAGTGGTAGGCATCCAAGCCCCTATGGGTGTGTATGGATTTGGTGATAGCCATCCCGCCCCTATGGTTCTGCTGTTGCTGGTGTACGTCATTTCTGCATCCCTATGTGTGTGTGACATATGTCGGGAACGTGTCGTTTGTTTGTGTTGTGGGTGTTTGACTTACCGTCTGCGCCGTACGTGTCCGTACCGGTTCCGGTAATAGATGTAGAGTATTGGTAGGACCTGCGCGATGGGATTCATGGTTGGTTCGTCTCGTTCGTGTTTCTCATTGCTTCGACTCGTACTCATCGCTGGCTTGTTCGTCTCGTAGCCGTGGATCGTCTTGTGGCGCGAATCGGAGCTTATGTGCAGCCCTCCCGGATGCTCTGACGTGCCGGACGTAGCGACGGGTTCGGCGCGTACGGAAGGCGCATCGTACTAGTCCAGCCGGAAGGTGCTGTATATTTGCTTCCGTGCGACTCGATTCGGCGTTTACAGATCCGGCTCGGGCGGGGAACAGGAGCTGGAATGGGTACGTACGGCTGGGTCGGGATCTGGGCAGTTATGCGCATCCTACTTGCTCGTTCGAACGAATGTACGAATCGGTCGGGAAACACGCGTTCGGCTTGTTTTTTTTCCGGACGAATAGTGTTAGGTGCGCTTCCGGCCGAGATCGGAATCGACCCCTAAGTGTAGTAATTAAGACAGCAAATATTTACAGTGCCGCAAAGCTGTCAGTCTAAGCCAGCAAGCGCTTTTCAGATTATTTATTTCTTTAATTTATAAAGCGCCTGAATCACCCCCTAAGGGGTATCTTCGCGCTGTGAGAAGCATAGCAGAAGGCACAGACCAAAGAGAATCAATTCAGAAAAAGCTCAGTTTTAAGAAGTCTCCTGAAAGGAAGATACTCTGAGCATTTCCGGAGGTGGATAGGGAGTTGATTCCAATAGCAGGGGGCTAAATAGAAGAAGGTGTTACCACCCGTACAAACTATTCTAAAATGGGGAATCACAAGCAGGGATTTCTCTCCTGATCGTAGAGATCTATTTGGCTGGTAGGGGATGAGTTTTTCAGTTAAGTAGCCAGGACCTCTACCATTCAGAGCTTTATGTACAACTGCAGATCTTGAACTTGACTCTCTTGCGTATCGGCTGCCAATGCAGTTGTCGCAAGAGGGGGAGAGAAGCCGTTCTGGCTGGCAAGTTCCTAACAAGTTGGGCTGCAGTATTCTGTACCACCTGAAGTCTATTTAATGAGGAATCGCTTGCCGCAATCAGGAGGGCGTTGCAGTAGTCCAGGCGATTAATCACTCGTGCTTGAACAAGCGTTTTTTGCACACACAGAGGAAGAAAAGGAAAAACTCTGCGCAAAAGGCTCAACATATGAAAGCAAGAACCAGAGGTGGCCACAACCTGATCTTTCATAGTGAGGTTCTGGCCTAAACGGACACCCAGATTCTTAACCACTGTCTTAGGAGCGGGAGCATTACCCAGCTTAGGGGGGTTCACTGATAGAATATCGACGACCAAAATATCCCCATACACAAATATCCACACATAAATATCGATGTCAAAAATATCGACATCCTATATTTATAATTGTAAGTATAACAATATCCAGAAAACAAATATCGATGTTAAAAATATAGATGTACAAAATATCGATTTTTTATTTAAATAAAAAATAATGTTAAATATATTAAATAATAAAATTAACTTTAAAAAATTATTTAGATTTAAAATACAACTTAACAAATATAGGAAATAAATGTAATTAAAAAAATATTTATACATACATATATAAAATGTAATATATATATATATCTATTTACTTTAAAACAATTAAGAAACTATTAATTTTAATTTATTTTATAATTTTATAAATATATAAAAATTTACAAATAAATAAATATATATTTACATACACTTATAACATAAAATCTAATAAAATATAACATTATATTATAAATTAAAACATTAAAAAATGTAATTGTCTTTAAACTAAATTTTGCACTCCAGTTAGTGCAACAGTAGGAAAAATGTTGGATAGCAGACTAGTAAAAATGACTAAACCCACTCCAGTGATTGCAACAGTAAGGAAAGTGTTGGATAGCGGAGGGGTAGAAATTACTATTCCCACCCCAGTGAGTGCAACAGTAGCGAATGTGTTGGATAGCGGAGGGGTAAAAATTACTATTCCCACTCCAGTGAGTGCAACAGGAGGAAAAGTGTTGGATAGCGGAGGGGTAAAAATTACTATTCTCACTCCAGTGAGTGCAACAGTAGGGAAAGTGTTGGATAGCGGAGGGGTAAAAATTACTATTCCCACTCCAGTGAGTGCAACAGTAGGGAAAGTGTCGGCTAGCGGAGAGGTAAAAATTACTATTCCCACTCCAGTGAGTGCAACAGTAGGGAAAGTGTTGGATAGCGGAGGGGTAAAAATTACTATTCCCACTCCAGTGAGTGCAACAGTAGGGAAAGTGTTGGCTAGCGGAGAGGTAAAAATTACTATTCCCACTCCAGTGAGTGCAACAGTAGGGAAAGTGTTGGATAGCAGAGGGGTAAAAAATGTATATTTCCACTGGAGTCAGTTCAAAATTAAAAACAAACAAAATATCAACAACAACACAAAAGATTTTTTAAAACAAAAAAAAAACATATATAGAAATATAAAAAATTACAAAAGATACAAACATATTATAATGTTAAATAGATATAACAAATACCTAGAAAGATTATATTAAAAAAACATTTTAAAATAATTTACAAACAAATAACTATTTCTAAATAGAAATTAATTATAAACAAAAATATTAATTATTACATAAATGTAATCTTTTTTATTTCCTACCCCATAACACCACACAATTCACAACACACTTCTAAATGTAAAAAAAATATACCTATATAATTAACGTAATAAATGTCCAATTAAAGAAATATTATTAATTATAAAACAAAGTAAAACAGATTAAAAATAATTTACTACCTAAACATCACCCCTATAAAACCAAAACCCACACACAAAATAAAATTAAACAATTACCCGAATTAATTATCGATTGATGAATTAATATTAATGATCAACTAATTATTAATTAATTAAACATAAATTACTTTCCACCCTCTACCCCGATAAACATCACAACCCACAGCTAGAAATCATTACACAATTTCCATAATTAATTTTAAATTAATAAATGAATATCAATTAACAACTCATTAATTAATTTAAAAGAATTTACTTCCCACCCTTTACCACTATAAACCCACAACTAGCATCTAAAATTAATTACACAATTGCCATATTTAAATTTTAATTAATTAATTAGCATTAATTAACAAATAATTATTAATTAATTAAAAATAAATTACTTCCCACCCTTTACCCCTATAAACCCCACCACCCGCTCCTAAAAAAATGAAACAATTAACATAATTATCTACCAATTAATTAATAATAATTAACAAACAATAATAATTAATTATTAATAAATTACTTCCCACAATTAACACAATAAAATGTAAATTAAAAAAAGTATCAATAAATAAAAAACAAAATTTAATTTATTGTAATTAAATTACTTCCCACCCTATTCCCCTATAAACCCCACCACCCGCTCCAGAAAAAGTAACACAATTAACATAATTACCTATTAATTAATTAATAATTAACAACCAATGAATAAATAATTAATAATAAATTAATCCCCACAATTAACACTATAAAATATAAATTAAATAAATAATAATAAAAACTAATTATTAATAAATGTATTATAATTAAGGAACGGTGATGAAACCGCCCGCCAGATGTGCGGCGGTCACACCAGCCCAATTAGGATGCGCCCGCCACACTGGTGGGCGCATCCTGGCATTTTCACATTGCGGACGGTGCTGCTGGCTGCAGCACCGTCCGCAATGTGAAAATGCCACGTTGTGCATTTCCATGCACACTGTGGCAGGCAGCACGCGGTGCCTGCCACCTTGTGCATGGAAATGTAGGGGGGTAACATGGTACCCCCCTAGTGCACCCCCCCACAGAGGGGGCCCGCAACGGGCCCCCAAAGCCAGTCTCTGCCTGTCTTTTTGCGGCGGGATTTCCGCCGCAGAAAGACAGGTGGAAGGGCTCATCATTATCACTACGGCGGTGCCTGCACGGCACCGCCGCAATGATGCCCTGGTTTCGGGTCTCGCAAGGTGGGCGGAAAAGGACCGCCTTGTGGGACCATGGCGGACGGACTTTCCGTCCGCCGCAGAACCACTGTGATTCCCACCGCCATCCTAATTTGGAGGTGGGTGAATCACAATATGATGGCAGGAGGATCGCCACCGCCGGCCCGGCGGTGGCGATCCTCCCGCCATCATAATGAGCCCCTAAATTACTTCCCATCCTATTCCCCTTTAAACCCACAACCCGCTCCTAAAAAAATGACACATTTAACATAATTACCAATGAATTAATTAATAGTAATTAACAACCAATTAATAATTAATTAATAATAAATTAATTCCCACAATCAACATTATAAAATATAAATTAAATAAATACTAATAAATAACAATTAATTTATTATAATCAAATTACTTCCTACCCTTTTCCCCTATAAACCCGCAACCCGCTACAGAACTAAAAGACGCAAAATTTAATTAAAATAAAATTAATAACTACTAAAAATTTAGCACATATATTAAAAAACAAAAGCAATACTCATAGAAAAAAATAGATCATATACATTTAAAATACATACTAAAAAACATAACACTAATTAAAATATCGATATTTTAAACAACTATATTTTTGCAAACGATATTAATGACTTCGATATTTTTTAAAATATTTCTTACCTTAAAGTCGATATTCTTGACCACGATATTCTTGCTGTCAATATTTCTGTGTCACGATATTTCCAACTCGATATTACTGTAAGTCGACATTTCCAACTCGATATTCTGTCTCTGCACCCTCAGGGAGCCACCACTCTGGGGACCAGAGCGAATGGGCATTAGCAAAGAGCATAATCTTTGTTTTGCCAGCATTCAGCTGGAGAAAATTCTCCATCATCCAAGATGCAATTGACTTCATACCTTCCAAGAAACGAGACTGAGGGGCCGATTCCGATTCGGGCCGGAAAACGTACCGACCGACTCGGTCCGGGAATAAAGTCCGACCGACACGTACCGGCGCTGCCCGACCTGGGTAGTATGATGAAATGCATGTGAAACACGACCGACTCATACGGAACACAAGCCGAACGACCGAACAGGACGGAAACAAGCTATCCGGCCGGAAAACCACGCGAATCGAACCGACCGACACGCACCAGGAAGGAACCCGAACTAAACGTACACGCGAACTCCGAGCCGCGTAGTACGATGCAATGCGTGGAAAACCAGACCGAGTCGCACGGAGACCAAGCCGCACGACCGACATGCATACAAAACCCAGCCGAAGCAACCCAACACACCGCGACCGACGCGTACGCCGCACAATAAACATAGCAGAAACACAGCGTGAACGACTCGGAGAAGCTGGCACGAGACAACTGCAGCGTCCTACTCGGTCAGAAGAACGTCTCCTACATGCACAAAAAAAACTAATGGAAACATACAAAAAAAAGGGCCAAACAAGCAATGACAAAGTCAATAAATACAGGGGGGGAAAAAACAGGGAACAAGGACACACCCCCAACTCCACCTATATAAAGGCCACAAATCCCTACCATGATCCTTTGCAAATTCAACTGACCTGCCAGCACAGAACACCATCACACAGCAACCACAGACACACTCACAGCTCATCCATCACACAAGCCACACACCATTAGCACCTCAACAAATAGCACCCTCACATACACCCAGCAAAACCTTCACACACACACCCTCACTTGCACACACACACACATCAATCACCACCACCACCCATCACCATGCCCCCAAAGAAGAATCATAAGTTCCTAGACAGTGAATTGGAAGTCCTGATAGATGAGATCCTCAGGGTAGAGCCACACTTGTTTGGCACATTGGTCCAACAGACCCCCATGTCGCAGAAAACCAAGATGTGGGAGAGGATCGTCGACAGGGTCAACGCACAATCACCATGTTTGCGCACAAAGGAAGACATCCAGAACAGGTGGTATGATGTGCGCAGGAGGGTCAGGGACCTACTAAAGAAGGATTACATCGTGAGCCAGCGCACCGGCAGTGGCCCTCCTGCCAAACCACTATACCTCAGGCCCTGGGAGGTGAAGGTGCGGGCCATCCTACCACCAGTGAGCGTATATGGACTAACAAACATCCCAGAGCCTGGTGAGAACACAACTAATATACACAATATTGTGTGGCAATACACACACATCACTGTCAAGGGGATAGTCAAACCATGCACCCTTAGCAAATCCACAGCAACCAGAAGATAATCATACCAAGATGACTATGTTAGTCAGAGAAACACAATACTTGCCATCTCATAGTGATATGTAACAGTGTCATGACAGGTACAAACATAACAATAAATAGAGCAAGCCAGTGGCACAAATATAACAAACAAACAGTCACATATGTTGCCACCACCAGAACACCACCTCACAGGGAAGCTCACTGAAAGGAAGGAATTCTGGGTATGCTGGTGAAGTCATTGTAGGCAATAGCATGATGGGAGTTGTAGTCACAGATATTGGTCAGCCTCATAATTGGCCCATCAACACCACTCTCAACCATGCACACATTACAGGGAGTAGAAAAGGACGGACAAGATGGCTGACACTGGATACTGCTGTGGGGAGCACAAGGCCCTGCTGGGAACTGGCCACCAACAAACAACAGGAACACACTGTCAGCCATCTTGCCATTGCTGTCACACTCACACACAGTGAAGTCCACTCAAAAGGAAGGAAGTATGGGCATGCTGGGAAGGGGGGCGTAGGCAATAGCATGATGGGAGTTGTAGTCACAGATATTGCTCAGCCTCACAATTGGCCCATCAACATCACTCTGAACCATGCTCACATCACAGGGAGTGGGAAAGGACTGACAAGATGGCGGACACTGGGGACTGCTGTGGGGAGCACAAGGCCCTGCTTGGAACTGTGCACCAACCAACAGCAGGACACCACTGACTGACATCCTGAAAGCCAAATTGCACCCCCTGCAATGGAAGCACGTTCCATGGTGGGATATCTGGCTGGGTGGGAAGGATGACTGACAGCTCTGACCATAGTTACAAGCAGCTCATCGCACATACTCCCTTAACACAAACTCCACACAACTCACCTGGGAGAATGCAATGCCTCACACTGTAATTTAACATCCCACAAAGAACCACCACACTGGGTTATGCTGTGTGAAGCACAGGGACACTTTTGGGACTTGTAGCCAAACAAACGCCAGGACAACACTGTCAGCCATCCTGGCAGCACACGCACACTACCCCACAGGGAAGCAGAGTCAAAAGGAAGGAAGTATGGGCAAGCTGGGAATTGGGGTGTAGGCAATAGCATGATGGGAGTGGTAGTCACAGCTCAACATCCCCCACCCACATGGCCCAGCAAGCCAGCACTGAAGCATGCACACTTCACAGGGAGTGAAAAGCCACTTCAAAGATGTCTGACACTGGCCTCAGCTGTGGGGAGCCCAAGGCCCTGCTGGGAACTGGGCACCAACAAACAACAGGACCACACTGTCAGCCATCTTGCCATTGCTGTCACACTCACACACAGTGAACTCCACTCAAAAGGAAGGAAGTATGGGCATGCTGGGAAGGGGGGTGTAGGCAATAGCATGATGGGAGTTGTAGTCACAGACATTGGTCACCCACACAATTTGCCCATCAACACCACTCTGAACCATGCTCACATCACAGGGAGTGGAAAACTACTGACAAGATGGCTGAAACTGGGTACTGCTGTAGGGAGCACAAGGCCCTGCTGGGAACTGGGCACCAACAAACAACAGGACCACACTGTCAGCCATCTTGCCATTGCTGTCACACTCACACACAGTAAACTCCACTCAAAAGGAAGGAAGTATGGGCATGCTGGGAAGGGGTGTAGGCAATAGCATGATGGGAGTTGTAGTCACAGACATTGGTCACCCTCACAATTGGCCCATCAACACCACTCTGAACCATGCTCACATCACAGGGAGTGGAAAACAACTGACAAGATGGCGGACACTGGGGACTGCTGTGGGGAGCACAAGGCCCTGCTGGGAACTGTGCACCAACCAACAGCAGGACACCACTGACTGACATCCTGAAAGCCAAATTGCACTCCCTGCAATGGAAGCACGTTCCATGGTGGGATATCTGGCTGGGTGGGAAGGATGACTGACAGCTCTGACCATAGTTACAAGCAGCTTCTCCCACACACCCCTTAACACAAACTCCACACAACTCACCTGGGAGAATGCAATGCCTCACACTTCAATTTAATATCCCACAAAGAACCACCACACTGGGTTATGCTGTGTGAAGCACAGGGACACTTTTGGGACTTGTAGCCAAACAAATGCCAGGACAACACCGTCAGCCATCCTGGCAGTACAGGCACACTACCCCACAGGGAAGCAGAGTCAAAAGGAAGAAAGTATGGGCATGCTGGGAAGGGGGGTGTTGGCAATAGCATGATGGGAGTTGTAGTCACAGACATTGGTCACCCTCACAATTGGCCCATCAACACCACTCTGAACAATGCTCACATCCCAGGGAGTGGAAACCAACTGACAAGATGGCTGACAATGGTGCTCTGTTGTGGGGAGTACCAGGCCCTGCTGGGACCTGGGCACCAACCAACAGCAGGACACCACTGACTGACATCCTGAGAGTCAACCTGAACCCACTGCAAGGGTGGCATGCTTCATGGTGGGATAACTTGGCTGGGTGGAGAAGGAGGGCCAGATGTCCACCAAATACAACCAATGCTGGCCATGCACACACCTCTACATTCACATTTAAATGCCTCAGGTTTGCAGGACAATGTGCTACACCAATATCAACCTGTTACTGTGACAACTTAGGTCAATGCAATGTACAGGGCCGCATCCAGAGGTACAGACACAACTGTCAGGTGTGTGAACCATTGAGACACACATACATTGTGTGTCTCTTCCAAAAACAGGTGATGATGGGGACACAGCAGCAGACGATGAGGAGTCACAGTCCCAGGCTCCGGGGGACACTGAGCTCACTGGTGTGGAACAGCCTCCGCCCTCCTCGGATGGCGAAGACCTACCTGGCACCTCCGGTGTGAGTCGTCATGCAGCACCAGCAGGACCAACATCTGCACCCCCTGCACCCACTCCTCCAACAACTGCCAACACACAGACCACCCCCGCCGACACGGACAGACCAAGGACCACCAATGACAGCAGCACAGGGACCCTGGCCCAACGTCGAGCTACGTACAACGACCACAGTAACAACCCCCAAGGGGGCCCAGGGACACCTGTGCGTGCCACTGCAGGTCCCGCACGTGTCGCATGGGGTGGTGGGAGGGGTGGTAGACATAGGTCGCTGTTTGCAGAGGGGTCTGGACTGCATGATGACCCACAACTGGTATGCATTGCTGATGCGTACCAGAATAGCACCGGAGAGGTCACCCAGGTAGTGGGGATCCTCAAGGACATTCAACAGCAGCAGGCTGCCCATCATGCCCGCTTGGACTCACACATGTCCCGTGTGGAGACACACATGGCCCGTGTGGAGACACACATGTCTGGCATGGAGTCCAAGTGGGACACATTGCAAGAACTGACAGCGGTGCATAGGGACATATTGACATGCCTCCGCCAGATTAGCACCAACATGGCCACACCTCCCTGTGTGCCCACAACATCTGGTGCTGCAACACCTGCAACTGCCACAGGGAGGGAGGAGGACTCTGGCGGAGAGTCCCCTGCACCGCAGCAGCCTGCACGTGAGGGTCCCCCCCAAAGAAGAGGGGTCGTCCGAGGAAGGAAAACTGAGAGGTCGATGGCCATGTACATCCCCCAGGAAGCCAACACCTGTTCTGGAAATTCTCCTTTGTGTGCAAACTGTTCACCCTGTCGTAATGCAACACAACTCACCCACATGACATGGGGAGTTCAAGTTGGACCAATGTATCAGATCACTGTTGACTTTACCCTGGACATTTCTGCTACCAAGACTTCCAACTCACCTGGGAACTTTGGATCACAATCCCAATGTACAGCACCCACCATCCCGTGCACTAACCTCACACATGTATGTAATAAACTCACCAATACACCATACTTGCCTCTGTTGTGATTCCAACGTTGTTATCGTCACGGAGATGATGATCTGCTAAATGACACTGTGCATGCTAACTGCCACAGCAAGTTCAACACCGTCATGTGACTCATGGTGACGTGACACATATGAGGGACACACACCACTAGGGCTACACAACACATAGACACCAGGGCCATCGGACTTATCGCCTACACTGATGTTGCCAGGAAATATTGTGGAATGCACAGACACCACACCTATTCAGAGTCTGTGTTAAGTAGCCCACAGGTGCAGTAAGCAAATGTCAGTCAGAAGTGTGACCACAGACAACGCACATCCCAAAGTGAAGCACAGGTTTATTACACATCTGCAACATGTTGTTTCCACTACAGATGCAAGGTAATCCCACGTGGCAGTGGCCACACAGCCAGCAAGTGTAGAAGAAAGAAAGTCCAGGGGTGTGGGGCACATCACCTGTAGGGGAACGACTGCTTCCACCCTGGAAGTTGAATCATGGTGTCGGGGTATCCGAGTTGACCAAACAACTCTGAGAGCACCCTGTGAAGGACAGACATGACACACAGTCAAAAGCACTGAAGAACAGGACAGAACTGCAATACTCATGCCCAATACATGTCACAAGATACCTACACAAAACCAAGTTAGCATGTCAACACTGTTGGGGAGTACAGACTACCTGTAAGGACACATCGCTGCACGCATCCAGTCAAGTAGCACATGGCCACACTCAAACAGCAACAGAGCACCACCAACACATATCATGCAAACTCAAATCATTGACATGACATCACTGGATACTCACATTCAGCTGAAGAAGCTGGTGATGAGCTGTGTGCGGACATCACCATCATCATCATCATCATCACTGGCATCGTGGCCCAGGCCAGGATCCTCCACAGGTGGCGGATGTTGGTCATCGTCATCCAGGATGAGAGGCAATTCCTTCCGCACTGCCAGGTTGTGTAGCATGCAGCAGACGATGACAATCTTGCACACCTTTGCTGGGGCATATGGGAGGGCCCCTCCTGTCTTGTCCAGGCAGCGGAAGCGGCTCTTCAGGAGACCAAATGTCCGCTCGATCACTCTCCTGGTCCGACCATGTGCCTCATTGTTGCGCATCTGGGCTGGTGTCACAGGGTTCCTGAGGGGTGTCAGCAACCACGGCATGTTGGGGTATCCGGAGTCACCTACAGACAGACAATTGCACATTAGCTGAGTTGGAAAAGAGTGCGGAACACAACATAGCAGAACACACACAATGGTACAAAGTCAGTACACACCGACAAGCCAGGCACGCTGGTTCCGCATCTGTGACATCATCCTCGGGATGCGACTGCTCCTCATCACGAAGGCATCGTGTGCCGAACCAGGGAAACGGGCACACACATGTGAGATGGTCATATCTGCAAGACATACCACCAGAGCATTGATCGAGTGATAATGTTTACGGTTCCTGTATGCCTGCTCATGTGCCTGTGGTGGTACCAAAGCCACATGTGTCCCATCAATGGAGCCAATGACATGTGGCATCCTCCCCAGGGCATAGAAGTCACTCTTGACGTCAGTGAGTTGGTGATGTTTCGGGAAATAGATGTACTGGTTCAGACATCTCAACATTGCCTCCAAAATATCGCGTAGCACACGGCTGAACATAGTCTGTGACATCCCACCAGCAGTCGCCACAGTGTGTTGAAAGGTACCGGTGGCAAAGAAGTGTAGGGCTGCCATCACCTTCACCTTGGGGGTCAGCACTGTAGGGTACGGCTGGCCAGGTTGCAAATGTGGTGCCAAACGCACTGCCAAATCCTCAATCAGCTGCCTGGTGAAGCGGTACCGTCGGATGCAGTCACGTTCCACCATCGTTGCAAGGTCAGGGAATGGTCTATGGACAGCTGGTGCCCTGCAGTGCATAGGTGAGGAAAGAAAGATTGTCAGTCACCCCACATATGTGGCATAGACCAGACTCAACATCACATGATACAACATTACGAGACACAAGTACATGATGTGTGTGCCGTTCCGTAAGGACATGTATGGCACCGAAATGGACAACATCTAACATCACAGTTCAACATGTGTCCTCAACAAGTCCCAGGTTGTGCTATGGGATATCATTAGGCTGTGTCACAGTACCCATGTACTGCTGTCACGTTCCAAACACACACCACAGTGACATGTGAGGACAGATGTGCCCCAGGCATCACAGCTCATTGACAGGTAGATTCCCAGGGACCCTGTATTGCCACATGGACACTGGCATGACATGGTGCATCATGATTACACCACAGCAAAACAACCATGACCCCCACAGGTAGTGCTCCCTGTTGCCTCGGCAGGACAGACATGGACGTCTGTGACACACACACGCACAACATCAAAGGCCATGCACAAACAACGTGGATGTGGAGACTGTCTCCCATTGTGCACATGGAATCAGAGACATTGTATACACAACATGCACACAGACTGTGGAGGGCCATCACTATTGTGGCAATGGGTCACCCTGTGATGTACATACCGTCCCACATGGGACTCAGGGGGTATGTGACATGACATACACATACACAACCGTGAAATGTGACCATGCCACATGCTCTGAAATGAACAGTTGCACATCACAGTGGTCATGTGCAAAACACACAAAGGAACCTGTCCCCATTAACACGTGCACAGCCTGAGAGTGGCTGCCCCCAAGTGCCACCCCAAAAACCACATGTTGACCCCCATAGACAGAAAAGGTAATGCAGCCTTACATGCCTTAGGATACAGTGTGGACAGGCTGTGGTGTTGTAGGTGTGCCCCTGAGTCCCTGGCAAGTATATGTTACTGGCATACGTTCACCAGTGACAAGCATGGTGACATATGCGAGAGACCTGTACAGGGAAGCGTCGTACATCAATGGACCGATCGGTGTGCACGCACTGGCCATTGACTCTGACATGTGCGGGTATGCGTTGTACATCAATGGACCGATCAGTGTGCACGCACTGGCCATTGAATCTGACATGTGCGGGTACGCGTTGTACCCGGAATACGCGTTGTACAGCAATGGACCGATCGGTGCGCACGCATTGGCTATGGCCTGGCATGGCAACGGACGCGTTTTCAAATGTTTAACGAGTCTGATGCTGTGAATTCAGTTGGCCCCCCACAACAATGTTGCAAATTCATGGGTGTCATGAAGTTGAACTTTCGAAGGATGCTGTGGGCATGTGTAAGTGGTGCAATTCCATGGATTGGCCAGATTCAGAAGATGCAAACGACTTGGACCTATCACTTTGGACACATGGGACAGTATCTGCCTCTGCAGCACACATATAATGCTGGCTGTTCCCCTGAGAGCTCACTTGCCTGCCTTACATGCTCCAGGATGACATCTGCCACCACCACTGCTGCTGTCTCTGCACCCTCTGGAACCTGCAATGGCACGTACTGTGGAGAGAGCCCCAGCCTTCAGCACTGAGGAGAACCAGGCCCTGCTGGACAGCCTCCTTCCACAGTACAGCAAGCTGTATGGGAAAGCAGGGGAGCAGGTGAGTGTGCTGTCCACTGCCTTACAAATGTGCATGTTGTCTGACTAGCCAGACTTACAGTCTGCACGCCACTGGCTAGCAGGCTCACTGAGTAGTTGTCACCCCCAAAGTGTGTAGTTACATGCACTGAACAAGTATAGTGCAGTAACAGTGCATTTAAACAAGGTTTGACTTCCCAGGCAATGATACCATGTAGTAACTGCTGGCAAACTGCTCATAGCCATCCTTGCACTGCCCGTGTACATCATGTGCCCCTGTGATTGAGACATGTATATCCAAATGTGTGATGCACGGATTTGTTGCATGTGTAGTAATGGCCTTTACACTTTGTCATCCTCACAGGTTGATGCCCACCAGAAGCAGGAAATATGGCTGGACATCGCCCGGGCAGTAAGGTCTGTGGGGGTCTACAAGCGCCGGATCCGCAACTGCCAGAAGAGGTGGCAGGACCTTCAGGGCTGGACCCAGAGGATCGCAAGGGTCCAGCTGAAGCTGTCGCCTCCTTGCAGGAGGGGCGGACACCGGACCCTGACCCCCCACAAGCTCAGGATCCTGGCGGTGGTCTTCCCTGATCTGGATGGGCAGCTGAAGGGCAGACAGCAGCAAGGAGGGGGTGAGTCCATGACTGCACTGTGAGCTTTGTCTGACATGCTATGTGCCCTCCTCTGGCCTGTTTAAACTCCAACAGTACATCAGTGATGTGGTCCAGGACCCATGTCCCTCAATTGTGCACTGCCCACTCCTCATCTGATGCCCAGGTGTGGCCCTTACAGTCAGGAAATTGTGTCACTTGGGTACTGTGTCCTTGCATTTTGCTTAGCTCAAGGTGGGGGACAGCATTTGTTCACGTAACTCTGTGGTGGGCTTCATGGGTGGGTCCATTGCTTACACATTGCCTGAGTTCTGACATGTAATCTGCGTGTTACTTTGATATGTGGTCCAATTGCTGATCTGATTCACCACATGTGCCTGGGGTATTTGGCACACACCCATGCTGCGGGTGGGAACAATGTCTGGGCCTCAGGAGTATGTATATCAAGTGTGTCACACATGCTTAGCCACCTGCCTACTGTCCTGGGCTCATCCCTCTTTCACGTGGAGCAGGACAGTCATGCCTACTCCAGGCCATGCAATACACTCTGTACTCCCACTCCCGTGTATCAGCTGACATGTTGTGCTCAGTGAAATGTTCCCTCAGGTGTCTGCCTCTGTGTCATTGTGCTGTGGCTTCGTTGTCTGGACTACTGGGGTGTTTATCGGTTAGGGCTCAGCATGCCACCCGAGATGTGACCATAGGAGATGATACTTGTGTGACATATAGGTGTTTGACCACTTAACCGTGCATACTGGGGTGTGCGACTGTGTAGTTCAGGCAGCTGTTTCCCATTCACAGCAGATTGTGAGGTGCTCAGGTTCCGAGGGTTGTGTTTCATGTCTCCCATATGTCCAATTGGTATGACGTGGACAAATGAGAGTTCAGATGATGTGGTTTGTGGGGGATGGACATGTGCACTTGTCGGCTACAGGACTTGCATTCCCCATGACCTAGAATTGTGACACAGTGCAGACTGTTGTTGTCTGGCAGCCCTGCCCATGTGACTGGAGACAGTGATGTATGACTTTGCAGGCATGCCTGTGCCATGGTATTGAACTTCCTAAGAGTGATCCTGCAGGGGAGTGACATGTGCTACATGCACCCCATTGTGGCATTGACTATCAGGACATGGGTGCATCATGGTGTCTGGTGCTGGTATGCATCACATGCATTTCAAATATAGACTCTGGCCATCCCTTTATCCGGACACCTGTACTGACTCAGTGGCAAGAGTTGTGATGTGTGCATGTTCACATACTTCACCGTGTCCTCTGCACTGTCCAACTACTGTGTAGGTGGTGCATGTGTCCACACTGGGGTATTGCCATCCGACAGACACCAGACCGATGGGTGCAAGGCCAGGAGGGATGTGAGTGCCATGGTTGAACATCAGACTGACAATTGGCTTCTCCTACTCTGTTTGGGCACTTTTGGCAATGTTAAACTAAGGATGCCAGGGCTTGCTCTGTAATGTGCTGTACTTACTGTGGTTTTGTGCGGTTAGTGCAGGTGACTGATGTCTGTCTGTTTCCCTAATTGTTTGCAGATACATCCACGGCCACAGGAGGGGACAGCTCCACGGACCAGGAGGAGCCGCAGAGCCAGACTGGGTCAACAGCCGAGGAGTGGTCGGAGGGACCCAGTGGCACAGAGGGCGAGGGGAGCCACACCGAGGAGTCCTCAGCACCATCCACCTCAGCTGAGGACCACAGCAGCTCGGAGGATGACTCCCTTGTGGAGGCAGGTGTCAGCAGCCACCACACCCCAGCTAGTATTGCTGTCCCGCCACCACCACCACCACCACCACCGCCCTCCCATCGGCTCCCATTCCAGAGGTCCGTGGAGGCTCCCGTGTTCGGGAGCATGTCTCCTTCGTGCCAGGCACCGCAGCCCCTGCCCCTGTGTCCCCTGCTGCCCTGAGTGAGGAGTCTGTGTACCTACTTCGCCAGCTCCATGTAGGGCAGACAGCAATGCTGAGTGTCCTCCATGCCCACACCACTCTGTTGACTCAGCTGGTGTCGTTCATAGAGGGCATCTCATCGGGCATGTCTGCCCTACAGGGGAGCAATAGGTCCATGGACTCCTCCCTGATGGCAGCAGTGTCCCTCCTCCAACAGTCCCTCACCCCTCCTAGCTCTGCCCCATCCACACTTCCTGGCACCCTACCTGTCCCAAGCACATGCACACCTGCACATTCACCCAAACACACAGACACGAGCAGCACAGACACACCCACTACAAAAACAAGACGTGCACACAGGCATCCTCAGGGGACTGATACCATACCCACAGGGGAAGGGGTACATACACACACACAGGCATCCACAGTCACTCCGCAGTCCTCCGATACCTCTCCCTCCAAGGCCCCTTCCCTTGCCTCACCTGCAACCCCACCTACACAGCAGCTCTTCCTCTGTGACCTCGGCCTCTTCCCCTCCAATCCAGCTGATCCAGCATACAGGGGGAAGAGGAAGTCCACCCACACAGAGGGGAGTGCCCCTCACCCCCGGACACCCTCCCCCAGGTGCAGACAGACTGAGGCCCCCATCCGCAAGTCCCCCCGGACCGGGAAGAGCAAGACCCCGCCACCACCCTGCAGCTCAACCACCAAGTCTCCTTCCTCCATCCCTCAGGCCCCCACTCCACAGGTTCCCCCACCACACCCTGCCCCAGGTTCCCCCACCCACAGATACACCATCCCCAGAAAGATCCGGCCTTCTCCCCCTACCACTTGCTCTTCCAGCACCACACCCCCGCTGCGCTTGTTTGTGCCACTGGTGTGGAGAGGGTGTACTCCCCCTCTGTCCTGCCCACCTTACCTGAACCCCATTCTACTCCCCTGGGGATAGGCACTGCAGTGGAGTCCACTACCATCCTGTCTGACTTGGGCACTGCAGTGGGGAACCTGTCCACTCCATCTGCACAGCCCACTGCAGTCGTGCTGGCACCCACACCATCTGACTCATGCCCCCCAGTTGTGCCGGCACACACCATGTCAGACGCCTCCACTGCAGTCGTCAGTGACTCTCCAGCACCCACCACCCCTTCCCTGCCTCCTTCTGGTGAGCCCTGATCCTGTCCCTGCGGTGCCTGGCCTGCCCCCCCATATGCCCCTCCGAGGGGAATGTCCCTGGTCCATATCAGTGCAGGCATGCAAAGGGTGACATCTGGCACTGTCACCCTGTTTGGACTATTGTTTTGGACTGGCCATTGGCCTTTGTTATATTTCTGGACTTTCACTTCCATACACATGAATGCTGAATAAAGCTACTTTCTGTTCTCTAGTGGTTTTGCTTCTGATGTACATGATGTTGATGGTGCTAACCGTACCCTTGCTGCACTGATGGTGATTTTTGATATCAGGGAAATGAAGTGTTACTGTGCAGGACCCCATGTGGTCCAGGGGGAATGTGTCCTATCCTGGTGTGTATCCATGTCATCCGTTGCAGCAATAAGAGGGTGTCATGTTTTCAATATTTGGCAATGGGATTTCCTACATTTATTTGCAATGTCACATCTGTGGCTTACACCCCTGCACATCTGTTGTGCTTGCCATTGTTCAATTTGTCTATTTCCCTGACCGTGTGACCATCTCCACTGGACATGCAAGTTTGGGCATCAATGGTGAAGGACTCATCTGTGTGATCAGTGCAACTTGCTATACATGTGTGTTGGATCTGTGCAGATGGTGTCGGTGACACTGCCATGACCAGGCTGATGTGACGAGGGCCTTCATTTTGTGCTAATTGATGACTGAGTGACCAAGTGTACTGCTGATATGAGAGAGCCCTGCAGAGACAACGTATGGCACAGCTTTCCTTACACAGGAGTGGAGTGCCCTTATGGCAGTGTGTAATTCTGTGACATTGCCTGAGCCCAAGGTGTGTGTTGTGTGAGCATGTCTGTGTGTGTTCACTTCCGTTTTGCAACACAGGCTGGGATCCCTAGTGATGTTCCTGTTTGTGATGCTTGCTGAGTTGACCTATGTTCCACCATAATCTTCGCCCTGGGTTCTCTGGGATGTGGGTGCATGGCACATTACTGGTCATCAGGGTGTCATCCATAGGTGTGTTTGCTGTCAGGGCTGAGTTTGTGGGCAAACGCAGATGAGACACAGTCAGGATTCCCCTTGGCACTTGTTGGTTACACAAGTCATGTAATTTCCAGTTTGTGTTAGCTTTCAGTGATTGTGACACGTTGTGTGTGTGACTGCTGCCACTCCTCTGGGTCAGAGCTGCAATGTTGGAAGTTGTCTATGTGTGTTCTTTGTGTTTGACCTTGACTTCTTCATTGGTGTGTGACTGTGTCCGGGATCACATTGATTGTGGTGGATTTCACATCATGCCCATGTACAGCGTACTGTGCAGTGTGTCAGACATTCACGAGTCTTGTAGACTGGCCATGTGTGATGGGTTTCTGCACCTTAGTTCCCACCACCACCCCTGGGATTGTCATGGGTGCATGTGCAATGTCACCAGTCCATGTGAGCTTCACTGCTGCACATTGTTGGAGATCAAGGTGTGTGGTGTTGAGTGTGTGCAAATGAGAGTTGTTGCACGGCTAGACCCCTGCCTCCATGTTGGCCTTGGCTGACAGGCCGTTCTGATTGATTTGTGCTTGTGTAGGTGTGATTGTAGTTTGTTACTCAGGACACATGACTGTGGTTCACAGTGTGAACGACATCTAGCTTTGTTATCACAGTGGGATCATCATGCAGGCCACGGTCACCACGATGTGGGATCCCTGGGGGTAGTGCTGTGGTGGGTCTGTCTCTTGCTGTGTTATTTGTTGTTCCTACAAGCTTGTGTGACATGTGTAATTTGAGCTCCCTCTCATCTAACAATGCCTGTTTGCCCACATAGGGGGATCCGATCCATGAGTGACTTTTGTGTGGCACTGTATACACATCTGTGTAATTGTGATTCAGGCCTCCTCATGTGTTGTGTGGTTGCCTGGGGACACTGGCACACCCCCATCACCTGTTGTGTTTGATCTGCAGTGTGAGGCTGCCTGTTTGTGTTTGTGCATCTGCACCACTGCATTGGCATGTCTTTAGTGTGCCATTGGCTGTATGTTGTTTGTTGGCTTTCCCCTGCTGTCCCTGGGACTCCTAGGTCATCAGTCAGCACAATGATCATGGTTTGTATGTCCCATTGCTGCCATGGTATGGTATTTGTTCACCTGACATCTACAGTCTCCAAAGGATATCTACATTTGTGTGTCCATTGGTGCAGATATGTGGGGCTGCATTATGATGGTCACTTCTGTCATTGTGTTATTGAGGGATGTTGTCAATGTCAGCCCCCATGGGTGATGTTTGTCTGCACATGGCCAAAGGTATATCTTATTTGCACTGCACTGTTTGCCTCACCAAATGTGTGTTGCTATGGGACACAAGCACTACTATGCCACAGATGTGTTTGTTGTTCTGTGACCAGGAATCTTCCATGCAGTTTGGCATTTGCAGCTTTTACCATTACTACACTTACCTTTTGGTCACTGTGGTGATGGGTGTTTAGACCCCATTGCCACAATGTTCAGAATGTGCTTCAGCTATGGACCCCAGACTTCCCATTTGGTCACTGTGGTGATGGGTGTTTAGACCCCATTGCCACACTGTTCAATTGGGCTTCAGCTATGGACCCCAGACTTACCTTTTGGTCACTGTGGTGATGGGTGTTTAGACCCCATTGCCACAATGTTCAGAATGTGCTTCAGCTATGGACCCCAGACTTCCCATTTGGTCACTGTGGTGATGGGTGTTTAGACCCCATTGCCACAATGTTCAGAATGTGCTTCAGCTATGGACCCCAGACTTCCCATTTGGTCACTGTGGTGATGGGTGTTTAGACCCCATTGCCACACTGTTCAATTGGGCTTCAGCTATGAACCCCAGACTTACCTTTTGGTCACTGTGGTGATGGGGTGTTATACCCCATTGCCACAGTGGTCATGTTCTGCTTGCATTATGGAGGCCACACAAATTTATGTGTGACACATGTGATTGGGGGTCACATTGTATGCTCAATGACATGTTCAGTGGTGTGGGCATTTGACACACGCTTGTCATGGTGTTGGTGGGATGTATTTCCAGGCATACCTTATGTTGGAGTATGCTGGTTGTGTCATGCATTTCCCGTCCTATGTTTAGGGGTGGTGGTAGTGGTAGGCATCCAGCCCCCTATGAGTGGGGATGGTAGTAGTGACAGGCATCCAGCCCCCTATGAGTGGGGATGGTAGTAGTGACAGGCATCCAGCCCCCCCTGAGTAGGGGTGGTGGTAGTGGTAGGCATCCAGCCCCCCCTGAGTAGGGGTGGTGGTAGTGGTAGGCATCCAGCCCCCTATGAGTGGGGATGGTAGTAGTGACAGGCATCCAGCCCCCTATGAGTGGGGATGGTAGTAATGACAGGCATCCAGCCCCCCCTGAGTAGGGGTGGTGTTAGTGGTAGGCATCCAGGCCCCCCTGAGTAGGGGTGGTGTTAGTGGTAGGCATCCAGCCCCCCCTGAGTAGGGGTGGTGGTAGTGGTAGGCATCCAGCCCCCCCTGAGTAGGGGTGGTGGTAGTGGTAGGCATCCAGGCCCCCCTGAATAGGGGTGGTGTTAGTGGTAGGCATCCAGCCCCCCCTGAGTAGGGGTGGTGGTAGTGGTAGGCATCCAGCCCCCTGAGTAGGGGTGGTGGTAGTGGTAGGCATCCAGGCCCCCTGAGTAGGGGTGGTGTTAGTGGTAGGCATCCAGGCCCCTATGAGTGGGGTTGGTAGTAGTGACAGGCATCCAGCCCCCCCTGAGTAGGGGTGGTGGTAGTGGTAGGCATCCATCCCCCTATGAGTGGGGTTGGTAGTTGTGGCAGGCATCCAGCCCCCCCCTGAGTAGGGGTGGTGGTAGTGGTAGGCATCCAGGCCCCCCTGAGTAGGGGTGGTGGTAGTGGTAGGAATCCATCCCCCTATGAGTGGGGATGGTAGTAGTGACAGGCATCCAGCCCCCCCTGAGTAGGGGTGGTGGTAGTGGTAGGAATCCATCCCCCTATCAGTGGGGATGGTAGTAGTGACAGGCATCCAGCCCCCCCTGAGTAGGGGTGGTGTTGGTGGTAGGCATCCATCCCCCTATGGGTGGGGTTGGTAGTAGTGGTAGGCATCCAGCCCCCCCTGAGTAGGGGTGGTGGTAGTGGTAGGCATCCATCCCCCTATGAGTGGGGTTGGTAGTAGTGGCAGGCATCCAGCCCCCCCTGAGTAGGGGTGGTGTTGGTGGTAGGCATCCATCCCCCTATGGGTGGGGTTGGTAGTAGTGGTAGGCATCCAGCCCCCCCTGAGTAGGGGTGGTGGTAGTGGTAGGCATCCAGGCCCCCCTGAGTAGGGGTGGTGTTAGTGGTAGGCATCCAGGCCCCTATGAGTGGGGATGGTAGTAGTGGCAGGCATCCAGCCCCCCTGAGTAGGGGTGGTGGTAGTGGTAGGCATCCAGGCCCCCCTGAGTAGGGGTGGTGGTAGTGGTAGGCATCCAGGCCCCCCTGAGTAGGGGTGGTGGTAGTGGTAGGCATCCATCCCCCTATGGGTGTGTATGGCATTGGTGGTAGCCATCCCGCCCCTATGGTTCTGCTGTTGCACGTCATTTCTGCATCCCTATGTGTGTGTGACATATGTTGGGTACGTGTGGTTTGTTTGTGTAGTGGGTGTTTGACTTACCGTCTTCGCCGTACGCGTCCGTACCGGTCCCGGTAATAGATGTAGAGTATTGGTAGGACCTGCACGATGGGATTCATGGTTTGTTCGTCTCGTTCGGGTTTCTCGTGGCTTCGACTCGTACTCGTCGCTGGCTTGTTCGTCTCGTAGCCGTGGATCGTCTTGTGGCGCGAATCGGAGCTTATGTGCAGCTCTCCCGGATGCTCTGACGTGCCGGACGTAGCGACGGGTTCGGCGCGTACGGAAGGCGCATCGTACTAGTCTGGCCGGAAGGTGCTGTGTATTTGGTTCCGTCCGACTCGATTGGACGTTTACGGATCCGGTTCGGGATGGGGAACAGGAGCTGTAATGGGTGAGTACGGCTCGCTCGGAATCTGGGCTGTTGTGCGCATCGTACTTGTTCGTTCGGACGGCTGTTCGAATCGGTCGGGAAACACGCGTTCGGCTTGGTTTTTTTCCGGACGAATACTGTTAGGTGCGCTTCCGGCCGAGATCGGAATCGACCCCTGAGTGTTCATAGTATTCTTATCAAATGATAGGAGAAGCTGAGTATCATCAGCATATGAAATCGGAATGAAGCTGAATTCTCTGATTATTTTTGCAAGGTGGGCCACATAAATATTAAACAAAGTGGGGCTGAGACACGATCCCTGTTGCACTCCCTTGGTAAGCTCCATAGTTCGGGAGCGGAAGGGTCCAAGATTAATGGTCTGCGAGCGTTGGGATAGAAAGCTCGAGAACCATAATAGGGCTTGTCCACAGATCCCAATCTCCTTAAGGCTCTAGAGCAGAATAGAGTGAAACACTGTGTCGAAAGCTGCCGACAAATCCAGCCGTATCAACAAGACCGCCTGGTTACTATCAAGAGAATATCTTATGTTGTCTGTAACCGCAAACAGTGCCGACTCCTGTGTGGTCTGAAACCAGACTGTGAGGAATCAAGGCACCCATTAGATTAATGAATGCTTCACCTCTATTACTCAAATGGTGCTGGACTTAAAGCCTTTTCAGCTCATTAGAACACCCCTGGAAGTCAGTCTGCAAAACCAGCAGTTACAAGATTTAGATTGTTGTGTCTCACTTTAGCATGGCTTGCGGCTGGCTCCATTGTAGAGGTCACCATAGGAGAGATGTCAGGATAATGGCAACAAGAAAAGCTGCATAGAAAGCACAGGTTATGCATATATGCATAGTTTGCACACACAAACAAGCAGTCGTACACCACACAAAGACGCACACACATTACACAAACACGCACAGGCATGCACTTGCACACAGACATACATATACCAAAGGCTCACACAAGAACAGAGCTTGTATACAAGCACACATACGCTCTGCAGCAGAATACAAACACGCAGCGCAATCACTTATTACACATGCATAAGCATATATAAATATAATAATTTCTACATAAAAACGAGTAACTACACAAAGGCATAACTGAAGATTTTGTATACATGCACACATGTTGGACGTTGCAAAGCACTGAAAGGCCCCACACTCAAAACTGTCAAAAATACAGGGGCACGAACAAGCACCAAAGAGAAACAGTAAAAAAAAAAACATAAGTATGATAACAAATGCGTGCGTGCCGGTAGGATATTTAGTTATTAACTGGAATGACAGGGCTGACAGAGTCTGTGAGTTCGGAAAGTTGTGACGTATACTAATAAAACAGGAAAAAAAATCACTGTGGAGGGAACAGAGGTCGGGACAGGAGGAGTTGGAAGGGGAAAGAAGAAATAGTACCCCAAACATGTTGGGAGCAGCAGACGGGCACTGATTAAGTTGAATCAATCTGTGCTTGGTCCCTGCTCCACAGTAAGGAACAGAAGTGAGACTTGGCCTGCAGTGGCCAATTACGAGGTTGCAAAGAAGAGTGACACAGAAGCGAACAAATGGTAAGCAATGGGCTGGCTACAAGACCTTTACTGTAAAAAAATAGTGTCGCTGGAGCGAGGCGCACGAACTAGCGCATGCTCTCGCAGGCTTGATCCTAAAAATGGACAAACAAAAATCAGTTTTTTGTTTCATGATAAAGCACATATTATGCCAGTAGTCCCTGCCAGTGAAGAGGGCTGATTTTTCAGTGTAAGTCCAGATTGGCTGAGAGTAGAATGTCGTCAGTCACAGTGAGGTAAGTTAAGGACTGACGTGAGCTGATCCTGTGCCCCATTATGTATGCAGTGGTAGGCAGAATAAAAATGTGGATGACATAACAACAGAGCAATGGATGAAGAAAACTCAGATAACTGGATATTGTATATCTAGTATATTATACATATAGTTGCATTAAAATCGAAATTATTTAGCTAACTCCAGACCTAAAAAAGATACCACAGAAGCAACTGAAAGAAGGCTCATCGGCACAGAGGAGGAAGTAGAGGAAAGTAGCAAAGGATGAAAGTGAGGAGACATCTGAGGGAAACAGTGGAAGACAAAAGCATATGAGTGTGAGTGCACTGCAAAACACATGGCAAAACTGGAATATCTTACCAAGATAAGCAAATAAACTCAAGAAAATACTACTAATTGACACAGTGGTTTTAGAGTTTTATGAGCTCCTACTCCAAGATTCACACCTAAGCAAATGCATCTATATTTCCAAAGGTATGTATGAACACAGGGAAGAATCCGAACATTCTTACAAGTGACATCATGAACTGCTGTTCTCAAAAATATGAAACGTTAAGAAACCGTTACTTAAGACACAAACAACTTATTTGAGGGGGAAGGAAAGGTGAAAGAAAAGGGAAGGAAGAGGAAAGAAAAAGTGTCGAATATAGAGGCGGTGAAAAGGGAGTTTGGATGAAAGAAGAAACCTGAGAGGGAGGGGATCCGAACGGAGAGCATGATTATAGTGGTTAGGTAAAGGAGGAAACCATGGCAGAAATGTGCGAACCTTCCTCCTCTCTCATCTTTCTGTCTCCTTTTCCCCCTCCTCACTTTTTCCTCTCGCCTCTGTCGAGCCTGCTGTTGTTTCCCAGGGGTGCTAGAAAAAGTGACAGAGGTCCTAGCAGTGGCTGTTGTATTGCCTTATGCTCCTTTTTAGAATTGTATTTATGACATGTTGTGGAGCATGCTAAGAATGTTGAGTGGGTTGTGTTCTAGATGTGGGAGAGCGTCTACGGTTGTCCTGGAGGAAAGTTGTTTCCCTGGCTCTCACCTGTTTCTTATTTACTATAACTTGGAATAAACCTCTTCCTACTTCAACTACATCATCGCTTCGTCTTCATTACATTTGGCGACGATTGGAGAACACACGCGGAGCAAGATTTCAAAAGACTAAATATTATTTTTTTTTTTTTCATAACGATCTTTCTATGGAACTTATGGATTAACTGCTTCAACTTTCCAACCCTTGTGGATCTCAGAAGCACCGGAGCATGATTCAATTGGACTGAACGGCGATGGAGCAACTTTACCAAGTCTGGTAAATCAAAAGCTTACTCTTTCCTGGAAGACGGTTATCAGCGGCATCTTTTGAGGTGGTGACAGCGTTCTGAAGCACGCTCTTCCCTTCGCTCGCACTGTGGAAACTGAGAGCGTGCGTACGCTGTCATCACTGGAGTGTGCAAAGCGTCATCACGGAGGGTCACGCTACGTGACCTTGCGTAAAGCGGCCATTTTAGGGAACCCTTCACCTTTCAGAGCGATGTCGGGGAGATGACTCGCTCCTACAGCGTCTGGTGAAGTTTCTCTTTGTTTCTTTTCATCGCTCCACCATCACAATTTGGGAAACAGGTGAGGCGGTCGGGGCACGACTGCAATATTATTATTACCTTGTTTTTTTTACCTTGTGTTTACGATTTGAGAGGAATTTTTCGAACTATTGGGAAGTTGTCACTGCAACTTATGGAACAAGGTGATCAAGAGTGTCAGATTTCAACACAAGTTATGGCACAGCAGAGTTTTACTGTAAGTTCCCCACACGCATTTTGGGCAACAGGTTCTCAACCCACCATGAAGTGGGTGGAATGGAGAGATTATTTTATTAACTACATTGAGGCAGTTGACGAAATGGGTAAAATGAAACCTGATCAAAAGAAAAGGTTATTGCTCCATTCGCTTGGCCCAATTGGATTAAAAACGTATTATCGGATGGCTAAAACCACGCCTAGTGAAAATGACAATGTTTTTGAATTAGCCTTAAAAGACCTAGATAAGTACTTTGCCCCAAAGGTGTGTATTGGGGTGATACGTTACAAATTCTTTCAGAGGAAACAAAACCAGAATGAACCTGTGGATGAATGGATTGATGACCTTAAGAAGTTGGCAATTGATTGTAAGTTTGGTGACTTACATGATGACTTAATACGAGATCAACTAGTCATGCACAGTAACAATGCTACAATTCAGGACCGTCTTTGGGTTAGTGGTGATGCACCTTTGGAAAATGTCTTGGCTATTTTACGCAAAGCTAAATTATCCGGAAGATGCACCAATGAAGTCAGAGAACATGGGAAGGAGTCTGGAGCGGTCTACAAAGTGTTAACAGAGATCATTTCCTGCTAACTGGTGGTCGTGGTCAAAACCATTATCAGAAGAACTCATGGTCAGAGAGGAAGATGGAAGACAAAAAGTGTTATCGGTGTGGGAGCAGAGAACATTTAGCCTTTAGTAAATTCTGTCCTGCGTTTAAGAAAAAATGTGGTGTGTGCGGCCTTGTCGGCCATTTCAGCAAAATGTGTAGAAGGAAAGGCAGCAACATTAAGTGTGTATGGGATGAAGATAGTGGAAGCACTGATGTGGAAAATAGTAATGAGGGTGACTGTGTAAAAAATTTGCTGGGGAATATTGTCATCAATATTAGTGATAACTCAATGGAGGGTAAACCTATTTGTGAAATATCCTTAGGCGGGGTGAGTATAAATATTTTTGCTGACTCAGGCTCGCCATACACTATTGTCAATGAAGATGTATGAAGAGATAAATTTGTTAAAAAAATCGGACCACAGTTGTTTTCCTCAGACGTCAACCCTGTGAGTTTCACAGGTGAAAAGATAAATATGTTAGGTTTTAGGTGGCTTAAGTTTTTATTCAAAGGCAGGACATCTAGGGGGAAGTTATATGTAGCAGAGTTTGGTCCTTCTGTTCTGGGTTGGCGGGATCAGAAAAATCTTCATATTGTTTTGGATCCCAACAGTGAAGAGAAAGTACTTGTTATTGACGACACCAGTAAATTAGAGGGTGAGTTAGCCAATAAATTTGCAGATGTCTTTGGAAAAAAATTGGGAGCGCTTAAGGGGTTTGAGCATAGGATTGTTCTTAAGAAGGAGGCGGAACCTAAAATCCATAAGGCTAGGCCTATTCCCTTATTGATAAGAGAGGAGGTTGTTAAGGAAATTGAAGGTCTTTTAGATAGAGGTGTCGTTGAGGAAGTCGAAGGTTCAGAGTGGATTTCTCCGGTGGTGGTAGCCCGGAAGAGCAATGGCAAGATTCGTTTATGCATAGACTTGCGCCATCTGAATAATAATATTATCATCGACAAGTTTCCCTTGCCTAAAATAAACGAAATGGTTTCATCTCTTAATGGGGCAAGCTGGTTTTTAACCATAGATCTGTCAGCGGCCTACCACCAGGTTGTACTCACACCTGAATCAAGGAAACTCACGGCGTTCATTACACCTTTTGGCTGCTATCAGTTTAAGCGCATGCCATTCGGGCTCGCTTCGGCAGCGGCTGTCTTTCAACGCCTTATGCATAAGCTATTTAGTAAGATGTTGGGTGTATGTTTTTTCCAAGATGACATTTTGATTGCTGCCAAGAACAGAGTGGAACATGACCGTATTTTGGATGATGTATTGTGTGTTTTGCAGGATGTAGGATTGACGGTTGAACTTAGCAAATGTAAATTTGCACAAAGGAGTGTGTCTTATTTAGGTCACATCATCAGTGAGGACGGGGTGAAACCTAAACCTTCATTAATCAACGCCATTGTGGGTGCGGGTACCCCTAACAACAAAGATGAGATAAGAGTCTTTCTAGGTATGGCTGAGTACTGTGCTAAATTCATTCCCAACTTTGCCAGTAAGGTGCACAACATACGTTCCTTGCTCAGAAAGAATGTTAAATTTGAATGGTCCAAAGATTGTGAGTCTGAATTTGTAGTGATTAAGGATGAATTACAGAGGGTGTCTGCTTTGAATAGTTTTGATCCCAATTCAGAATGTTTCATAACTACTGATGCAAGCGATAAAGGATTGGGTGCTGTCCTTTCTCAAAAAGGTAATGATGGTTCTGAAAAGATAATACTTTTTGCGTCAAGAGCATTGTCCCCCACTGAATGTAAGTACCAGATTATAGAGAGAGAGGCACTTGCTTGTGCCTGGGCTTTAGAACATTTCCGTGCCTTTGTTTGGGGTAAGCCCATTGTCATTCGGACAGACCATCGACCTCTTGTGAGAATTTTGACCACAGAAGGTAGTGTTGGAGCCTCGGCCAGATTGGCTAGAATTTCAATGAGGATGAAAGAATTTGTATACAGGATTGTTTACGTACCTGGTAGGGACAACGTAGTTGCTGATTGTTTGTCTAGATTTCCTCTTCCCTTAGAGGATTGTGTGGATGACCCTTGGGGCAATTATAGTATTGCTTTCATTCAGGATTCAGGAACCCCTGCCATTACCAAGATGGAGTGGCTGGAGGAACAGAACAAAGATAAAGTGTTGCAAATGGTGATTGAGTATATATGCAAGGGGTGGCCGAGGAAAGATAATATCACTGATGAGTTGAGACCGTTTTGGGAGGTGAGAATGGAGTTGTCTGTGGATAGAGATTTGGTTTTGAGAGGTGATAGGGTAGTTCCACCCAAAGCTGTACGGAATAGGGTGTTGGGGCTATGCATGAAGGCCATTTTGGAGTGATAAGTACTAAGTTGGTGGTTAAAGGTATTTTCTGGTGGCCGAAAGTTGATTTTGAGGTTGAGAGGTTTGTTAGGGAATGTACTGTATGCAATTCAGCAGATAAATCTTTAAAAACAGTGAGACCTCCCATGTGCGAGGGCATAATTCCTAGTCTTCCCTGGGAGATAGTTGCGGTGGATATTTTCGAACCTGTTGGTGAGGAAAAGGAGTTTGGTTTAGTGGCCATTGATTTATTTTCAAAGTGGCCTGTTGTAAAAATGGTGGAAAGGGTGAATACCTGCACTGTTTTAAAGTTTCTGGATAAGTTGTTTGTAAGAGAAGGGTTACCAGCTTGTATTGTAAGTGATAATGGAGTGCAGTTTACTTCTAAGGAGGCTAAACTTTATTTTGAGAAGTGTGGGATCAAACACAGAACTACTTCCCTGTATAACCCAAGTGGGAATGGCGTTGTGGAGCGCTTTAACCGTGTTGTAAAAGGTGTAATACAGGCTGCTGTAAATAAACGCTTGGACTGGAAACTTGAAATCAAAAAAGCCATTTGCACTTATAGAGTGACTACACATGCTCCACATGCTTCCACAGGGTTGTCTCCTTTTGTTATAATGAGAGGTAGGAAACCTAGGTGCAAATTTAGTCCTGGATGGTTGGTGAAAGGTGGAGTGCAAAAATGGTCTCCTGGGGAAGTGAAAAACAATTTAGAACTAACGCATAAGGCGAGTAAGGAGTATTATGACAAGAGTCGGGGTACCAAGGCCACTAGTGTGGAAGTAGGAAATTGGGTCCGCATTAAAAAACCTGGAAAGGTTTCCAAGGGTTTGAGTCAGTTTGAGGCGCCTGAAGAGGTGGTGGATGTGTTCAACAATGCAGTCAAATTAAAGGATGGTAAGGTATGGAACCTCAAAAGAGTTGCTTTTGATCTCAGCCCAGAACATGGTGTACAAGATGAGGTGTGTTCACCCTATGGTAATGCTATTAATTCTGATTGGGTAGAAGATTATTTTGATTCCAGTACAGTCCAATCTAGTATGACTTCAGAAGGGGGTCTTGGTGCTGAGTGCGTTGTGAGCAATCAAAGTACCTTGGATGAGGGAAGTATGATTCAGGGAGATTTGCATCATCCTGCCATTTCAGCTGAGGGTACCAACACCAAAGAACTGGATGAGTGTGAACCCTCTTTCAATCAATCAATCAATCATGTCACTTATAAAGCGCACTACATACCCGCGAGGGTCTCAAGGCGCTGGGGGAAGAGGGGGGTGGTGCTGCTACTGATCGAAGAGCCAGGTCTTGAGGAGTCTTCTGAAGGCCAGTAGGTCTTGGGTCTGTCGGAGGTTGGTGGGGAGGGTGTTCCAGGTCTTCGCGGCGAGGTGGGAGAAGGATCTGCCGCCGGCGGTCGTTTTCCGGATGCGGGGGACTGTGGCGAGGGCGAGTCCGGTCGAGTGGAGCTGGTGGGTGGGGGTGTAGAAGCTGAGTCATCTGTTGAGGTAGGCTGGTCCGGAGTTGTGGAGTGCTTTGTGTGCGTGGGTGAGGAGCTTGAAGGTTATCCTCTTGTTGACAGGGAGCCAGTGCAGGTCTCTCAGGTGGGGTGTGATGTGGCTGCGTCGGGGGATGTCGAGGATAAGACGTGCAGAGGCGTTCTGGATGCGTTGCAGCTGTCTCAGGAGCTTAGCCGTCGTTCCTGCGTAGAGGGCGTTTCCGTAGTCCAGCCTGCTGGTGACGAGGGCCTGGGTGACTGTTTTTCTTGTTTCGGTGGGGATCCACTTGAAGATCCTGCGGAGCATTCGGAGGATGTTGAAGCAGGATGAGGAAACGGCGTTGACCTGCTTAGTCATGGAGAGGGTGGGGTCGAGGATGACCCCTAGGTTGCGTACGTGGTCGGTGGGTGGCGGAGCTGTTCCCAGTGATGTTGGCCACCAGGAGTCGTCCCAGGCTGAAGGGTTGGAACCAAGGATGAGGACCTCCGTCTTGTCCGAGTTCAGCTTCAGGCGGCTGGTCCTCATCCATTCGGCGACGGCCTTCATTCCTTCGTGGAGGTGGGCTTTGGCGGTGTGAGGGTCTTTGGTGAGGGAGAGGATCAGCTGGGTGTCGTCAGCGTAGGAGATGATGTTGAGGTTGTGCTGTCGGGCGACGTGGGCGAGGGGTACCATGTAGATGTTGAACAGCGTTGGGCTGAGGGAGGAGACTTGGGGTACGCCGCAGATGATCTTGGTGGCCTTGGATCCGAAGGGGGCGAGGCGGACGCTTTGTGTTCTGCCGGAAAGGAAGGATGTGGTCCAGTCCAGGGCCTTCTCTTGGATCCCGGCGTCGTGAAGGCGTGTTCGTAGTGTGTGGTGGCAGACCGTGTAGAAGGCGGCTGATAGGTCCAGGAGGATGAGGGCTGCTGTTTCTCCGTTGTCTAGCAGGGTCCTGATGTCATCGGTGGCGGCGATGAGTGCGGTTTCGGTGCTGTGGTTGCTGCGGAAGCCGGACTGGGAAGGGTCCAGGATGTTGTTCTCCTCGAGGTAGCGGGTCAGTTGTTTGTTGACGATTTTCTCGGTGACCTTCGCGGGAACGGGAGCAGAGAGATGGGTCGGAAGTTCTTGAGGTCCTTGGGGTCTGCATTGTGTTTCTTGAGTAAGGCGGTGATCTCGGCGTGCTTCCAGCTTTCCGGGAAGGTTGCTGTCTCGAAGGAGATGTTGATTATTTTCCGGAGATGGGGCGCGATGGCTGTACTGGCTTTGTTGAAGATGTGGTGAGGGCACGGGTCTAGTGGTGAACCGGAGTGGATGGTGTTCATGATCTCGCTGGTGTCCTCGTCGTTGATGTTGGTCCAGGAGAGCAGGCGGTTGGTGGTTGTGGGGGCAGTGGTCTCGGTGGTTGCCGGGGCGGTCGTGGTGTTGAAGCTGTCGTGGATGTCGGCGATTTTGCGGTGGAAGAAGGTGGCCAGTGAGTCGCACAGGTCTCGCGACGGCTGGATGTCGTTGGTGTTGGAGCTGGGGTTGGAGAGTTCCTTCACGATGTTGAAGAGCTCTTTGCTGTTGTGTGCGTTGTTGTCTAGGCGGTCTTTGAGTGAGGCCCTTTTGGCGGATCTGATGAGGTGATGGTGACTGCGGGTGGCGCTCTTGTGGGCGGCGTAGCTGTCCGCTGTCCGTTCGTGGAACCAGATCTTCTCCAGTTTTCGGCATGTTCGTTTGGAGGCCTGGAGGTCTTCGGTGAACCAGGTGGCTTTCTTGCTGGTGTGGCTGTTGGGCGGATTCTTGAGCGGGGCGAGGGTGTTGGCGCAGTCGTCGATCCACTGTCTGAGGTTGCGGGCGGCGGTGTCGGGGTCGGAGGGTTCGGCGGGTGGGCTCAGGGCGAGGGTTGTGGTTAGCTGGTCTTCCGTGACTCTGCTCCAGCAGCGGCGAGGCATTTGTTCGGTGCGGTGGTGCGTGGTGGGCTTCCTGTAGGTGAAGTGGATGCAGTGGTGGTCAGTCCAGTGGGGTTCAGAGGTGTGGTTGAAGGAGACGTGTGGGCTTGCGGAAAAGATGGAGTCTAGCGTGTGGCCGGCGGCGTGGGTGGGTGTAGTCACGAGCTGTCTGAGTCCGAGGGTGGCGAGGTTGTCGATCAGGGTGGTGGAGTTGGTGTCCTTGTTGTTCTCGAGGTGGAAGTTCAGGTCCCCGAGGAGGATGTAGTCCGTGGAGGCGATGGCGTGTGTGCTGACGAAGTCAGCGATGGAATCGCTGAACTGTGGTCGGGGCCCGGGGGTCTGTAGATGAGGGTTCCTCTGAGGGTGGTGTTGGGATCAGTGTGGATCTGGAAGTGCATGTGTTCGGCGGTGCTGAGGGTGTCGTCGGTGTTGGTTGAGACTCTGAGGGTGTTCCTGTGGACGATGGCGATGCCTCCTCCGACTCCGTTGGTGCGGTCCCTGCGGGTGATCTTGTATCCGTCCGGGATGGCAATGGCGATGTCGGGGGCTGAAGCGGGATTCAGCCAGGTCTCCGTCAGGAATGCGACGTCTGGGGAGGTTGAGTCGAGAAGGTCCCAGAGTTCGATGGCGTGTTTGCGGGCGGAGCGGGTGTTGAGGAGGATGCATCTGAGGTAGTTGGGTTCTTTCCTGGGCGGTGGTTTGGCGGGGCGGGTGCTGGCGAAGCTGCAGTTCCGGCAGGTGAAGGGCCCTTGGGTGCGCTTCGGGGTGGCCTGGTAGCAGGCGTGATCTTTTCCGGGGTTGAGTGCGTGGAGGGTGCTGGCGTCGTATCGGCGTCTGTTGATGTGGCGGGCGCAGGGGATGCCCGGACCAGGGGTCTGGCGCTGGGCGCGGTCACGGCACGGACGGGCGCAGACGGGCTTGCCTTAGGCGCGCCTTTGGCGCGCCAGCGCGGCGGCCGCACAGCGGCCGCCATAAATGGGGAGGTGGGAGGGAGGAGCAGGGAATGGGGCAGCGAATGGGCAGTGAGGGGGCGGGGCCGCAGGGCGCAGCGGCGGGAAACAGGCACAGAAGGGAAAACGAGCACAATCAGGGCATCAAGGGGGCACAGAAAGGAAAAAAACGAGCACAATCAGGGGCAGCAAGGGGGCACAGAAAGGAAAAACTAGCACAATCAGGGGCAGCAAGGGGGCACAGAAAGGAAAAAACTAGTACAATCAGGGGCAGCAAGGGGGCACAGAAAGGAAAAACGAGCACAATCAGGGGCAGCAAGGGGGGCACAGAAAGGAAAAACGAGCACAATAAGGGGCAGCAAGGGGGCACAGAAAGGAAAAACGAGCACAATCAGGGGCAGCAAGGGGGGCACAGAAAGGAAAAACGAGCACAATCAGGGGCAGCAAGGGGGCACAGAAAGGAAAAAAACGAGCACAATCAGGGGCAGCAAGGGGGCACAGAAAGGAAAAAACTAGCACAATCAGGGGCAGCAAGGGGGCACAGAAAGGAAAAACTAGCACAATCAGGGGCAGCAAGGGGGCACAGAAAGGAAAAACGAGCACAATCAGGGGCAGCAAGGGGGCACAGAAAGGAAAAACGAGCACAATCAGGGGCAGCAAGGGGGCACAGAAAGGAAAAACGAGCACAATCAGGGGCAGCAAGGGGGCACAGAAAGGAAAAACGAGCACAATCAGGGGCAGCAAGGGGGGCACAGAAAGGAAAAAACGAGCACAATCAGGGGCAGCACGGGGGGCACAGAAAGGAAAAAACGAGCACAATCAGGGGCAGCAAGGGGGGCACAGAAAGGAAAAAACGAGCACAATCAGGAGCAGCAAGGGGGGCACAGAAAGGAAAAAACGAGCACAATCAGGGGCAGCAAGGGGGCACAGAAAGGAAAAACGAGCACAATCAGGGGCAGCAGCAGGGCACACAGACGGAGCTGTGTGGTGGGGGAGCGACCTACCAGTCAAGGTCAGGGGTCGCTCTCTTCACCACGCAGCAGCCGCCATAAATGGGGAGGTGGGAGGGAGGAGCAGGGAATGGGGCAGCGAATGGGCAGTGAGGGGGCGGGGCCGCAGGGCGCAGCGGCGGGAAACAGGCACAGAAGGGAAAACGAGCACAATCAGGGCATCAAGGGGGCACAGAAAGGAAAAAAACGAGCACAATCAGGGGCAGCAAGGGGGCACAGAAAGGAAAAACTAGCACAATCAGGGGCAGCAAGGGGGCACAGAAAGGAAAAAACTAGCACAATCAGGGGCAGCAAGGGGGCACAGAAAGGAAAAACGAGCACAATCAGGGGCAGCAAGGGGGCACAGAAAGGAAAAACGAGCACAATCAGGGGCAGCAAGGGGGCACAGAAAGGAAACAAGCATTGGAAATGCAATAGGTCTCGCATTTTTTTAAGTTCGACCTATTGGCATTGTAAATGGCAATGTCGGTTACCTACTAAGGGAGGATGGAGGGAGCAGTTGGTGTCGGAGTGCCAAAATGCTCTGTTGGAGAGTGACTGGCCAAAAGTAAACCAAACAAGCAGCGACTTTTAAAATTGTGTTTAGCCAGAACTTTTGGCTATGTTGTAGAGCATTGTGGCTGCTGTGCATTATGTTGAAAAGTTATAATAAAAAGTGTTAAGCATTTTTGTTACCTTTATATAAACGAAGACGACATTATATACAACTGAAAAACCTGATTAAAAAAAGATTTTAACATAAAAAATGTATTCTAGTTTTTTTGTACTTGCACTGCTGGCAACTTCTTCCTGCCTGTTCTCATGCTTGTTTGTTATAAAAAAAATTGTTATGGGGGAGCGTGACATAAATAACTGGGGAGTGGAGGTTGGAAAACAGTAATTTAATTAGAACACGAGCAGCGGACGGACACTAGGGGAGAATCAACAGATGCCAGATTCCAAGGCCAGATTGACGTGATGCTTAGGTGGTGCGCTGATGCAAAATGGTGGTGGTGAATGATGTTTGGTGCTCAGGTGGTGACACTATATGGTGTGGATTGGAGGTACGTTGTGGATTGTGGAGTTGAAATATGTTGTTTGGTGTGTAATTATGCGGTGTGTATTGGAAATGTGTGGAGTTGAATTGTGTGGCCTGGAACTGTGGTGTTGAGTGAAATTATGCTTAGTGAAATTGTGTCATGGTGTGGAGTGCATTTATGTTGATTGGTGGTATGTGGTATAGAGTGCATTTATGTGGCGTGTATTTATGTTGCATTGAGTACAGTGCAATTATGTGGCGTGTAATGATGTGGCACTGAGTGGTATTATGTGGAGTGTATTTATGTTGCATTGAGTAGAGAGTAATTGTGTGGCGTGTAATTATGTGGTACTGAGTGGTATGTGGAGTGTATTTATGTTGCATTTAGTAGAGTGTAATTATGTGGCGTGAAACTATGTCGCACCGAGTGGTATTTTGTGGAGTGTATTTATGTTGCATTGAGTAGAGTGGAATTATGTGGCGTCTAATTATGTGCCACAGTGGTATTATGTGGAGTGTATTTATGTTGCATTGAATAGAGTGTAATTATGTGACGTGTAATTATGTGGTACTGAGTGGTATTATGTTGAGTCTATTTATGTTGCATTGAGTAGAGTGTAATTATGTGGCACTGAGTGGTATTATATGGAGTGTATTTATGTTGTATTGAGTAGAGTGTTATTATGTGGCGTGTAATTATGTGGCACTGAGTGGTAATATGTGGAGTCTATTTATGTTGCATTGAATAGAGTGTAATTGTGACGTGTGATTATGTGGTACTGAGTGGTATTATGTGGAGTGTATTTATGTTGCATTGAGTAGTGTAATTACGTGGTGTGTAATTATGTGGTACTGAGTGGTATTATGTGGAGTGTATTTATGTTGCATTGAGTAGAGTGTAATTATGTGGCGTGTAATTATGTGGCACTGAGTGGTATTGTGTGGAGTGTATGTTGCATTCAGTAGAGTGTAATTATGTGGCATGTAATTATGTGGCACTGAGTGGTATTTGGAGTGTATGTTGCATTGAGTGCAGTGTAATTATGTAGCATATAATTATGTGGCACTGAGTGGTATGTGAAGTGTATTTATGTTGCATTGAGTTGAGTGTAATTATGTGGCGTGTTAATATGTGGCACTGAGTGGTATTATGTGGAGTGTATTTATGTTGCATTGAGTAGAGTAATTATGTGGCGTGTAATTATGTGGTACTGAGTGGTATTATGTGGAGTGTATTTATGTTGCATTAAGTAGACTGTAATTATGTGGTGTGTAATTATGTGGTACTGAGTGGTATGTTGAGTGTATTTATGTTGCATTACGTAGACTGTAATTATGTGGCGTGTAACTATGTCGCCCTGAGTGGTTTTTTGTGGAGTGTATTTATGTTGCATTGAGTAGAGTGTAATTATGTGGCGTGTAATTATGTGGCACAGTGGTATTATGTGGTGTATTTATGTTGCACTGAATAGAGTGTAATTATGTGACGTGTAATTATGTGGTACTCAGTGGCATTATGTTGAGTGTATTTATGTTGCATTGAGTAGAGTAAATATGTGGCGTGTAATTATGTGGCACTGAGTGGTATTATATGGAGTGTATTTATGTTGCATTGAGTAAAGTGTAATTATGTGGCGTGTAATTATGTGGCAATGAGTGATATTAAGTGGAGTGTATTTATGTTGCATTGAGTAGAGAGTAATTGTGTGGCGTGTAATTATGTGGTACTGAGTGGTATGTGGAGTGTATTTATGTTGCATTTAGTAGAGTGTAATTATGTGGCGTGAAACTATGTCGCACCGAGTGGTATTTTGTGGAGTGTATTTATGTTGCATTGAGTAGAGTGGAATTATGTGGCGTCTAATTATGTGCCACAGTGGTATTATGTGGAGTGTATTTATGTTGCATTGAATAGAGTGTAATTATGTGACGTGTAATTATGTGGCACTGAGTGGTATTATATGGAGTGTATTTATGTTGTATTGAGTAGAGTGTTATTATGTGGCGTGTAATTATGTGGCACTGAGTGGTAATATGTGGAGTGTATTTATGTTGCATTGAATAGAGTGTAATTGTGACGTGTGATTATGTGGTACTGAGTGGTATTATGTGGAGTGTATTTATGTTGCATTGAGTAGAGTGTAATTACGTGGTGTGTAATTATGTGGTACTGAGTGGTATTATGTGGAGTGTATTTATGTTGCATTGAGTAGAGTGTAATTATGTGGCGTGTAATTATGTGGCACTGAGTGGTATTGTGTGGAGTGTATGTTGCATTCAGTAGAGTGTAATTATGTGGCATGTAATTATGTGGCACTGAGTGGTATTTGGAGTGTATGTTGCATTAAGTGCAGTGTAATTATGTAGCATATAATTATGTGGCACTGAGTGGTATGTGAAGTGTATTTATGTTGCATTGAGTTGAGTGTAATTGTGTGGCGTGTTAATATGTGGCACTGAGTGGTATTATGTTGAGTGTATTTATGTTGCATTGAGTAGAGTAATTATGTGGCGTGTAATTATGTGGTACTGAGTGGTATGTTGAGTGTATTTATGTTGCATTAAGTAGACTGTAATTATGTGGCGTGTAACTATGTCGCCCTGAGTGGTTTTTTGTGGAGTGTATTTATGTTGCATTGAGTAGAGTGTAATTATGTGGCGTGCAATTATGTGGCACAGTGGTATTATGTGGTGTATTTATGTTGCACTGAATAGAGTGTAATTATGTGACGTGTAATTATGTGGTACTCAGTGGCATTATGTTGAGTGTATTTATGTTGCATTGAGTAGAGTAAATATGTGGCGTGTAATTATGTGGCACTGAGTGGTATTATATGGAGTGTATTTATGTTGCATTGAGTAAAGTGTAATTATGTGGCGTGTAATTATGTGGCACTGAGTGATATTATGTGGAGTGTATTTATGTTGCATTGAATAGAGTGTAATTATATGGCACTGAGTGGTATTATGTGGAGTTTATTTATGTTGCATTGAGTAGAGTGTAATTATGTGGCGTGTAATTATGTGGCACTGAGTGGTATTATTTGGAGTGATTGTTGCATTGAGTGCAGTGTAATTATGTAGCATATAATTATGTGGCACTGAGTGGTATTATGTGGAGTGTATTTATGTTGCATTGAGTACAGCTTTTACTTCAGTATTAAGTGCTAACAAGTGCTGGAAAAGTCTAGTCTTCATCAATTTTAGCATATATACAGATTACTGTATTACTATCTATAATTCACATCTCAACAAAACATTATAACGGATGTTAAATAGAACCTGCTGAAAACAGTGGAGGGGCACGTTCAGAGGACTTTTCACAAGAATCTAAAAATATACAGTGATATAATCAAAAGTAAAAAGGAAGTGTGTGCACAGACTTTACAAGCAACCAAAACACTCAATATGCTCTTTTTACCAGCAACACATAGTGCAAGGCTTAACAAAGCAGGGGGTCTCCGTCAGTTCTTATAGCCCTTAACTGAGTCTGTTTATAAACATTCTTAATATTTACAGATAAACTAAAGAAATAAGGAGATTGTGAGGCAGAAGATTCAATTTCATTCCAGTTCAGCAATCAAGGTACTTCCAGTGCACACTTGACTCGCTAAAGGTAGCAATAGAGAGCAGAGAAGGCTGACCCCAGGGTGCGCTACATTGATAGCGACTGAAACACAGCGTAACAAGGTATTGTTAAATCTGTGTCTCTTCTACAGACAAGGGGCACAATTTAGAGGGCAATATGGAATGGAACGAAATCCTCAAATTAACTCCACGACTCGCAGTCCACACCATTTACATGCTTCGCTCCACCTACGCCCACCTTACATCCATCTCTCCACTGAGCCCAATCCTGCTGGCATCAATGCGACCCTCAGTCACATCATAGACCACCACTAAAAACAGATTGTCACAGCCAATAGGGCCAAAAGACGAGGCCTATTGTATTTGCCAATGCTCGTTTATATACCGGTTCATATCACACAAGCTGTTTATAAGCCCTGTAAGTAACGACTTGCTATTAAAACATCATCTAATTGTAATCAGATGTAATGGTCACTCCATGTCATCACTTCCAGCCCTGTGCTTTTGTGTGACCACCTAATGCATTCTGGGTGTAGTAGTCTTGTTTACTTCAATCTACCCAACTACATTAATACAGTCGAGGTTGCCACCCTACTTACAGTGGCACAATTCACTGGACGCCCCGGCAACTTGCAATAGAAGTGGCTGTATGGGCCCTGGCGAGGGGCTCCAGCGGACTTCAGAGCTTCTAAGCATGACGGCACGGCGAGCTGACTTTTCTTTCAGATGTCAGTCCTGTTCAGCAGGAACCTCCCTCATCAGTTTACAGAGCTTGAGGGAGAGCCCGGAGTGCAGATGTGCAGTGGAGAGAAAACCAGCACTGAAATCGGACACGGGATGCCGGAGACACAAGCGCCGTCCCAGACACGATCCCTTCCGGGGCAGTCGCTCCCCATTGGGTGCTGGGACACAGACGACCTGTCATGAGGCTCCAAACTCGAGCAAAAGTGCAACTCCGGGGGATAGTACCGTAAAGTGGGACAGAGGGCATTCCCCGCTCTGATTGCAGTGCTTAGAAAACACTTCAAGGAGCAAGACGTTTTTCGCCAGAGATAAGAAAGTAGTATATTTGGAAGCATGTTACGTGCTGGTTTAGAGCCTCGTTTTAGACCGTTAACGCTACACACACACGCCTGCCATGCCGTAGTTATCTGTTAATTTCACGTTCATGATAAGGAAAAAGCGGGGTGTATGTCCTTACGGAATGCTTCTAAAAAGGCTGTCAGAGCAAGAAAGAGAAGCCGAACATAACAAGCATCGCCCGAAAGGAAAGCGGCTGAAAAAAAAAATATATTTGTCAATTCTGGGGCTCTTTATAAAGATGTAGACTTAAATGAAACAGTTCAGACAATGTTCAATGAAACTAAACAGTGGTGCGCGCGCACCACAGAGGAGCGGGGGGGAGGGGGAGGGAGCTCGGCAGCGAGGCGAACGCACGCTGCTGCGCGTTCTGGCCACCGTCGGGAATGGGAGGAGCGAAGGCGGGACATGCGCCCGCCTTTGCCCAATCGCGTGCCGTTTTTTCTAAAAAAACGCACGCTACAGCCAATGAGGGCTTCTGGAAACAAAACCACACGCACGAGCGTGTGGGTCGTTTTCAGAAGCCCTTTCTAGAGGTCTCGCGCTGCGCGAGCAGGGCTGCGCACTGCAACGCTAGGCGCGAGACCTAAAAAACGAGCACAATCAGGGGCAGCAAGGGGGCACAGAAAGGAAAAAACTAGCACAATCAGGGGCAGCAAGGGGGCACAGAAAGGAAAAAACGAGCACAATCAGGGGCGGCAAGGGGGGCACAGAAAGGAAAAACGAGCACAATCAGGGGCAGCAAGGGGGCACAGAAAGGAAAAACGAGCACAATCAGGGGCAGCAAGGGGGCACAGAAAGGAAAAAATGAGCACAATCAGGGGCAGCAAGGGGGGCACAGAAAGGAAAAAACGAGCACAATCAGGGGCAGCAAGGGGGGCACAGAAAGGAAAAAACGAGCACAATCAGGGGCAGCAAGGGGGCACAGAAAGGAAAAACGAGCACAATCAGGGGCAGCAGCAGGGCACACAGACGGAGCTGTGTGGTGGGGGAGCGACCTACCAGTCAAGGTCAGGGGTCTTTGTGCAGGGGAGAGGAAGAGGTCATTGGAAAAAGGAAAAGAGTTCTTCCGGGATGGTTAAAGGATTATGTGGTGTGATCTTTAGTCTTTCTTCTTTGACGCTTACATTTATTGTATTAAGTTTCCTTTATTATTTTTTTGTTTAGTTTTTTTTTCTTTTCTTCTTTGTATTGTAGGGGAGATGTGTTGTATTGCCTTATGCTCCTTTTTAGAATTGTATTTATGACATGTTGTGGAGCATGCTAAGAATGTTGAGTGGGTTGTGTTCTAGATGTGGGAGAGCGTCTACGGTTGTCCTGGAGGACAGTTGTTTCCCTGGCTCTCACCTGTTTCTTATTTACTATAACTTGGAATAAACCTCTTCCTACTTCAACTACATCATCGCTTCGTCTTCATTACAGTGGCCCACAGCCTTCAAAGCCAGGCCTTGAATGGCCCCAGCCTACTGAGGAAATGCCAGATGGGCTGTCCGGCCCTGGAGAAGAGATACGTTTGATTTTCAGTTTCAAAGGGCCACACACAGGAATGGAACTCTCGCTAAACCAGAACTTTTGAGCGATTTTTGGTCTTATAAATCACAAAAAGGCCGATCAAGCTGCTAATCTTATTGCGGCAGATTAAGTAAACAATTGCACTTCCGAAGAGATCAGTTATAAAGACAACAGCAATTCAACTAAATACATTTCAGGATGAGAAACATAAAGATAATGGATGAAATTCGGGTCAACTACGAAAATATTCAAAAATATTTCAGTGGTTACCGAAAATGTTTCAGAATGTAACGTATGTAGAGGTAAGAACGCATAAACAAATCCCCGCTCATCAAAACCCACACCGAATTTATGTTGGTGACAACACCCCCTTTAAAAGACCTCAGAGCAACTGTCACCAATAAAAAGTATCATTAGGTTAAAATTCAACAGCGAATTTGATGGTGTCGAGGCTTCCTCTGAAAACGATGAATCATCAAGTCAGAATTCAGCATAAATAGCAAAACAGGAATGATAATGAATGTCAAAGAAGACAAGGTCAAAACAATCAGAAAGAATCAACTTTGCAGCTCCATACCCATAAATCTGGCTCAGATATAGGGCCAGATGTACGACCATTCATTTTTGCGAGTCGCAAATTGCGACAAATTGCGACTCGCAAAAAGGAATGTACAACAGTGTCTCAGACACTGTTTACGATTCCCAATAGGGTCGCAAATTGCATGCCTCATGAATATGAATGAGGCGATTTGCGACCCCATTGGGAATGGCTCGCACTCACAGGGATGGTGGCCTGCTGGGGTCAACAGACCACCATTTCTGTGACTGCTTTTGAAATAAAGCAGTTTTTTTTTAAAATGCAGCCCATCTTCCTTAAAGGGAAACGGGATGCATTTAAAAAAGAAAAATGAAACTTTTCAGTTTCATTTTTTAAAGGCAGGCAGTGGTCCCTGGGAAAATGTTTGCGCGCCCATTCCAAAAAGGGAAGGGATCCAAGTACTTCTGATGCATGTTCGCTATTGCCATTGTTCACAGTTCCTCCCTCTGTGTTTCTGCTGTGTTACGGCTGTTTGGAGGAGGAGTCACGCTACTGGCACTGTTGCCGGCTCAGCTCGCTTGCCACTTGCGGCTTGCTGTTTGTCTTTCCTGCTTTCCTGCTGCTTGCGGTCATTTCACCCACAACAGCGCCGCCGTTGCCAAATTTTATCGGAAAAGCTCTGGCCGGCTTTTCCTACCTGCTCGGACTCGCTCACAGCCGCTCGCGGAGAGCCGCTGTTCACCCCGCTCGATCTGACCCGCTGTTGATCCCGCTGGCCCCTGCCACTGAATTGGACTAGCTCAGCCCAGCACTGCCGTGCACACCGCCGTGCACACCACACCACCTCACACTGGTGCCTCGGCTGGACTGCACTGGACTGTACCGCCAGAGGCGCCAGAAGCGGGACTGCTGGCAGCAGAGGGCGGCCGAGGGCGGCCGAGGACAGCGGAGGGCAGCAGAGGAGGCGCGAAGGTGAGAGGTGCAAGGGGGGGAAAGACTGTCAACACGGGCTGTGGCCCCCGACGCTTGGCATCAATTCCTCTTTGCTTCCCTTGCTTTGCTTTGCCTTGCTCTGTCTTGGCCGGACTGGATTGACTGACTGGCTGGTCTGACTGAGTCTGAGTCGAAGAAACAAGCCCGAGGGGGTGATCTGTGCACGCCTGCCCTGTCCTGTCCTGGGTTGTGCTGTGCTGTGCTCCGTGCCCTGCGTGTGTTCTCTGCGAGAGCTACACGGGGCTGCACTGCGCTGGGCCGCGATCAACAGCTGAACCAGACAGAGCCAAAACATAGAAAAAACAGAGCTGTCGCTCCAAAAGACTCAGAGGCAGCGACGCACAGTGGACTGAGATATTGAAGCACAGAAGCACCCGAGCATCGAGGTATTGACAGTAAATACAGTAAATACAGAGGAGACACAGAGGAGGGGGCTGACCAGAGCCCTTCAACGCCTTGCCTTGCCTTGCCTTGCTGGACCTACATAACCTTCTGCCTGCTGGTTAGATGGTCTTGATGGTCTTTGCTGCACTGACGGTAGCAGCGAAGAAGGCAGAGGAACTCGTCGAAAGCTCTTTACCTGTACGGTTTTTAAAAACACTACACTCTTAAACTACTACGCCACCTGAAGTAAAAGCAACAGCAATAAGCAACAGCAACAACAACAACAATAAAAGAACAACAAAGACCAAGGAAAAAAAAAAAAATGAGGTCAGGGAGAGAAAGGCGATCACTCTCCACCGTCATCTCGTATAGGAAAAAAAAGAGCAAAATTCTGGCCGACTCTGGTAAAGGATTAACCCTGGCAGGACCTCATACCCCTCATTCCCCTCTGGCACACAATACATTGGTGGCAATTAAAGGAGTAACACCAGGAAAGATACCCAATAACAGCTTCCAGCCCAAAATATTTATGAAATTTTCATTCTTAAAAGACGCGGGGGCATATTAAACAGCAACAACTTTGATTCAAAAGGGCTTCCATCACCATTGCACCCAGTGGTTTTACCCCTGACAGACATAGTACCACCACCACCACTACTACCACCACTACCACTACCATCACCACCATCACCATCATCACCTGCTCTGTCGAACAAACCTCAACATCTAAAGCAAGCCAAGGACAGATCAGCAGGAGATGTAAGAGATGCAGAGTACTTTAACACTGCAGCAGTCCAAGAGCAGCAAGCACAAGAACCTGCAAAAGATAAAAGGGCTGAACAGCGACAGGAGGAAAGAAAGGAGGGCCATAAGCAGGAGCTGGCAACAAGCACTGACACTGGGGGCGGACCTGAAGGCACGAAAGTATGGAGCCCATGGGCAACCTTGCCAACGCTACCACTCATTAGCGATCAGGAAGGCGAACAGGAAGGTGATCATCTAAAAATCAAATCCCCCAACAATCAGGACAAGTGGATCATTCCACTAGAGCCAAATATCCTGATTGCTCCAAACCCAAACTCAAACTTAAGCCTGACCTCATACCGGCTAGAGGACGTACAAAACCTGCAGAGTCACAAGGTTAGCAAAAAGGGTGATCACCACCCGCCCACCCGCTCTATGCAAAAATCGCTCCAAATGAACAATGAAATAGCAGAGCATCAGTCGGGGTACACGGAGGAAGGAAAACCAAGGAAAATTTTTACCCCCACTGGGTCACCAGCAGCGGGGGCTCACCGACCAAATACACACGAAGAACAGGCCAATACCCTGGAGAATAACCCAGACTTAGGAAGTCACAAAGACGACAAAAACGAAGCGCCCTACCTTACTGCTGAGGAATGGGCAAAGTTGGTAGCCTCTTATCTGCCAGACGTACCTCAGGCTGAACCGATCACAACCCAGACAGACTCCCCAACTGAGGAACATTCAACAAGCCCAAAGGATCTATGGGGATCACTCCTCAATACTATGCAGCTCTCACTTAAAGCCATGCAATATCACTCAGATAAAATGGACATTCAGCTATCTCTCCTAAATTTCCTGGCGGTCCATGTTTCAAACATTGACAACAGATTGACAGAAATGAGCAATCTCATCAAGAGAGTACAAGATGATACCCAAATTGTACACTCAAGCTGCTCTTGCCCTGCCATTATAGACAAACTTGAAACTTTACCGATCGTTATGGGGGAGCTCCTTAGAGATCTAAAGGAGATAAAAAGAACTGCAGCCCCAACAAATACCACAACCCATGTTGACATTATGGAGAGACACCCAGCGACATCATCACATCAAGAATTACCGCAAGGAACCATCAGCTTCTTGCATAAAATGCAAGGACCAAAGACACAAATCAATCGGAGGGAGGCTAAACCTGACACACATGGAGAAAAGGGGGCTGAACAGTACCATGGGAAAAGTCCGCAAACCGTTCATGAAGCTGGGCGGGGAATGGACCCCTCTCATATTGAGTTAATAAACTCCCAACGTCAAGAAATAACGCTGGCGCAAGAAGGCACCACTGACCATGCTACATCAGGACAAGCCCATGTCACTGAGATGACAGAAAAAACAAGGTCCGGGCAGAAAAACCGCCGGAAGCAGAAAAGAAAGGGGAGAAATAAGTTAATTACCACCAAAAACGCTCCCATTAAATCGTATTTTCTGGCACCAGCCAGAACCCAAAGAGGAGACCAATCTTTGCCAAGCTCAAACAGGGCACTGGCATCCCCAAAGTCCACCGAAGGAAATGGCTCGAAATAGGAGAACACACTGAATCCATGCACGGAGGGAGTGCCGTTATCACAGACAACGATCTCCTCAGCTACTCAGACAGACCTGTTGCGTAATAAGAACGCAAGGAGCTTCAATCTAAGCACTATGACGGATAACCAGCCCACTGTTAGCAGTGGATCCTCTGTATTATTTAACACAGCAAATGCCGTCGCTAGGTCAACGTCCGATGAATCAGCACTAACGGCTCTGACAAATCCTGGGACCACCGAGGAGCCGTAAGACGCAGGGTCTGGCCACAGGTACCCACGACAGGATGAGTCAAAGATAATTTTGTTCATTCCGGAATATAAGTCAAAAGGGAGAGGGGATATCCTGAATAGAGGAAACATTCTGCGACTACTAACCAGCATTAGCAACTTAACGGGAGTAAACTCAAGCGACCTGGAGTCCGTAGAATTTGTCTGCCAAAAACAATCGGCACACCAAGAAATATCTAAAACAACCTGGGCAACACATGTCGTAGCAGAAAGAATAATGAGGGAAGAACAACAACTCAATGCCTGGGGGATTAGATTGAAACATCAGAAAGTAATAGGTTACCCAGAACCTCTGCTACATGAGCTGCAGCCATATGCCGGCCACAAGCCTGAGAATATGGGCGCCACGAGACAAGCTTACTCAGTACTTAAGGATGCTCGTAGCGCAGAAACAAACACCTGGAACCCTAGGTTAATAGGCGACAACAAAACGATCGACAATAGCTGGACCTGGATATCACGAACCATCAACTCCCGACCAAGAAACACCTGACAGGGCAGAAAAGCAGCTAACAAAATGCATCAATTAAGGCTCTGCTCATGGAATGTTAATGGACTAGGGTCCAAAGCCACGGATAAAGACTTTCTACTTTACTTTCAAGACTTCGACCTCATCTTACTGCAAGAGACCTGGCTGGTTGAGCCTCTTCAAATCCAAGGGTACAAGTCCTATCACCTTCCGGCCTGCAAAGAAGCTAAGTTTGGTCACCCAAAGGGTGGTCTCGTAATCTTCACTTCCATTAAAACAATATCTACTGCTAGGGAATTACCTAACATGACGACGACAACTAACGGCATACAAGCAATTAAGCTGGAACTAACATGTCTCGCAGACAATCAGCAGCTAATACTGGTCAATACTTACCTTCACCCAAGGGACAAAAAAACTAGTGCCAAACTGCTGGTTTCTGTCTTATCAAGACTACTTGAAGAAGAAGTCACCCCAAACCTTTTAGTATCAGGAGACTTCAACATGCTTCTAACAGGGCCCTACGAAAGAAACAAAATAGTTGAAGAGCAGTCCTCGGTCTGGGGATCCCACATCAGGAAGCAAGTAAGTGGGGCAAGCAAACTAGCACAGCTAAGAAGCTCCTCAGGGACGTGGAAAATTTGAGTTTAGTTGCACTGAATGGGCGTTTTCGGGGAGATCGCCCACCGGCAGCTACATACTACAGCGCCCTTGCAAATACAACAATTGACTATACCTTCACGTCATACTCCCTCTTCAATAAAATAGTCAACTTTAGGATAGGAAGCTCTGACTACAGTGACCACCTACCACAAGAGATTACTCTGGATGCTTATGGCACCGCATCTACTGAGCAACCAGTCCGCTTATGCACAGAGTACACGACAAACCTGAGAAGAATTAAATGCAAAATCTCTAACTTGGAGAACTTCCTGCTTGAGGCAAAGACTCTCTGGGAGGACAAAAAGAAGGATAACACGAATGTAACTGCATCCTGGGGCAAATTCACTGAAACACTTGGCACATTACATACAAATGAAGAAGGGAGGGACGTAACTAGAGCGGTTGCGGCCCGACACAGGTCCCACTCTCCACCACTGAGCACACAAGACCGTCTCCTGAGAGGACCACAATTAAAGGAATTAAAACAAAGAAAGAAAGGAATAAATAAAACAACACGAGAACTTCATCGGGCAGGGCCAGACGCTAACCTCTTAGCTAAGCTCAGATCACTAAAAAACAGCAAGAAAAAACTCATCTGGGAAGCTCGCCGCGAAAGCACAGAAATAGCATGGGCCAAAATCCTTTACGATGCGAAAGCAAAAAACAGCGCTAGGTTTTGGCATACACTGAAGAGATTACAGAACCCAAGTGCACTTGGAACAAACTCTCACATCACAGAACAGGACTGGTTTAAATACCTTTGGGATCACTTCAATAGCGGTCACTCAACTAACACACAAGAACCCCTGGAGCACAGCAGGGCCGGCTCAGACCCGTGTATGCAAGAAGATGAGCCCAAACGGGTATTTACATCAAAACAAATTAGGAGCAGAATTGCAAAGGGCAGAACCGAGGGTGCACCTGGCCCGAACGGTATACCACCGATCCTATATAAACGAGACCCGGACTACTGGGCATCTGAACTCCTACCACTTTACTCGCGTATCATGGAAACAGAGATAATACCGGAATCGTGGAAAGGGTCCATCATCTCTCCGATACATAAGAAAGGCAGCAAAAACATCGCAGAAAACTATAGACTGGTTGCACTACTAGATAATGATGCCAAATATTACGCAGGGCTGCTGCTGGAAGAAATTACAGAATGGGCATCGGAAACGGCATCTATCCCTATTAATCAATCAGGCTTTCAGAAAAGTATGGGCACAACGACAAACATACTGGCACTATCGCTCCTAATAGATGATACCAAACTCATCAAAAGACCGTTATACCTGTGCTTTATAGATTACTCTGCTGCCTTCCACAGTATTGATAGGAATAAACTCTGGGCAAAACTGTCCAAAATGAAAATTAAGAGCAAACTTCTGAACCAGCTGATTCTACTACATAGTGATACCTGGATTCAAATCAAGCTAGGGGCTGGAGAAAGTATATCACGGAGAACCCCGACAACTAAGGGTCTGAAGCAGGGGTGCGTGCTGGCGCCGATCTTGTTCAATTTGTTCTTGGCAGATCTTTCGCCAGAACTGGATAAGTGCAATCATCATGCCCCGAACTTCGGAGGTTTACCCCTATCGAACTTACTCTACGCAGACGACCTGGTTCTGATTAGCCGCACTCCAATTGGCTTACAACACCTGTTAAATACCACGAGCAACTTCTCCAACAGAAATGGTTTACGAATAAATCTGAGCAAAACTAAAGTGATGGTTATTAATTGGAAAAATAAACCACACCACTTTCCAATGGGCTCTGGAAGGGAAGAAACTCGATATTGTCAGTGATTTTAAATACTTGGGCATAATTATGGACACTAAAGGCACGTTCCTCCCGCAAAAAGCATCTATAAAAGGCAAAGGAATCCTGTTGGCAGTCGCTCTAAAAAATATTAAACAAAAAATAAGCGGCCCAAGTTTCACCCCTTTGCTGCAGGTAATTCGAGCAAAACTCCTCCCAACCATCACTTATGGAAGCGAGTGCCAAAGGCAATGAGAATCATTTTTAATCTCCCACGTTAAACATCACCAGCCCAAATTAGGCTAGAGTTCGGCATTTCAAAACAACAGACTGCACGAAAGGGAGCCTATCTGAAATGCTGGCACAAAATTAAAGGAGCAGAAACAGGCTCACTAAATGAATTTTTATGGAATGAACTCAACCGGAAAAAAGACTGTGCAGCTCTGATTTATTTAAAAGACTCCTTGGCCAGCTTGGCCTTAGAAGCTCACTGGGACACAATTGGGGTCCATAAAACCTTCAAGGAGTTTGTCAACAAAACAGTAAAAATTGTATCCAATCTCGAGGACAAAGCCTCCCTGTCTGAAAGAGCACACGGATGGTTCGTTATCCAGAGCTATAAAAGCTGCTCCACACAAGCCTATCTAGAGTCTGGATTTACCAGGACCAAAAAAGAAAAATTTCTGCACTTCAGGAAGGGCATTTTACCAATACGGCCACACTTACCGCCATGGAAATGGCCACAATCTAAAACACCATGCAGACTGAGTGCCGAGGCTAAGGAAGATATTCTACAAATTGTCTGCAGAATGAGAGGACGGAGAGGACATCCGGCTGGCCTGCTGTCTAGTTCGCTTCCTCGATGTGGCGAGAAAGAAACTAAAGGGGACAGAGAAGGAATATAACATTGAAACAAAGGACAGCAACTTATAACCTCCTGTGCACTTTTTGCATATATCTTAAAAGCGGTTTTTACTGAAAAGTGTTAATTGATTGTTTTAATATTTTAACCTGACGGTGTAAAGTGCAAAGACCTTCGCCCACTGCAAATCTGATTTGAAACAAATCACGCACAAGCAAAAAAAAAAAATAATAAGGCCATCAGAGACTGTGATTATAGAAACTCAGAACTGTTATAAGAGTCTTGATTCTATAGATCCGGAACGAAGAAAATTTTACAGACGGCCTCAGTATTTTACGTGAACGAGATAATGATGTGACAACACTGTCTGTTTTATCTAGCTATGCATACATTGCTTGTTCTATTTTTTATGCTCTTTTTTATGCAATGGTTTTTATTAACTAAGCATATAATAAATATTTACTTACTTACTTACCCTGGGGACCCCTTCCCGTTTGCGAGTGGCTTACCACCCTTTTGACAAAGGTGTTAAACTGCAACTGTTTTGCGACCGCAAATGCGGTTGCAAAACAATTGTACATGGCAATTGCACTCGCTATTAGGAAGGGATGCCCTTGGCACGCCCCTTCCTAATAGCGAGTCGCTAACTATATTTTGCGAGTCGCTTATAGGTTAGCTACTCGCAAAATAGGGTTAGTACATTGGGCAGCCGTTTTTTGCAGTCGCAAAGGGGCCAAATTCCCCCTTGCAACCGCAAAAAACAGTCGTACATCTGTCCCATAGATCGGTGTTTCCTTTGTTTGCCATTAGCCTCTGTGGAATTCAAGAATAATCAAGTAGTAAAAATCCATGATGGGTCCCAGTTTCAATGTTAGCACTTAACATGCTGGTGGTTGATCCCACTGAGCAGGTCCTGGGAGATGTAAAGGCCTCTTGTGCAATGACCTTTTCTGGTAGCAAAGCGTGCGATTCGCAAAATCACAATGTCTGCAACCACAAAATGTCTTTCTGTTAAGTACTAATCTCCTTTTGTGATATGGAAAAGCCTTCCAGAATAGAAAAAGTGGTTCTGTGACTCATTCCAAATTGCATTTAGTAGTGGACATAAAAGTTGCATCCCATCCAATAAGATGTCGCAATGGCCTGTCACTACAATTTTTAGCTTAAAAATGCTTTATTGAAAAATTAGATGCATGAAAATACAGCAAAAAGTTAATTAAACATAATTGTGAGAAAGATGGCTCCAATAACAATATGAGAGAAAATATATGAATTGAACAATAGAGTAATTTAACTAAGAAAAGATTAAACATGTTACATAAAATAAGAATAAAGAAGTACGTTTTGCAAAAAGATAACCAGAGCATTTTATATATATATTTTTTTTTTTTAAAGGATGGGAATGGAAGGAAGGTAAGAAAAAAGGAAAGAAAACAACCTGCAACTAATGTGTTAAGAAAAGAATGGCAAAAATAAGAAGGTAATAGCTAATCAAAAAGCAGACAATGAGGAAAGCATAGAAAGTGAATAAGCAGAAATAGAATATAAAAAGGGGATTTCAGGGAGGTTTAGGGACTTCAGCAGCTCTAATATTAACAGTATCAGGGTTAGATAAATATGAGGTCAAAGGAATCCATAATAGATCCCTCTTAATGGCAGCTTGTAATGTAGGGGAGGAGGCAGTATCCAATATATGGTTATGACAAATCAAATTCCACCAATTAAGAAAGGAGATGTTATCAACATTTTTCCAATTAGAAGTAATAACTTGAAAGGCCACTGCCAATAGAAGATCCACCAACATACACTTAACCCTGTTGCCAGACCAAATATCCGAGCATCCAACAAGAAAAATATTAACTATATTATAAGGAATAACAAATTGAGAAATCTTGTGCCATATTTGTTTCCAAAAGAGCGAGTTCTTGGGACAAACAAATAACAATGAGAAAATCTGCCTGAGAGACGTTGCAAGACCAGCAATTATCATGAGCCGAAAGTTTTATTTTGAATAAAGACCAAGGGGTTAAAAACAACCTATTGTAAAAAAAAAAGAAAACACAGTCTGCGTGGTGCTAGTGGAGTGAGACGAATTATGTATTTTACACCAAACTTTATTCCATAAGGAAATAGAGAAGTCTGTAAATCTCGTTCCCAGGATTCTTCAATTTTAGTTTTAACTCTGTCAGAATCAGAAGAAGAAAGCTGTTTATATATACAAGAAGCTTTGGTTTCGGTGGAAACATCATGGACAGTGGTAAGATCATTAATGCTCTGAGTGGTAAGTGAGGGAAGGGTCTAGGACCGCTTGTTTAAGGATATCTAATAAGAGAGTATATTTGTGTCTCTGTGAAGAAGGAATGTGAAAGCGAGATTGTAATTCCTCAACGGAAAGAACGCAGTTATCAGAAATGAATTGAGATACCTAAATTAGGCCCTTGGTTAATCGGACGGGCCACTAGAGGACCTTATTAGCAATAGTGATGTTAGAATAATATCAGATAAGAGATAATAACTGAGGAGACGTATAAACCTGAGAAATATTTTTTTTAGCAATAAAACTAGAATGGTTCAATAAAGGAGAGGACATAGATCTAGGTTTTTGCAAAATGAGAAAAAATTTAAGAAATTAAAAAGGGGTGATTAAGGAGCGCTCTAGGGAACGCCAGAGTGAGTGTGAAGAGGAAGGTAATGAAGTTAAAGAGGACCAAATCAGTTTAAGAGTGAAGTCCGAGTGATAATGTAGAAAATTCAGCAAATTGACACCACGTGTGGATTTGGAGTTTTGGAGTCTGGATAAGGAAATCCAGGCAAGACGTTTGTTCCATAGAAACTTTGATAATAGACAATCTATAGATCTAAAAAAAAGTATAAGGTAACCGGAGGGGAAACATTGGCAAATAGAAATTAATAATAGGTAGAAACATCATTTTAATCGCAGCTAATCTACCCCACCAGTAAAGATAGAGAGGAGACCAAAGTGCAGAGAGGGTAGAAATATTAAGTTTTAGAGCTTCTATGTTAGCCTTTATGGTTTCTTTAATGGAAGAGGCGTAAGGAATACCTAAACATTTGATCTTGGAAGAATTCCATAAAAGAACTGTATTTTAAAACATATCTTTGACACAAAACGTATTAAGTGGCAATATTTCAGATTTGTCAATATTTAGGCGATAACCAGATACTGAGGAATATGAAGATAGCAATTGGAGAAACTTAGGGATAAAAGTATGGGGATTAGAAATGTAAAGCACGATATTGTCTGCATAAGCAGTGAATTTAATATGGATTTTATCATGAATATAACCAGTAAGGGACTTAGATCGACGAATGGTTTCCAAAAAAAGGTTCCAAAGCAAGGATAAAAAGTAAAGGAGATAGGGCGCAGCCGTGTATAGTACCTTTGGTAAAAGGGAAATAATGAGATTGAAGACCATTAGTAAATACTGAAGTAGAGGGAAAGGTATAAAGAACTTTAATATACTGAAGAAATCTAGAACCGAAACCATGCCATTGGAGAGTCCTGAAAATAAAATCCCAATTAAAACAATTGAAAGCTTTTTCAGCATCCAAAGAGATTGCCGCTAGAGGAGTTTTACTTGAAGATGCACCCTGAATAATATTAAGGAAGGTATGAGAATTATCAGAAATATTACGGCCCTTAACAAACCCAGATTTTTCAATGCCAACAAGAGAGGGAATAAAGTCATTAGCACGGAGAGCTAAGATTTTTGAGAAGATCTTACAGTCTGTGTTAATAAGGGAAATTGGCCTGTCATTTTTACATTCAGCTATATCTTTAACTTTTTGGGGGATTAGACAAATCATGGCTACCGAAAAAGGACTAATTTTAGTATTGGAACCCAGAAGGTGTTGGACAAGTAGGAGAAGTTTAGGGACAAGAAGATTAGAAATTTGGAATCAAATTCAATGGTAAAACCAACAGGACCCAGTGCTTTATCCTTATGAGCTTAGAGATGGCATTAAGAATTTCAGCAGAAGAGATGTCATCCTCCAATGGGGAAAATTTAATTTGAGAATTACGTAATTTTGGGATAGAGCGTAAAAAGTATCAAGTGAATCAGGAGAATAAGTAATGTCAACAGTATATAATTTGGAATAAAAATTGGCAAAACGAGAAAAAATATCTTGATCTTTAAATAGTGGATTGCCAGAGGCAACATGAATAACTTACATTTTAGACTTTTGCTTTTTAACTTTTAAATAATTGGCTAACAATTTACCAGCCTTATTAGCACCACCATAGTATGTAGCATTACTTTTTTAAAGAGGATTAAAGGCATTGTGGATAGATGTTTTAATAAAACTAAGTTTAGCCTGGATAAGTTGGTCTCAAACTTCCTTATGAAAAGAGGAGTTATATTGATGGTCTAGTTTTTTTAATGTGTTGTAAATGGTTGGAAGATTCCTTGACAGTGGCCTTCTTTTTTTGTGAGACATAATTTATAATGTAGCCTCGAGCAGAAACTTTAAAGGAATCCCAGACATGATGAAACTGGACCTCAGGTGTAGTGTTAATAAGGAAAAATTCAGTGATAAATTTCTCAAAACCGGTGACAAACAGCTGGTCCTGCAACAAGTAATTGTTAAATCGCCATCTATTGGAGCGGGTGAAGGAATGAGTGGGTTCTAGATCATTTAAGACAAGGGCATGAGCTGAGACCAAAATAGGCCCCAATTCTGCATTAAGTAAGCATTGTGTAAGGTCTTTACCTAAAAAAATATAATTAATTATAGAGGAGGAATGGTGAGTCGGGGAAAAAAGGAATATTCTAAAAGGTCAGGAATAAAAATACGCCATGCATCAACTAAACCTCTATTTGAAACTGCTCTATGGAAGGCCTTCTGCATATGGTTAGGAATATATTTAAAGGTTGATTTTCTATCAAGAAAAGGATTAAGCAACTGGTTGCAATCACCACCTAGAATAAGATTAACATCTTTAACAGACATCAATTTAATTGAAATTGAGTCCCAAAAGTATAAGTCTACACCATTTGGACCGTAAACATTAATAAAAGAATAATGACTCATTAATTACTGTATCTAAATGGAGCCATCTACCCTCCGCATCAAATTCTTGCTTAAGAACATTGACAGATAAAGTTTTATGAAATAAAATAATCACACCATTTTTATGATGAACAGCAGGAGAACAATAAACTGAACCAACCCAACTATTTTGAGCATGTGAACATCCTTTTCAGGAAGATGGGTTTCTTGTAACAATGCAACATGAAAGGAAAGTTTAGAGAGATGCGTGAGAACTCTTTGGCTTTTAATAGAGCTCTGAAGGCCTTTCACATTCCAGGAAATAATTCTAAGTCTATTCATAACAAAGAATAATAAACAAGATACAGAACAGCATACTCATAAAGCAAAATATCATCATTAAGGAGTAACAGTGTAACTTTATATTGCCAAAAAGATATGAAAGGAGAGGAATAAGATAAAAAGAAAGAAGAAAGAAAAACAAAGGGTAGAGATAGAAAAGAAACAAGAGTGAGTCCAGAAAAAGACCCACAAGTGATAAGGATAACGAAGAATGGCAAGAAGTCTAAAAGCCCAAAGCCATAGAAAAGGAGTTGAAAAAGGTAAAAAATTTAACAAGAGACACAGGAGAACACCATAAAAGATGAACCAACCAGAACACTTGGACTCAATGGAAAAGAAAAAATGAAAAACATAAAAGACCGAAGAAAAGAGAAATGAAGACAATAATTGAAAATAGACAAAAACGGAAGAAAAAGCAAGTCTTACCCATGGGGAACGAGAAATGCAGAAGATAGATTCAACGGACGAGAAACTAGATGCTCACTGAACATGAAACAAGATATAGAACGCCAACAGCTACTAACGAGGTGCCTGGGAAAGAGAGAAAAAAGATACATAAGTAAGAAGACATTATCTCAAAAGCAATAATAACAGCACAAAAAAGGGAGAAGAAAAGTATTGAACACCCAAAACAAAGAACATAAGAAAACTATGATCCATTGCGGTCCATACCCTCTTTTTTATGTAGATGAATAAATTCTTTAAGCTTTGCTGGAGAGTCAAAGGAGGTGGTTCGATCTTTGTACGTAACTTTGAAAATAGAAGGATGTAGAAGTCTGTATCTTGCATTCCTAGGGCGCAAAGATGGGCGCAAGTCAAGAAATTCCTTACGACGATTAGCAGTAACACAAGAAACATCTTGTGATAAGAAAATCCTGGACCAAATCATGTGTTTCCTTTGCTTGGCAGCAGAAAGAACTTGCATTAAGTCTGTGTATTGTTAAAAAAGGATGATAATTCCTCTTGGTTTAGAGGCTGCGTCTGAAAGTTTGGGACCAAGGCGATGGGCTCTCTGAATGTTAAGGGGGGAGCTGATATTGAGACCAACAATTTTGGGTAAATTAGTGAGCCAGAATCCAATCATATCCCCCCTCCTCAGCTCCCTCTGGTATACCATAAACCCAGAGATTGTTACGCCTATTTCGATTTTCCAAATCTTCAGTGTGTCTTTTCAGGGCTTCAATCTCCTTAGCCATTGCGTCAACCTTTGAAGTTACACTGCAGGTGTTGTCGATATGACGCACAATGTCCTAGACCCTAGACTCAAGGGAAGACCATTTGTCTTCTAGACGTTGAAGAGTGATCGCTGTTTCCTTCATGAAAGTTTTAAGTGTTTTGATCCATTAGATCCTCCATAGTGATTGGAAGGGGAGACTTCCTAGGCGAGGCAGGATCTTTTTTGGGCCATTTATTACTGGCACCAGCACTGTCTTTGCGAGAGGTTGGATTAGTGCCGTTATTAAGAGTGCCTCTCAAAGAGGAGCTATTCCCCTCAGCCATAATGAAAGAAAAGGGGTGACAGAGTATGGCTGGAATAGGATTGAAACTGTGTCAAAGAAGAAAAAAGTGCACGAAGAGCTGAAGTTAAACTAAGTTGAAATCAGGCGCAATCTATTAACTCAAAAATATTGAAAGGGAAAAGCTGAGGTTAAATGGAAGCAAATCCGAATGAGAAGTCAAAGCCCAAACTCATGAAATGGAGAAGTATGAGGTAGACTATATAAAAAATGAAGGTTAAAGCAATAAGTAATAGATTTCCAATTGACAAACAGCAGGAGTGTGTCTTTATGAATGGAGGAGCAGGTTGCCAAAAAGGCAGAGTGTTAAAAGTCAGTCAGGTGAGAACTGTCGGGAAATGCTTCAGCACGGCATGCCACTTACAGGAGGAGGCGAGCGGGAGTACTGACAGAAAATGTGGAAGAAACTGAAAAAAAAACTCACTGCTGAATGTCCCAATGTAAGAAAAATATCAGTCCTGCATTTTAGATTGCTGAGAACGTCTTCGGTCGGCAAAGGAACTGGAATGTGTGCCAAGGATCGGCAGCGCGATCAGCCAGCGCCCATCTTGAATGCCCTCCCACCGCAAATCGCCTGTCACTACAATTAAAGTCACAAACCACTGAAAAGTTACTGAGTCCTCAAATGAGATGGTAACTCATTAACAAAGGGGAAGCTGCCCCCATTAGACACTTGAGGAATTGTGTTTCGTGGCCTTGGAGTTACTAGGTAGTGGTCCTGCATGCTCCGCCAAAGTCATCCCAAATGGTAAACATTTTAATTTTTAAAGCAGCATTGGTTCCCTTAATGAACACAGGATGCCTTTAAAAATGCAAGGATGGTAGTCTACGGTTACTGAGTTCATAGCCAGTCACAAGGTTGCAAATAGTGGTCTGCCTAATTAATATTCATTAGACAGGTCATTCTACGATCCCCTGTGTAAGGACACTTTACGATGGAATCCATTTGTATAAAGGTCGCTCAACAAAATAAATGGTAGCTCACAAAATGTTGGTGCTCAATTTGCACCATTTGCAACCTTTTTATCTATCAAGGCCATAATTTCTTGGGGGACAAGAAAGAAATCAATTATAATGCATCTTCACTTGATATTGTTTGTGATTTATTAAGTTGAGCTTCCTACTCATTGATCTGTCTGCAAGAAAAATTGATTCAGTGTTGGCTGTTGATGTACCTTCTTTAAAAGCTAGATGCAGCTCCTCTCCTTGGCTTTGCCAGACCTAAGTGTGGCATGCTTAAATCTTAGCACCACATCTTTGTCCCATGTGGGCTGGACTAAGAGTTTGGTGTGGTTTTCTCCAAGTGCATTTATTTTCTCTCTGTTTTGATCTGAAGTTCTCATACAGCAAAATAACTTTGCGACTATCTACTCTGATCTGAAAGAAGCCTTCAGGATACTCACTACCAATCGTGGTGTAGTGTTTGCAGCTGCTTGGCATAGAACCTTCAGAGCTTGCCAAGAGGTCAACAATAAGTCATGGCCTTCTGACTTCTATTCTCCAATTCCATTTTCAAATGTCTGCACCACAGTCAGGGATCTTGTGATGGCTACAGAGAACCTTGTGTTAAAGATGCCCTCACTTTGCCAGCAATCTCACATTGCAGTTTGGTACTGAGGTTCCTAAATGGAAGGTGCAAGTGATCATGTTAAACCTTCAGAATTGGTTCTCAAATCTTTCTTGTAAACGTTCGCAAGTGGTGCTGTAATTCATTGCATTTATTGCCAAGGCACTAGAGATATAAAGGACCTTTCCGAATCCACTTCATCAGGAAATGGGGTGATTTGTTTGTTTTCTAGTGTTGGTCAGTATCTGTGTGGGACCCAATCAAGAATGCAATTAATTTTAGGCACAAGAACTTGAACAGGGAAGAACAATATGTCTTTACCAAACCCAAGCCCATTAAAGTCACTAAGAGGCCTTCTCAAAATTTCTGTATGATATTTAGACAAAATAAACTAAGACAGAAAAGAGAAGAAGGTAGTATAGGTACAAAAGTATGCACATGACTGTGGCAGACATTTATTACTTTTTTCTGCCTGCAATGGCATGTGACATCTCCTTCACCCATTGCTGTTTTGCATTGGGCATTCCCTAGCAACCTGAGGACTGTAACTAAGAGTGGCTCCTTTCGATAAGAGGCTGAACCACATACCTGACCCAGCTGGTACTATCCTCTTGACTGTCATTTATAAAACCCAGGGATAGGCACTATATCCTAATTATAGGAGTAGTGTCTAATATATAGCAAATCCTTGTGCTTTGATGGGCCTTCAATCCCCACAAGTGCACCCAAACTAGGATGCATATAGGTCAGATTCAGTACGTAACAATACTTTGTTCGGACCTCCAGGAGGTTTTATGCGACAGCCCAGAATTATATTTACCAGAAACAGGGCACTGGTGATAGCTTTTCCCCTCAAGATCAGGAATTGTAGGATTATCAAGGAAGGTGCCTTCCACTACTTTAGTAGCTTTCATCCATCAAAACCCACTAAAGAGAAAATTCAGAGCCAGCAGATAGAAATGCACACAGTTTCTATTGTTTGTATAAAAAAACAGTTTGGTGCCCACTCACAACTGCCTGGCTGACTTTTGATTCCAATAGAGGATTTGATAAGAACAATGGTGCAGATAAAGAGAAGAACACCGCTCTGCTCCAGTTGCACATATGCACTAGTTGTAGTGGTTTTCCCGCAACACCAGGCACGAAGTGTAAAGCTAATATGAATGCTCTCTGTCCCATTCCTATATAAAAAGAATGCTCCTCCAGTCCACAAGTCCACAGTTCGCAACTGTTGATGGCAGTATTCTGAAGCTTCTTTGAATACTCCTTGAAATTTCTTGGTGTTCTGTTCTGTATTTTTTCTCCTTGCCTCACTTTTTTCCTATTTCCCATCCAAGTGCTTATTTCCTTCGTTCTTACGATCTCTAAATACTTTCAATTGATTCTTTACTCTCTCAGTATTAGAGTAGTATTTCCAATAATTTCTGCCAACTCACAAAAGAGTATCTGCTGAGGTACGCGTCTCTATAAAATCTTCAGTTCCTGATAGTTTTTTCTGAAGGTACACCATCACTTTGACTGGAGGTTTCAAGACGCTCTTGCTCCTAGTGATCCTGCATTGCCTGGTGCCACCTATCCCAGACACAACACTGGGGTCAAGGATAGCCACTCGTATGTGTCCCAGACATGAGAGAATGTGATGCCACAATCAGTTATGAGCTGTATGGACAATAATGAATGAGCTTTCCAGTTAAATGTGAAGCTTAAAACACAGCCTAGAACTCTTAGAATTGGATATTGAGGCCCTGAATTAAAAACTGAAAGATTTACAAGGACTAGTATGTGGACTTCTGTTCAGTTGCCTGCCGCTGAAAAATTTAGAGGTGATCCTAAGGTCTACCAGTTCTTCATAAATGGTGTCAACTGCATTTTATGTTTCCAAATGATCAGACGTAAGTCGCATAGATGTTAAGTAACCTCTCCGGAGATTAAACATTATGGGCTATACCCATCATAGTGAATCCATGACATCCTATTTTGACCTCATTCATAGAGTTTGACAAGCAGTTCAGGTTCACTTTTCAGATGTGACAAACTGAACATGCTTTAGAAAGCAAATACCTATAGTTACGTTTAATCACATCATCAATTATATTTTTCACTTGAAATTTCTCGCCGCCACATCTGGTTGGAATGACATTGCTATAGCTGTCTATTTCAGGCATGGCCTCAGATTCCATATCAAGGATGAGTTAGCGAGAGGAACAATGCCTTGAACCTGTTCTGAATTGATCGACTTAGTGGGACAGATGCGCTATCACCTCCAAAAAAGGAAACTTGAGAGGATAGTGGAGCAAATATTCCTCCAGATGGTGTTTTACATCAAAGATCACCTGAACCTTTAAAGAGAGGAAGAGCATGAAAGATGCCTGATTGGGTCATTATGTCTCTGCTGTGGAAATAACATGCATTTCATCTAGGATTGTACACTCCATCCATTACTGGGAAATGTAGCAGGAAAGAGCAGACAACATCTCAACAGCTCTTTCCCATTGCTGTGTTGGTTGGAAGAACTATCTTATTATATCCTGCCAATCAATCCATTGTTACCCACCCATAAATGCTATATTCATAAGCAAAACAGCAGGATCCAGAACATAGTGTAAGATGCTGGCTCAAATGTAGGCCTTTAATTTTTCTATTTTTCTTGGTCCTGTAGTCACAGTGTTAATGATCTCTACACTGTTCAGTTACAGCTTTTCCAAGATTAATATAACAACTGCTCCATCAAGTCTTACATTTTATGGAGTTTTCCCATCAAGGTATTCGGCAAAGTTTGTCCAAGGGACAGAACTGATAGAGTCTCCATTTCATGGGCACCTGCTCCGGATAGGATACCATAATATTATGCCCTAAATATTGTTTAACTAAAATATAGTGTCCGAAATATAATTCACAAAATATCCTACCATTGGAGTTAATATTAGAAAATCTATACTCAGTAGAGCAATATTTTTATAAACGATATTTAGTCTGCATCATTTATGTCAGACAATATTTTTGATATGTATAGGTGCCTTATTCCAAAAGATTCGTAACACCGACACAACGTGAGTTGAACTTAAGTCTCTTTATTTTCAAGTAATTACTTCCATAAAGAAGGGACTGCCTGGACCTCGTCCAACTGACTCGTCTGGAATCTTGACATGTCCTTCACATCGTTCTGTGATCCAGAACCCATGTCAAGATTCCACACCAGTCACGAGGATATTACACATTCCCTTCCATAAGCAAAACAGTAAATGAGTTAGAATAACATATGTACATTGACTTTCACGAATAACATATGTACATTGACTTTCACAATAGGTGCTTGTAAGTTTGAATAACATATATACATTGACTACCACATTGAGTGCTTGTCATCAATCTTAATAAAACCTCACTCATATACATTGGTATACCAATGTATATCAATAACAAAATATTTTAAGACATGACATAATCCTTATTCCAACCAGGAGAGCGTCTCAACTGCGTCATCAATCTATCATTCCTTTGACCCACACTCAACTCTGCTTTCAATCTCTCCTCAGTGGATGTGTCATTGTGTGTACCTGCATCAACATCTATGCCTCCTGTACCTCCTTCCTTAGGCCATAAACATTTCTTCGATACTGACACCTTGCTCATTCTCCATACATTTCCATCAGTCAATTCCACCACATCACTGCCCACTCTAACAACTTTCATGGGATTGGTGAACTTTGATTATCTTGCTCTTACATACATACCTCCCTTTTATCACATGAACCCAATTACCCTGCTTAATAGTCCCCTCACACCTCTGATTATTGGACTTAGCCATAACTTTGTCTCTAATTTGACAATCGGGACTGGCTTTTGTTTCACCACTCCATCCATTACTGACCCAACGTTTGTCATCTAATTTAATTTTGTCAACTACATCCAACATCCATGATTGTTTCATATTGCACCCAGCCGGTCTTCCACGCATCTTTTCATATGGAGATTTTCCTCCCACATCCCTAGGGGTATTGCGATAACTCCACAACAATTCTCAGAGAGTTTCATGAAAATTCTTTCCAGAAGCTACAGCTACCTGTAACCCTTCCTTTAATACCTTTATCCATCTTTCCACAATACCATTACTTTGTGGATAGTATACAGATGTGCGAATGTGTTCAACCCCATGACTTGACAAAAAAACGTTCATTTCCAGGGATGTTAACTAGACCCGCTATCCATCACTAAACTTCTCGGGAATCCCTCTCTTCCTCTCTTTCAAACACCTCTTTTAAGAAAGAAATTACATTTTTAGATGTGAGAGGATGAACAAATTTCACCTCCGGCCACTGAGACAATTGATCAATCAAAACTATAAAAACACCTGACATTCGGCCAAACACATGGGTCCAGCGATATCTAACGATACTCTCTCCCAGACTCTCCTAGGTCCAGTCATGGGACTCTTCTCATATTTGACAATTTTCTGTGATTTATCACTCGTGGCACACTCTATGCAAGATCTTACCTTTTTTTCAATTTCCTTGTCCACACTCGGCCACCAAAAATCCGATCTTACCCTACGTTTCATGCTACTCATACCTGGATGTCTCACATGAGCCATTTCTAGAACCTGCTGTCTCAAACCACTGGGAACAACCAACTGTTCACCACATAGCAACATCCCATTACATTCAGATAATTCATTCTCTACATGCCAATATGCTAATAAATTTTCATCCACTATATTTTTCTTCGGCCACCTAAATTTAATGTACTTCAAAACTAATTGAATTTCATCATCATTTTCACTAGCTTCCCTCCATTGATCTTCAGCTAAACGACCTTCCGAAATTTCACAGATGGATATTACTTTATCCGTATCAGAGTTGTCTAACTGGGATTCATCATCAATGTGCATTGGTATTCTTGACAAACAATCAGCTAGAATATTGCTAGCTCCTGGAATATAGTTTACATGGAAATGGAAATCCTGCAACCTATATTGCCATTTCGCCACTCTTGGTGTGGCTCTTCGACACCCACTAGTGGTAAATAGCTCAGTTAACGGAAGATGATCTGTTCTTAGTTCAAATTCTGTGCCTTAAACATACTTTCTAAAATACTCAACAGTGCACCAACATGCTAAAGTTTCTTTTTCTAAAGTTGAGTAATTACTTTCTGCACCTCGTAAAGGCCTTGAGGCAAAGGCAATGTTCACCACTCTCCCATCCTGTTCCTGCATTAGTATCTCCTGCCCCAAAATCAATATTGCTAGCATCAATTGTTATGATTGACTTACAATTGATGCCAAATGGCGATAATGTGGGTGCATTAACAATGCACTTCTCCAAATCGTTGAATTCTTGCTTGCAATCATTACTCCAGTCAAACCTATGCCTTAATTACAGTAATTCTCGTGTGTACAGTCTTGCTTGAAAAATTTGGAATAAATTTGGCTTAATATTCTGCTAAACCAATAAATGATCTAAGTTGATCTTTGCCTCCGGGATCTGATTCATCCTCAATGGCTCCTATTAAACTTTCCTGAGGTGCGATACCATGACTAGAAATGTTATGACCTAAATAATCAACAGAATCTCTTTCAGACTTGCATTTTTCTTTGGTTAATGTTAACCCATTATTCTCAAGAATGGTTAAAATCTTTGCCAGTGTCTCAGCATGTTCTTGTTTTGATTTTCCCCACACCAATATATCATTTTGAAAATACATCACATTATCAATATCTTTGAACAGTTTATGCATCATACGTTGAAATACCGCTGACGCCGAAATTAAACCAAAAGGCATTCTCTTGTAATGAAACGCTCCCTCTGGAGTAATGAATGATGTATATGGTTTACTCTCATCATGTGAAGCAATTTGGCGATCCGCATTTGATAGGTCTAGTGTCGTAAACACAGTGGCCCCCTTAAGTTTTGTAAACATTTCTCCAATATTTGGCAGAGGAAAGCGACCCACCCACACACAGTTGTTTAAGTCTCTCAAATCTACACATAATCTAATCTTCCCATTAGATTTGTGTACAACAACCACTGGAGATAGCCAATCCGAAGACTCAATTTCTTCTATAATGTCTAAATCGCATAATCTTTCCAATTCTTCCTTCAAAGCTTTTCTCATTGCTGTGGGCACGTTCCAAATCTTATGGACTTTCACTTTTGCCCCCTCTTTCAGAATTATCTTGCGCACAAGATGTTTCAACAAACCTAAATTTGATGAAAATACCTTAGGAAACATATTTTCCCAGTCCTTGGACCTATCCACCTCAACTTAAATTTTCATATCCTAATACCTGTGCGGGATGATTGGGATCTAGCCTAATCATTAAAACCCTTTGTTGTGGCCACCCCAATAAACATGAACCTTCTTTGGCAACATATATTTTTGTGTCGATGGTTTTCCCTTTGTAAGCTAAAGACGATGGAAAGTACCCAATTACCTCTATGGGTTTATTTCCATAATATATACACAGAAGGGGGACTGAGGAGATTTAATGGACCAGCGAGGGCACACTCCCCAAATAAAGAATACCGAACACACAAAGAGCCCTCGAGTCCGACGTAATGAAGTAAAGGAGCGGGAACAACTGGTCTAGTGGGGGGTTTCCCTTTTAACCCCTTCACTGCTAGGCCTTTCCCCCCCCCCCTGTGCTAAGTCTTTTTTTGGCTATTTGGGGTAGTGCACGCTTAGGCCCCTGTAACTTTTTGACCACATAAGGTATCCATGCCAAATTTGCGTCCTTTTCTTCCAACATCATGGGGATTCTAAAGGTATGCAGGGTTTGTGGATTCCCCTGGAGGGTCCCAGAAATTAGCCAAAATACAGCTAAATTTTGGTTTTTTGGGGAAAAAAGGGCTGCAAATGAAAGCGTCTGGGTTTTTCCCTGCAAATGGTATCAAAAAAGGGTTTGTGGGGCTGACATCACCATTTTCCCAGATTTTAGGGAATGACAGACTTTTGTCAGAAAACCAACATTTTTTACACAGTTTTGGCATTTTTCTGGGACATAGCCTATTTTTGCTATTTTTTGTGCTTTCAACCTCCTTCCAGTTAATGGTAAAAATGGGTATGAAAGCAATAATGGATCCTGGAAAGCGATACATTTTAGAGAAGTAGACAAAATTCTGAATTCAGCAAGGGGTCATTTGTGTAGATCCATCAAGGTTTCTTTATAGAAACTTACAGTTAAATATAGGAAAAATTGAAAATTAGTTGAAAAAAACAGCCTTTTGTGTCAACGTTTTCACCTATAACTTCTTCTAATTATGACAGCTCTTTGAAAGCAATATACCGTTACATCCGCTGGACCTTACTGGTTGTGGGGATATATAGGAATTGTAGGTTCACCAAGAACCCGACGAACCCAGAGTCAAAAACTGAGCAGCAATTTGCAATGGCTTTTTATTATGTACCGGGTATATAGCAATTATTGTGGGAAAATGTATACATGGAAAAATCGGTATGAAAGACACCTATGTATTTCTGAAATGGGAACAAATTATAGAGTTTAGAAACAGTAGATATTTGCACATTTTCGAAATTGGGAATACTCATACTAGCATGAGAATTATCGGTCATTTTTCAAAATGACTTCTTTTTACACAATGTCTTTCATTTGGAAGGCAGAAATGCATCGAAAGTCAATAGGTAATAACAGTTGCTTTACAAATCTGAATTACCCTAAGTCTCCCGAGAAAAATGGTACCTCACTTGTGTGGGTAGGCATAGTGCCCACGACAGGAAATGGCTCAAAACCCAACGTGAACACACCACATTTTCACAATGAAAAATTACCCTTTTTTTGCAAAGTGCCTAGCTGTAGTTTTTGAACCCTAGCTCTGCCGGCACCTAGGGAAACCTAGCAAACCTATACATTTTTGAAAACTAGACACCCAGGGGAATCCAGGATGGGGTGACTTGACTGCCTCCCACCAGGTTCTGTTACCCAGAATCCCTTGCAAACCTAAATAATTGTCAAAACAACCACATTTTCCCCACATTTCTGTGGTTAAAAGTTCTGGAATCTGCGTGGATCCACAAATTTCCACCCACCCCGCGTTCCCCAAAGTCTCCCGAGAAAAATGGTACCTCACTTGTGTGGGTCGGCCTAGTGCCCGCGGCAGGAAATGGCAAAAAACGCAACGTGGACACACCTCAATTTTGCAGTGAAAAATGACCCTTTTTTGGCAAAGTGCCTAGCTGTAGTTTTTGAACCCTAGCTCTGCTGGCACCTAGGGAAACCTAGCAAACCTATACATTTTTGAAAACTAGACACCCAGGGGAATCCAGGATGGGGTGACTTGACTGCCTCCCACCAGGTTCTGTTACCCAGAATCCCTTGCAAACCTAAACAATTGTCAAAACAAAACGCATTTTCCCCACATTTCTGTGGTGGAAAGTTCTGGAATCTGCGTGGATCCACAAATTTCCACCCACCCCGCGTTCCCCAAAGTCTTCCGAGAAAAATGGTACCTCACTTGTGTGGGTCGACCAAGTGCCCGCGACAGGAAACGGCACAAAACGCAACGTGGTCACACCTCAATTTCGCAGTGAAAAATGACCTTTTTTGGGCAAAGTGCCTAGCTGTAGTTTTTGAACCCTAGCTCTGCCGGCACCTAGGGAAACCTAGCAAACCTATACATTTTTGAAAACTAGACACCCAGGGGAATCCAGGATGGGGTGACTTGACTGCCTCCCACCAGGTTCTGTTACCCAGAATCCCTTGCAAACCTAAACAATTGTCAAAAAATACATTTTCCCCACATTTCTGTGGTTGAAAGTTCTGGAATCAGCGTGGATCCACAAATTTCCACCCACCCCGCGTTCCCCAAAGTCTCCCGAGAAAAATGGTACCTCACTTGTGTGGGTCGGCCTAGTGCCCGCGGCAGGAAACGGCGAAAAACGCAACATGGACACACCTCAATTTCGCAGTGAAAAATGACCCTTTTTTGGCAAAGTGCCTAGCTGTAGTTTTTGAACCATAGCTCTGCCGGCACCTAGGGAAACCTAGCAAACCTATACATTTTTGAAAACTAGACACCCAGGGGAATCCAGAATGGGGTGACTTGACTGCCTCCCACCAGGTTCTGTTACCCAGAATCCCTTGCAAACCTAACAAATTGTCAAAAAAAACGCATTTTCCCCACATTTCTGTGGTGGAAAGTTCTGGAATCTGCGTGGATCCACAAATTTCCACCCACCCCGCGTTCCCCAAAGTCTTCCGAGAACAATGGTACCTCACTTGTGTGGGTCGGCCTAGTGCCCGCGACAGGAAACGGCGCAAAACGCAACGTGGTCACACCTCAATTTCGCAGTGAAAAATGACCCTTTTTGGCAAAGTGCCTAGCTGTAGTTTTTGAACCATAGCTCTGCCGGCACCTAGGGAAACCTAGCAAACCTATACATTTTTGAAAACTAGACACCCAGGGGAATCCAGAATGGGGTGACTTGACTGCCTCCCACCAGGTTCTGTTACCCAGAATCCCTTGCAAACCTAAAATATTGTCAAAAAAACTGCATTTTCCCCACATTTCTGTGGTGGAAAGTTCTGGAATCTGCGTGGATCCACAAATTTCCACCCACCCCGGTTCCCCAAAGTCTTCCGAGAAAAATGGTACCTCACTTGTGTGGGTCGGCCAAGTGCCCGCGACAGGAAACAGCGCAAAACGCAACGTGGTCACACCTCAATTTTGCAGTGAAAAATGACCCTTTTTTGGCAAAGTGCCTAGCTGTAGTTTTTGAACCTTAGCTCTGCCGGCACCTAGGGAAACCTAGCAAACCTATACATTTTTGAAAACTAGACACCCAGGGGAATCCAGGATGGGGTGACTTGACTGCCTCCCACCAGGTTCTGTTACCCAGAATCCCTTGCAAACCTAAAAAATTGTCAAAAAAACCACATGTTCCCCACATTTCTGTGGTTGAAAGTTCTGGAATCTGCGTGGATTCACAAATTTCCACCCACCCCGCGTTCCCCAAAGGCTCCCGAGAAAAATGGTACCTCACTTGTGTGGGTCGGCCTAGTGCCCGCGGCAGGAAACGGCGAAAAACGCAACGTGGACACACCTCAATTTCGGAGTGAAAAATGACCCTTTTTTGGCAAAGTGCCTAGCTGTAGTTTTTGAACCCTAGCTCTGCCGGCACCTAGGGAAACCTAGCAAACCTATACATTTTTGAAAACTAGACACCCAGGGGAATCGAGGATGGGGTGACTTGACTGCCTCCCACCAGGTTCTGTTACCCAGAATCCCTTGCAAACCTAAACAATTGTCAAAAAATCCACATTTTCCCCACATTTCTGTGGTGGAAAGTTCTGGAATCTGCGTGGATCCACAAATTTCCACCCACCCCGCGTTCCCCAAAGTCTTCCGAGAAAAATGGGACCTCACTTATGTGGGTCGGCCTAGTGCCCGCGGGAGGAAACGGCGCAAAAGGCAACGTGGACACACCTCAATTTCGCAGTGAAAAATGACCTTTTTTTGGCAAAGTACCTAGCTGTAGTTTTTGAACCCTAGCTCTGCCGGCACCTAGGGAAACCTAGCAAACCTATACATTTTTGAAAACTAGACACCCAGAGGAATCCAGGATGGGGTGACTTGACTGCCTCCCACCAGGTTCTGTTACCCAGAATCCCTTGCAAACCTAAACAATTGTCAAAAAATCCACATTTTCCCCACATTTCTGTGGTGGAAAGTTCTGGAATCTGCGTGGATCCACAAATTTCCACCCACCCCGCGTTCCCCAAAGTCTTCTGAGAAAAATGGTACCTCACTTGCGTGGGTGGGTCAAGGACACGCGACAGGCAAGGGCCCAAAAAATATTGAGGCGACATCAAAATTACCTATCACAAACCAACCTGGTTTTGCATGGGGGGTCCCATGAGTTTTTGGCCCGGGGCTCGGCAGCCATCTAGGGAAACCTACCTAATCCACACATTTCTGGAAACTAGACACCCGGGGGAGTCCAGCGAGGTATGGCTTGCGTGGGACCCCCATCATTCTCCTACCCAGAATCCCCTGCAAACCTCAAATTTCGCAGAAAAATTTACTTTTTCCTCACATTTCTGTGGTGGAAAGTTCTGGAATCTGCGTGGATCCACAAATTTCCTCCCACCCAGCGTTCCCCCAGGTCTCCCGATAAAAATGGGACCTCACTTGCGTGGGTGGGTCAAGGACCCGCGACAGGCAAGGGCCCAAAAGCTATTGAGGCGACATCAAAATTGCCTATCACAAACCAACCTGGTTTTGCATGGGGGGTCCCATGACTTTTTGGCCTGGGGCTCGGCAGACATCTAGGGAAACCTACCTAACCCACACATTTCTGGAAACTAGACACCTGGGGGAGTCCAGCGAGGTATGGCTTGCGTGGGTCCCCCATCATTCTCCTACCCAGAATCCCCTGCAAACCTCAAATTTCGCCGAAAAATTCACTTTTTTCTCAAATTTCTGTGTGGGAAAGTTCTGGAATCTGCATGGATCCACAAATTACCTCCCACCCAGCGTTTCCCCAGGTCTCCCGATAAAAATGGTACCTCACTTGTGTGCGTAGGCATAGTGGCTGCAACAGGAAATGGCCCAAATCGTACTGTGGAGACTTCAAAATTACCTATAGCAAAACTACCTGGTTTGGGGGGGGCACCTGAGATTTTGGCCCCGGGCTCGGCGGCCATCTTGGGAAAGTACCAAACCCAAACATTTCTGAAAACTAGACACCCGGGGGAGTCAAATTTAGCTGAAAAACCCACATTTTCCACATATTTTTGTGTGGAATCACCGTGCCGGCACAAATGTCCTACCACCCAGCGTTCCCCTTGTTCTCCCAAGTAAAATGATACCTCACTTGTGTGGGTGGGCCAAAGGCATGTGGCTAGGAAGAGCCCAAAACATAGGGATTTAGAGTATAGCACCGAGAATTCTATTTTTTTTTATTTATTTATTTTTTTATTTTATTGATGTTGTTGTTGACATACATAAAGATTAGAGCATCAAACAGAAGGAAAAAAAGAACACAATAGCTCTCACATTCATTTCAACTGGTTAGGATCAACATCTAAAAGACAGAAAACCAAAAGAAAAGGAAGCGTCCCTAATCCAGAAAGAGAAAAACAAAAAGAGAGGGGGTAACCATTTTAGTATATTTACATGTAGAGCATCAAGTCCGGGGGAAGATACCCGTGCTTGGGGTCCATTGTAACCAAGCTATTATAACCAATCTGTTATGGGTGGCCACAATTTTTGTCCCCTTTCTCGTCTACTGCGGCCCTTTAGCCGATACACTGAAGATTCTAAATTGTATACAGCTAATAGACGAGAGCGCCAGCTACAGAAAGTGGGGGATCTGAGTTAAGCCAGCTAGATGTAATACAAAGTCTTGTAACAGCCATTGCCATAAAAATAAATCCAGTAACAGCGGACGACCAGCTTCCGTCCGTTCCAACACCCAAGATCACCATTTCTGAAGAAATAGATATAGGAAAATGTAGGATCGAGGACAAAAAGGTTTCCAAATCCTGATAAAATGTCACTAGCTGAGGACAAGAATAAAACATATTCACCGTATCTGCCAGTGGCTCTCCACATCTATTACAAGAACCACCCACACTCCCGCCCCATTTAGCTACTTTCTCCGGTGTATAATACAAATCAAAGATAGACATAAAATGTTGACTCCGGAGACTCCCAGATAGTAGAGTCCGACTGGCTACCCCAAGTGACTCCTCCAAATTAATCCCTTCCTTCCCAAATTTCTTTACCCATTTATCATTCTGGTGGGCTAAATCATCAGGAAGGGATTCCAAAAGTAACTGATAAATCGCACTTATGCGGGATTTTCTACAGACTGATTCAACTAATTGTAGTTTACCATACATTCCACCCTGACATTGCTTTTTCTTGTCCAGAAAGCTACGAATCTGAAGATATTAAAAAAATTCCCGCTTATCTAGACCGTACTTTTCCTGCAAGAAAGTAAAGGAAGCCAATTGATCTCCCTGGCCCAGATCCCCAACCGTGCTGATCCCCATATTACTCCATCTTTGGGTGATCCGGTCTTGAAAAATTAGAGGTAATATCCTGACAGCAGAGAGGGGTGTATAGTTATTAATCCTATGAATTTTAAACCTCTTGCACACCTTCCGCCAGACCATATACGCCGCCTGCGTTACCTTGAATCTAGTTTTTTTTATAGTAACTGGGCTCTAGGACCGCTACTAGACAGTGCTTAGCTGCCTCCCCCAGCCCAATTTCATAGATGGTTGGCTGACATGCCACTGAGCAGCGACTCCTATCACCGGCCAGGAGTATCCCCATATGTTGTAGCATACAAGCCCAGTAGTAGTGCAAAAAATTAGGAATAGCCCAGCCCCCACGCATTCGAGGGAGAGATAGCCATTTGGCCACTCTCCTTGATCTGTGGTAGCTCCACATAAACCGAGAACACATCCTCTCAATCTTAATAAACCACGAAGCAGAGAACACCAAAGGGATAGTCCTGAAAAGATATAGTATTTTGGGCAATACCATCATTTTAATAACATTACTCCGCCCGTACATAGACAGGTGCAGGTGGTCTAGTCTTTCAAGTTTCCGATTAGTTGCATCAATTATAGGGGTGATGTTAATGTCTGGGATTTGATCAACCTCTATTGTGAGTTTAATGCCCAGATACGTCACTGCTGAGACGATTGGGAGATCTGTAAGGAGCTCCCTGCCTGAATACAAAATCTGTGTTTTATCTGTATTTAGCTTATATCCGGCATACTGACCATAACATTTTGCCAACTCAATAACTGCCGGATATGCTGCCACTATATCCGCAGTAAATATCGCAACGTCATCAGCATAAGCTAATGTCTTATATTGAAAACCATTTGCGATTATAGGTTGAATATTGTTACACCGTTCAAGTTGCTGTAGAAAGGGGTCAATATATAACGAGAACAGGAGAGGGGAGCAGGGACAACCCTGCCTAGTACCCCTACTGATATTAATCGCCTGAGACTCCTGTCCTGAGATTCGAACCCCCGCTACAGGTGAGATATATAAAGCCTGGATTGCCAGAATAAATCCCTCCGCCATCCCCTTTCAGCAGAGGACGGACCACAGGAACCGCCAGGAGACCCTGTCAAACGCTTTTTCAGCATCCAACAGGATCATCCCAAGCGGAGACCCCGTGGCCCGCGCCCAGTCAAGAAGAGAAATAGCCCTCCGGACGTGATCAGTCGTGTCCCGACCCGGAATGAACCCATGTTGATGTAGGGAAACCAGAGGCGTGATGACACCCGACAATCTAGTCGCTAAGATCTTAGAGTAGATCTTAGAATCAGCATTAATAAGTGAAATAGGCCTATATGATAAAGGACTTAATTCTGGCTTCCCTTTCTTTTTAAATACAACAATAGTAGTTCTTCTCCACAAATCGGGAATCTGACCTTTTTGTGCCGATTGAAATAGAGATATTAAATCTGCCCTTAAGACATTTCGGAACGATCTAAAAAATTCCAGAGGGATCCCGTCCGGACCCACGGCTTTCCCAGCTGCAAGAGACGTAATGGCTGTCTCTATTTCTTCCCACGAGATTGGGGAAGTGTATTTTGAGCAGATGTGACTTTAGTAGTGCAGAGACCCTGAAAAAATCCCCCCCTGAGGACTGGTCCCCACTGCCCTCCTGCCCTGCACTATCCTCTTCAGTATACAGCTGTTGATAAAAGTCTTGAAACACTTTCAGGACCCCTGTTGGGGAATCATGACTTGTTCCAGACTGATCTTGTATCCTATCAATCCTGTGTGAAATCTCCCGCTGTTGCAATCGTTTGGCAAGTATTCTACCCGTATTTTCGCCCAATTCATATGCCTCGGTTCTAAATTGGGTATATTTAAGAGCAATCTCATCACTAAATTGCTGATGTATCTTGGTCTTAATATTGGTAATAAGCTGCTGACATTCCGTAATGTCCTGTCCCAGATGAATCCTTGACATTAAGCGTACCTCTGCCAGCCTAAGGTGCTCTGTCCACCCTCGCAACTGCTCCTTAAGTGTCTTACGCTGGTATCCTGAAAAGTTAAGGGTCTCTCCCCGCACCGCCGCTTTAAATGCGTCCCAGACCACACAATCAGGGGCCGACTTTCTGTTAAATTCAAAAAATTCAACCATCCATTTGGCCATATACTGACAGTAAGATTGGTCTAATAACAATTTACGTTCGAAAGTCCAGGGGCGTGGTAATATCAAAGAGCCCCTGCACGAAAATTCGACTATTAAAGGATTATGATCTGATATGATCCTGGGGGGTATACGGATGCTCATTTCCTCTGCTTTCTGACAAGAGACAAAAACATAATCCAACCTGACCATCTTATTGTGGGGGGCTGAATAGAAAGTATAGCCCAGATCCATTTGTTTATGTCTATACCAGAGATCGATTAGCCCATGCTCACTAACCAGCCCTCGTAAAGCCTTAAAAGTCTGGATTTTCCGCCCAGAATATTGGGAATAGCTCATCAAATCAAAGTTGCTCTCCAAATGGATGTTAAGGTCCCCACAGAAAATTAGTGGTTGTGGCCACATCGCAAGCTCCACACTCAAAAAATTTAAGATGTCCGGATCATCCAGATTGGATCCGTAAACAGAGCATATTGTATAAGAACCATTGTTAATTACAAATTCAACGATCACCCATCGACCAAGTTGGTCCTCCTTAACTCTACGACAAATCCCTATCCCACGCCTAGCGAGTACCGCCACACCCCTTATAGTAGTGCTCTGACGTGTATATGCTACAAGATCTAACCCACATTCCTTCAACCAGTTGCTCTTACTACACGGTATATGGGTTTCTTGGAGACAAAGAATATCGATCTGCATAAGCTGTACACATTTAGCCAGAAATCCCCTTTTCCTCCTGTCATTCAACCCGCAAATATTCCAGGAGCATAATGAAATAACTCCCCTGCTAGCTGCCATTTAGTGAATAATCGAATTCCTCATTAGACCTGAAGATTAGGAACATCTCAAAGATTCTGTCGATAGCTAAACATTTCATTGAACCAATGTGCTCATAAAAAAATAGAGAATGAAACAATAACAACAACATCTGTATCCTCCAACCCCCCCAGCCCCCTCCAGCCCTCCCCTCACCCTCACCACCCCCTCACCCTCACCACCCTCATCACCAGCCCACCCAACCCACCCCTCACCCACCAAAAAGGGCATAGTAAGTCCCAGGTGATGCTGAGCTGAACCACCCCCCAACTAACTACCCCCCCTCCAGCAACTAGACAATACATCTCTTTACTCTACAATTAGATTTCTCATCTGTTGATACCCAGCAAAACCCTCATACTATACTCATAAGAAGAAGAAAAAGGGAAAAAGAGACTAGAAAAGAGAGAAGGAAGGGGGAAACAAGAAAGAGATAAGGCCACCACACCCCATCAGACATACTATACTGATTTTCTGCCATCATAATGAGGATGAAAATTCCTTAGCCTGGATCTCAGATTGGAAATAGTGGGTTTTCCCCTGATAAACCACCTTTAATTTAGCAGGATTAAGGAGATAAGCCTGTGCCCCCTTCGCCTGAAAGACTGGTATTAATTAGCGCAGAAGCCACCTCTTTTCGACCGTGGCCTGACAGAAGTCAGACCTAACAAAGAAACTGCAGTCTTTAGCAACTCTTTTCCTGTCCGGCCTCGCCAAGTCGTACAGTGCCTCCCTCGCCAAAAAGTTATTCAAACAAATTAGGATAGCCCGAGGGCGGTTATCCACTTGGCCTGTCCTTTGGCGCTGATGAAAGGGGAACCGATGTACCCGCTGGATTTGGACTTTCCAATCCCACTGCAGTTCTGGAAATGCCTCTTCAAACAGTTCAATTATAAACTGCCGGACATCTTCCGCCTCTTTCCCTTCAGGGACACCAAGGACCCGCAGATTATTCCTCCTTGCTCTATTTCCAAATCAGTAAGTTTCCAGACTGTGTCATCTTTCATTACTTTAATGGTTTCCGTCAACTGATTCTGTACAGCCAATTCATCCTCTAATTGTGAGATCCGTGTCTCAGCTTCACTAATTCTTACAGCAAAATCTGAGCATGTTTTCGCCATCCGGCGCATTGAGTTCTGCAATTTGCGACATGCTCCTTGTGTCCTGGAGCTCTCTGCTCTGGTTTCAGCGCGATGGGCCATGATACTCTGATATATTGTAGCCAGTGTGATATCTGCAGGGCCGCTCGCACTATCATCAGTGGCCGTCGGCGGAGCCTGGGCTACTTCAAGTGTATTCCCATTACCGTTTAGCTGAGTAGAGAAAGAGTAATCCCAAGTAAATGGTCCGGTTGCGCCATGATCTGGAAAGGTTCCTGGCTCTTTCAGCTTACGAACTGTACCAGTCTGAGCTGAGGCACTGCCTTCTACCTCCCACTGTAAGCTGCTATCATCGCTTTCCTGCGCAGCCCAGTCTTTCCCAGTACAATCATCCCCTGATTGGCTGGAATGATCTGAAAGGGAGAAGAAGTTATCCGCAGACTCCTCTTCTCTCAATGATAAGGGAATGGTTTCCGGGAAGGCGGCCGCACTAGAAAGCACCACTGTAGCCAGCTTTGGCTGATCCAGAGTCAAAGAAACTCCATCCCCCAGAATGCACTGGTCCTGTACTAGTGCTGAGCCCTTCAGCTCACCGGATTCATCCACTGTCGGTGCCTGGAAAACCTCATCAGACCTGCCCCCACTGATAGAGATTAGATCTCCAGCCCTTGCTGCTCCGAGATCGGATTTTTGAGAGCTGCCACTTGTCTGCAGGACTGCTGTCTGTTCACGCAAAGTTGAAGGCTCAAGAGTCAGCGTGGGAGCGGGAATTTTTCCACTCATTTGTTCTACTACCGGCGGGTCCCGCAAATTCTTATTTTTACTGGTTTGCACTTTAAATAACGCGGGGACCGTCTGTCTCCCACGGATCAAAGCGCTCCTTTTCTCCCGAAGATCGGGTGATGCCCCAGTTGCTGTTGTTGGTTTACCGCTCCTCGGTCCGACTGCATCAGGGCTGACCCGAGTCTGCTCCAGCCTGCCAGGACTGTCTAAGGTTGTCGGCGGTCCCCGGGCCTTTCCAGCCTTGATGGCTGCTTTGGGAGGCATCGTTGAATTACCGCTACAGATTCCCAAGATCACCAGGCGGAATGGAAGTGGAGCCGCCCTAATCCAAAACCAGGTCCGCCAAATCATTAACAAAATAACGGAGCCGAAACACTGCTGAAGCCTACTGAAGACGATGCCGGTAAGTCCGTATTCCCCACAAATTACTGCCCGGAGGGGGAGAGGAGTTGGGAGAGGGCTGAGGTCCGCTCACTCGGCCATAGTCATGGCCGCCAACTTGCCCGCACCGAGAATTCTAAGCGCTACATTTTGTAAAAAAATACGTTTTTAGCCAATTTTGCTTTGGACACCCACACAAGTGAGGTATCATTTTACTCGAGAGAACAAGGGGAACGCTGGATGGTAGGACATTTGTGCCGGCACGGTGATTCCACACAAAAATATGTGGAAAATGTGGGTTTTTTTCAGCTAAATTTGAGGTTTGCATGGCATTCTGGGTAGGAAAACGTTGGGGGATCCACGCAAGCCATACCTCATTGGACTCCCCCGGGTGTCTAGTTTTCAGAAATGTTTGGGTTTGGTACTTTCCCAAGATGGCCACCGAGCCCGGGGCCAAAATCTCAGGTGCCCCCACCCCCCCAAAACCAGGTAGTTTTCCTATAGGTAATTTTGAAGTCTCCACAGTACGATTTGGGCCATTTCCTGTTGCAGCCACTATGCCTACCCACACAAGTGAGGTACCATTTTTATCGGGAGACCTGGGGGAACGCTGGGTGGGAGGAAATTTGTGGATCCACGCAGATTCCAGAACTTTCCCACACAGAAATTTGAGAAAAAAGTGAATTTTTCGGCAAAATTTGAGGTTTGCAGGGGATTCTGGGTAGGAGAATGATGGGGGACCCACGCAAGCCATACCTCGCTGGACTCCCCCTGGTGTCTAGTTTCCAGAAATGTGTGGGTTAGGTCAGTTTCCCTAGATGGATGCCGAGCCCCGGGCCAAAAACTCATGGGAACCCTCATGCAAAACCAGGTTGGTTTGTGATAGGTAATTTTGATGTCGCCTCAATAGCTTTTGGGCCCTTGCCTGTCGCGGGTCCTTGACCCACCCACGCAAGTGAGGTACCATTTTTATCGGGAGACCTGGGGGAACGCTGGGTGGGAGGAAATTTGTGGCTCCACGCAGATTCCAGAACTTTCCCACACAGAAATGTGAGAAAAAAGTGAATTTTTCGGCTAAATTTGAGGTTTGCAGGGGATTCTGGGTAGGAGAATGATGGGGGACCCACGCAAGCCATACCTCACTGGACTCCCCCGGGTATCTAGTTTGCAGAAATGTGTGGGTTAGGTAGGTTTCCCCAGATGGCTGCTGAGCCCCGGGCCAAAAACTCATGGGACACCCCATGCAAAACCAGGTTGGTTTGTGATAGGTAATTTTGATGTCGCCTCAATAGGTTTTGGGCCCTTGCCTGTCGCGGGTCCTTGACCCACCCACGCAAGTGAGGTACCATTTTTATCGGGAGACCTGGGGGAACGCTGGGTGGGAGGAAATTTGTGGATCCACGCAGATTCCAGAACTTTCCCACACAGAAATGTGAGAAAAAAGTGGATTTTTCAGCGAAATTTGTGGTTTGCAGGGGATTCTGGGTAGGAGAATGATGGGGGACCCACGCAAGCCATACCTCGCTGGACTCCCCCGGGTGTCTAGTTTCCAGAAATGTGTGGGTTAGGTAGGTTTCCCTAGATGGCCGCCGAGCCCCGGACCAAAACTCATGGGACCCCCCATGCAAAACCAGGTTGGTTTGTGATAGGTAATTTTGATGTCACATCAATAGGTTTTGGGCCCTTCCCTGCCGCGGGTACTTGGCCCACCCATACAAGTGAGGTACCATTTCTATTGGGATACTTGGAGAAATGCTGGGGGGTTGGAAATTTGTTGTTACTTTCTGCAATGTGAAAATTTGGGCACAATAATGCAAGGAAAATGTCACAGTCACATTTTGAGGTTTGCAGGACATTGTGGGTAAGATAACTTGTTGGGATCCACAAGATAGACATCACCATGCACTCCCATGGGTATTTAGTTTACGACAAAAACTACAGTTGTTAGGTTATTCTTAAATGAAATGTACAGCTTGGCAGAGAGACAAAACAGACAAAGATTACTGCACAGCCATCTATTCCTCAAGCACACACACATACTGGTTGGATTTGGCACGAGGGCGAGTGATGGTTCAGTGTATAAAATTGTATTAACAAGAGATTTCACAAAAATTAAATGCACTGTCAATAATTGAATGGACAAAAAAACTGAACCAGTGACTCGCAGCTCGTGAGCTGTAAAGCCACTTCAAGGCACCAACCGCTTTACAGGCCATTCACACACCTTTCATACATGATACACACAAGACCATTCACACCACCAGGCACAAAACCAGCACATTACAACATTCACAAAAAAGGACAAGGTACAACCTGCTTGACAAAAACAGAAAAAACACATTTTTATGCACAACCACCTATTACTCAAGCACACATACATACTGGTTGGATTTGGCACGAGGGTGAGTGATGGTTCAGTATATACAGTTCTATTAACCAGAGATTTCACAAAAATGAAATGCACTGTTAATTGAAAGGACGAGAAACTGAACCATTGACTCACAGCTCGTGAGCTGTAAAGCCACGACAAGGCACCAACCTCTTTACAGGCCATTCATACACCTTTCATACGTGTGACACATACAAAACCATTCACAACGCCAGCCGCGGGCCCAGCACATTACAACACTCACACCAGCAGACACCGCCATTCAAGTGCCCATCACTTTCACACGCCCACGTTCCTGACACAGCAACCACACCAGCTCACGGATTGCGTTGAGTGGCGTTTGGCTAGCAGTGTGTGTAGTGACCAGCAGCTAGTCACTACTCACATGCCGCCAGCCAAGCGCCAGTCCACGTACACCGCCAGTCCACGCACACCGGCAGCCAAGCACCAGTCCACACACACCGCCAGCCAAGCGCCAGTCCACGCACACCGCCAGCCAAGCGCCAGTCCACGCACACCACCAGCCAAGCGCCAGTCCACACACACCGCCAGCCAAGCGCCAGTCCACGCACACCGCCAGCCAAGCGCCAGTCCACGCACACCGCCAGCCAAGCACCAGTCCACGCACACCGCCAGCCAATCGCCAGTCCAAACACACCGCCAGCCAAGCGCCAGTACAAAAACACCGCCAGCCAAGCGCCAGTCCACGCACACCGCCAGCCAAGCGCCAATCCAAACACACCACCAGCCAAATGCCAGACCACGCACACCGCCAGACAAGCGCCACTCCACGCACACCGCCATCACATTTAGGAATTTTTTTTATATAAATAAGAAAACACAAACAAATTGCAAATAGATACAAATCTACTAACACAAAATCTGAAACTCAATACACTACACAAATGCCAACCTTGAAACTGAACCAAAAATATTAAACAATAGAGGCCAGGCAGTTCATTTTACCACTCATGGATGCTCCCAAAAATTATTTTGCGTGTGGTACATGCTAAAACAAGCAGGCACACACAGCCCAGTGTTAGAAGGACACTCTGGGCAGTACATACGAGTCTCCTTCCGCATACCTCTTCGCCAACAGACTCTACATCTCCTACTGGGAAAGTCTTTTGAGGGTGTGGGAGGAATGTGATCAGGAAAGTGGCGATCTTTCAATCTAGCAACATCCTCCACCATTCCAACTCTAGAAACACTTGCCTGTTCCACTAAAACAAGGCTACCTATTACAGACTCTTGAAACTTAGCAAAAGTCATCTTTGACTCAGGACAAGAATCCTGGAACACAACAAAAGCATTAAAGGTTGCCAAGTGGAAAAGATGGATAGCCAACTTCTTGTACCAAATGTAAGCCTTACGAAGAGCAGCGTAAGGTTCCAACCTCTGATCTACTCTGTCAACACCACCCATGTGCTTATTATAGTCTAAAATGCACACAGGTTTGCGCGCTTCAGCAACCTGACCCCAAACAGTCACAGGTGCAGTGCTTTCATCATGGATGGTAGTCAGCATGTAGACATCTCTCCTGTCTGAAAACTTCACAGCTAGAAGCTCCTCGTAATGCAACGCACTGCACTGTCCCCGCACAAGCTTTTGACAAACAAGTTCTTTTGGGAAACCTTTACGGTTAGAGCGGATTGTGCCACAAGCAACAGTGTCCACTTTGGCCAATTCCCTGAACAACCGCACACCCGTGTAGAAGTTATCTACATATAAATGGTGGCCTTTGTTAAAAAATCCTCTACCATGTTCCCACACAATTTTCTCAGTCACTCCAAAAGTGGACGGACAACCAGGGGGGTTGATCCTGTATTCCTTACCGGTGTACACCCTGAAATTAGAGACATATCCAGTCCTACTGTCACACAGCATATACAGCTTAATTCCATAGCGTGCCCTCTTACTAGGAATGTATTGCCTAAAAACCAAGTGGCCCTTGAACAACACCAAAGACTCATCCACTGCAATTTCTTTCCCTGGAGCATAGATCTCAGAAAATCGATCAACAAAGTGATCAATGACAGGCCGAATTTTAAAAAGACGGTCACATTCAGGGTGATCTCGTGGCAACGCTAAACCATTATCGACAAAATGCATCATCCGAAGCAGAAGCAAATACCTATCACGACTCATGACTGCCGGAAAAATAGCAGTTGCCATCAAGGGACTAGTAGACCAATATGAAGACATTGATGGCTTCCTTAGCAAGCCCATCAAAAAAGTTAAACCCAAGAACTTCTTCATCTCTTCCAGATTTGTGGGAGTCCACCGGGTAGCTCTAGAGTGGGGCTTAAGACTGGCACTGTTGTCCTTCAAAAACTGTTCGGCATGCAAATTACTCTGCTCAACAATCTCTGCCAAAAACACATCGTCCATAAACAACTGAAAAAGATTTATCGGCAAAAAGTTTTCAGTATTCACTCTACACCCTGGAACACCAGTAAACTCTGGCAATGCCGGCTGCACCATGCCTGGGGCAACCCAGAGGTCAGCACTTTCAACAGGAAGCCTTGCAGCCCCAGGCTGCAGCCCAGATTCCTCTTGCCGCACTATACCAACGGGAAGCCTTGCTGCCCCAGATGCCTCTTGCCGCACTACACCAACGGGAAGCCTTGCAGCCGCAGGCTGCAGCCCAGATGCCTCTTGGCGAACTATCGGCGCATCAATCTCCTCCTCTAACACAGGCACTTCATCCGCACTAAGAGTATCTTCATCATCCGATGATTCCATGTGGAGAGAAAACTCACTGCCTGAATCGTCCCCTGCCGCCTCTGACTCAGATGCAGAGTCAGTCTCTGAACCATGGTCAGAGGAAGACTCAAAAAGCATACCAACAACCTGCTGAGCAGTAATCCTGCGGCTAGCCATTATCCTTACTAAGAAAGGAGACTGCACAAACAAGTCAACAACAACCAACACTGTGCAAAACAAGTAAGTAAAATAATGTGTGCCTTTATCACAAAGATCTATATACTCAAAAACTATACAATTCACTTACAAGAGACAGCTACACTCACCAGCACCTACTCTGCAGAGACACAGCAAAAACCAACGATATCCCACTAGAAAGAAAAAAACAAAACCAATTACTCACAAGACAACAAAATACACATCGAGCACAAATGCAAAAAGTTTTTGACACTCAAAAAACAGAAGCCAAACATACTGCTATTATTACACCATTTGCAAAAACAAATTCATGCAGAGAAATGAAACTCATTTACATTGTACAAAAAAAAGTCTCTTACCAAACACATGCAACTACACAAACAGCAGAACCACCAGTAACGAAACCGCAACCTGGAACAGTCTAAAGAGCAAAAGCCTTCAACTAGAACAAAAAAGGAGAAATAAAGCATTACAATTGCAATTCACAAAAAATAAAACAATTAACATTATAACACGCTAAGTTACTACCCAAATGGTCAATCGGCCAGATGGGCCTTCAAATAGGGCTGAGAAAAATAGGGGTGATCTTGCCCAAGGGATCGGATGAGGTTGTCTGCCAGGCCAATCTGCCCCCAGGTGGGGCAGAAAACAGCAGACAGAAATTTGCCCCCTTGCAAAAGTAATAAATCCCTAGTGCCTAGTAGGGTTTTCTGCCTCCCCCCTCCCGCCTAGGGCAGAAAGGCCAAAAAAAGGGTCAGATCTGTCCCCAGGAAGCAACCATGTCGCTTCCATTACTCACAAAACAAAATCCCTGGTGCCTAGTGGGGTTTTCTCCCCCCCCCCCCCGGGGGGCAGAAAGGGCAAAAAAATAGGCTGATCTGCCCCCAGGGGGGCAGAATACACATATAAAAAATCTGCCCCTGGAAGCGTCCCTTGGCCAAGGGGTTGCTTCAATTTTAATTTAAAAGAAGTCCCTGGTGTCTAGTGGGGTTTTCTGCCCCCCGGGCAGAAAGGCAAACAAAACCAGGCTAATCTGCCCCCAGGGGGGCAGAATACGCATACAAAAACAATATGCCCCCTAGCAGTGACCCTTGCCCAAGGGGTCACTCCCATTTCATTTTTAAAATGAGTCCCTGGTGTCTAGTGGGGTTTTCTGCCACCCCTTGCCGATCTGCCCCCAGGGGGGGCAGAATACACATTAAAAAAAAATTGCCCCCTGGAAGCAACCCTTGCCCAAGGGGTCGCTTCCATTTTTATTTAAAATAATTCCCTGGTGTCTAGTGGGGGTTTAAAAAAAACGGGCCGATCTGCCCCCAGGGGGGGCAGAATTCCCATTACAAAATAAAATGGCCCCCTGGAAGTGACCCTTGCCCAAGGGGTCACTTGCATCACAATTTAAATAAATGCCCTGGTGTCTAGTGGGGGTTTCTGCCCCCAAAAAAATGAGGCGATCTGCCCCCAGGGGGGGCAGAATATCCAAACTAAGAAAATTGCCCCCCTGGAAGCGACCCTTGCCCAAGGGGTTGCTTCCATTTAAATTAAAAAGGTAATCCCTGGGTCTAGTGGGCTTTTCTGCCCCCCCCCCCCCCGGGTCCAAAAACGGCCGAAAAAACGTCCGATCTGTCCCCAGGGGGGGCAGAAAAGTCTTAATTTAAAATGGCCCCCATTGGAAGTGACCCTTGCCCAAGGGGTCGCTTCCTTTTGCAAAGAAAAAACATCCCTGGTGTCTAGTGGGGCATTCCTGCTCCACGATCGCGACGCTGTGCGCGATCGTGAAGCAGGAATGCCCTGCATTGAGACATCAGGGGAGATGAAATACTCTTTCCTCTCCCCCGATGCCTCAAGGCATCCTGATTTGGCCCCCCCGCCCCACCGGAGACAACAAAGCTACCTCTTCCTCTGGACGCGCTGGAAAGAAATGATTTCCAGCGCGTCCAGCATTTCCTGATGACGTCGGCGCGCGCTGTGCGCGCTGACGTCATGGGGAAGCGTGGGGGGGTCGGGGGTGGCAGCGGAAACTCTTTCGCTGCCTTCCCCCTCTGTGGGGGCAAGATCGATGCCCCAGGGGGGGAGCGCCAGCGCTTCCCCCAGGGGCTGTGCTCATGACGGAGCGGTTCCGTCATAAGCACAGCCCAACCGATGCTCATGACGGAACCGCTCCATCATGAGCATCGAAGGGGTTAAGAACTTAAGGCTTTCATCAGGATCTCTAACGAAGCTACTGCTGTGTGTGGGTGGTACAAACAAAGAGTGTAGAATAAACAGTGCGTCGGTGTATTAAATGGATAAATACTAAACCAGTGATCCATGTGATTTCAACGGATTCACCGGTAGTACCTGCGAAAGTCAGGTTTCGTGCCGCATCTGTCATTAGCTATTAGCCAGAGGTACACATGCCAATCCAACTGCGTGGGTTGTAGCGGGGAAACACCACAGTAGCTTCGTTAGAGATCCTGATGAAAGCCACAACACCGCTTGGGTCTAAGGCTGAAACATGTTGATCACTACTTAGTGCGACTGCTTCTAATGTTTGCAGCCTCACTACATGCTATTTGTTTTTAACCCTAGCACAGGGTAGCAAGAATAAACTCTGTTAGGCTAACCTTGTAGCTAGTTTTAATCACCTTTTCATTAGCATTGCACATCTCTCATCACACCCATTGCTCACATTGGGTTTTAGTAATACCCTTCAGACTTGAAAACATCCCTGAGCTCCTCCCTCGTAGCGTGGGGGTCGCAGCCTGCATCATGACCAGGCTTCATGATGCGAGGAGGTCTCCCCATGATGAAGCATGACACCTCTGGTGTGTGAGGGAAACCGTCCTTAAAAGGGAAACCCCCCACTAGACCAGTTGTTCCCGCTCCTTCACTTCGTTACGTCGGACCCAAGGGCTCTTTGTGTGTTCGGTTTGTTTCCATCACCCACTAATTTAATGTCTGGTGGAGACAAATGTACATCAGGAAAACGTTGCAATAAATCGTCTCCAATTAAAGTGTGCCTTGCTCCCGAATCCGCCATAACTTTCACCTCTACACCTCCTATGTCTACTAGACAAAATGGTGCATCTTTCTTACTCTCCATCACTTCATACACACCTAGTATATATTCCTCCAAATTGGATTCTTCATCTTGTCTAACATCTCTAATCTGATGTTGTTTACTATAAACACTATGAGCATTGCGATTCTTATTTTTGCAAACCTTAGCAAAATGACCTTTGACTTTGCAATTCTTACACATTTGTCCTTTTGCTGGACATGATCTGTCATTGGCATAATGACCCCATTGACCACATTTAAAACATACAATCGCCCTTCTCTCCTTGGTTGTATCATATTGTTCTATAAACTTGGCTTTTGTTTCTCCTACTTTGCCAGACTTGAGTGTTGGCACACTCCTTTTTACTAGTTGTACACCTTCTACAGCTCTGTGAGCTAATTCTTTCATCCCTAATTTCGTTTCTTCAAATTGACGAGCAATATCTATTGCTTTGCCTAACATCAAGTCATCTCCCAATAATAACTTTTCTTGTAATTTAATATCAGCTACTTTGTGCACTAACTGATCCCGTAACATTTGATCTCTAAATGCACCATAATCACACTTAGCAGCTAACCCTCTAAGATCACTGACTAATGAGTCGATGGACCTCTACCCATTAATTTGTGTTTTGCTACAGCAACATTTGTTTTCTTTTTATACTGTAGCTCTAATTGTTGAATAGCCATTTTATAAACATCAGAGTCATCTTCGCTTTCATCATCTGGAATAATTTTTGGTAAATGTAGTAAACCTCTTCTTACTTCAGACCCCAAACAATGTTTTAAAATTGCCAATTTTCTTTTTTCAGTAAATGTGTCTCCTTCAATTGCTTCCAGGTAAGCTTCAAATCCTTCTTTCCACTGTTCCCACTCCAGAGTTGGTTCTCCAGGATCCGATAGAAAAGGTGCTGGAGCACTGATTACTTCCATGGTCTTAAAATTGATACAGACAAAATGTATTCCACTGACTAAAATAGATGTACAGCTAAATTCTATATTAAGTAACAAAATAATAACAATAATTCTGTTCTTAAAGTGTGCGAATCACTGTGTTTGCCTGTATTACTTGTAATTTAGTACATAGTAATCAATTTATTTTCATCCAAATAACTCCTTTGTTAACAGTGTGTGAATCACTGATGCTGACCCAGCAATACTGCTGATATCCAGAATTTATAGTGGCAAATTATCCTAAATTTGTTACTTCCTTTGTTGTTAGTCTGTGAATCACTGGTATTGACTCACAGATGCTGTTTGTAGAATTAACTTTATTCACATCAATACAGCGTGATCTCAATGAATAACTAGAAATCTTGCCCAACGCTGTAAAATGGCCGCCACGTCGTGGTGCTATGTTGCTTTTTCACAGGTGATTTGGCATGTTCCTACCCGGCAACATTACCCACGTTGAGACGCTGCAGTGGCAGGTGCGTCACTCAAACAGAATGTGCAGCGAATCGGCTGACCCTCGTGCATTAACTCGCGGTGACGCATGTGCACCGCAACGCGGCCCAACCAAGACGCCACTAAAAGCTCAAAAACACCAAATACATTGATCCACTGTCAGCGGCTGTAATATAATCAGGTCTCCGTGCTGCCAGTGTGACTTCAGACCAGCTCTCCATGCTGCCCATGCGAATTCCAAGTAAAACTCCTGTATGGCACCCGATTTCCTCACAGGCGTCCCTTCTGCAGTGCCGCTCATCACCAGTGCCATATTCCAAAAGATTTGTAATGCCGACACAACATGAGTTGAACTTAAGTCTCTTTATTTTCAAGTAATTACTTCCATGAAGAAGGGACCACCTGGACCTCGTCCAACTGACTTGTCTGGAATCTTGACATGTCCTTCCCATCATTCTGTGATCCAGAACCCATGTCAAGATTCCACACCAGTCACGAGGATATTACTATAGTCTGACATACAACCATGCTCTGACACTAATGCAAAGCGATAACAAAACAAGTGCTCAGTTGGCATTGTGCCTATTGCACCTCTTTTGATAATTTAGATGTTTAGATTTGGCCCTTTATGTCTGGTTTGGTTCTCTCTTCCTCTCAATGTTTGTTCTCCATCACATTAGCAATGTCATCAAACTCCACAATCACAAGTTGCTTCCTCCACAGCTCCATGACCAGTCACCACAACCTGTCATTGTTTTACTTACAAGACTGCTAAGTGGACCTTGCTGCTTTGTCATCAACTGTGAGAAGTCATAGGGGTTCTTTTGCCACCTTCAGGGTCATACTAGCCTCTCCAAGTCTACGTGAGGCCCCATATTAGAGCCCATGGCTACGTCTCTGCCACCCTGACTGTTGCTCACTGATGCCGGCATTGCAGTCCATCACCAATGCCTGCTGCTGGCTGTCCTCACTGCCTTCTTCAAAGTCACAGACTCTCAATCCTGCTAGCTCTAATCTCCATTGTTCTCCTAAATTGGTGCCACTGCCTTGGATCACTGAAGAAGGGAACAGGAGGGAATTCACCACTCATCATCTAGAAACCCCTGCTCCAATGAAGCCATGACCTGGTCTGCAGCTCTGCAGAAGATTTGGACACCTGTCATGTGGCTGGGTAAGGCCCGGGAAGAAATGTTGCCATTTTACATACACACGTTTCTTAAGTTGACTTTTTTTCTACACGTAGACTTGACACACATTTGCTTGCGTGACCGTGCAGGATATGGTTCTTAGAAAACACATTTGCTTACATTTCCACTTCATCGAAACATTATCACGACACCTTGAACATTCAGTACAAGGGATAAAGTTCACTGTGCAAATGTTGTTGTTTGTTTATCGTCCGTTAGGCGACATAGGTCTCATAAAAGGATAAACAATGACAGCCGTGGCTGAGGTCTCGGCATGGTAGAATGGATCTGTTGTATTATATAAACAAGAGCACTTCCATGTTCACATCAGAGGAGCACTCTGCTGTCACAGCGAGGTCGCTGTTGTCGGAGTCTCAGCCCAGCTGATTTCTGTTTTCCCTCTGCGAGGAGAGATGTCCAACTTGTGACCAAGATGGGGACCTGAACACATTCATCCACAGGTAATGGGGAGTTAGATCATCAAGTAGGGGATTTTGGCAGATCACCCGCCCTAGGTAACTAGGTTAGAGAGCACATAGTAAGAGTACACTATACACAGTACTGCTTCGGCACAATGGTGGAATTGTTTATCCTTTTCATTGTTCTCTTATTACTAATCACTTTTTTCTGCTTCTGTCTATTAATCATTACAGCGCATATGCTTTACACAAGAATCACAATGGTTCAATAAATATTGAAATGCCTCTTTGTGTATTTCCTTTGTATCTCTCTGGGTATGCACGAGTGACTGAGGGAAAGGGTTCTAGATCTGGTACCATGATTCCTTGGGGAGTCAGGGTGGTCATGTTCTGAGGTTGCCACATCCATTCGTTACCCTCTTAGGTTTAGGGTACTTATGGAGGCACTATGAGCTAGCATATACCTAAAGGCCAACATATCCTAAAGGGGTGCATAGAATCAGTCTGGCACCATCCCAAGGTTTATGTTGTCCAACAAATGCACAGTTCCCGCTGAGAAAGTGGAAACCATATGACACACCTCTTTTAGACCTGGGACACCTAGCTCCCATGCTGTGTGGAAGCCAGGCACATGAAGACCAGACCACAGGAGGAGCTCGCATGGATGTGGCTTCCTTGGAGCATACTCAACCATGCTCCTTGTGGGGAACTCCTTTTTCACATAGACTCACTACACGGTTTGCAGCAGAAAAGGAGAAAGAAGGACAACACTCTCTTCACTGCACAGTGGAGGGTATCAAGTCACGGGGGACCGAAGTCATTGGCATGTTGATTTCTCCTGGTATGAACAGAGATTCAATCATTCAGACAGCCAAGGTACAAACCATGAGACACAAAATGGAATATCCACGTATGTGAAAGAGGTAACACAGGAAGAAGATTATTTCTATACCAGAATCTTCTCTATTAAAATTAACAAGGGAGTCAACGGTTTAATTGTGGATGGTCAATTCTTAGGAATCTCAGGAAAGTGGATGGCATACAACAGTGATATAGCAGTGCAAGCCAGAAGCATTCAAGGCATCAGGTGGAAGATCCCTGCTTTCAGATGAGAAAAGAAAAACTCCTGGATGTTGGGAATAGTAACAAGACAATAAATGCAAAGTAAAGTGGGGGGCAGTAGCTAAAAAAATCAAAAGCATATACAATAGTATGAGCATGTCACTCAATGAGGACATGCAGGACATGATTGAAAATAAACAATGTATTTAAGCGCATGCAGCAGAGATGCCCTAGAACCAGGACCATCACACGTGAGGGAAGCAGCCCAAGGCCCTGTGGATTTTGAGGTTCTACTCTCCTATTACAACATGTTTTTAAGTGTTAAAACTGAAGGTCTGATCTGTTTGTTCTTGGTGCAACTAACAAAACAAATATTGTGGCCCCAATTCCATAATTTGTCTTTCTACAAAGTTTGTCTTCTTATTTTTGAACAGCTCCTTCGATCAGTTAACCAAAGAGAGACCCTGCAAAAATGTTGGCCCTCAGCCCCAGAAGAGATTCGGACATGCCACCTGTAGACATGCCAAGGATCAAGGCGATGACATATCAAAAGGGTCAAATGATGGCTCTTGCACCACTCTAGTTTGATCACAGCTGATATTAATATATATTGATCAGAATCCCTAAGAAGTATTCCAGTAACTTTATAATGTTATAATGTTTATGAGAACATGTATGCCATCCAAGGTCTTGATGGCTAAACTCTCATATTTTTGCAGTGGAGCTTTCCTGAAGATGATCTAGGTGAAGCTGCCCTATGCTACTCTGATAGGAAGTGTTAATGTACTGTAAAGTTTATGACAAGCTACTCAGTCTGTCTTCATCTCTCATCTGCGGTTTCAACTATTATAGGCTGAGTGTAGTGTCAACTAGTAGAATCCTGAGATTTGGTTTCACTGACATAAGGATGTAAATATTAGTCTAGACATGCAAATCATCGTAACACTTGCCTGGGCTTTTTACAACAAATGTTTGCATTTCAGTTTAAATTTGATTGTAAAAAGTAAATATTTAAATAAAGTGGAACAAATGTGAAGGGCAGATGACGTAAAGCAGCGGGAGTGTGAAAGAATTGAGAGAAGAGATCAGAGGCAGATAGGTGGAAGAAGAGTAGTGTGTGGCAACAGCAGAGTAGAGTAGAGAAGGAAGCATCAAGATTAAGAAATTAAATAGTGAGAGAACTAAGAAGAACAGAACGAGCACACAGCAAAACTATTGACTAACCATTAATGTTATCGCAGAACATAAATGAACACATGAAAATACTAGTGTTGTGCACTGTGGTTTTAGAGCTTTACAAACTACTCCGATATTCACACCTAAGCAAATGTAGCTGTAGTATCACAGGTATGTATGAATTTAGCTGTATCATCATAGGTGGTGTACACCATCTATATTAAAAGCAAAATATAAATGGCACAGAATATCAAGGACAAAATATTGAAACTTAAATACAGACTGATAAAGAAGTCTAGATTTTCTTTACCAAACGCCATATATACGCCACATATATATACTCAGAGACTCACGCACCCACCCAGACACTCACGCATCCACTCACAGACCCACTGAGAGACTCACGCACATACTCAAAGAACCACTGAGACACTCATGCACCCACTCAGAGACCCACATAGACACTCTGGTACCCACTCACAGACCCACTTGGAGACTAATGCATCCACTCACAGACCCACTCAGAGACTGATACATCTACTCTCAGTCCCTCTCAGAGACCCATGCACTCACTCACAGACCCATTCAGAGACTCACACACCCACTCAGAGATTCACTCAAGCATCCACTCACAGACCCACTTAGAGACTCACACACCCACTCACATATCCCCTCAGACACTCAGGCACCCACTCACAGACCCACTGAGAGACTCACAGATCCACTCACACACTCATGTACCCACTTACAGACCCACTCAGAGACTCATACACCCACTCACAGACCCACTCAGTGACTCACACATCCACTCACAGACCCATTCAGAGACACATGCAGCTACTCACAGATCCATTGAGTGACTTACACACCCACTCACCGACCCACTCACACACTCATATATCTACTCACAGACTCACTAAAACACTCATGTATCCACTCACAGAGGTACTCACAGACTCATACACCCACTCACAGACACACTCAGAGACCCATGTACACACTCACAGAGCCACTCAGAAACTCACACACCCACTTACAGACCCACTCAGAGACTCACACACTGACTCACAGACTCACTCAGAAGCCCACGCATCCATTCACAGACCTACTCAGACACTCATGCACCCATTCACAGACCCATTAAGACAATCACACACCCACTCACAGATCTACTCAGAGACTCATGCACCCATTCACAGACCACTCAGAGACTCATGCACCCACTCACAGGTCCACTCAGAGACTCATGCACCCACTTACAACCCACTCACAGACTTATGCACCCATTTACAGACTACTCAGAGACTCATACACCCACTCACAGACCCACTCAGACACTCACTCACCCACTCACAGACTCACTGAGAGACTTATACACCCACTCACAGATCCACTGAGATACTCTTGCACCCACTCAGAGACCCACTTAGACACTCATGTACCCACTCACAGAGCCTCTCAGAAACTCATACATCCACTTACAGACCCACTCAGAGACTCATGCACTGACTCACAGACCCACTCAGGCACTCATTCACCCACTCACAGACCCACTCTGGGACTCATGCACCTCTTCACAGACCCACTCAGACACTCATGCACCCATTCACAGACCCACTCAGACAATCGTGTACCCACTCACAGACCCACTCAGAGACTCATGCACCCACTCACATACCTATTTAGAGAATGATATACCCACTCACAGCCCCACTCAGAGACTCATGCACCCACTCAGAGACCTACTCAGAGACTCCCACACCCACTCAGAGACTCACGCACCCACTAACAGACCTACTGAGAGACTCAGGCACCCACTAGCAGACCCACTCAGAGACTCATGCACCCACTCACAGACCCACTCAGAGACTCACATGCCCACTCACAGACCAACTGAGAGACCTATGCACCCACTCACCGACCCACTCAGCCACTCATGTACCCACTGACAGACCCAGTCAGACACTCATGCACCCACTCACAGACCCACTCAGACACACATCTACTCACAGACCTACTCAGACACTGATGCACCCACTCACAGACCCACTCAGACACTCATGTACCCATTCACAGACCCACTCAGATAATCATGCACCCTCTCACAGATCCACTCAGAGACTCATGCACCCATTTACAGACCTACTTGGAAACTCATGCACTCACTCACAGACCTACTCAGAGACTCACTTACCCACTTACAGATCTACTCACAGACTCATGTACCCATTCACAGACCACTCAGAGCCTCATGCACCCACTCGCAGACCCACTCATGCACCCACTCACAGACCCACTGAGACACTCATGCACCCACTCAGAAACCCACTTAGACACTCATGCACCCACTCACAGAGCCACTCAGAAATTCACACACCCACTTACAGACCCACTCAGAGACTCATGCACTGACTCATAGACCCACTAAGACACTCATGCACCCACTCATAGACCCACTCAGAGACTCAAACACACACTCACAGACCCACTCAGAGACTGATACACAAACTCACAGTCCCACTCGGAGACCCATGAAACCATTTACAGACCAACTCAGACACTTATGTACCCATTCATACACCCACTCAGACAATCATGCACCTACTCACAGACCCACTCAGAGACTCATGCACCCACTCAGAGACCCACTCAGAGACTCATGAACCCACTCACAGACCCACTCTGAGACTCCAACACCCACTCACATACCCACTCAGAGACTCATGCACCCACTCATAGACCTACTGAGAGACTCACACACCCACTCACAGACCCACTCAGAGACTCACGCACCCACTCACAGACCCACTCAGAGACTCACACACCCACTCAAAGACCAACTCACAGACCCATGCACCCACTCACAGACCCACTCAGACACTCATGCACCCACTCACTGACCCACTCAGACACTCACACACCTACTCACAGACCCACTCAGACACTCATGCACCCACTCACAGACCCACTCAGAGACTCATGCACCCATTCACAGACCCACTCAGAGACTGATAAACCCATTCACAGACCCACTCAGACAATCATGCACCCTCTCACAGATCCACTCAGACACTCATGCACCCACTTACAGACCTATTCTGATGTTCAGGCACCCACTCACAGACCTACTCATAGACTCACATACCCACTCACAGATCTACTCACAGACACATGCACTCATTCACAGACTACTCAGACTCATGCACCCACTCACAGACCCACTCATGCACCCACTTATAGACCCATTCAGAGACTCATGCACCCACTCCTACTCAGAGACCCATATACCCACTCACAGCCCCACTCAGCGACTCATGCACCCACTTGGAGACTCACTCAGACACTCATGCACCCACTCACAGACCCACTGAGAGACTCACACACCCACTCACAGACCCACTCAGAGACTCACACACCTACTCACAGACCCACTCAGAGACTCACTCACCCAATCATAGACCTACTTGCACACTCATGTACCCACTCACACACCCACACAGAGACTCATGCACCTACTCACAGACTCACACACCCACTTAGAGACCCATGCACCCACTCACAGACCCATTTGGACACTCATGCACCCACTCACAGAGCCACTCAGAGACTGATACACCTACTCACAGACCCATTTAGAGAACAATACACCCACTCACAGTCCCACTCAGAGACCCATGCACCCACTCAGAGACCTACTCAGAGACTCACATACCTACTCACATACCCACTCAAAGACTCACGTACCCACTAACAGACCTACTGAGAGACTCACACACCCACTAGCAGACATACTCAGAGACTCACGCACCCACTCACAGACCCACTCAGAGACTCACATGCCCACTCAAGACCAACTCAGAGACCCATGCATCTACTCACAGACCCACTCAGCCATTCATGCACCCACCCACAGACCCAGTCAGACACTCATGCACCCACTCACAGACCCACTCAGACACACACCCACTCATGGACCCACTCAGACACTCATGCACCCACTCACAGACTAATGCACCCATTCACAGACCTACTCAGAGATGGATAAATCCACTCACAGTCCCACTCACAGACCCACGCACCCATTCACAGACCCACTCAGACACTCATGTACCCATTCACAGACCCACTCAGACAATCATGCACCCTCTCACAGATCCACTCAGAGACTCATGCACCCATTTACAGACCTACTCGGACACTCGTGCACCCACTCACAGACCTACTCAGAGACTCACTTACACACTCATAGATCTACTGACATACTCATGCACCCATTCACAGACCACTCAGAGCCTCATCCACCCACTCGCAGGCCCACTCATGCACCCACTCACAGACCCACTGAGAGACTCAAGTACCCACTAATAGATCCACTGAGACACTCATGCACCCACTCAGAGACCCACTTAGACACTCATGCACCCACTCACAGAGCCACTCAGAAATTCACACACCTACTTACAGACCCACTCAGAAACTCATGCACTGACTCAGACCCACTCAGACACTCATGCACCCACTCACAGACCCACTCAGAGAGTCAAACACACACTCACAGACCCACTCAGAGACTGATACACCAACTCACAGTCCCACTCATAAACCCATGCAACCATTTACAGACCCACTCAGACACTCATGTACCCATTCATAGACCCAATCAGACAATCATGTACCACTCACAGACCCACTCAGAGACTCACACACCCATTCACAGACCCCTCAGAGACTCATGCACTCACTCCCACTCCTACACAGATACCCATGCACCCACTCACAGCCCCCTCAGCGACTCATGCACTGACTCACATACCACTCAGAGACTCATGCACCCACTCATAGACCCACTCAGACACTTACACACCCACTCACAGACCCACTCAGAGACTCATGCACCCACTCACAGTCCCACTCAGAGACCCATGCATATACTCACAGATGAACTCAGAGACTCACATACCCCCTCAGAGACTCACTCAGACACTCATGCACCCACTCAGAGACCCACTCTGAGACTCCCATACCCAGTCAAATACCCACTCAAAGACTCATGCACCCACTCACAGACCTACTGAGAGACTCACACACCCACTCACAGACCCACTCACAGACACACTTACCCACTCATAGACCTACTCAGAAACTCACACGCCCACTCAAAGACCAACTCACAGACCCATGCGTCCACTCACAGACCCACTCAGACACTCATGCACCCATTCACTGACCCACTCAGAGACTCACACACCCACTCACAGACCCACTCAGACACTCATGCACCCTCTCACAGACCCACTCAGAGACTCATGTACCCATTCACAGACCCACTCAGAGACTGATAAGCCCATTCACAGACCCACTCAGACAATCATGCACCCTCTCACAGATCCACTCAGACACTCATGCAGCCACTTACAGACCTACTCAGACGCTCAGGCACCCACTCACAGACCTACTCAGAGACTCGCATACCCACTCACAGATCTACTCACAGACTCATGCACTCATTCACAGACCACTCAGAGATTCATGCAGCCACTCACAGACCCACTCAGACACTCCCACACCTACTCAGAGACCCATGCTCCCACTCACAGACCCACTCAGACACTCAGATACCCACTCTCAGAGCCACTCAGAAACTCACATACTTACTTACAGACCCACTCAGAGACTCATGTACCCAATCACAGACCCACTCAGACACTCATGCACCCACTCAGAAAATCATGCACCCACTCACAGACCCACTCAGAGACTCACGCACCTACTTACAGACCTACTCATACACTCATGCACCCACTCACAGACCCCCTCAGAGACTCACACACCCATTCATAGACCACTCAGAGACTCAGGCACCCATTCCCACTCCTACTCAGAGACCCATGCACCCCCTCACAGACCCACTCAGACACTAATGTACCCACTCAGAAAATCATACACCCACTCACAGACCCACTCAAAGACTCACGCACCCATCTACAGACCTACTCAGACACTCATGCACCCACTCACAGACCTATTCAGACACTTATGCACCCACTCACAGACCTACTCAGAGACTGATACACCAACTCATAGTCCCACTCAGAGTCTCACACACCCACTCACATATCCACTCAGACACTCACACACCCACTCACAGCTCTACTCAGAGACTCACGCACCCACTCACAGACCCACTGAGAGACTCACACACCCAGTCACAGAACTACTCATACACTCATGTTCCCACTCACAGATCTACTCAGAGAAGGGGGCACCCATTCACAGACCCACTCAGAGACTCACACACCTACTTGGAGACTCACTCAGACACTGATATACCCACGCACAGACCCACTCAGAGTCTCATACACCATCTCACATACCCACTCAGACACTCATACACCCACTCACAGCTCTACTCAGAGACTCACGCACCCACTCACAGACCTACTGAGAGACTCATGCACCCACTCACAGACCTACTCAGAGACTCACTTACCCACTCATAGATCTACTGACATACTCATGCACCCATCATTCACAGACCACTCAGAGCCTCATCCACCCACTCGCAGGCCCACTCATGCACCCACTCACAGACCCACTGAGAGACTCAAGTACCCACTAATAGATCCACTGAGACACTCATGCACCCACTCACAGAGCCACTCAGAAATTCACACACCTACTTACAGACCCACTCAGAAACTCATGCACTGACTCAGACCCACTCAGACACTCATGCACCCACTCACAGACCCACGCAGAGAGTCAAACACACACTCACAGACCCACTCAGAGAATGATACACCAACTCACAGTCCCACTCATAAACCCATGCAACCATTTACAGACCCACTCAGACACTCATGTACCCATTCATAGACCCAATCAGACAATCATGTACCACTCACAGACCCACTCAGAGACTCACACACCCATTCACAGACCCCTCAGAGACTCATGCACTCACTCCCACTCCTACACAGATACCCATGTACCCACTCACAGACCCCCTTAGCGACTCAATCACACAGTCTCACATACCACTCAGAGACTCATGCACCCACTCATAGACCCACTCAGACACTCACACACCCACTCACAGACCCACTCAGAGACTCATGCACCCACTCACAGTCCCACTCAGAGACCCATGCATATACTCACAGATGAACTCAGAGACTCACATACCCCCTCCGAGACTCACTCAGACACTCATGCACCCACTCAGAGACCCACTCTGAGACTCCCATACCCAGTCAAATACCCACTCAAAGACTCATGCACCCACTCACAGACCTACTGAGAGACTCACACACCCACTCACAGACCCACTCACAGACACACTTACCCACTCATAGACCCACTCAGAAACTCACACGCCCACTCAAAGACCAACTCACAGACCCATGCGCCCACTCACAGACCCACTCAGACACTCATGCACCCATTCACTGACCCACTCAGAGACTCACACACCCACTCACAGACCCACTCAGACACTCATGCACCCTCTCACAGACCCACTCAGAGACTCATGTACCCATTCACAGACCCACTCAGAGACTGATAAGCCCATTCACAGACCCACTCAGACAATCATGCACCCTCTCACAGATCCACTCAGACACTCATGCAGCCACTTACAGACCTACTCAGACGCTCAGGCACCCACTCACAGACCTACTCAGAGACTCACATACCCACTCACAGATCTACTCACAGACTCATGCACTCATTCACAGACCACTCAGAGATTCATGCAGCCACTCACAGACCCACTCAGACACTCCCACACCCACTCAGAGACCCATGCTCCCACTCACAGATCCACTCAGACACTCAGATACCCACTCTCAGAGCCACTCAGAAACTCACATACTTACTTACAGACCCACTCAGAGACTCATGTACCCACTCACAGACCCACTCAGACACTCATGCACCCACTCAGAAAATCATGCACCCACTCACAGACCCACTCAGAGACTCACGCACCTACTTACAGACCTACTCAGACACTCATGCACCCACTCACAGACCCCCTCAGAGACTCACACACCCATTCATAGACCACTCAGAGACTCAGGCACCTATTCCCACTCCTACTCAGAGACCCATGCACCCCCTCACAGACCCACTCAGACACTAATGTACCCACTCAGAAAATCATACACCCACTCACAGACCCACTCAAAGACTCACGCACCCATCTACAGACCTACTCAGACACTCATGCACCCACTCACAGACCTATTCAGACACTTATGCACCCACTCACAGACCCACTCAGAGACTGATACACCAACTCATAGTCCCACTCAGAGTCTCACACACCCACTCACATATCCACTCAGACACTCACACACCCACTCACAGCTCTACTCAGAGACGCACGCACCCACTCACAGACCCACTGAGAGACTCACACACCCAGTCACAGAACTACTCATACACTCATGTTCCCACTCACAGATCTACTCAGAGAAGGGGGCACCCATTCACAGACCCACTCAGAGACTCACACACCTACTTGGAGACTCACTCAGACACTGATATACCCACGCACAGACCCACTCAGAGTCTCATACACCATCTCACATACCCACTCAGACACTCATACACCCACTCACAGCTCTACTCAGAGACTCACGCACCCACTCACAGACCTACTGAGAGACTCATGCACCCACTCACAGACCTACTCAGAGACTCACTTACCCACTCATAGATCTACTGACATACTCATGCACCCATTCACAGACCACTCAGAGCCTCATCCACCCACTCGCAGGCCCACTCATGCACCCACTCACAGACCCACTGAGAGACTCAAGTACCCACTAATAGATCCACTGAGACACTCATGCACCCACTCAGAGACCCACTTAGACACTCATGCACCCACTCACAGAGCCACTCAGAAATTCACACACCTACTTACAGACCCACTCAGAAACTCATGCACTGACTCAGACCCACTCAGACACTCATGCACCCACCCACAGACCCACGCAGAGAGTCAAACACACACTCACAGACCCACTCAGAGACTGATACACCAACTCACAGTCCCACTCATAAACCCATGCAACCATTTACAGACCCACTCAGACACTCATGTACCCATTCATAGACCCAATCAGACAATCATGTACCACTCACAGACCCACTCAGAGACTCACACACCCATTCACAGACCCCTCAGAGACTCATGCACTCACTCCCACTCCTACACAGATACCCATGCACCCACTCACAGACCCCATCAGCGACTCAATCACACAGTCTCACATACCACTCAGAGACTCATGCACCCACTCATAGACCCACTCAGACACTCACACACCCACTCACAGACCCACTCAGAGACTCATGCACCCACTCACAGTCCCACTCAGAGACCCATGCATATACTCACAGATGAACTCAGAGACTCACATACCCCCTCCGAGACTCACTCAGACACTCATGCACCCACTCAGAGACCCACTCTGAGACTCCCATACCCAGTCAAATACCCACTCAAAGACTCATGCACCCACTCACAGACCTACTGAGAGACTCACACACCCACTCACAGACCCACTCACAGACAAACTTACCCACTCATAGACCCACTCAGAAACTCACACGCCCACTCAAAGACCAACTCACAGACCCATGCGCCCACTCACAGACCCACTCAGACACTCATGCACCCATTCACTGACCCACTCAGAGACTCACACACCCACTCACAGACCCACTCAGACACTCACACACCCACTCACAGCTCTACTCAGAGACTCACGCACCCACTCACAGACCCACTGAGAGACTCACACACCCAGTCACAGAACTACTCATACACTCATGTTCCCACTCACAGATCTACTCAGAGAAGGGGGCACCCATTCACAGACCCACTCAGAGACTCACACACCTACTTGGAGACTCACTCAGACACTGATATACCCACGCACAGACCCACTCAGAGTCTCATACACCATCTCACATACCCACTCAGACACTCATACACCCACTCACAGCTCTACTCAGAGACTCACGCACCCACTCACAGACCTACTGAGAGACTCATGCACCCACTCACAGACCTACTCATACAGTCATGTTCCTACTCACAGATCTACTCAGAGAAGGGGGCACCCATTCACAGACCCACTCACAGACTCCCACACCTACTCACATACCCATGTACCCACTCACAGACCCACTCAGACACTCATGCACCCACTCACAGATCCACTCAGACACTCATGCAGCCACTCAGAGACTCATGCACACACTCACAGACCCATTCAGAGACTCACACACCCACTGACAGGCCTACTAAGACACTCATGCACCCACTTACAGGCCCATTCAGAAACTTATGTACCCACTCACATACCCACCCAGAGACTCATGCACCCACTCACAGATCTACTCAAACACTCATGCACCCACTCACATGCCCACTCAGAAACTCATGCACCCACTCACATGCCCACTCAGAAACTCATGCACCCACTCACAGACCCACTCAGACACTTATGCACCCATTCATAGACCCACTGAGAGACTCACACACCCACTTATAGACCTACTCAGATACTTATGCGCCCACTCACAGACCTACTCAGAAACTCACACACCCACTCAGATTCCTGCACCCACTCACAGTGCCACTCAGAATCTCACACACCCACTAACAGACCCACTCAGACACTCACACAGTCACAGACCCACTCAGAGACTCACGCACCCACTCACAGACCCACTCAGACACTCATGAACCCACTCACTGACTTACTCAGAGACTCATTCACCCACTCACAGACCTACTCAGAGACTGATACACCCACTAACAGTCCCACTCAGAGACTCATGCACCCACTCAGACACTAATACACACACTCACACACCCACTCAGAGACACACAAACCCACTCCTAGGCCCACTCAGAGATTCATGCACCTACTCACAGACCCACTCGGACACTCATGCATCTACTTACAGACCCACTCAGAGACTCATACACCCACTCACAAACCCAGTCAGGGACTCACACACCCAGTCACATACCCATTTACACACCCACGCAACCACTCACAGACCCACTTAGACACTCATGCACCCACTCACAGACCCACTCAGACACTCATGCACTATCTCAGACAATCATGCACCCACTCACAGACCCACTCAGAGACTCACGCACTGACTTACAGACCTACTCGGACACTCATGCACCCACTCAGATCCTCTCAGATACTCATGCACCCATTCACAGACCCACTCAGAGACTCATGCACCCACTCACAGACCCACTCAGAGATTCATGCAGCCACTCACAGACCCACTCAGACACTCATGCACCTACTCACAGACTCACTCAGAGACTCATACACCCACTCACAAACTGATTCAGAGACTCACGCACCCAGTCATATACCCATTTACACACTCATGCAACTACTCGCAGACCCACTCAGAGAGTCATGCACCCACTCACAGACCCAGTCAGACACTCATGCACCCACTAAATCATGTACCCATTCACAGACCCACTCAGAGACTCACATACCCACTCCCACACCTACTCACATACCCATGCACCCACTCACAGACCCACTTAGACACTCATGCACCCACTCACAGATCCACTCAGACACTCATGAAGCCACTCACAGACTCACACACCCACTTAGAGACCCATGCACCCACTCACAGACCCATTTGGACACTCATGCACCCACTCATAGAGCCACTCAGAGACTGATACACCTACTCACAGACCCATTTAGAGAACGATTCACCCACTCACAGTCCCACTCAGAGACCCATGCACCCACTCAGAGACCTACTCAGAGACTCACACACCTACTCACATACCCACTCAGAGACTTATGCACCCACTAACAGACCTACTGAGAGACTCACACACCCACTAGCAGACACACTCAGAGACTCACACACCCGCTCATAGACCCACTTAGAGACTCACATGCCCACTCACAGACCAACTCAGAGACCCATGCATTCACTCACAGACCCACTCAGCCATTCATGCACCCACCCACAGACCCAGTCAGACACTCATGCACCCACTCACAGACCCACTCAGACACACACCCACTCATGGACCCACTCAGACACTCATGCACCTACTCACAGACTCATGCACCCATTCACAGACCTACTCAGAGATGGATAAATCCACTCACAGTCCTACTCACAGACCCACACACCCATTCACAGACCCACTCATGTACTCAGACAATCATGCATCCTCTCACTGATCCACTCAGAGACTCATGCACCCATTTACAGACCTACTCGGACACTCATGCACCTACACACAGACCTACTCAGAGACTCACTTACCTACTCATAGATCTACTCACATACTCATGCACCCATTCACAGACCACTCAGAGCCTCATGCACCCACTCGCAGACCCACTCATGCACCTACTCACAGACCCACTGAGAGACTCAAGTACCCACTAATAGATCCACTGAGCCACTCATGCACCCACTCAGAGACCCACTTAGACACTCATGCACCCACTCACAGAGCCACTCAGAAATTCACACACCTACTTACAGACCCACTCAGAGACTCATGCACTGACTCATAGACCCACTCAGACACTCATGCACCCACTCACAGACCCACTCAGAGACTCAAACACACACTCACAGACCCGCTCAGAGACTGATACACCAACTCACAGTCCCACTCAGAAACCCATGCAACCATTTACAGACCCACTCAGACACTCATGTACCCATTCATAGACCTAATCAGACAATCATGTACCACTCAGAGATTCACACACCCATTCACAGACCCCTCAGAGACTCATGCACTCACTCCCACTCCTACACAGAGACCCATGCACCCACTCACAGACCCCCTCAGCAACTCATGCACTGACTCACATACCACTCAGAGACTCATGCACCCACTCATAGACCCACTCAGACACTCACACACCCACTCACAGACCCCTGCACCCACTCACAGTCCCACTCAGAGACCCATGCATATACTCACAGATGAACTCAGAGACTCACATACCCCCTTTGAGACTCACTCAGACACTCATGCACCCACTTAGAGACCCACTCTGAGACTCCCACACCCAGTCAAATACCCACTCAAAGACTCATGCACCCACTCACAGACCTACTGAGAGACTCACACACCCACTCACAGACCCACTCACAGACACACTTACCCACTCATAGACCCACTCAGAAACTCACACGCCCACTCAAAGACCAACTCACAGACCCATGCGCCCACTCACAGACCCACTCAGATTCCTGCACCCACTCACAGTGTGACTCAGAATCTCACACACCCACTAACAGACCCACTCAGACACTCACACAGTCACAGACCCACTCAGAGACTCACGCACCCACTCACAGACCCACTCAGACACTCATGAACCCACTCACTGACTTACTCAGAGACTCATTCACCCACTCACAGACCCACTCAGAGACTGATACACCCACTAACAGTCCCACTCAGAGACTCATGCATGCACCCACTCAGACACTAATACACACACTCACAGACCCACTCAGAGACACACAAACCCACTCATAGGCCCACTCAGAGATTCATGCACCCACTCACAGACCCACTCAGACACTCATGCATCTACTCACAGACCCACTCAGAGACTCATACACCCACTCACAAACCCAGTCAGGGACTCACACACCCAGTCACATACCCATTTACACACTCATGCAACCACTCACAGACCCACTTAGACACCCATGTGCCCACTCACAGACCCACTCAGACACTCATGCACCCATTCACTGACCCACTCAGACACTCACACACCCACTCACAGACCCACTCAGACACTCATGCACCCTCTCACAGACCCACTCAGAGGCTCATGTACCCATTCACAGACCCACTCAGAGACTGATAAACCCATTCACAGACCCACTCAGACAATCATACACCCTCTCACAGATCTACTCAGACACTCATGCACCCACTTACGGACCTAATCAGACGCTCAGGCACCCACTCACAGACCTACTCAGAGACTCACATACCCACTCACAGATCTACTCACAGACTCATGCACTCATTCACAGACCACTCAGAGATTCATGCAGCCACTCACAGACCCACTCAGACACTCCCACACCCACTCAGAGACCCATGCTCCCACTCACAGACCCACTCAGATACTCAGATACCCACTCTCAGAGCCACTCAGAAACTCACACACTTACTTACAGACCCACTCAGAGACTCATGCACCCACTCACAGACCCACTCAGACACTCATGCACCCACTCAGAAATTCATGCACCCACTCACAGACCCACTCAGAGACTCACACACCTACTTACAGACCTACTCAGACACTCATGCACCCACTCACAGACCCGCTCAGAGACTCACATACCCATTCCCACTCCTACTCAGAGACCCATGTACCCACTCACAGACCCACTCAGACACTAATGTACCCACTCAGAAAATCACACACCCACTCACAGACCCACTCAAAGACTCACGCACCCATCTACAGACCTACTCAGACACTCATGCACCCACTCACAGACCTATTCAGACACTTATGCACCCACTCACAGACCCACTCAGAGACTGATACACCAACTCATAGTCCCACTCAGAGTCTCACACACCCACTCACATACCCACTCAGACACTCACACACCCACTCACAGCTCCACTCAGAGACTCATGCACCCACTCACAGACCTACTGAGAGACTCATGCACCCAGTCACAGACCTACTCATACAGTCATGTTCCCACTCACAGATCTACTCAGAGAAGGGGGCACCCATTCACAGACCCACTCACAGACTCCCATACCTACTCACATACCCATGTACCCACTCACAGACCTACTCAGACACTCATGCACCTACTCACAGATCCACTCAGACACTCATGCAGCCACTCAGAGACTCATGTACACACTCACAGACCCATTCAGAGACTCACGCACCCACTGACAGACCTACTAAGACACTCATGCACCCACTTACAGGCCCATTCAGAAACGTATGTACCCACTCACATACCCACCCAGAGACTCATGCACCCACTCACAGATCTACTCAGACACTCATGCACCCACTCACATGCCCACTCAGAAACTCATGCACCCACTCACAGACCCACTCAGACACTTATGCACCCATTCACAGTCCCACTGAGAGACTCACACACCCACTTATAGACCTACTCAGATACTTATGCGCCCACTCACAGACCTACTCAGAAACTCACACACCCACTCAGATTCCTGCACCCATTCACAGTGTGACTCAGAATCTCACACACCCACTAACAGACCCACTCAGACACTCACACAGTCACAGACCCACTCAGAGACTCACGCACCCACTCACAGACCCACTCAGACACTCATGAACCCACTCACTGACTTACTCAGAGACTCATTCACCCACTCACAGACCCACTCAGAGACTGATACACCCACTAACAGTCCCACTCAGAGACTCATGCACCCACTCAGACACTAATACACACACTCACAGACCCACTCAGAGACACACAAACCCACTCATAGGCCCACTCAGAGATTCATGCACCCACTCACAGACCCACTCAGACACTCATGCATCTACTCACAGACCCACTCAGAGACTCATACACCCACTCACAAACCCAGTCAGGGACTCACACACCCAGTCACATACCCATTTACACACTCATGCAACCACTCACAGACCCACTTAGACACTCATGCACCCTCTCACAGACCCACTCAGACACTAATGCACCCACTCAGACAATCATGCACCCACTCACAGACCCATTCAGAGACTCACGCACTGACTTACAGACCTACTCGGACACTCATGCACCCACTCAGATCCCTCAGAGACTCATGCACCCATTCACAGACCCACTCAGAGACTCATGCACCCACTCACAGACCCACTCAGAGATTCATGCAGCCACTCACAGACCCACTCAGACACTCATGCACCTACTCACAGACTCAGAGACTCATACACCCACTCACAAACCAACTCAGAGACTCATGCACCCAGTCATGTACCCATTTACACACTCATGCAACTACTCGCAGACCCACTCAGAGACTCATGCACCCACTCACAGACCCAGTCAGACACTCATGCACCCACTCAATCATGTACCCATTCACAGACCCACTCAGAGACTCACATACCCACTCCCACACCTACTCACATACCCATGCACCCACTCACAGACCCACTAAGACACTCATGCACCCACTCACAGATCTACTCAGACACTCATGCAGCCACTCAGAGACTCATGCACCCACTCACAGTCCCACTCAGAGACTCACACACTCACAGACAGACCTACTAAGACACTCATGCACCCACTTACAGGCCCACTCAGAGACTTATGCACCCACTCAGAGACTGATACACCCACTCATAGTCTCACTCAGAGACCCATGCATACACTCACAGACCCACTCAGAGACTCACACACCCAGTAACAGACCTACTCATACACTCATGTTCCCACTCACAGATCCACTTAGAGAAGGGGCACCCACTCACAAACCTACTCACAGACTCCCAAACCTACTCACATACCCATGTACCCACTCACAGACCCACTCAGACACTCATGCACCCACTACCAGACCCACTCAGACACTCATGCACCCACTACCAGACCCACTCAGACACTTACGTACCAATTCACCGACCTACTGAGAGACTCATGCACCCACTTATGGACCTACTCAGATACTCACATGCCCACTCACAGGCCCACTCAGAAACTCACACACCCATTCAGACTCCTGCACCCACTCACAGTGGCACTCAGAATCTTACACACCCACTTACAGACCCACTCAGATACCCACACAGTCACAGACTTACTCAGAGACTCATTCACCCATTCACAGACCCACTCAGAGACTGATACACCCACTAACAGTCCCACTCAGAGACTCATGTAGCTACTCACAGACCCAGTCAGAGACTCATGCATCCACTCAAAGACCCACTTAAACACTCATGTATCCACTCATGCACCCACCCACAGACCTACTCACAGACTCATGCACCCACTCAGACACTAATAAACACACTCAGACCCACTCAGAGACACACAAACCCACTCATAGACCCACTCAGAGATTTATGCACCCACTCACAGACCCACTCAGACACTCATGCACCTACTCTCAGACTCACTCAGAGACTCATATACCCACTCACAAACCAACTCAGAGACTCACGCACCCAGTCATATACCCATTTACACACTCATGCAACTATGCGCAGACCCACTCAGAGACTCATGCACCCACTCACAGACCCGTTCAGACACTCATGCACCCACTCAATCATGTACCCATTCACAGACCCACTCAGAGACTCACATACCAACTCCCACACCTACTCACATACCCATGCACCCACTCACAGACCCACTCAGATACTCATGCACCCACTCACAGATTCACTCAGACACTCATGAAGCCACTCAGAGACTCATTCACCCACTCACAGACCCACTCAGAGACTCACGCACCCACAGACAGACCTACTAAGACACTCATGCACCCACTTACAGGCCCACTCAGAGACTTATGCACCCACTCACAGACCCACTCAGAGACTGATATACCCACTCATAGTCCCACTCAGAGACCCATGCATACACTCACAGACCCACTCAAAGACTCACACACCCAGTCACAGACCTACTCATACACTCATGTTCCTACTCACAGATCCACTCAGAGAAGGGGGCACCCACTCACAAACCCACTCACAGACTCCCAAACCTACTCACATACCCATGCACCCACTCACAGACCCACTCAGACACTCATGCACCCACTACCAGACCCACTCAGACACTCATGCAGCCACTCAGAGACTCATGTACCCACTCACAGACCCACTGAGAGACTCACGCACCCAGTCACAGAACTACTCATACACTCATGTTCCCACTCACAGATCTACTCAGAGAAGGGGGCACCCATTCACAGACCCAATCAGAGACTCACACACCTACTTGGAGACTCACTCAGACACTGATATACCCACGCACAGACCCACTCAGAGACTCATACACCATCTCACATACCCACTCAGACACTCATATACCCACTCACAGCTCTACTCAGAGACTCACGCACCCACTCACAGACCTACTGAGAGACTCATGCACCCAGTCACAGACCTACTCATACAGTCATGTTCCTACTCACAGATCTACTCAGAGAAGGGGGCACCCATTCACAGACCCACTCACAGACTCCCACACCTACTCACATACCCATGTACCCAATCACAGACCCACTCATGCACCCACTCACAGATCCACTCAGACACTCATGCAGCCACTCAGAGACTCATGCACACACTCACAGACCCATTCAGAGACTCACACACCAATTGACAGACCTACTAAGACACTCATGCACCCACTTACAGGCCCACTCAGAGACTTATGTACACACTCACATACCTACCCAGAGACTCATGCACCCACTCACAGATCCACTCAGACACTCACATGCCCACTCAGAAACTCATGTACCCACTCACATGCCCACACAGAAAATCATGCACCCACTCAGACACTTATATACCCATTCACCGACCTACTGAGAGACTCATGCACCCACTTATGGACCTACTCAGATACTCACATGCCCACTCACAGGCCTCTCTCAGAAACTCACACACCCACTCAGACTCCTGTACCCACTCACAGTGGCACTCAGAATCTTACACACCCACTTACAGACCCACTCAGACACTCACACAGTCACAGGCCCACTCAGAGACTCATGCACCCACTCAGACACTCATGCACCTACTCACTGACTTACTCAGAGACTCATTCACCCAATCACAGACCCACTCAGAGACTGATACACCCACTAACAGTCCCACTCAGAGACTCATGTAGCTACTCACAGGCCCAGTCAGAGACTCACACATCCACTCAAAGACCCACTTAAACACTCATGTACCCACTCATGCACCCACTCACAGACCCACTCACAGACTCATGCACCCACTCAGACACTAATACACACACTCAGACCCACTCAGAGACACACAAACCCACTCATAGACCCACTCAGAGATTCATGCACCCACTCACAGACCCACTCAGACACTCATGCATCTACTCGCAGACCCACTCAGAGACTCATTCACCCACTCACGAACCCACTCAGAGACTCATGCACCCAGTCACATACCCTTTTATACACTCATGCAACCACTCACAGACCCACTCAGATACTCAGATACCCACTCTCAGAGCCACTCAGAAACTCACACACTTACTTACAGACCCACTCAGAGACTCATGCACCCACTCACAGACCCACTCAGACACTCATGCACCCACTCAGAAATTCATGCACCCACTCACAGACCCACTCAGAGACTCACACACCTACTTACAGACCTACTCAGACACTCATGCACCCACTCACAGACCCGCTCAGAGACTCACATACCCATTCCCACTCCTACTCAGAGACCCATGTACCCACTCACAGACCCACTCAGACACTAATGTACCCACTCAGAAAATCATACACCCACTCACAGACCCACTCAAAGACTCACGCACCCATCTACAGACCTACTCAGACACTCATGCACCCACTCACAGACCTATTCAGACACTTATGCACCCACTCACAGACCCACTCAGAGACTGATACACCAACTCATAGTCCCACTCAGAGTCTCACACACCCACTCACATACCCACTCAGACACTCACACACCCACTCACAGCTCCACTCAGAGACTCATGCACCCACTCACAGACCTACTGAGAGACTCATGCACCCAGTCACAGACCTACTCATACAGTCATGTTCCCACTCACAGATCTACTCAGAGAAGGGGGCACCCATTCACAGACCCACTCACAGACTCCCATACCTACTCACATACCCATGTACCCACTCACAGACCTACTCAGACACTCATGCACCTACTCACAGATCCACTCAGACACTCATGCAGCCACTCAGAGACTCATGTACACACTCACAGACCCATTCAGAGACTCACGCACCCACTGACAGACCTACTAAGACACTCATGCACCCACTTACAGGCCCATTCAGAAACGTATGTACCCACTCACATACCCACCCAGAGACTCATGCACCCACTCACAGATCTACTCAGACACTCATGCACCCACTCACATGCCCACTCAGAAACTCATGCACCCACTCACAGACCCACTCAGACACTTATGCACCCATTCACAGTCCCACTGAGAGACTCACACACCCACTTATAGACCTACTCAGATACTTATGCGCCCACTCACAGACCTACTCAGAAACTCACACACCCACTCAGATTCCTGCACCCACTCACAGTGTGACTCAGAATCTCACACACCCACTAACAGACCCACTCAGACACTCACACAGTCACAGACCCACTCAGAGACTCACGCACCCACTCACAGACCCACTCAGACACTCATGAACCCACTCACTGACTTACTCAGAGACTCATTCACCCACTCACAGACCCACTCAGAGACTGATACACCCACTAACAGTCCCACTCAGAGACTCATGCACCCACTCAGACACTAATACACACACTCACAGACCCACTCAGAGACACACAAACCCACTCATAGGCCCACTCAGAGATTCATGCACCCACTCACAGACCCACTCAGACACTCATGCATCTACTCACAGACCCACTCAGAGACTCATACACCCACTCACAAACCCAGTCAGGGACTCACACACCCAGTCACATACCCATTTACACACTCATGCAACCACTCACAGACCCACTTAGACACTCATGCACCCTCTCACAGACCCACTCAGACACTAATGCACCCACTCAGACAATCATGCACCCACTCACAGACCCATTCAGAGACTCACGCACTGACTTACAGACCTACTCGGACACTCATGCACCCACTCAGATCCCCTCAGAGACTCATGCACCCATTCACAGACCCACTCAGAGACTCATGCACCCACTCACAGACCCACTCAGAGATTCATGCAGCCACTCACAGACCCACTCAGACACTCATGCACCTACTCACAGACTCAGAGACTCATACACCCACTCACAAACCAACTCAGAGACTCACGCACCCAGTCATGTACCCATTTACACACTCATGCAACTACTCGCAGACCCACTCAGAGACTCATGCACCCACTCACAGACCCAGTCAGACACTCATGCACCCACTCAATCATGTACCCATTCACAGACTCACTCAGAGACTCACATACCCACTCCCACACCTACTCACATACCCATGCACCCACTCACAGACCCACTAAGACACTCATGCACCCACTCACAGATCTACTCAGACACTCATGCAGCCACTCAGAGACTCATGCACCCACTCACAGTCCCACTCAGAGACTCACACACTCACAGACAGACCTACTAAGACACTCATGCACCCACTTACAGGCCCACTCAGAGACTTATGCACCCACTCAGAGACTGATACACCCACTCATAGTCTCACTCAGAGACCCATGCATACACTCACAGACCCACTCAGAGACTCACACACCCAGTAACAGACCTACTCATACACTCATGTTCCCACTCACAGATCCACTTAGAGAAGGGGCACCCACTCACAAACCTACTCACAGACTCCCAAACCTACTCACATACCCATGTACCCACTCACAGACCCACTCAGACACTCATGCACCCACTACCAGACCCACTCAGACACTCATGCACCCACTACCAGACCCACTCAGACACTTACGTACCCATTCACCGACCTACTGAGAGACTCATGCACCCACTTATGGACCTACTCAGATACTCACATGCCTACTCACAGGCCCACTCAGAAACTCACACACCAATTCAGACTCCTGCACCCACTCACAGTGGCACTCAGAATCTTACACACCCACTTACAGACCCACTCAGATACCCACACAGTCACAGACTTACTCAGAGACTCATTCACCCATTCACAGACCCACTCAGAGACTGATACACCCACTAACAGTCCCACTCAGAGACTCATGTAGCTACTCACAGACCCAGTCAGAGACTCATGCATCCACTCAAAGACCCACTTAAACACTCATGTATCCACTCATGCACCCACCCACAGACCTACTCACAGACTCATGCACCCACTCAGACACTAATAAACACACTCAGACCCACTCAGAGACACACAAACCCACTCATAGACCCACTCAGAGATTTATGCACCCACTCACAGACCCACTCAGACACTCATGCACCTACTCTCAGACTCACTCAGAGACTCATATACCCACTCACAAACCAACTCAGAGACTCACGCACCCAGTCATATACCCATTTACACACTCATGCAACTATGCGCAGACCCACTCAGAGACTCATGCACCCACTCACAGACCCGTTCAGACACTCATGCACCCACTCAATCATGTACCCATTCACAGACCCACTCAGAGACTCACATACCAACTCCCACACCTACTCACATACCCATGCACCCACTCACAGACCCACTCAGATACTCATGCACCCACTCACAGATTCACTCAGACACTCATGAAGCCACTCAGAGACTCATTCACCCACTCACAGACCCACTCAGAGACTCACGCACCCACAGACAGACCTACTAAGACACTCATGCACCCACTTACAGGCCCACTCAGAGACTTATGCACCCACTCACAGACCCACTCAGAGACTGATATACCCACTCATAGTCCCACTCAGAGACCCATGCATACACTCACAGACCCACTCAAAGACTCACACACCCAGTCACAGACCTACTCATACACTCATGTTCCTACTCACAGATCCACTCAGAGAAGGGGGCACCCACTCACAAACCCACTCACAGACTCCCAAACCTACTCACATACCCATGCACCCACTCACAGACCCACTCAGACACTCATGCACCCACTACCAGACCCACTCAGACACTCATGCAGCCACTCAGAGACTCATGTACCCACTCACAGACCCACTGAGAGACTCACGCACCCAGTCACAGAACTACTCATACACTCATGTTCCCACTCACAGATCTACTCAGAGAAGGGGGCACCCATTCACAGACCCAATCAGAGACTCACACACCTACTTGGAGACTCACTCAGACACTGATATACCCACGCACAGACCCACTCAGAGACTCATACACCATCTCACATACCCACTCAGACACTCATATACCCACTCACAGCTCTACTCAGAGACTCACGCACCCACTCACAGACCTACTGAGAGACTCATGCACCCAGTCACAGACCTACTCATACAGTCATGTTCCTACTCACAGATCTACTCAGAGAAGGAGGCACCCATTCACAGACCCACTCACAGACTCCCACACCTACTCACATACCCATGTACCCAATCACAGACCCACTCAGACACTCATGCACCCACTCACAGATCCACTCAGACACTCATGCAGCCACTCAGAGACTCATGCACACACTCACAGACCCATTCAGAGACTCACACACCAATTGACAGACCTACTAAGACACTCATGCACCCACTTACAGGCCCACTCAGAGACTTATGTACACACTCACATACCTACCCAGAGACTCATGCACCCACTCACAGATCCACTCAGACACTCACATGCCCACTCAGAAACTCATGTACACACTCACATGCCCACACAGAAAATCATGCACCCACTCACAGACCCACTCAGACACTTATATACCCATTCACCGACCTACTGAGAGACTCATGCACCCACTTATGGACCCACTCAGATACTCACATGCCCACTCACAGGCCTCTCTCAGAAACTCACACACCCACTCAGACTCCTGTACCCACTCACAGTGGCACTCAGAATCTTACACACCCACTTACAGACCCACTCAGACACTCACACAGTCACAGGCCCACTCAGAGACTCATGCACCCACTCAGACACTCATGCACCTACTCACTGACTTACTCAGAGACTCATTCACCCAATCACAGACCCACTCAGAGACTGATACACCCACTAACAGTCCCACTCAGAGACTCATGTAGCTACTCACAGGCCCAGTCAGAGACTCACACATCCACTCAAAGACCCACTTAAACACTCATGTACCCACTCATGCACCCACTCACAGACCCACTCACAGACTCATGCACCCACTCAGACACTAATACACACACTCAGACCCACTCAGAGACACACAAACCCACTCATAGACCCACTCAGAGATTCATGCACCCACTCACAGACCCACTCAGACACTCATGCATCTACTCGCAGACCCACTCAGAGACTCATTCACCCACTCACGAACCCACTCAGAGACTCATGCACCCAGTCACATACCCTTTTATACACTCATGCAACCACTCACAGACCCACTCAGAGACTCATATACCCACTCACAGACCCACTCAGAAACTCACTCACCCACTCACAGACCTACTCACACACTCCTGCACCCACTCACAGACCTATTCGAACACTTACGCACCCACTCACAGACCCACTCAGAGACTGATACACCCACTCATAGTCCCACTCAGAGACCCATGCACCCACTCAGAGACCCACTCAGAGACTCATGCACACACTCAGAGACTCACTCAGACACTGATATAGCCACTCACAGACCCACTCAGAGTCTTACACACCCACTCACATACCCACTCAGACACTCACATACCTACTCACAGCTCCACTCAGAGGCTCACGCACCCACTCACAGACCCACTGAGAGACTCACGCACCCAGTCACAGACCTACTCATACACTCATGTTCCCACTCACAGATCCACTCAGAGAAGGGGGCACCCACTCACAGACTCCCACACCTACTCACATACCCATGCACCCACTCACAGACCCACTCAGACACTCATGCACCCACTCACAGATCCACTCAGACACTCATGCAGCCACTCAGAGACTCATGCACCCACTCACAGACCCACTCAGACACTCACACACCCACTGACAGACCTACTAAGACACGCATGCACCCACTTACAGGCCCACTCAGAAACTTATGTACCATCTCACATACCCACCCAAAGACTCATGCACGCACTCACAGATCCACTCAGACACTCATGCACCCACTCACATGCCCACTCAGAAACTCATGTATCTACTCACATGCCCACTCAGAAACTCATGTACCCACTCACAGACCCACTCAGATACTTACGCACCCATTCACAGACCTACTGAGACGCTCATGCACCCACTTATGGACCTACTCAGATACTCACGTGCCCCCTCATAGGCCCACTCAGAAACTCACACACCCACTCAGACTCCTGCACCCACTCACAGTGCCATTCAGAATCTCACACACCCATTTACAGACCTTCTCAGATGTTCACACAGTCACAGACCCACTCAGAAACTCATGCACCCACTCACAGACCCACTCAGACACTCATGAACCCACTCACTGACTTACTCAGAGACTGATACACCCACTAACAGTCCCACTCAGAGACTCATGTAGCCACTCACAGACCTAGTCAGAGACTCACGCATCCACTCAAAGAACCACTCAAAGACCCACTTAAACACTCATATACCCACTCATGCACCTACTCACAGACCCACTTAGAGACTCATGCACCTACTTAGACACTAATACACACACTCACAGACCTACTCAGAGACACACAAACCCACTCATAGACCCACTCAGAGATTTATGCACCCTCTCACAGACCCACTCAAACATTCATGCATCTACTCACAGACCCACTCAGAGACTCATACACCCACTCACAAACCCAATCAGAGACTCATGCACCCAGTCACACACCCATTTACACACTCATGCAACCACTCACAGACCCACTTAGACACTCATGTACCCACTCACAGACCCACTCAGACACTCATACATGCACCCACTCAGACAATCATGCACCTACTCACAGACCCACTCAGAGACTCGCACACCCACTTACAAACCTACTCAGACACTCATGCACCCACACACAGACCACCTCAGAGACTCAGGCACCCATTCACAGACCCACTCAGAGACTCATGCACCCACTCACAGACCCACTCAGAGATTCATGCAGCCACTCACAGCCCCACTCAGACACTCACACACCTACTCACAGACCCACTCAGAGACTCATACACCCACTAACAAACCCACTCAGAGACTTACGCACCCAATCACACACCTATTTACACACGCATGCAACCATTCACAGACCCACTCAGAGACTCATGCACCCACTCACAGACCCAGTCAGACACTCATGCACCCACTCAGACAATCATGCACCCATTCACAGACCCACTCAGAGACTCACGCACCCACTTACAGACCTACTCAGACACTCATGCACCCACTCACAGACCCTCTCAGCGACTCATGCACCCATACACAGACCACTCAGGGACTCATGCACCCATTCCCACTCCTACTCAGAGAACCATATACCCATTAACAGACCCACTCAGGGACTCACACACCCACTCGGAGACTCACTCAGACACTCATGTAGCCACTCACAGACCCAGTAAGAGACTCACACATCTACTCAAAGACCCACTTAAACAGTCATGTACCCACTCATGCACCCACTCACAGACCTACACAGAGACTCATGCACCTACTCAGATACTAATACACACACTCACTCAGAGACCCACTCAGAGACACACACACCCACTCACAGACCCACTCAGAGATTCATGCACCTACTCACAGGCTCACTTAGAGACTCATACACCCACTCACAAACCCACTCACAGACTCACGCACCCACTTAGAGACCCACGCACCCACTCACAGACCCATTCAGACACTCATGCACCCACTCACAGAGCCACTCAGAGACTCACGCATCCACTTGGAGACTCACTCAGACACTCACATGCCCACTCACAGATCCACTCAGAGACTCATGCACCCACTCAGAGAATCATGCACCCACTCAAAGAGCTACTCATGCACTCATGTACCCACTCACAGACCCACTCAGAGACTCAAGCACCCACTCATAGACCCACTCAGAGACTCCCACACCCACTCAGGGACCCATGCTTTCACTCACAGACCCACTCAGACACTCAGATACCCACTCACAGAGCCACTCAGAAACTCACTCACTTACTTACAAACCCACTCAGAGACTCATGCACCCACTGACAGACCCACTCATACACTCATGCACCCACTCAGAAAATCATGCACCCACTCACAGACCCACTCAGACACTCACGCACCCACTTACAGACCTACTCAGACACTCAAGCACCCACTCACAGACCCCCTCAGAGACTCATGCACCCATTCACAGACCACTCTGAGACTCATGTACCCACTCCCACTCCTACTCAAAGACCCATGCACTCACTCACAGACCCACTCAGTGACTCACACACCCACTCACATACCTACTCAGACATTTACACACCCACTCACAGACCCATTCAGAGACTCACACACCCACTCACAGACCCACTCAGAAACTCACCTACTCACAGACCTATTCACACACTCATGCACCCACTCACAGACCTATTTGGACACTTATGCACCCACTCACAGACCCACTCAGAGACTGATACACCCACTCATAGTCCCACTCAGAGACCCATGCACACACTCACAGACCTACTCAGAGACTCACACTCCCAGTCACAGACCTACTCATACACTCATGTTCCCACTCATAGATCCACTCAGAGAAGGGGGCACTCGCTCACAGACCCATTCACAGACTCCCACACCTACTCACATACTGATGCACCCACTCACAGACCCACTCAGACACTCATGCACCTACTCACAGACCCACTCAGACACTCATGCAGCCACTCAGAGACTCATGCACCCACTCACAGACCGACTCAGAGACTCACGCTCCCACTGACAGACCTACTAAGACACTCACGCACCCACTTACAGGCCTACTCAGAGACTTATGTACACACTCACATACCCACCCAGAGACTCATGCACCCACTCACAGATCCACTCAGACACTCATGCACCCACTTACATGCCCACTCAGAAACTCATGCACCCACTCACATGCCCACTCAGAAACTCATACACCCACTCACAGACCCACTCAGACACTTACGTACCCATTCACAGACACACTGAGAGACTCATGCACCTACTTATGGACCTACTCAGATACTCACGTGCCCACTCACAGGCCCACTCAGAAACTCACACACCCACTCAGACTCCTGCACCCACTCACAGTGGCACTCAGAATCTTACACACCCACTTACAGACCCATTCAGACACTCACACAGTCGAAGACCCACTCAGAGACTCATGCACCCACTCACTGACTTACTCAGAGACTCGTTCACCCACTCACAGACCCACTCAGAGACTGATACACCCACTAACAGTCCCACTCAGAAACCCATGTAGCCACTCACAGACCTAGTCAGAGACTCACGCATCCACTCAAAGAACCACTCAAAGACCCACTTAAACACTCATGTACCCACTCATGCACCCACTCACAGACACTAATACACACTCTCACAGACCTACTCAGAGACACAGAAACCCACTCATAGACCCACTCAGAGATTTATGCACCCACTCACAGACCCACTCAAACATTCATGAATCTACTCACAGACCCACTCAGAGACTCATACACCCACTCACAAACCCAATCAGAGACTCACGCACCCAGTCACATACCCATTTACACACTCATGCAACCACTCACAGACCCACTTAGACACTCATGCACCCACTCACAGACCCACTCAGACACTCATGCATGCACCCACTCAGACAATCATGCGCCTACTCACAGACCCACTCAGAGACTCGTGCACCCACTTACAGACCTACTCAGACACTCATGCACCCACACACAGACCCCCTCAGAGACTCATGCACCCATTCACAGACCCACTCAGAGACTCATGCACCCACTCACAGACCGACTCAGAGATTCATGAAGTCACTCACAGACCCACTCAGACACTCATGCACCTACTCACAGACCCAGAGACTCATACACCCACTCACAAACCCACTCAGAGACTTACGCACCCAATCACACACCCATTTACACACTCATGCAACCACTCACAGAACCACTCAGAGACTCATGCACCCACTCACAGACCTAGTCAGACACTCATGCACCCACTCAGACAATCATGCACCCATTCACAGACCCACTCAGAGACTCTAGTACCCACTTACAGACCTACTCAGACACTCATGCACCCACTCACAGACCCTCTCAGAGACTCATACACCCATACACAGACCACTCAGAGACTCATGTACCCATTCCCACTCCTACTCAGAGAACCATGCACCCATTAACAGACCCACTCAGGGACTCACACACCCACTCGGAGACTCACTCAGACACTCATGTAGCCACTCACAGACCCAGTCAGAGACTCACGCATCTACTTAAAGACCCACTGAAACAGTCAGGTACCCACTCATGCACCCACTCACAGACCTACTCAGAGACTCATGCACCTACTCAGACACTAATACACACACTCACTCAGAGACCCACTCAGAGACACACACCCCTACTCACAGACCCACTCAGAGATTCATGCACCTACTCACAGACCCACTCAGAGACTCATACACCCACTCACAAACCTACTCACAAACTCACTCACCCACTTAGAGACCCATGCACCCACTCACAGACCCATTCAGACACTCAAGCACCCACTCACAGATCCACTCAGAGATTCCCACACCCACTCAGGGACCCATGCTCCCACTCACAGACCCACTCAGACACTCAGATACCCACTCACAGAGCCACTCAGAAACTCACTCACTTACTTACAAACCTACTCAGAGACTCATGCACCCACTCACAGACCCACTCATACACTCATGCACCCACTCAGAAAATCATGCACCCACTCACAGACCCACTCAGAGACTCACGCACCCACTTACAGACCTACTCAGACACTCAGGCACCCACTCACAGACCCCCTCAGAGACTCATGCACCCATTCACAGACCACTCAGAGACTCATGCACCCACTCCCACTCCTACTCAAAGACCCATGCACTCACTCACAGACACACTCAGTGACTCACACACCCACTTGAAGACTCACTCAGACACTCATGTACCCACTCACAGACCCACTGAGACTCACACACCCACTCACATACCTACTCAGACACTCATACACCCACTCACAGACCCATTCAGAGACTCACACACCCACTCAGAAACTCACCCACTCACAGACCTATTCACACACTCATGCACCCACTCACAGACCTATTTGGACACGTATACACCCACTCACAGACCCACTCAGAGACTGATACACCCACTCATAGTCCCACTCAGAGACCCATGCACACACTCACAGACCCACTCAGAGACTCACACACCCAGTCACAGACCTACTCATACACTCATGTTCCCACTCACAGATCCACTCAGAGAAGGGGCACCCGCTCACAGTCCCACTCACAGACTCCCACACCTACTCACATACCAATGCACCCACTCACAGACCCACTCAGACACTCATGCACCTACTCACAGACCCACTCAGACACTCATGCAGCCACTCAGAGACTCATGCACCCACTCACAGACCCACTCAGAGACTCATGCACCCACTGACAGACCTATTAAGACACTCACGCACCCACTTACAGGCCCACTCAGAGACTTATGTACACACTCACATACCCACCCAGAGACTCATGCACCCACTCACAAATCCACTCAGACACTCATGCACCCACTCACATGCCCACTCAGAAACTCATGCACCCACTCACATGCCCACTCAGAATCTCATGCACCCACTCACAGACCCACTCAGACACTTACATACCCATTCACAGACCCACTGAGAGACTCATGCACCCACTTATGGACCTACTCAGATACTCACGTGCCCACTCACAGGCCCACTCAGAAACTCACACACCCACTCAGACTCCTGCAACCACTCACAGTGGCACTCAGAATCTTACACACCCACATACAGACCCACTCAGACACTCATGCACCCACTCACAGAGCTACTCTGAGCCTCACGCACCCAGTCACAGACCAACTCAGACAATCATGCACCCACTCACAGATCCTCTTAGGCACTCACGCAGCCACTCACAAACCCACTTAGAGGCTCAGGGACACTATAGTTAGGAAATAATTTTTTTTTAAACCTTAGAAATTCACTAAAAAATCCAAAAATTACAGGGATGTTACAGTTAGGTTCAGGCTTTACACACACAAAACCATAGAAATTCAGCTGTTACAGTTTGAGTTATTTCAAGTAACTATAACTCATGCCCTAAGTTAACTATAACTTGTGCCCGGCTATGCATTGCTAATTACCCTGGATATTATATCACTCATGGCATCTTCTATGACATCATTGATCGCTGTAACATTTGCAGTAAACTTATTGATGAGAAATTGTGCAGGTACCCTGAGCCACACCCGCAACCCTTAAATGAGACCACATTTGTTAGTTTGAAAGAGTAAAGGCTGCAGTTTATTGGCCGTTTTCACTAACAAGTGATCCTGGCAATTCATTTTGCTTTGATATTTAAATTAGGCCTGGGCTCCACTCGCGGAGTTTGACAAGTATTTCCTACTCCACACTCCACGTAGAGTGCGGAGTTCTGAAAAACTCAGTGGAGTGGCGCTGAGCAGAGATTTTCCTCTTTCGCAGCTCGCCAACGTAATGTTGGCAAGCAAGGAAAATCCAATGCTAGACCACCTCCTGGCGAGATTTCTCAATGCGGGTAGTTGTGGCAGGTCGCTACTACTCTTGCATTGCGGAAGCTGCAGCTCAAGTAGAACATCAACTCGAGTGTCAGAAAGAAGCTGCGCCCTCTTGTGCTGCACGTGGTGCCATTCGCACTGTAAGAAACGCCCGGTGATAAAATTAGCGCGAGCAGTGCAACAAACCTCACTCTGTCACTCGCGGATCTCCGCGTAGCCGGCTGAGTTTTTTTGTCACTTTGCAGAGTTCTGTAAAGCAGAACTTTGCAAACTCCATCCAGGTCTAATTTAAATAAAAGATAGCTTTGTTGTATTGCCTTCCCTTGAACATTCCTTGCCGGACACTCCCTTCTCTACTGCCTGACCACTGTACCAGTGCGATCAAACGCTTTGTCCAATTAGGTATACCAAGTGGCCATGGAGTTGTGACCAAATGGTAGCTGTGCCTAATCATTCATGACATACCAAGCAGAAACTTTACTCATAGTCTTCAAATAGACACATTTTATATGGCTTCAGTTACTGAGGCATACCGGTTAGCCATCCACTTTGGAAGTCATGTCTCATTCAATCAGACACACCGAGTGACCCTTCACTTTTGATGGCTATGTTTCAACGGTCACAATTTTACATTCTTTGTCAACTTCAGTCTATCTGGCTATTTTCACTGCCTTTCTGGAATCCCACAGTTAATCCCAGCAAGGCAGTGAAGGTTTATATACCATCTCCCTCCCCTACACCCTGCCAGAGATGCGACAAACACCTTTTGAAGCAGCTGCACATGGCAGGGCACATGAAAGGGAGTAGGTTTCAATAATTCTAAAGCCTGGGACAACCCTTTCCTCCTGGCTAGTGCCAGTTCTTTCCTGGTTTGGGGCAACCCTATTCTTCCTTACTGACTCTAAAGTGTTAGATGGTCTCCCCCAGTAGAAATCCACTAATTCCTTGGCTCTTTGAATTCCCCTGTGGGTCACAGGGAGTGTCAGCTGCTTCATCCTATGGCTATGAATCCGAGCGACCGTGAGATATGGGTGGAGTTCGCAAAAGATTGTCTGAGAGAAGACGGTTCACGTGCAGCTTGGGCCTCATGATTTGTGGCTTGCGGGCTTATTAAAGAAGTGGCATTGCACCCATCTGGACCTAGGTTGGTGACTGGCATCGGAGTTGGCTGGAGCTGTCAAAGGGCAGAATAACAGATTAGATTGGACTGAACGAGTTCAACGGATTCAATAGATTAAATGGATGAAAGTGCAGAGGTTGAGAGCACTGACAGAATACTAGTTATAAGGCTTTCTGGTTTTGCATGACACAAAGGTTTTCCTGTAAACAATTCCAAATAACTTCTAAAGGGTCAAGTAGCAGTAAACTACTGAGTGTAAAGATTTGGAGAACTAAACTGCCTCATTGTCTTAATGTTTTACTTATACTTAAATTTGACCAAATCTGGGATCGGTTGTCGACAAGATATCATGACTCGTGACTTTAGCTTGTAGCATTAACCAAATGACAAAACACTGGTAAACATTATTAAACGCAAATCTAGTATAGACCTTCTAGATTACCATTGGTGTGTTGACAATAACACAAAAACAACATTCAGGGAATGAAATTAGTGACAAGAGCAAGAAACTTGATACTAAAAACCTGGGAGCACAGGGTTACAATTAAGCAGATTTACCTATGTTTGGAAGATATAAAAGATTAAACAGTAGACAGTAGCAAACTGCTTTACAATATCAAGCGAAGGGCCTTCTATCTGCAATAGTGGAAGTTATATAACAGCTGACAATTCAAGCAACAATGTAAAAAACTCAATCACCACAATCAATCAGCTCAATTTGATAGGCTCTTCACATGATCTGGTTCTGAATCAATTTGCGGTAGAGAAGACTCTCACAACGAAGACAATAACAAGAGTATAACCAGCTCAAAGCAAATCAACAACCCTTCTGAAGATTCAGAGCTATGGAACGAGTTGGATACAGTCATGGAAGCATATGAAGCCAATATAGGTCAATAAAGTTTTGTATTGGATGAGCATTCTATGCAAGGCTCCCACTCAGGCAGTGACCGGGACGATACCCCACTTGTACCCGGTATTGGCAGCAATACCCCATTTAGACTAAAATATCAGAATGCTACCTAAATCAGTCTAACGTATTATTGGATCAAGTTATTCTATTAAAAGAAATCTCTTTGAACATTAAGATCTTGTGGTCATCAAAAAAACAATCTATGGAGTCGTACTAACTAATTGAGTAATTGTCAATCAAACTGCAATCACTGCTGCAAATAGATGATTAAATCAACTTAGTTCAACTATTACTGGTGAAGCTGATTTCCCATTTACAGAGAGGAAAAGATGTTGACAACTTTGCAAATGAATTGGAAGCTTTAAATACATACAATAAATCACTATCTGGAGATCAACATAGAGACTCTAATACGACGAAAGACGAGCATGGAACCTTAAAAGTTAATTGTTAATGCATAGTATATCAAACACTTTGCCACCAGCCAATTAGGCTATACAATGGTATAAAGAAAATTGAGCTATCCAATCTCTATCATCAGAAATCATTGCCTGCGCTATTGATTCAAACAAAAAACGGAGGAAGTGCATAAGACAGCGTTGTTGCTTTTCCAGATAATTATGTAGTGGAGTATTAAAGAGCACAGGGGGAGAACAAAAACAAATCAGACACTAAACAACTAAAAAACACTGCAACACAAGTCATTCCCCATATCAGATGCAGGTGATGGATTTCAACAACATATATAACTAAGCGAAGACTAAAAAAATTGAGGAAATTAAAAAAAAGTTGAGTGCCACAAAAAAAGGCAGTAGCAGTAATCAACCAGATCCAAACAACCAGAAATTATACCTGATTTTTTCAGAAAAAGATTCACAACAACCAAGGAACGTAACACATAATGGGAAAACTCGAGAATAAGAACATAGTAACTGGACCACCCATAATTGGATCCACTATTACCAATAAAGTAATCACAGAGCTACACATGTAGAAGAAACACCAATAACTTCAGAAGCTAGGGCCCGATTAGGATGGTGGGCGGACTTTTGCCTGCCCGTCACACTATCGCAGACGGGACCACCCGACAGGCTGTCGGCGGTCCCGCAGTAGGCATTAGGATGTGACCGCCACCACGGCGGTCCCAATGCCTATATTTTGCATTGCACGGCTGTAGCACCCGCTGCAATGCAAAAAAGGGGCACCGTACATATCCCTGCACTACGTGGCAGGCACCATGCGGTGCCTGCCACATGGTACAGGGATATGTAGGGGGGCACTATGGGTGCCCCCCAGGGCCCATGTACCAGCCCCATGGGGTAAGGGGGGCCTGCTACAGGCACCCAAATCAGTTTCCGCCAGCCGTTTCACAGCGGGTTGACCGCCACAGAACGACCAGCGGAAAGGGATATTGTGATCTCGACGGCGGTGCCTGACAGGCACCGCCGCCATTCTGGGGATGGAGGGCGGTCCGCAAGGCAATCGGAATCATTCCGACTGTCGGACCCGTGACCGACTGCCACACATCCGCCCGCCATTGTAATATGGCGGCCGGTAAACTTGGTTGCAATGGCAGGGAGACAGCCACCGATAGCCTGTCGGTGGCGTTCTCCCCACCATCATAATCAGGCCCCTAGCTCGCCAATGAAGGAAAAATCAGCTTCTAATGGGAAAGCAGAAGGAATGTCAAGAAAAGCGGACATCTTAGCAAAACCGGAACACTACTCCATGGCAATCTGTAGGACAAAAGGTTGAGTTATCGAACACAAACCCCCTCTAGGCGAATTGAGGAAAAAAATCTCAATGAGGAAAACCACAGGATTAACACTGAGATATGAAACAGCACTATCCAACATCCTACTGAGAAGAAAGTTGTTCCAAATCAGGTTCATATAAGGAAAGTGAATGTCAACTGTAGAGCTTTACTAGAAAACAAACATACATTTAGTAATGAAAACTCAGAAAGGGAACTACACTTATATTAAATTGACTTTTACCCTGTCTATCTCTCTGAAGGTCAACTTGATATACTTAACAGACAAAACATCTTGAGACTGTTCCATTCATTTCACAAACTTAAGCAAATTAACTCGCTAGACTTCACCAACATTGAATTTGTACTAGACAGTAAAGAAGGTATATAATTGACACACACAATATGGTGGCTGTTGTCTCACCAAGATTTGGTCCAGGAGAAAGGAATTGGCAAATTGGGGAGTGACATTAAAATTAGTGGAAACAAAAAAATATCCAAATATACTAAAGCAGGTAAGACACAAATTTAAAATGAACACCAGTTATGCTGACCATAGTACAACAAGATTTTAGAGTACCAGACATGGTATTTACCAACGAGGTAGATAATTTAAAGATAACACTATCAAATAACCTAAAAGTAAAAGGAAGATAATATATTCTCCAGCCAAAATGTATCAGGCCACAACATCAAGCCATGGATAGAACTCGCTTTTTAGTTCCTGATAACCAATCACCACAAAACAGTTATCAACCAGACATAATACAGATTTGCTCCTGGAATATTGCTGGCCTGGTCTGACAAATAAAGCATGGTGTGGGAGAAATTATAACTTTTTTCTATCAAATCATATGTGTACAAGGAAAGTGAAAAACAACTAACTTAGTCTTTCCAAATGTTACTACTTTTTAACTGTTAGGAATGAAAAGCTGTATGGAAAGACCCAATGGACGATTCGCAATACTAGTGAATAACAAATTTGATATTGTCAGATCAAAACAGACAGGCCTGCAACAAAAGTTAAATCGACTTTGAGTATATAATAACTTGAATGCTCTAAGAATAAATTATGGTAAGATTGTGTATTTTGGCTGCATAACATCAAATGGAAGAAGGAGAGCAACATAAAATTGGTCCATTGAAAATAAAACAATTTACCAAGTTACATATTTTAACTACGTAGGAGTTATGCTCGATAATCAACTTTCCTGACCAATAAGAGTTATAAGGTCACTGGGGCAATACAATTTTTCTCTAAGAGATATGGAGGGGGGGGCCATTGGTCAAACTACCACCATAGCCACAACCAAGTAATGCATACTTTAACTGTTGCTAACTTATTGCAATTGTTTTTACAAGAAACGTCTACAATAAAGACTTCATTCACAGCAGAAATAATCAACTATGGATTTTCACATCAATAGTTCCAAGCCAGATATATGGTGCTGTTTCCTTTTGCTGGAATTTAGCCTCTGCAATAATTCAGGAAGAACCCACTCTTTCAACTCCATTAATGGTTGCAGTTTGAAGTGTAACATTTAACAAAGTGAGTGGTTACTACACCTGGACAGGCGCTGGGGAAATTAATCTGTAGAATTTTAGAAACATCTGAATGGTAAGATCTTCTAATGGAGGTCTGGTCATGATGCACCTTCACAAGATATTGACTGTGATTCTTTTAATGGTTCAAATCTTGTTATTGGTATAGAAACACATACTGCCACCTACATCCATAGGCTGGTGGGGGAGCAAGATTGAAGTGTGTAGAAAAGATGCAGTAAAGAGGAAGGATAAAATAGTAACTGTAGAGTCAACAAATGAAAAACTGCCCTCCCCAGCCCCCATCCCCAAAGCAGCACATATTGTATGCTAAAAGGCACACTAAACTAAGCCCTTGTAACAAGCCTGACTCCTCCCTTCATTCAGCTGTATTTTGAGCCTGGCAAGGATACTTAGGTGTTGCGAAATGTATGTGCCTGTTTCGTTGGTTGTTCTTTGTAAAAGTACCCTCAGGCATTTGGGGAACCTAAGTTCTGTAGATTCCTTGGTCAGGAAGGTGATACATCATCCCCATGTCCAATTGACTCCTGTTGCAATCTAGGGCAGCTGAGTATATTTCCATGTCCAAAAGTTCCCACAGTCTGTGCCATCAGGTATCATGTTCTGGAACTGTATTAGATCCCCATAATGCGTTATTACTTTATTTTGGCAACACATAGTGCTAGTGTTATGCCCGTACCCTTACTAGACAGCAAGGAGTATGTTTGCTTATTTTGGAGGCCTAGCAGGATGGCGGAATGTCAGTATCAAAGACTGTGTTTATTGAAGCTAGAACATCTACCAATATTGTTTTAGTTTTGGAGAGTGCCAGAGTAAGTGCATCAGTGTGCCTGTGCCATCGTACTTCTCCCGGCAGTGGGCTCACCTTGTGGAGTTTCACCTGTTAATGCAAGATAAGGTGTAATGCCGGTAGCATGGAGTTTTTAACATGGTTTCTTTGCCTGAGGCACTGGTCACAGATTTGCACGTTCTGTTAAATAGTGCTGGTTACTTTGTCGAGGATGTGCAGGATTTATTTAATTTTGTCACTCACTGCACCCCCTCTCTGGAATAAAGCAGGCTTGATCTGGGTCCACTTGCCCCTGTATGTAGGGGTTGATGAGTCATGACAAAATGTCAATTGGACAAAATGACAATTATAGCCACTTCTTTCATGGTATCAGTGAGGGTGCCTGGGATTGCAAATGCATTATAAAGGAGAGTTAGTATTGAGGCAATGAGTGGGCAAAATATATTGTAAAATGTGGATATGAGACAATCAGTGCCAGGGACTTTATTGATTTACAGTTTGGCAGTCCCCTAGATCACCTCATTCATCGAGATGTGAGTACAGTGTTTCTGTCTGTTCATGTGTCAGAACCGGTCTTTTAGTTGTGGATAAGTAAGATTCTATGTTTGTGTGGGGTGTGGCCTGGCACTGATGAAGTGAGCAGCGCGGTCTGCGAGCTCCCAGAGGACTCACGATCATCTGACTCCTTCCTGTTGCCCTCTCTACCCCCGCAGCCCCAACACTAGTGGGACAACCGCCCCTACTCTTTGCTCATATAAGTGGGACCCCCTACTTGCTCACTGAGGTGCTGCCGGAGAGGTCGGAGACGCGGATGGGTCTGGACCCGTGCTGGGGGCAATCAAAATGGTGGCCCGCGTTGCTGTGACCGGCAGGAAGGACCGAGGAGACAGCAGGGGCACTGCGGACCTGCCATCACCACCTAAGAGCGAAGCGATGTGCCTGGGGGCTGCCCCTGGTACCCCCCGTCCGCTCCAGCTACTGGAGCAGGACAAGACCATCGAGCGCGGCAGCGCTGTCTGTGTGACCTGGCAAAGCTGCCCTGGGTCATTCCTGTAGTAAGGAAGATGCCCAGGACCTGTTCGCTGTGCCACTGAGCCGCGGTGGGACTCACTCTTTGAGGTTTGTGGAGGCTGCACCCTGCACCTGGACTTGCCCCTGTTTTCTCCCACCCACCCTGGCCCCTGTAGCCGAAGAATATCCCCAGATAGCGGATGCGGCTCTGAGGTGCCGCCATGCCTGTATCCTGCCATGAGGGAGCCATTCAGCCTGCCTGCTTGAGGTACCGATTGGTCCCGAGGCTGAGGACGCCCCAGGCTCGGACAGATTGAGCCCACACAGAGGAAGTGACTGCAGGCCTCTCCTGGGGCGCTGCTGTGAAAAGGAAGGTGTCATAAACAGCCTCTGAATAGTACACTGTGCTCCCCTGACTGAGTGTGTGGGGGGCCTGGTAGTTCCCTACTATACAGCACACACCAAGGGACTGCCCAAGGATAACCCACGGATCGCCGGCATGCCTCTGTGCCTGCTCACTTAGAGCTGCTTACTCCCTGGCGACCATGGGGAGACACTCAAAGCTTCGGGGAGCAGAGCGAGGCCCAGCACTGTTGTCCATCTCTATGAGTGACATGGAGGAAGGGGACACTCATGTTCCTGCTGCCCCCTCCAGAGCCACTTTTGGCTCTATACACCTCGCTGTCAACGAAACCATTGTGGCATTAGAACACAAGATGGATACCGTGATGGTGGACTTGAGTATCCTTCGTGATGACCAACGCAAATTGTTGGAGAGGCTCACTACAACAGAACGCAATGTTGGAGAGACACAGTCGCCGATTGGGGTCCCTCAAGAATCGCACCGCTGATGTGACGGAGAGACTTCAAATCCTGAAATACAGAGCGGAAGACGCAGAAGGTAAGGTATGCAGGAACAACATACATGTGGGTTGAGCTGCCTGAGCAGGGAAAGGGGAAGAATATGGTTTCCTACCTGGTGACTTGGCTGAAAGAGACAGTTGCATCCGAGGGTCTTCCCCCCTTATTTTATGTTGGAGCAAGCCCACAGGGTGCAGATGAGCCCCCCCCATCCTCCTGCCTGGGGAACTGCTGCGCCCATTAGTTGTGAGATTGCTGCATTTCCGAGACAGAGACCACATTCTGAGGGAGGCTCACAACAAGGAGGTACTTATGATAGATAATCATACAGTGATGGTGTTCCCGAACCTCACTATGGCAGTCCAGAAACACAGGGCCTGATTCACAAAGTCAATCGGAGACAAAAGTCTAACTTTACGACTTTTGGTATTCACAGAGGTCATTTATGAGTCGTATCTTTACGTCCGCAGTCGGGCCGGAATCTCCAGCTTGGGCCGTACTTTCTTCACCCGGGCCGTACTCTCCGGCTCGGGATATACTCTCCGACACGGGCCGGATAAAGTGTAATCAATGGGCCAGAATGCAATTTTTACAAAGAGGAACATTAGGAACGTATGATAATTGGTAGAGGAGGTCATGAAAATCAGTTTGGGCAGGGAAAAGGGTGTGGCTGGACACTTCATCATATCCCAGAAAATGTTACTCTGCAGCCCACAATTTGCACTCTCCTCAGCATTACACCACATCACGCTCGTTAATTTGTACGCATCCAACACTGATTAAAAACAATTTTTTTTACAAATTATCCCTTGCCTTGTCACCTTACATGGCACACCCTATCCTCCTTGGCAGGGACTTCAATTGCATTGGTGATCCCTTGCTAGATCGCTTGCATCCCCCACTAAGGGACTCCCCTGGGAAGAGCTTAGCGAATAGATTCTGATCATGGCAAACTCTCTGGGGGTTCCTGGACACATGGATACTGGCTCACATGGACTTCATGGACTACTCCTTTCATTCCTCTTTACATGACCTACATGTACACCTAGACACTTTCCTGTGCACACTGTCCGTACACACACTAGTGACTCATTCTGAGTATTTGACTAGAGCCATATCTGACCATAACCCACTAATCCTGACATTAGTTTGGATGCCGACCCTGACTAGCATCCCGACTTGGTGACTCAAAAGTGTAAACCTGGAAGTCATGACTTTTCGTCACGTTATAGGGGAGGGAATCCATCAACACTGAGAATGAGCAAACAACTTCCTCTGTTCTGACAGACTGGGAAACCTTTAAGGTAGTGCTCAAGGGGCAATGCATAGCAAACATGGGTGGGGTTTGCAAGACTCTTGTAAATGAGGTCCTAACACAGGAACGTATTCCTAAGTAATTAGAACGGAACAGACATGATGACCCTACTCAGCACCCGCCGCTTTTAGATGCTTGAAAAAAACTGGCGGTACTAGTGGAGCGACTCCGCTGTTTTGATTATCAAGAATACATGGCCATAGCACATGCGGAGCGTGATAAATCGGGGAATCGGTTGGCCTGGCTGGCAAATTCATCAAAGAGAGGGTCCCCAATCCTAGAATTAGAAAATTATCAAACTGGTAGGGTACTCAAAATTAATGAACTGTTTAAGAAATACTATGCCACTCTATATGCCCATCGCGTTCGGGCCATACCCTCGACCACGCTGTCATACCTTGCGCAGCTCCCCTTGCCTTCCCTTACCCCGGATGTGGCAGAGTAATTTTGGGAGGACATAATTATCGAAGAAATAACAGCCGCTATTACCGCCATGACCCAGGGCAAAGTACTGGGGTCTGACGTACTCCCGGTTGAATTCTATGCTATGTACAATCATTTATTGGCGCCCTGGCTTCTTGAGGTAAACAAAATGGTGTGGACCACTCATTCCCTGCCACCTACTATGAGGGAGGCATTGATCGTTCCCCTGGACAAACCAGGACACCAAACCCATGATGTTGCGGCGTAAAGCCACGGTGTGATGTTAAATGTAGACTATAAAATCTTGGCCAGAATCTTGGCTACATGGCTCCTGCCCTATATGCACCATATTATCCATGGGGATCAAAAAGGTTTCATATTGGAGCAAAACACAACTTTAAATATCCAGAGAGTCACAGCACTCCTGCTGGCGGCCCCATTCTTGAATCCCGAGGCAGTAGTGATGTCAGTAGACATTGAAAAAGCCTTCCACAGTTTAGACTGGGAATATCTGTACGCTCTGATGGAAAAGATGGGCCTGAGTAGGGGCTTTATTGACTGGACCAGACTGTTATATGCCTCTCCCATGGCACGAATGAGAGTTGGCGGGGTGATGTCTGATGCTTACTGTGTGGAGTGGGGCACAAGACATGGGTGCCCCTTGTCCCTCCTGCTCTTTGCTATTGCAATAGAACCCCTAGCATGCAGAGCCCGATAGGGCATACACTATGCTGGCATTAAGGTCCTGAGGGGCACTCATCACACTGCGTTGTACGCAGATGACATGCTACTCTTCCTCAATGTTAAACGAACTGACGTTGATGGAGCTCCTGACTCCTGGGTGACTTCGGCGCTCTGTCGGGCTGCGAGTGAATTGGCAAAAATCCTTCTTTTCCCCTTACACCCCACGTAAGAAGATGCTATTGACCCCGGGGTGCCCAAGTGGGGACAGACCTCTTTTCGCTCAGCGTTCAACTCTATGGAAAATAAATTGATATCCTGGAGGGTAATATAGGGAAAGCCATTCCGGCGCTCCGAGCCGGGCGGGGTTCTGAAAGACACTCCCCCCATCAATGATGGGTAAGGTTGCGGTGGCCAAGATGGTGGCTTTACCTAGAATCTTATATCACTTTGCTACTGTCCCCATAGTCGTACCCAGAAGTAAGTTCAGGGAACTGAAAACACTGTCGATTGATTTCATTTGGAATAGGGGTCACTTGTGAAACACCAGCACCCTAGCCTCAATGGTGGTCTTGCAGCCCTGGATTTCGAATCCTATTACCTAGCCGCCCAGCTGCAGTGGGTGACACGTTGGATGGCAGCCAGAATCCGGGGAGGGGCTGAAGCGGGGGCAGATACGCCATCCCCCCAGTGGTTATCCCTGCTGCTCCTGGAACCTGAGAAACTTAGGGCTGAGCCTCAATCAATCAATCAATCAATCAATCAAGCATTTGTATAGCGCGCTACTCACCCGGAGGGTCTCAAGGCGCTAGGGGGGGGGTCCGCTACTGTTCGAACAGCCAGGTCTTGAGTTGCTTCCTGAAGGAGAGGTGGTCTTGGGTAAGGCGGAGGTGGATGGGTAGGGAGTTCCACGTCTTGGCAGCCAGGTAGGAGAAGGATCTTCCTCCCGTTGTGGCTCTTCGGATGCGGGGGATGGCGGCGAGGGCGTGGTTGGTCGATCGTAGCTGGCGGGTGGGAGTGTAGAAGGTCAGACGGTCGTTGAGGTATCTGGGGCCTTGGTTGTGGAGAGCTTTGTGTGCGTGGGTGAGGAGTCGGAACGTGATTCTCTTGCTGACGGGGAGCCAGTGCAGGTCTCTCAGGTGTCCGGCGATGTGGCTGTGTCGGGGGATGTCCAGGATGAGTCGAGCTGAGGCGTTCTGGATGCGTTGGAGTCTTTTTTGAAGTTTGGTTGTGGTTCCGGCGTAGAGGGAGTTGCCGTAGTCCAGTCGGCTGGTGACGAGGGCCTGGGTGACCGTCTTCCTGGTTTCGGTGGGGATCCACCGGAAGATCTTGCGCAGCATGCGTAGGATGTTGAAGCAAGACGAGGAGACGGCGTTGACTTGTCGGGTCATTGAGAGGGAGGAGTCCAGGATGAAGCCCAGGTTGCGTGCGTGGTCCGTTGGTTTGGGTGCGTTGCCCAGGGCAGGGGGCCACCAGGAGTCGTCCCAGGCGGAGGGTGATGATCCTAGGATGAGGACTTCCGTCTTATCTGAGTTCAGTTTCAGGCGGCTGTTCCTCATCCACTCGGCTACGTCCTTCATCCCTTCATGTAGGTTGGTTCTGGCGGTTGTGGGGTCGTTGGTGAGGGAGAGGATCAGCTGGGTGTCGTCGGCGTAGGAGATGATGTTGAGGTTGTGTTGGCGTGCGATGGCTGCGAGGGGGCTCATGTAGACGTTGAAGAGGGTGGGGCTGAGTGATGATTCTTGTGGTACGCCGCAGATGACTTCGGTGGCCTCGGAACTGAACGGGGGAGGCGGACTCTCTGGGTTCTTCCGGCGAGGAAGGAGATGATCCACTCCAGTGCCTTCTCTTGGATTCCGACGTAGTTCAGGCGTTGCACTAGGGTGCGGTGGCAGACTGTGTCGAACGCTGCGGAGAGGTCCAGGAGGATGAGGGCCGCTGTTTCGCCGTTGTCGAGCAGGGCTCGGATGTCGTCGGTGGCTGCGATGAGGGCGGTCTCGGTGCTGTGGTTGGCCCGGAAGCCGGACTGCGAGTGGTCGAGGGATCCATTCGTCTCGAGGAAGGCGGCCAGTTGTCTGTTGATGGTCTTCTCGATGACTTTGGCAGGAAAAGGAAGGAGCGAGATGGGGCGGTAGTTTTTGAGGTCGGTGGGATCCGCTGACGGTTTCTTCAGTAGGGCGCTGAGTTCGGTGTGCTTCCAGCTCTCTGGGAAGGTGGCGGTGTCGAGGGAGGTGTTGATGATGTCCCGGAGGTGGGGTGCGATGACGGCGTCGGCCTTGTTGAAGACGTGGTGAGGGCAGGGGTCGGTTGGTGATCCGGAGTGGATGGAGTTCATCGTGCGGATAGTGTCTTCGGTGTTGATCGGGGTCCAGGCTCGGAGGGTGGAGGTGGGGGACGTTGGAACGGTCGTAGGGTACGTCGGCTGTGTGCTGAAACTGTTGTGTATGTCTGCGATCTTGCTGTGGAAGAACGAGGCGAGCGAGTTGCAGAGGTCTTGCGAGGGAGTGATGTCGTTGTTTCCGGCGCTGGGGTTTGAGAGTTCTTTGACGATGATGAAGAGTTCCTTGCTGTTGTGGGCGTTGTTGTCCAGTCGTTCCTTGAATGCGGTTTTCTTGGTGGTGTGGATCAGCTGGTGGTGTTTTCGGGTGGCGTGCTTGAGGGTGGTCATGTTGTCTGCAGTCGGGTCTCTGCGCCATGCTTTCTCGAGGGCCCGGCAGTTCTTCTTGGATTTCTTGAGTTCGTCGGTGAACCAGGATGCTTTCTTGTTGCCGGGTCTGACTGGGGGGTCTTCAATGGGGCGAGGTCGTCTGCGCAGTTGGTGATCCATCTTGTGAGGTTGCTGGCGGCTTGGTTGGGGTTCGTTGAGCTGGCGGGAGGGTTCTGGCTCAGGGATGTGGTGAGTTGGTCGGTGGTGATCTTGTTCCAGCTTCTGCGTGGAAACTGTTGCGGGTGGTGGTGCGTGGTGATCCTGCTGAAGCTGAAGTGGACGCAGCTGTGGTCTGTCCAGTGGAGTCCGGTGGTGTGGCTGAAGGAGATGTCCTTGCTGGAGGAGAAGACGGGGTCAAGCGTGTGGCCGGCGTGGTGTGTGGGGGTGGTCACCAGTTGCTTGAGTCCGAGGTTGGCGAGGTTGTCCAGCAGGGTGGTGGTGTTGCGATCGTTGTTGTTCTCTAGGTGGAAGTTGAGGTCCCCAAGGAGGATGTAGTCAGCCGAGGGGAGGGCGTGCGGGCTGATGAGGTCGGCGATGTCTTCGCTGAATTGTGTGCGTGGTCCTGGGGGTCTGTAGATGAGGGTGCCTCTGAGGGTGGTCTTGGGGTCGGTGTGTATCTGGAAGTGCAGGTGTTCGCCGGCTGTGAAGGTGTCGTCGCAGTTGGTCGTGATGCGGATGGTGTTCTTGTGGACGATGGCGATGCCTCCTCCGGTCTGGTTGGTGCGGTCCCTTCTGGTGATCTTGTATCCGTCCGGGATGGCGATGGCGATGTCGGGCGCTGAGGAGGCGTTCATCCATGTTTCCGTGAGGAAAGCAACGTCTGGTGATGTGGAGTCGAGCAGGTTCCAAAGTTCCACGGCGTGTCTGTGGACGGAGCGGGTGTTGAGCAGGATGCACTTCAGCCTAGGAGTTTGCAGCGTGTGGCTAAACACTGCTGGACACACTACCTCCAGAAAACTAACACTGTGACCGCCTACTCACCAGGGATACCCCTCACTTGGATTTTGGTCCTCTTACCTGTAGATACCCGACCATGGTTGGTGGACTTGCCAACATCGTGCATTGAGACGCTGGGTGAATTATACGCTGGTGGGCAATTGCAGTCCTTTGAGGACTTACAACTCACACACGACTTACGGGCAGGACAGTTCTTACTTTTTGGGACACACTTAGTGGCACTGCTTAGGAAATGGGAGGATGGCCATACTGAGCCCAAAACACACAAGGGATGTCATATACTGTGTACAACCTCAGGCAAACACAAAGCTATTACGGGCCTCTATAATGCACTACAGGAGGATGTGATCACCCTCTGTTAGAAATGGGGATCTCTAGTTGGCAGAGGTAGGTACCTTTGACCAAGTAGGGGCCCTTGCTTCTAGTCAGGGTAAGGGGGCTACACTCCTAAAATAACCCCTGCTCACCCCCTTGGTAGCTTGGCATGAGCAGGCAGGTATATCTCAGAGGCAGTGTGTAAAGCGTTTGTAAACACATACAGTAATACAGTGAAAACACTACAGATGGACACCACACCAGTTTAGAAAAATAAGTAATCTTTATCTAGATTTAACACAAGACCAAACGACAAAAATCCACAATACGGTATTCAAAAATATGACTTTCAAATGGTAGAAATAGCTTAGTTCAATGTAGATGGTAAATGCGACACTTTACTCTCAAAGTACCTTGGATGCGTAACGCAATATAGACAAAAGGGTCGCAGGGAAGGTGATGCGTTGGTTCCTTGCTTCGGGGGAGGTGGTGCGTCGCTTCCTTACTGCAGGGGAGGTGATGCGTCGGTTTCTTACTGCATTCCGGTTACGATGCGACAAGATGGCGCCTCGATGCGATCCGACGATCCGGTGCGATGCGACAAAATAGCGTCTTTGATGCGATGCGACAACTTGGATACGATGCGAGCACGCCCGACGGCCGTGCGGCGAACTCGGTGGACTCTTGAGCTGCGACAGGCCCTGTGACACGCTTCTCCGGTGATGCGACGGCAACCTCTGTGGCGGCGACACGCTTCTCCGGCGATGCGACATGCTTCTTCGGCGATGCGTCGACAACCAGCTGCGGCGGCGGCACGCTTCTTCGGTAATGCGACGGCAACAGCTGCAGCGGTGACACGCTTCTTCCTCGTTGCGTCGCGCTTCCAGCTCCCAGCGACACGCAGTCTCTAGAGGTCCCCAAAAACAGCAGCAGGCACCTCTCTGCAGGTAGAATTCCCAGCAAGGAAATTCAGGGGAGCTGGTGGTGAAGTCTTTGTGTCCCTGAGACTTCATAACAGGAGGCAAGCTCAGCTTCAAGCCCTTGGAGATCTTCCTCAAGATGATTAAAGTACACACAAAGTTCCTCTTCTCCTTTCCCTGGCAATAAGTAACCACTGCAGGCCAACCCCAAACAGTCACCAGCGCAGGGACAGTCTCTTCCTTCAGCTTCCTTGGTTTCTCTCCTCTGCAAAGGTTCGTCTTGATTCCCAGAAGTGATCTAAAATTCTGGGGTCTGGGCCCCTCTTTTTATACACACAATTTCTTTGTTCTCTGAAGGCAGAGAGTGTCTGTACCCAGCCCAAACCAGTTCTGTCCTCCTTGGTGCAGCTTCCTGGCAGGAGGTGGAGACAGCATTGTTGAAAGCAGACCTGGCCCAGGTAGCTGAAAAGAAATCTCCTCCCCCTACTCTCTATTCTATGTAGGCTCAGGCAAGTGAAAGGAAATCTCCTCCCCCTACTTTCTATTCAACCCAGGTCCTATTCAGCCCAGCCCTGACTCATCAGACTGCTGGAGCCAAAGCCCTCTCCAGCCCCCTGTCATTCACAAACCAGACATGGAATACACAAACCTAGCAGAGGCATACTGGATGGTTAGGCAAGAAAATACCTACTTTCTAAAAGTGGTATTTTCAAACACAGAATGTAAAAATCACCCACACTAAAAGATGTATTTTAACATTCTGAGTTCAGGCATACTAAACTTTATTTTTCTATCTTGTTCGTAGGGTCAGTTATGTTTATAAGATGTTATAATCAAACTGCCCATTCTGGCCTATGGGAACAGATAGCCTTGCAATAGTGAAAAACGAAATTGGCTGTAATTCACTATCAGGACATGCCACACACATCAGGGCATGTCCTACCTTTCACATACAATGCACCCTGCCCACAGGGGTACCTTGGGCCTACCTTAGGGGTGACTAACATGCAGAAAAGGGAAGATTTAGGGACTGGCAAGTGGGTGCACTTACCTAGTCAACATGGCAGTCCCAGACTGCACACAGGCTCTGCAATCGCAGGCCTGAGCCATATTTTACAAGCTGCTTCTGTGGGTGGCACAATCAGTGCTGCAACCCCACCAGCAGCACTTGATTTACAGGCTCTGGGCACTCATGGTGCACTGTACTAGGGTCTGACAAGTAAATCAAATAAGCCAATCATGGAGACACTAATCCATTACAACAATTTACAATAGGGAGCACTTGCACTTTGGCACTGAACAGCAGTGGCAAAGTGCCCAAAGCATCTAGACCAGCAAAAACATAGCAAAAACATAGGAGGCAACAGTGAAAAAATGGAAGGGAGACCCACGCCAATGGTGCCAGGTCTAACACGTGTCCCCTCCAGCTGAAATGTGGGGAGAACAACCAACCCTCTTGGGAGTTCTCTTCACTAAGGCGGAAAAATCTGGACAGACCATCAGCATTGGCGGGTTCTGTACCAGGGCGGTGTTCCACCGTGAAGTCCATCCCCTGTAGGGAAATGGACCATCTCAACAGCTTTGGATTCTCACCCCTCATCTGCATCAAGCATCTGAGGGGCCTGTGGTCTGTCTGAACCCGGAAGTGAGTCCCAAACAAGTATGGTCTCAACTTCTTCAGTGCCCAGACCACAGCAAATGCCTCACGCTCAATTGCACTCCACCTCTGTTCCCGTGGAAGTAACCTCCTACTAATAAAGGCTACAGGTTGGTCTAGGCCCTCCTCGTTCCTCTGTGAAAGTACAGCCCCCACACCATGCTCTGAAGCGTCTGTCTGCACAATGAATTCCTTAGAGAAGTTGGGCGCCTGAAGCACGGGCGCAGTGCACATGGCAGTCTTCAGGGCATCAAAAGTTTTCTGACAGGTGTCAGTCCAGTTCACTTTCTTGGGCTGCTTCCTGGAAGTCAGCTCTGTCAAGGGGGCAACAATGCTGCCATACCCCTTGACAAACCTCCTGTAGTACCTTGTGAGTCCTAAAAGGCTCTCACCTCTGTCTGGGTCTTGGGGGCTCCCAAGCCAGGATGGTATCAATCTTGGGCTGTAGGGGCACCACCTGGCTGCTCCCAACCTGGTGTCCCAAGTACACCACGGAACCCTGCCCGATCTGGCGCTTACTCGCCTTGATCGTGAGGCCTGCCCTCCGCAGCGCCATCAACACTTCCCAGAGGTGGCGCAGATGTTCTTCCCAACTGGCGCTGAACACTGCGATGTCATCCAGGTAGGCGGCACTGAAATCTTCCAGTACAGCCAACACCTGGTTGACCAACCTCTGAAAGGTGGCAGGGGCATTCTTCAGCCCAAAGGACAGAACCCGGAATTGGTAGTGCCCATCTGGTGTGGAGAATGCTGACCTCTCTCTTGCCCCATCAGTTAAGGTGATCTGCCAGTACCCAGACGTTAAGTCAAACGTACTGAGGTACAGGGCAGCCCCTAACCGATCAATGAGCTCATCAGTTCTGGGGATGGGATGCGCGTCAGTCCTGGTGACTGAATTGAGTCCTTGGTAGTCCACATAGAACCGGAGTTCGGGTGTGGCACCAGGCGTGGCAGCCTTTGGGACCAAGACCACTGGGCTGGCCCAAGGGCTGTTAGAGGACTGAATCACCCCTAACACCAACATCTTGGAGACCTCCTCCTTGATGCAAGCTCTCACCCTGTCAGTCACCCTGTAAGTTTTGTATTTTACAGGGGGACTGTCCCCAGTGTCCACATCATGGACGCACCACTCAGTGACACCGGGAGTCAGGGAGAACAGATCAGGAAACTGTCCCAACAGTTGGCGACAGTCATCCTGCTGCTCAGGGGTCAGGGTGGAAGAGAGGTTTACACCATCCACTGACCCATCTTGCTCTTTCGCAGACAGGAGGTCAGGAAGAGGCTCAGTCTCCTCCTCCATTCCATCATCTGTCGCTAGGAGCATGCCCACTTCGGACCTCTCCAAGTGGAGCTTCAGGCGGTTTACATGCAGGACCCGCAAAGAGTTCCTAGGAGACCGCAAGTCCATCAAGTAGGTGACATCACTCTTGTGCTCCACCACCTCAAATGGTCCGGTCCACTTATCCTGGAGCGAACAAAGCTCCACGGGGGCCATGACCCACACTTTCTGTCCTGGCTGAAACTCGATCGGAGTGCCATTCTGATCATACCACTGTTTCATCTCCTCCTGGCTGGCTTCCAGATTCGCCTGAGCGAGTTGCCTGAAACGCCTAGTTTGGTTTCTGAAGGCCAGCATGTAGCTATATACATCCTGGGGAGGTTTACTGGGAGCTTTCTCCCAGCCTTCCTTTACCAAACTCAGAGTTCCTCTTACAGGGTGACCATACAGCAGTTCAAAGGGACTGAACCCTAAGGACTTCTGTGGCACCTCTCTGTAAGCAAACAGAAGGCATGGCAAGAGGACGTCCCACTTACGCCTCATAGGTTCCTCAAGACCCATAATCATGCCTTTTAGGGTCCGGTTGAATCTCTCAACCAGCCCATTACCTTGGGGGTGGTAAGGAGTGGTGAACTTGTAGGTTACACCACACTCCTGCCACAGGGACTTCATATACTTAGATATGAAGTTGGTACCACGGTCTGACACCATCTCTCTGGGGAACCCCACATGGGAGAAAATCCCCATCAATGCACGTCCCACCACGGGAGCCGTCACAGTCCGGAGAGGGATGGCATGGTCCACCAAGACCAGGATGAACCTGTTGCCCATGGCTGTCTTGGGATCCAGAGGTCCCACAATGTCAATGCCCACCTGTTGGAAAGTGGATTATTGGTAGGGGCAAATGTAGGTCTGCCACTGGCAATAAGGCCACTAACACATAATAGGACTCAGCATAGGTCTTAGAAAATTATTCCTATGCTCAACCCTTGGTAACGTGGCTGCGAGCAGACAGGCTTAACTTAAAAGACAGGTATGTAAAGCATTTAAAAACACCAATTCAGTAAATAATTAAGACACAACACATAATAAAAATTCGACAACAATTTATAAAAATAGGAAATATTGTTATCTTTAAAATGACACCAAAACGACTAAAATCCAATGTAGGGAACCGGAGAGATGAATTTTCAAAGATTTAGCATTATATAACACTTAGAAACATATAGCGCCTATTGGGACATCTGGTCACGATAGACCGGTTCAAAGTCAAAGTTTCAGGCCAACCGCGATGGAGCCCTGAGCGGCTACCACTCGCGGTAGGTCCCGGTCACAGTTTTTACCTTCGGACTTAGAAACTTTTCTGGAGCTTTTCTTCCCGGGGTCCATCGAAGCTCTCAGCCAGTCCGGATTCGGTGAGGGTTCGCCGGATTGCCTTGCGATGAGCTCCCGGTCAAACTTATGGAAGTCCGACCTCCGGAGCGTTCCAGCGGAGCAAACCCAGGATCCAGGCCGACACGCGGTTGAAGGCAGGCGGCTTGGCTTTCGCGGTTGCTCCCGGTCACCTTTTCTTTGTTCGGACTTAGAAACTTTTACGGAGCTTTTTCTCGCGGGGTCCCTCAATGCTCTTCACCAGGCCGGATTCGGTGAGGGTTCGCCGGCCTCGGATTTCTTCTACTCCTGGTCAAACTCTGGAAGTCGGACCAACGGAGCTTTTAGCGGGACGAACCTGGATGGCTTGGCCGGCTCGCGGTTGAAGGCAGGCGGATTGGCTGGTCAGGTTGAGTCGGTCCCTTGACAACTGTTTTCTCAAATATTATGTACTTTTAATGAAATGTTTTTATGATAACTGTTTTCTTAATATTACGTATTTTTAATGAAATGTTTTTATGCCATTGTATATATAATTGTATTGAATAAATATCCAATGTAAACAAAAAAATTTGTGATATGTTTGACTCCATGATACTGTACAATTGCAATGTCTTCATAAACTGTTAGTTTTATAACCACCAGCACTATCTAAGATTGTTTAATACTTGTGATTTATTCACTGTTTTTAGGGACCTATTTGTTTTATATATGCTCCCCCTGTGCCAGATTGGATTTTAAGGGGAACTCCCTTGTTGTTTTTTTCCTTCCTTAAGTTTCAAGCAGCAGATCTGGAGGGCTCTGCCCCTCTCAGATACTTATTCCAAGTTCTCTGGGTCAGGCAGGAGGTCACTCCTGACCAATGGGAGCAGGGTAACTCCCCAAAAATATGACCACATCCTGTAGAGTGTGGCATTATTTTGTCCCAGAGTGCATCAAATCTTCCAAATTCATAATGGCTGATTTTCCAGCAGGGAGTTGGCTAAAAAACACCCCTAGGATGGCTAATTTACTTAGACTCTCCCCCCTGCATCTGCTCATACCTTCCTTAATCCTACCATCTGCCTGAGGTGCAAAGTTCACAGTTGTAAATGACACTGGTTTCTGCTCTCCTCTTTGAAGACCATGGTTTACGACTCCTCTCCCTGGCCTGGCATTCCTGTGGAACAGCACACTGCCCTGCCAGCAGAGCTAGTTAACCCCAGGGGCTCTTTATCACCTCTTCAAGGCAGCCTGGCTAAGCCACTTAACTCTGACCAATCAGGGCAGACCACTGGAAGGCTGAATCTGGACCTAGAAACAAGAAAGTCTTATAACTTCGTGTATGTACACTTTAGGAGAAATTCAACAATATCATATTGTGGGATTTATTAATACCATTCGGGGAAGTCTTTGAATGGTACTTCTAGCCCTCTCCTATCAAGAGTTATTAGTTAATAACTTCCTACCATGTTAACCTATGTAGCAGGGGATTTGCAATGGGAAAAATGACTTGGGCCATTTTTCCAGCAACAGGACTTACAAAAACATATTTTATAAGTACTTTGCTTATATCTACAGGACCCCCACCCCATGAGTCACTTAGGTGAGACTTTAGGGGTTCTGAATCTGTAGAAATATTGCAGATCCTCACTTCACAGTGCTCCTAGCATCAAAGTCGAATTTGGGCAGCACTTTATCACAATGTGGGGAGTGAAATGTGAAATTTCACTTAACTCAGGGCATATAAAACTCATTTTATAAGGGTCTACCTTATAGATACCTGACTCCCCACCCCTGGGACACACAGGGGAGACCCTGGGGGTTCCTAATATGCCATAACATATTAGGTTATCCATTTGTAAGTGCCCCAAACACCAAAGTTGAGTTTGGGCACAATTTACTTAGTCATGGCACCCAGGGGTGCTTTTAAAACTGACCTCAGGCCTCAGCATTGCACACATGCAAGTGCAGAAGGCTACTGGCCTCTAAACTGCCATGCCCTACTATATACTCGGGACTGATAGGTAGTTTCCATTCCCCTGCCCTACTATATACTAGGGGCTTATAGGGTAGGTCATGCCAATCACAGGGGTACCCCAACCCATAGTGTACCCTAGTGTATGTAGGTGTTTTCACTGTATTCTAAGTGTTTTCAGCATAGCACTGGCCCTGGGCCTGGTTAGGCAAAGCCCAGGGTCAGTCAGAGTCAGTTACCACCAGTACCAGTCAGAAAAAGTTGGGGGTGCCCAGGGCACAGGATGACTTTGCAACATAGCCCCCCTCCAAACGAAAGGTGATGGGTTACTAACCTACACCCTGGTAGTCCTCATCAGCTAAGTGGAAAAACCTGGAAAGTCCATCTGCATTTGCATGGGCAACCCCAGGTCTGTGTTCCACTGTAAAGTCCATTCCCTGTAGGGAAATAGACCACCTTAACAGCTTGGGATTCTCCCCTCTCATCTGCATGAGCAATCTGAGAGGCCTGTGGTCAGTTTGAACACGAAAGTGAGTCCCAAACAAATATGGTCTCAACTTTTTCAGGGACCAAACCACAGCAAAAGCCTCTCTCTCAATGGCACTTCACCTCTGCTCTCTGGGAAGAAGCCTCCTGCTAATAAAGGCAACTGGCTGTTCAAGGCCCTCTTCATTTAGCTGTGACAACACTGCCCCAATCCCTTGCTCTGAAGCATCTGTCTGAACCACAAATTATTTTGTGTAGTCAGTGGCCAGTAGCACTGGTGCTGAACACATAGCAGCTTTCAGAGTGTCAAAACCCTTCTGACACTCTGGGGTCCAATCCACCTTCTTGGGCCTCTTTTTAGAAGTGAGTTCTGTTAGGGGCCCCACAATGGTCCCATAATTTTGAACAAACCTTCTATAGTACCCTGTCAGTCCAAGGAATGCCCTAACCTGAGTCTGGGTAACAGGAGCTGTCCAATCCAAAATAGTTTGGATTTTAGCTTGGAGAGGCTGTACATGGCCCCCACCTACCAGGTGGCCCAGGTACACCACAGAACTCTGCCCTATTTGGCACTTGCTTGCCTTAATAGTCAGGCCTGCCTGCTGCATGGCCTGAAGCACTTCCCTTAGGTGGCTTAAGTGATCCCCCCAGGTAGAACTGTATACAGCTATATCATCCAGGTAAGCTGTACTGAACTGTTCCAACCCAGACAAAACCCTGTACACCAACCTTTGGAAGGTGGCAGGTGCATTCTTTAAGCCAAAGGGCATTACCTTGAACTGATAATGTCCCTCTGGGTTGGAGAATGCTGACCTCTCCTTTTCTCCATCACTGAGGGCAATCTGCCAGTAACCTGAAGTCAAATCAAAAGTACTCAGGTACTTAGCAGCCCCTAACCTGTCAATGAGCTCATCAGCTCTAGGTATAGGGTGAGCATCAGTCTTTGTGACTGCATTCAATCCTCTGTAGTCCACACAGAACCTTAACTCCTTGGGTCCCCCTGAGGATTAGGTTTAGGCACCAGCACCACTGGACTGGCCCATGGACTCTCAGACGGTTCAATTACCCCCAATTCCAGCATCTTAGCAACCTCAGCTTTAATGCTGGCTCTGACATGGTCAGACAACCTGTACAGTTTATTTTTGACAGGTAGGCTGTCACCAGTGTCAATGTGGTGCACACACCACTCAGTGATGCCTGGGGTCAAAGAGAACAGGCCAGCAAACTGCTCCAGCACTTGCTTACAGTCTCTGTGCTGCTGGTCTGTCAACTTGGGAGAGAGTATCACCCCCTCCACTGACCCATCTTGCACATTAGTGGAGAGGAGGTCGGGCACAGGCTCAGTTTCCTCCTCCACACCCACATCAGTGACCAGTAACATGATCATGTCTGCCCTGTCATGGTGGGGTTTCAATCTATTCACATGCAGGACCCTGTGAGGGTTCCTGGGGGTGCCAAGGTCAACCAAATAGGTAACCTCACCCTTCTTTTCTAAGATTGGATAGGGCCCACTCCACTTGTCATGGAGGGCCCTGGGAGCCACAGGCTCCAACATCCACACCAATTGTCCTGGAGTATACCCAGGCATAGTAGCCTTTTGATCATACCAGTGCTTCATGAGCTCCTGGCTGGCCTCCTGTTTCCTGTTTGCCTTGTACATGTACTCTGACATTCTAGATCTCAGGCCTAGCACATAGTCAAGCACATTGTCCTTTGCTTCTAAGAGGCTTCTCTAAAGACTCTCTCAGCAGGCTCAATGGCTCCCTCACAGGGTGTCCAAACAACAACTCAAACGGACTGAAACCAACCCCTTTCTGTGGCACCTCCCTGTAGGCAAACAGTAAGCAAGGGAGGAGAACATCCCATCTCCTCCTGAGTTTCTCTGACAACCCATTTATCATGCCCTTCCGGGTTTTGTTGAATCTCTCAACAAGACCATTTGCTTGTGGGTGATAGGGGGTGGTGAACTTGTAGTTGACACCACACTCATCCCACATAGCAGTCAGATAGCTGGACAGGAAGTTCGTGCCCCTATCTGACACCACCTCTTTTGGAAAACCGACTGTGGTGAACACACCAAGCAGTGCTCTAGCCACTGCAGGAGCATCAATGGTTCTAAGAGGGATTGCTTCAGGGAACCTAGTGGCATGGTCCACTACCACTAAGATATACCTATTCCCTGATGCAGTAGGTGGGTCCAGGGAACAACAATGTCCATCCCCACCCTTTCAAAAGGAACCCCAACCACTGGCAGTGGTATTAGGGGAGCTTTTGTCTTGCCCCCTGCCTTGCCACTGGCCTGACAGGTGACACAGGAGCTGCAAAACTCCTTTACCTTTTCAGACATATGGGGCCAGTAGAAATGGTTCACCAACCGGTTCCATGTCTTTGTCTGTCCCAAATGTCCTGCCAAGGGGATATCATGACCCAAAGTCAGGATGAACTCTCTGTACCTCTGGGGCACCACCAACCTCCTGGTGGCCCCCTCCTTGAGGTTTCTGGCCTCAGTATAAAGCAGTCCATCTTCCCAGTAGAGTTTGTGAAACCCACTGTCATCCCCTTCCTCTTGCTTAGAAGCAATCCGCCTCAAGCTCTCAAGGGTGGGACAGTCACGCTGTCCCCTACTGAACTCCTCTCTGGAGGGTCCACCTGCTCCTGTCAGTTCTGCCAAATCTGACAGCTCTGGCAGGGATGGAGTCCCTCCCTCAGAGGCCAGATCCTCCCCATCAGGGTTAGATTCTTCCTGCACCTCTGGAGTTCCCTGGGCTGGCTCACCAGGCCCAGTACCCTTGTCCTTGGATGCTTGGCCCTTTGTTCCAGGGTCCAAGTGTCCAGCCCCTCCCTTCTGGCTAGTCTGTGACCTAGTCACAGCACATACCCACTCCGGGAGCTCCAATATTTCATATGGAGTCCTCTCTCCACCTCTGACCACTGAGAGGCTTCAAGATCATTGCCCAGTAAACACTGGACTGGGAGCACCTTTGACACAGTTATCTTCATAGGGCCTGTCACACCTCCCCATTCCAAATCCACCACAGCCATAGGATGGAGTTTGGTAGTGCTATCTGCATAAGTCACCTGGTGAAACTCACCAGGTAACAACCTTTCTGGTGGCACCAGCTCATCCAGGACCATAGTTACACTAGCCCCAGTGTCTCTGATAGCCTCAACCTCAGTCCCATTCACTTTAGGCCTCTGCCTGTACTTGTCCATGTTTGGAGGTAAGGCAGCAAGGGTTGCAATATTCACCCCACCCAGGGACACTAAGGTTGCTTCCACCACCTGACTACCCCTCTCTGGGGCACCACTCTCCACCCCTACACTGACACTGGCAATCCCTGTGGATGGCCCCTTAGGGGGGAGCTTCTTGGCGCAGACAGAATCTCCTTGTTCGTGCCCTGGCTGGTTACAGTCAAAGCACTTACCCACTTTTGAGGGATCAAAGAACCTACTATTCTTTCCCTGATTCCACCTCCCTTTGGATTTGGGTTGGCTTGGGGCCCCCCCTCCTTGTGCAGGTTTTTGTGGGTCTTTGGAGGACTCCTTCTGGTTTTGACCTTCTTTTCCTTGGGCTTTCCCCTGGGGAGGGACCTGTCCTCCTTTCTTCTGGTCACCCCCCTGGTGCTGGATGGAAACTCGGGTTCTCACCCACTCATCAGCTGCTTCACCCAGCTCTCTGGGGTCTGTCAGCTTAGAGTCCACTAGATACTGACGTAACTTCTCTTCTGCACAATTAGTCAAAATATGTTCTTTCAAAAACAAATTATACAATCCCTCATATGTGTCAACTTTGTTACCAACAATCCAGCCTTCCAGTGCCTTCACTGAAACGTCCACAAAGTCTACCCAAGACTTTGAACTCAATTTCTGGGTGCCTCTAAACTTCACCCTGTACTGCTCTGGAGTCAGACCAAATCATTTGACTAAGCATGCCTTCATCTGCTGGTATGATTCTGCATCCTCTCCCTTCAGGGTCAGGAGCCTATCCCTCCCAGCTACTGGAATCAACTCCCACAGGAGTGCACCCCAATACCTAGAGTGGACCCTACTCATTCTAAGGGCCCTCTCAAAAGCTGCTAGCCACCTGTCAATGTCATCCCCTCTGTGTACTTGGGCACTATACCCTTGGGAAGTTTAGGCTCAAATGCACCACCCCTGGACATTTCAAAATCTTCATCATTTTCACTGCCACCATTTCTTTTGAACGCCTCCTCCCTCTCCCATCTCTTCTTAGCCAATTCCAATTTTTCCTTCTCCAAGCAATCAAAGCTAATTGAGCCTCAAGTTGTCTCTCTGCAAGGGACGGTGGTGGTTCCTGAGTAAGGGACCCTTCCCCACTCCCACCATCTGGAATCATAGGGCTAACATTAGAGATAATGGAAGAGGCACCATCCTCACCCCCCTCTTGGGTGAGGTTGGGGGGAACACCCTCAAACCCCCCATGAATCTCCTCAGCTACCCCAGCCCAGGCCTGTAGGGACTTAAGTAACCCTGCCTTCCTAATCCTGTTGGAAACAGGCAGCCCCCTAAGCCTACACTGTACCCTAAGATCAGCTATCTTGAACCGAGACAGTTTAGCCAGGTCCAGCTCCATGGTTCCCTAGTTTTGGATCACAAAAACTAGGCACAACAGACTTAGAACAATTTGGAAAAATCAAAACAATGGATTAAAACAGTTTAGTCCAAATTCCAAAAATCAAACTCAAAAGTTTTGTTCTAAGGCAATTTAGAGGATTTTTATAATCTTAATTCACTTTACTGAAAGGTGTACTTTTAAACACAAGTCCTCATCCACACCACTGAGCACCAAATGTTGGAAAGTGGATTATTGGTAGGGGCAAATGTAGGTCTGCCACTGGCAATAAGGCCACTAACACAGTGATAGGACTCAGAATAGGTCTTAGAAAATGATTCCTATGCTCAACCCTTGGTAACGTGGCTGCGAGCAGACAGGCTTAACTTCAAAGACAGGTATGTAAAGCATTTAAAAACACCAATTCAGTAAATAATTAAGACACAACACATAATAAAAATCCAACACCAATTTATAAACATAGGAAATATTTTTATCTTTAAAATGACACCAAAACGACAAAAATCCAATGTAGGGAACCGGAGATATGAATTTTCAAAGATTTAGCATTATATAGCACTTAGAAACATATAGTGCCTATTGGGACATCTGGTCGCGATAGACCGGCTCAAAGTCAAAGTTTCAGGCCAACCACGATGGAGCCCTGAGCGGCTACCACTCGCGGTGGGTCCCGGTTACAGTTTTTACCTTCGGACTTAGAAACTTTTCTGGAGCTTTTCTTCCCGGGGTCCCTCGAAGCTCTCAGCCAGTCTGGATTCGGTGAGGGTTCGCCGGATTGCCTTGCGATGAGCTCCCGGTCAAACTTATGGAAGTCCGACCTCCAGAGCATTCCAGCGGAGCAAACCCAGGATCCAGGCCGACACGCGGTTGAAGGCAGGCGGCTTGGCTTTCGCGGTTGCTCCCGGTCACCTTTTCTTTGTTCGGACTTAGAAACTTTTACGGAGCTTTTTCTCGCGGGGTCCCTCAATGCTCTTCACCAGGCCGGATTCGGTGAGGGTTCGCCGGCCTTGGATTTCTTCTACTCCCGGTCAAACTCTGGAAGTTGGACCGACGGAGCTTTTAGCGGGACGAACCTGGATGGCTTGGCCGGCTCGCGGTTGAAGGCAGGCGGCTTGGCTGGCCAGGTTGAGTCGGTCCCTCTATGGAGCTTTTTTTCAAAGTTGCTCCAAAGTTCTCCAAACTTCTTGAACTTCTTCCTGAAGTTCCTCAAAGGGTCCCAAAGTGTCTCAAACTCACTCCAAGGGTCTGGAAGCTCCAAGATGGTCCTTGAAAGTTGAGGACTCCAGTTCCCACAATCCACTTGGACAAAACCCTTACAAATCCACTGGTAGTTCTTCCAGTTGAGGATCCTTGGTGGTGATGGTCCAGGTGAGCTCTGTTAACCTGTAGCTTGCAGGGAGTCCACTCTTTAGTTCTTTTGCAGCAAGGTAATCCACAGGGCTGTAGTTTCAGCTGGTGCAGTCTTCAGAGGGCAGGCCTTAGAATTTTGCACCCCCAACTTCTCAGCATGGCAACGTCTTGCTTCCTTAAGTTTCAAGCAGCAGATCTGGAGGGCCTCTGCCCCTCTCAGATACTTATTCCAAGTTCTCTGGGTCAGGCAGGAGGTCACTCCTGACCAACGGGAGCAGGGTAACTCCTCAAAGATATGACCACATCCTGTAGAGTGTGGCATTATTTTGTCCCAGAGTGCATCAAATCTTCCAAATTCATAATGGCTGATTTTCCAGCAGGGAGGTAAGAGCTGGCTAAACACACCCCTAGGATGGCTAATTTACTTAGACTCTCCCCCCTGCATCTGCTCATACCTTCTTTAATCCTACCATCTGCCTGAGGTGGAAAGTTCAGAGTTGTAAATGGCACTGGTTTCTGCTCTCCTCTTTGAAGACCATGGTTTACGACTCCTCCCCCTGGCCTGGCATTCCTGTGGAACAGCACACTGCCCTGCCAGCAGAGCTGGTTAACCCCAGGGGCTCTTTATCACCTCTTCAAGGCAGCCTGGCTAAGCCACTTAACTCTGACCAATCAGGGCAGACCACTAGAAGGCTGAATCTGGACCTACAAACAAGAAAGTCTTATAACTTCTTGTATATACACTTTAGGAGAAATTCAACAATATCATATTGTGGGATTTATTAATACCATTCGGGGAAGTCTTTGAATGGCACTTCTAGCCCTCTCCTATCAAGAGTTATTTGTTAATAACTTCCTACCATGTTAACCTATGTAGCAGGGATTTGCAATGGGAAAAATGACTTGGGCCATTTTTCCAGCACCAGGACTTACAAAAACATATTTTATAAGTACTTTGCTTATATCTACAGGACCCCCACCCCATGGGTCACTTAGGTGAGACTTTAGGGGTTCTGAATCTGTAGAAATATTGCAGATCCTCACTTCACAGTGCTCCTAGCATCAAAGTCGAATTTGGGCAGCACTTTATCACAATGTGGGGAGTGAAATGTGAAATTTCACTTAACTCAGGGCATATAAAACTCATTTTATAAGGGTCTACCTTATAGATACCTGACCCCCCACCCCTGGGACACCTAGGGAGACCCTGGGGGTTCCTAATATGCCATAACATTGTAGGTTATCCATTTTTAAGTCCCCCAAACACCAAAGTCGAGTTTGGGCACAATTTACTTTTAAAAGCAGACATGGCACCCAGGGCTGCTTTTAAAACTGACCTCAGGCCTCAGCAGTGCACACATGCAAGTGCAGAAGGCTGCTGGCCTCTAAACTGCCATGCCCTACTATATACTAGGGACTGATAGGTAGTTTCAATTCCCCTGCCCTATTATATACTAGGGACTTATAGGGTAGGTCATGCCAATCACAGGGGTACCCCAACCCATAGTGTACCCTAGTGTATGTAGGTGTTTTCACTGTATTCTAAGTGTTTTCAGCATAGCACTGGCCCTGGGCCTGGTTAGGCAAAGCCCAGGGTCAGTCAGAGTCAGTTACCACCAGTACCAGTCAGCAAAAAGTTGGGGGGGGGGCCCAGGGCACAGGATGACTTTGCAACACCACCCTTTCAAAGGGGGTGCTGACCACAGGGAACGGTTGGAGAGGAGCCTTGTGCTTCCTCCCACTCTTACCACTTGCCTGGTAAGTCTGACAGGTCCTGCAATGAGTATCTGAACTCTTGCGCATTTGGGGCCAATAAAAGTGGGTGACAAGCCGTTCAAAGGTCTTGTCTTGCCCCAAATGTCCTGCTAAAGGCACATCATGAGCCAGACCCAGTAGGAAGGCTCTGAGGCGCTGGGGTACCACCAGCATATGGGCTGACCCAGGCTCAGCAACCTTAGGCTCGCTATACAGGAGACCATTCTCCCAGTAGATCCAATGTGATCCAGGCTGATCACCTGCTGCCTGGTTTGTGGCCTGTTGCCGCAAACCCACAAGAGAAGGGCACTTCTTCTGCTCCTCGCAGAACTCTTCCCTGGAGGGTCCTCCTTCCTGCTGCCAATGGGTCAGCTCAGGCAGGTCCCCCAGTTCAGCTACTTGCTCCTCTGTAGGTTCCAGGGCATCCCCCTCAAGGTCTGCCTCCTCCTGGACCGTGGGAACTTCGGGGGCCGGTTTCCCGCGCCCCCTGCCTCTTCTCTTTACGGCAGGTACCTGGGCCACTCTTTCAGGCTCCAGGTCCTCTTGAATACCCTTACTGGCTGCCATGGACCGAATTGTCCCACACGCCCACTCAGGCAGACCCAACATCTCCAAATGAGCTCTTCGCTCCACCTTAGCCCAAGGGGAGATTTCCAAATCATTGCCTAGCAGACAGTCAACAGGCATGGCTGGCCTCACAGCTACTTGAAAGGTACCTGAGACCCCCCCCCACTCAAAGGGAACCTGGGCCACCTTGCAGTGGCTCTCTGAGTTGTCAGCGGCAACTACAGGGTAAAATGCATGGGGATCACCTGCTCTTCAGACACCAGCCGACAACTGACAGCTGTCACACTGGCTCCGGTGTCTCTCAGAGCCTCCACCCTATGGCCATTGATGGTCACCCACTGCCTGTATTTCTTAGTGTTATCAGGCAGCTGGGTCCTAGGGACCTTCTCACTATCTCCTAAAGAAACTAGGGACATCTCTGCGGGACCCCACCCAACTTGGGCACCCAACTCCTCCCCCAGGGCTACACAAGCCATCTGCCGGGGCGGTGCACCAGTGGGTGCTGCATTCGCTTCATGGGACACTTAGGATCCCAGAAGCAGTGGCCCACCTGACCACAATTATAACATTTCCTGGGCCCTTCTGAACAGGCTTATCTGTCGGGCCCCTGGCTTCTTCTCAGGGGGAGGCTGGGAACCCTTCCCTTGGTTCCCTTGGGGATTACTTTGGGGCCCTTTCTGAACTCCTCTGTTTACCCTTGTCCCCCCACTCTTCTGCTGGGGACCCTGCCCACCTTTGGCGAAGTCTCCCACATGACCCTTGTGGACCCGGGTACACCCAGCGGTCCGCCTCCTCAGCAAGCTTCCTAGGGTTAGTCAGCTTACTATCAATCAGGTGCTGGCGTAGCTCTGGAAAACAATTACTGGACAAGTGCTCCCATGCAATCAAATCATAGAGTGCTTCAAAATCATTCACTTTGCTACCCTTCACCCAACCATCCAATGCTCTGCTAAAAAATGACACATATTCCACCCAAGTACTTGACTCCAGTTTCTTACAATTTCTAAACCTTTGTCTATAAAGCTCTGGGGTCAACCCATACCTGGTCATTAAGGCTTCCTTCATGTGGACATAGGAATTCTGGTCCTCAGAGGGCAAGTCTAACAAGGTGTCCCGCCCATCACTGAGAAACCTCCCGCACAACCCCGCTCCCCAATCCTTCTCAGGGACCCGGTGGGAGGACATGGCCACTTCATAGGCCTTAAACCATTGTCCAATATCTTCATGCTTGTGGAACTCCTTAATTACATCTTTGGGGATAAATACTCTTGCTTCTACAGGCACGGATGGTGTGCTGCCACCAGAGGGAATAATTTCTAAGCTCTTGGCTTGCATTCTCTTTTCTTCCAAGGCTAACTTCTTGCTTTCTAATTCCATCTGACCATCCAGTTTGAGCTTGGCTAGCTCCATCTTATGCATCCTATCCCTCTCCCTGTCCTCCAGCTCTCCTGGGGACAGGCCCTTTGAAGAAACACTACTGCCTGCCCTGAAGGAGCTTTCTCCCCGGTCAGGCCCAATGGCCCATCTAGCTGCCCATCTGTATTCTCTGCCTCCTCCCTAGGCTCTTCAGGATGCTCAGGAGTATTTTTAGCTTCCAACCAGGCCTTCAGCGCCTTTTGGAACTCCTCCTTCTTGGTGATGCCTTTCACAGAGATTTTAAATCTTTTACAGAGGGTTTTAAGCTGTGGCACAGTGTAGGTATCAACCCTCTCTTCAAATTGTAGATCCATAGATGCGTTGGATGCTGCTTTGCTCATGGTAACACGGATTGGCAGTTTTTAGCAAAAATAGAAGTCCCAAGGAAAAAAAATTCTACCAAAATGTATGTGGTCGCGTTATGGTCTGCACTCACTAGTAGTGTACACAAATCACTGTATATGAGTCACAAATGCAAGTCCAAATCCCACCGGTGCCACCAATGTTAGAAATGGGGGTCTCTACTTGGCAGAGGTAGGTACCTTTGACCAAGTAGGGGCCCTTGCTTCTAGTCAGGGTAAGGGGGCTACACTCCTAAAATAATCCCTGCTCACCCCCTTGGTAGCTTGGCACGAGCAGGCAGGCTTATCTCAGAGGCAGTGTGTAAAGCATTTGTGAACACATACAGTAATACAGTGAAAACACTACAGATGGACACCACACCAGTTTAGAAAAATAAGTAATCTTTATCTAGATTTAACACAAGACCAAACAACAAAAATCCACAATACAGTATTCAAAAATATGACTTTCAAATGGTAGAAATAGCTTAGTTCAATGTAGATGGTAAATGCAACACTTTACTCTCAAAGTACCTTGGATGCGTAACGCAATATAGACAAAAGGGTCGCAGGGAAGGTGATGCGTCGGTTCCTTGCTTCGGGGGAGGTGATGCGTCGGTTCCTTACTGCAGCGCAGGGGAGGTGATGCATCGGTTCCTTACCGGAGAGGAGGTGATGCGTCGGTTTCTTACTGCGTTCCGGTTACGATGCTGCAAGATGGCGCCTCAATGCGATGCGACGATCCGGTGCGATGCGACAAAATGACGTCTTTGATGCTGTTGGACTTGGCCCTTTTTGGCTAAAGTTCCCTAAACTTTTTGCTTTCCCCCTAGACCTTTTTTCTGACATGGTGTTGCCAACTTAGATGCTTTGGGCACTTTGCCACTGCTGATCAGTGTCAAAGTGCAAGTGCTCCCTGTATAAAGTGTAATGATAATTGGTTGTCCATGATTGGTATGTTTGCCTTACTAGTAAAGTCCCTAGTAAAGTGCACTATGTGTGCCAGGGCTAGTAATGCAAATGCTACTAATGGGCCTGCAGCACTAATTGTGCCACCCACACAAGTAGCCTTAAAAAAAGAACTCAGGCCTGCCACTGCAGTGCCTGCGCGCAGTTTGTTAAACTGCCATGTTGTCCTGACAAGTGCACCCACTTGCCAGGCCTTACCCTTTTTATGCACATCAGACACCCCTATGGTAGGTCCAGGGTACCCCCCTGGGCAGGGTGCAGTGTATGTGAAAGGTAGGACATGTACTAAGGTGTGTACCATGTCCTGACAGTGAAATACTCTCCATTTCGTTTTTCACTGTTGAAAGGCCATCTTGCCCATAGGACAGAATGGGGAAGGCTGTGTAATATGTTTCCAACCTATCTTCCCAAAGGCTTAAGATGGAGAGGTGAAGTTTAGTATGTCTGAACTCACAATTCAATAACACATCTTTTTGTGAAGGTGGTTTTTGCATCGTGTGTTTAGAAACCACTCTTTTAAAAGTGGCTGGGTTTTTGTGCTCTAGCATTTCTGTGTGTCTCTGCCTGGTTGTGGATTGACTGTCTGGATCTGAAAGTGATAGGATCTGGGGAATGTCTTGACCCAGGGGAGGAGGTGAGACAGCAACAGGCTGACCTGCATCTGGAGTGTAGGGGGGAGGAGTAGTCCCTGGAGGTGAAGAGGCCTGGGTTGCTGCCATAAAACAATGGCTCCATCTCCTGCTGAGTATTTAAGGACCCAGACCCCCACTATCAAAGGAAAGAAGGTGTCACTGGCAGGGAGACGCCCAGAACTGGTTTAGACAGGGGTCAGTGCCCCCCTGAACACAAAGACTTCAAAGACATTTAGGGGTATAACTATGAGAGCTGAAACCCCTGGACGGGGGAATGGAACTGTTCAAGACTGTAAAGGATTGAAACTACTTCGTGGTCAAGAGGAACCTCTGCCAAGGAAGAAACAGCTGAATAGACTGAAGGAAAGGACTGACACTTGCTGTGTGTTCTGGGGCTGGCCTGCAGTTTGCTGCTTTAACCAAGGAGAGGCTAAAGGGACTTTGCTGTGTGCTGTGTCCCCCTGCTTGAAAGGACTTTGCTGTGCTGTGTCCTGAAGTAACTTAACCCCAAGGGCCCGAGGTGAGCTGGCTCCCTGTTGTGGAAACTCAGGACCACAAAAGTTTCCAGAAGTGTCTCAGCGACGCTGTATGCGTGTGCTTTGTGCAGCCTGAGACCTTCGTAAGCCGTGCCCTGTGATCGTGGGCACCTGGAGTCCAAGCGAGTCTCAACGACGCTGTGTGCGTGTGCTTTTTGCAGCCTGAGCCCTTCGTGAGGATTGTCCTGTGATCGTGTGCACCAGGAGTCCAAGTGAGTCTCAGCGACGCTGTGTGCGTGTGCTTCGTGCAGCCTGAGACCTTCGTGAGGATTGCCCTGTGACCATGCACACCCGAAGTTCAAGAGTGTCTCAGCGACGCTGTGTGCGTGTGCTTTTTGCAGCCTGAGACCCTTGGAAGAAAGGCCCTGTGATCGTGGGCCCCAGAAGTTCAAGAGTGTCTCAGCGATGCTGTGTGTGTGTGCTATTTGCAGCCTGAGACCCTCGAAAGAATTGCCCTGTGATAGGGGGCGCCAGGAGTCCAAGTGAGTCTCAGCGACACTGTGTGCGTGTGCTTCATGCAGCCTGAGACCTTCGTGAGGATTGCCCTGTGATCTTGTGCACCCGGAGTCCAAGTGAGTCTCAGCGACGCTGTGTGCGTGTGCTTCGTGCAGCCTGAGCCCTTCGTGAGGATTGCCCTGTGATCTTGTGCACCTGGAGTCCAAGTGAGTCTCAGCGACGCTGTGTGCGTGTGCTTCGTGCAGCCTGAGACCTTCGTGAGGATTGCCCTGTGACCGTGCACACCCGAGGCTCAAGGGAGTCTCAGCGACGCTGTGTTCGTGTGCCCTGTTGCAGCCTGAGATCTTTGTTATCGTCATGTGCCCGGAATCAACCAAGTCGCATCGGAGGCCCAAGTCGTGAGAGGCGGAGAGGAGAGCGAGGTCGCACCCCCCAGGTAACGTGTGTCGGCGCCTGGGGCGGTGTGCGGGCTCGGAGAGAGACGCTCTCGGCCTCTCCCCTTCTTACAGTGCGAGCCTCCGTTCCAGTTCTTATCGCGGCCCGTACGTGCCAAGGAGTGGCAGTACCGGGGCCGGAGCGGGGAGTTGCATTGTGGTTTACACCAGACCCGTGTTGGGGGCATATGTTGACGGAAACTGACCGTGAGTCAGTACGAGGGGCGGAGAGACCGTCTGAAGCACCGTGATCGGTGCTGGAGAGTATTACGCATTGCATTAATTCTGCATTACGAACTACCTGATTGTTGCATTATGCATTGCATTAGTTTGCAGAACGAACTACCTGATTGTTGCATTACGCATTGCATTATTTCTGCATAACGAACTGCCTGATTGTTGTATTACGCATTGCATTAGTTTGCAGAACGAACTACCTGATTGTTGCATTATGCATTGCATTATTTCTGCATAACGAACTGCCTGATTGTTGTGTTATGCATTGCATTAGTTGCATAATGAACTGCATTATTTTTACATTGCAAAGTGCCTGATTCTTGCATTACTGAACTGCATAGTATTGCATTAGGACTGCATAGGATCATCTAGAATTGCTCATTAAATACCGCCAGAACTTACAAGAGCTGGCTGGCCTAATAACCGGCCAGGGGGTATATTCAAAATACGCATATGTTGGATTTTTATTGTGTGGTCTCATCGTATATCTTTTTATATAAACTTATACTTGTTTTTATTTGAAACTCGTGTGGAGTCCTTTTGTGGTGTCACCATTGGGTCACTGGGAGCGTGGTTGCAAATACTTTACACATTTGCCTTGAAGATAAGCCTGGCTGCTCGTGCCAAGCTACCAAGGGGGTGAGCAGGGGTTATCTGAGAAGGTGTCCTTCCTTTCCCTGACGTAGAAGCGGGGGTTCCTACTTGGCCTAAGGTACCTACCTCGGATCACTGACAGAATATCGATTACAAGAATATCGACCTACAACAATATCGAATTAAAAATATAGAATGCCAAAATATCGAATCCCTATCTACAAACAGGTAAGTACAAAAATATCGAATCCAAAATATAGTTGTAAAAATATAGTTAGTCAAAATATCGAATTTTTAAATATCTTAAAAGTAATGTAAAATTAATGAAATAATATATATAATTAACTAAAACATACTTAAAAATACTTAAATAACTTTAATATTAATAAATAATTAATGTAAGTTAAAAAATAAACATACATTTTTATTTTTTAATACATATATATATTAACGTAATATTTATAAAAATATTCAATATTTTTAGCGTAGGATAGCGGGAGGGTAAAATTTACTATTACCACTCCAGTGAGTGCAACAGTAGGGAAAGCATTGGATAGCGGGAGGGTAAAAATTACTATTCCCACTCCAGTGAGTGCAACAGTAGGGAAAGCGTTGGATAGCGTGAGGGTAAAAATTACTATTCCCACTCCAGAGAGTGCAACAGTAGGGAAAACGTTGGATAGCGTAGGGGTAAAAATTACTATTCCCACTCCAGAGAGTGCAACAGTAGGGAAAACGTTGGATAGCGGGAGGGTAAAAATTACTATTCCCACTCCAGAGAGTGCAACAGTAGGGAAAGCGTTGGATAGCGGGAGGGTAAAAATTACTATTCCCACTCCAGTGAGTGCAACAGTAGGAAAGCGTTGGATAGCGGGAGGGTAAAATTACTATTCCCACTGCAGAGAGTGCAACAGTAGGGAAAGCGTTGGATAGCGTGAGGGGTAAAAATTACTATTCCCACTCCAGAGAGTGCAACAGTAGGGAAAGCGTTGGATAGCGTAGGGGTATAAATTACTATTCCCACTCCAGAGAGTGCAACAGTAGGAAAGAGTTGGATAGCGTAGGGGTAAAAATTACTATTCCCACTCCAGTGAGTGCAACAGTAGGAAAGCGTTGGATAGCGTAGGGTAAAAATTACTATTCCCACTCCAAAGAGTGCAACAGTAGGGAAATAATGATTTAATTTTTTATTAAAAATAAAATAATTATCAATACCAATAAAAATTAATTAAAATGACTTACCAATTACAAAATATTTAATAATTAATTCTAAATACCAATAAATATTATTTCTTAAAAATTAATTACCTACTAATAAAAATTAATTACCAATTAATAAATTAATAATTAATACCAATAAATAAAAATAAATAATTACAGAATTACAATTAAATTACTTCCCACCCTATTCCCCTATAAACCCACAACCCGCTCTGAATAATAAATTAATATAATTATCAATTAAAAATTAATAAAAATTAATTACCAATTAATAAAAATTAATTACCAATTAATAAAAATTAATTACCAAATAAGAATTAATTAACAATAAATTAATAATCAATACCAATAAATAAAAATAAATAATTACTGAATTACAATTAAATTACTTCCCACCCTATTCCCTATAAACCCACAACCCGCTCTGAATAATAAATTAATACAATTAATATAATTATCAATTAAAAATTAATAAAAATTAATTACCAATTAATAAAAATTAATTACCAATTAATAATTAATTAACAATGCATTATTTATCAATACCAATAAATAAATTTTAATAATTACTTAATTAAATTTAAATTACTTCCCACCCTATTCCCCTATAAACCCACAACCCGCTACAGAACTAAAACGCAAAATGAAATTAAATATAATTAATAATTCCTAAAAAAATATTTAATTTACTATAATTAAATTACTTCCCACCCTATTCCCTATAAACCCACAACCCGCTACAGAATTAAATTACGCAAAAAATTAAATAACATAAAATTCATTACTTAAAAAAATTAAAACATACATTACAAAAATAATACATACTTTTAACACATATACTAACACTTAAAACACTATAAAAAATCGATATTTTTAACAACTATATTATGACTGTCGATATTTTGACAATCGATATTTCTTACCTGAATTTCGATATTCTTAACCACTATATTTTGGCAATTCGATATTCTGTCCATTCTATATTTACAACTCGATATTTTGGCAATTCGATATTAAAAATTCGATATTATGTCTGTTTACCCCTACCTCAGCCAACTAGGGGTCCCGGTTCTAACTGATGCGATGCGACAACTTGGATACGATGCGAGTACGCCCGACGGCCATGCGGCGAACTCGGTGGACTCTTGAGCCGCGACAGGCCCTGCGACATGCTTCTCCGGTGATATGACGGCAACCTCTGTGGCGGCGACACGCTTCTCCGGCGATGCGACATGCTTCTTAGGCGATGCGTCGACAACCAGCTGCGGCACGCTTCTTTGGCGATGCGACGGCAACAGCTGCGGCGGCGACACACTTCTTCCTCGTTGCGTCGCGCTTCCAGCTCCCAGCGACACGCAGTCTCTAGAGGTCCCCAAAAACAGCAGCAGGCACCTCTCTGCAGGTAGAATTCCCAGCAAGGAAATTCAGGGGAGCTGGTGGTGAAGTCTTTGTGTCCCTGAGACTTCAGAACAGGAGGCAAGCTCAGCTTCAAGCCCTTGGAGATCTTCCTCAAGATGATTAAAGTACACACAAAGTTCCTCTTCTCCTTTCCTTGGCAATAAGTAACCACTGCAGGCCAACCCCAAACAGTCACCAGTGCAGGGGCAGTCTCCTCCTTCAGCTTCCTTGGTTTCTCTCTTTGGCAAAGGTTCGTCTTGATTCCCAAAAGTGATCTAAAATTCTGGGGTCTGGGCCCCTCTTTTTATACACACAATTTCTTTGTTCTCTGAAGGCAGAGAGTGTCTGTACCCAGCCCAAACCAGTTCTGTCCTCCTTGGTGCAGCTTCCTGGCAGGAGGTGGAGACAGCATTGTTGAAAGCAGACCTGGCCCAGGTAGCTGAAAAGAAATCTCCTCCCCCTACTCTCTATTCTATGTAGGCTCAGGCAAGTGAAAGGAAATCTCTCCCCCTACTCTCTATTCAACCCAGCCCTGACTCATCAGACTGCTGGAGCCAAAGCCCTCTCCAGCCCCCTGTCACTCACAAACCAGACATGGAATACACAAACTCTAGCAGAGGCATACTGAATGAGTTAGGCAAGAAAATACCTACTTTCTAAAAGTGGTATTTTCAAACAGATAATGTAAAAATCACCCACACTAAAAAGAGGTATTTTACCATTCTGAGTTCAGGCATACTAAACTTTATATTTCTATCTTGTTCCTATGGTCAGTTATGTTTATAAGATGTTATAATCAAACTGCCCATTCTGGCCTATGGGAACAGATAGCCTTGCAATAGTGAAAAACGAAATTGGCTGTAATTCACTATCAGGACATGTCACACACATCAGGGCATGTCCTACCTTTCACATACAATGCACCCTGCCCACAGGGGTACCTTGGGCCTACCTTAGTGGTGACTAACATGCAGAAAAGGGAAGGTTGAGGGACTGGCAAGTGGGTGCACTTGCCTAGTCAACATGGCAGTCCCAGACTGCACACAGGCTCTGCAATGGCAGACCTGAGCCATATTTTAGAAGCTGCTTCTGTGGGTGGCACAATCAGTGCTGCTACAAGCCCACCAGTAGCACTTGATTTACAGGCCCTGGGCACTCATGGTGCACTGTACTAGGGTCTGACAAGTAAATCAAATAAGCCAATTGTTGGACTTGGCCCTGCTTGCAGGGTCATCCCAAACTTTTTCGCCTTTTCCTCCTAGCCTTTTTGCTGTATGTGTGTGATGGAATGCTGCGCAATGATGTGCAGAGGTTTCTTTACGCTGTTTAAAAATGTCACTTTTAAAATGTCACCCTGTTTGGTGTGCTTTGTGCCTGCCTGTCTGAGGTGGGTTGGCTGTCGCCCACACCCCCAGCTTTTGGAGGGAAGTCTGGCAGACAGGGTGCTCTACACCTCCCCCACAGTGACAGTTGGGACTGGAACTGCCAGGAGCCTTCTAGAAGATTCTAGCCCTTTCTGGTAGGTGGGGTGAGGGGGATATATATAGGGGGGCTGTGCCTCCATGTGCTCAGACTGTGCGTGGACTTTGCTTGAGAGGGGACGCCCTGCCAGGAGGTACCGCCACAAGGGCCTGTGTGCTGGCCCCTGTGCCCCTCTGTACCCCTCCTACCGTCCACAGGGCTAGTGAGAGACTCTGCTGGAGTGGAGACTGCTGCGCTAGCAGGATTGCCATCGTAATGGAGGATGACTGTTCCTAGGAACTGCTGCTTCATGTCTGGTGAGCTGCCCGACTGCCGGCTGATCTTGCCCTGCATTAACTGTCTCCTGGTCCCTAGCGCCCGCTAGCGCTATATTTCAAGGGACTGTACTTGCCTGCCTGCACCCCTAGCGCCTCGTGAGCGCTATACTGGAGGTGCCAGAAGAGAGGGGCGCTGCAATCCTGGTTGGCCTGCTCTCTAGCGCCTGGGGAGCGCTATATTTGGATTGACTGTACTTCCCTGCCGCCCTCCAGCGCCGTGCAGGGCACCATTCCTTACATTGCCAGAAGAGGAGCACTATCTTTTGTCCCTGAAGCTGGTGGTGCTGTCTAGCGCCTGTTGAGCGCTACATTTAATTCCCTAAGGAGGTGGGGGAGCGTGAGCCCGGCAGCGCGTGTTGCCAGGGAGAGCTGGTGGTTTGAAAAACTAGCGGGTGCCTACCCCGCGTTTTGCCTGCCTTGGAGAACAGCGGGTGCCCACCCCGCTTTGAGCGCACTGTTAATTGTGTAAAGTGAGCGGGTGCCTACCCCGCGTTTGGCTCCTTGACAGCGGGAGCCCACCCCGCATTGCAGCCGCACTTTGATGGTGCAAGAGAATCACCTTGCGGATCACCGCCACTGCCCGGGGATCTACGTGCGCAGTGGATGTCGATTTCACCACCGCCGGCCCTGGAACTTCGAGGAGAACGGTGAGGATAGCCCGTGTCGTCAGAGGCAGCGCTGCGCTGGGATTGGAGCCAGCGCGGGACGTTGCCTAGCAACAGGGGGCTCGCCGTCCGGAGGAAGCCGTGCGGACCTGAGGAGACGCGCCGGAGCGGGAGGGGCTGCCTCGCTCCGCACCCGTGCAGCGAAGAGGAGAGCCTGGGTCTGGTGGGAGCCCACCCCGCCTGCGTGGTGTTGTGCCTGCGCCCCGGGTAGAGTGAAGAGAGGCCTGATGTTGGCGGGGCTCCCGGAAGCAAGAAGAGAGCCCCGCGTGCTGCTGACGTGGCTGGTGCCTCCCCTCCCCCTGCCAAGAGGAGTCGGCCGCACGTCAGGAGAACCCGGAGCGAGAGGCCCCGGACTGCCGGTGAGTGGGGCTGAGTTCTGGGACGGTCCGGGCCGGCCGAGGCACTTGTCAGTGCCCAAGGTCCCCGAGGCTCAGTGAGGGCCGCCCACGCAGTCCGCTCCTCACAGCTGCAACGATTGGGTACTTTTGAAGTTAGTAGGCCAGAGCGGGGCTCCTACGTGCACACTGGGCATACCCGTACTTAGTGGATCTTGGTCAGCGGCTGCACCGCGAGAGCGCGGGCAGCTACAGCGTGGGCATTTCTACTTTCAGAGTCCCTGAGAGGGGCTCCATAGGCGCAGTGGCGCCAAAGGCTAATCTACAACGTCGGGGCAGTGGTAATGTGTGCAGCTTGCCCCTAAGGCATTTACACTGCCGATTTGATGCCTAATGGATTGTTCAGGTTGCAGGCCTACTTTGAGCTGTGCAAATGTGAGGTTGCCTTTAAGGGTAAGGTTATTTCCACTGCTGAGGTTCGTGCCTAATGTTATGCCTCCATGCCCATATGTTCCCTATACTCATGCTTTGATGCTGATATGATGATGCAGGGATGTTTCCTTCTAGGCCTCATGTGATGCAGAAGAGATTTATATGTTACGCCTAATGGGTTCATGCCAACCAGATGCCACAGGCTAATGTGTTTATATGCATAAAGGTACTGTTGATGCCCTAATGTGCCTAATGTGCTTTTATGCCTAATACCATGTGAGGATGCTTTTTGGTCCTACCTAATGCTAATGATAATGTTTTCCCCCGCAGGCTTACAGTGTTGGTGTTCTGCATACTATGCCTAATGCTAATGGTTATGCCTTCAGGCCTAAGGAGGTTGTCATGCCTAAAGTTATGCCTTGTGCTAATGTATTGATGCTTTGGGTTTATGTCTAATTTTTATTGCACTGACGCTAAATGCACGATCTTGCCGCAGGTTACTGGCGGATATACATTTATTATTGATGGACTTTATCTTCATCCCTTTGTACGAGCGATGGTTTTGGCAGCGGCCCGATTGGCGCTGCCCTGTAAATAATCCCCGTGTAAATTGCTACCCGGTGCCAGTTGGCACAATGTTACAACTGTGATTACCTCATGATGTGTTCTGCATAATACATATGCTGTTTTTTCACCTAACCTGGTGTGGTCTCTTTTTGTAGTGTGCCTAGTGTGTCGCATGTGAGTGTGCTGCGCAGATGCTTTACACAATGCCTCCGAGTTTGGCCTACCCGCTCCGCACCACGCTACCCCGTTTCTAACACCAATCATGGAGTCACTAATCCATTGCAACAATTTACAATAGGGAGCACTTGCACTTTGGCACTGAACAGCAGTGGCAAAGTGCCCAAAGCATCTAGACCAGCAAAAACATAGCAAAAACATAGGAGGCAACAGTGAAAAAATGGAAGGGAGACCCACGCCAATGGTACCAGGTCTAACACCCTCCTTCATGATTTGCGAGATAAGTAGGCAACAGACGTCGGTACCCCATTGTCAGATGAGAATTGGACACAGGTGCTCGCTAATACCCCCTGAGTATCGCGGAATGCCCGTTTTAGAATAAATAATTTCTACTACCTGCATAGAGCATATCTCACTTTGGGCAAAATAAACAAATACTTCCGTACTACCCAGGCGGCGTGCCCTACATGTGGTGAGGAGAGTCCTGAGCTATTACATATTGTATGGAACAACCCACACCTTACTGAATTCTGGACATATGTAATGACATTTATTAATTACATCACTGATTGCAACATAGTACTGCCACCTTCAACATGCCTTTTGGGTCTTTTTCCTAGGCCGGCCAAGTGTAAGGTGACCCCCAAATATATAGACCATGTGCTAATATTACCCAAGAGACCAATGACCCTTATGAGAGATGCCAAACGTAGGAGGGTCTCAAAGGAGATGGCCCAAGGCTGGGAGGGTTTGCTGGAAGAACTTAAACAAGATGATGCACCTGACCACGGAGGTTCCCTCATGCCCTAACTGGACCTGATGACAGTATCTATATGTAGTACACGCTCCTCCGGACAGACGTGATGCGCGACCCGCTGCCAGCCTCTACAGAGACTCTGCGGCTGCCCGAGGCCCCCGCAGGGGGCCACTAAAGAGGGCAGCCCTCTAGTGCCAGCTGGGCACCCCACACCCCCGTAGGGGCAGGGACTCAGGGAGGAGTCCCCCAAGCCTGGTCGCAGCGCGATAGGCGAATCACGTCCGGGGCGCGAGGACAGGGGGAGGGGTATATAGGCCTCCCCCCACCATCTTGGCGTCCTCTTTCGCGCGCCCGGACACGCCGCCGTCTTTGTTAATGGTGCAGGATAATTGTTTTACTCTAAGAAACTGGGATCTCATGCCCAGGTACTGTCGTTTTTGGCCGTCTATTACCAGCCCAATGGTGGGAAAGTACAATTTTATATTTACTCTGTGCTGTGTTATGCTAAGTGCAGCTCCTGCCGGCAGGTACGGGGTTGTGCTAACTGAGCGGTAGGACGGTGGCCCGATTGACCTTGTGAGTTATGTCATCCCTGTGATGTTATGATGAGGTTTGGTAGCACAGGGTAATAGGGGCAGATGGAACTGAGTTTCTCTTGTATGGACGAGACGAAGGGTAATCAAAATAACCTTCCACAGTCCTGGTATTTTCGAGTACACATCATTGCAAACCGGCACGTTCACCAAATTGCTGCAATTGTGCTAGGATCACTACTACCAGAATTTGGCGGGGGGCGGATAAGGGTGGGATTTCATGGGCCCGCCCATGATCAGCATCAGCGTGCTTGCTCCTCAAACCGGGTCAGCAAGATGGTGTCCCTGAGGGAAGCATTGTTAACTGTGCCCACTGCACTATCCCTCTCCCAGCTTGCGAGCAGGGGCTTAATTTAAAAAGCAGTAAGCTGCACAAGAGTAATTCATACTCGGGTGTCTAGTCTGCTCTTCTATGTATGTACACCAACAAGGTTGCAATCAACAAGCATTTCATCCTTCTGAGGTCGATAAAACAAGTACCATGGAGCTGAGTAACAAACATGTTATGCAGCGCCAAGATACCATGGGGTGTACGTGTTACCAAGTACAGTCAGAAGCGGAAATCGTTAATGAATCTGGTGAATACAGTGGCCTCACTCAGCAGGGTAGTAAGCGAGAGCCCAGAACAATTTCCATGGGGCGGAAGGGTGGCACAGGCAGCAAAGTTGACAGCCAAATTGACAACGTTTCATTAGTCTTGTGGGCTGCTCTGAGCTGAGCATTTGCAGGCGTAAGTAACAGTTTCCGCTACCAGTTCAAAGGTGCATCTTTCACTAAGTTACCCAGATCTCTGGGACAGGAGGTAAGGTGGGCTGGATATCTCTTGCTTCTACCTGCATTGGCACATCTTGTCAGGAGTGATTGTCAAAGGGATTGCACTTCAGCCAGGCATTAATAGCACCCATCCACACCAAGCCGAGTGTTAAGGTCACACTGGGCCCCATTTACACAGCCCAGTATCAGGCCCTTGTGGGTCAGTGCCATGAATTACTAAAGTGAACTGAACAGGAGGCGTGACCGTGGGTTACGCTAGCAGAAGTTTGGGGAAGAGCTAAACTCCACCCATGGTCATGGTGTAGTCTTCAGTAAGTTGGAGTGTCACTCTTAGTTGACCAGGGGTTCGATGCTACACGAGGGCATCGCTGCGGCCAGAGCACTGTCTTTGTGTTTCCCAGAGGGGCAGCTAGTGAAGGCAAGGATCTTCCCAAACCTGGCACCAGAACACGTTGCAGTCAGGGCCAACTTGTCTGTTGGGTGACTTGGGTAGGCACCATGTAGTTGTCACTCCACGAAGGGGTGAATTGTCTCCAATAGTGGGCACAATACATATGCGTGTCTGTTTGTGGTATCTCCTAGCGGACCCACTGACGGTGTACTGCAGCTAAACAGGGGACTGGGAAGCTTGGTTTCCGTCACTGTGGCAGGTTTAAAGCATCCAGGGTAGGAGAGGCACAGCAGGTACTGTGCATCTGTGATCCGATGGCAGTTAGGCAAGCGGGTGCGCTGCGTAAGTTGTAATTACATGAAAGGGTGAGGTGTCTCCAGTAGTGGGCGCAAGACATACATTGTTTCAAACCAGCTTCGATACCATTAAGGTGTTCACCAGGGTAGCAAGCAAAGGGGTTTGTGCATAAGTATGGGCAAAGGGGCGAAATAAGTGCACCCCAGAACTAAGGGCAGTTGACTATGATCCTGCAGTTAGGCGCAAACGCCCGCTCGGTCAGCAATAGATGCCACGCTGGGTGGTGACACTGTCAGCCAACAGTGGGCTGCCGTCCCAAGTAATGGGGACACAAGGTGTCAAGCACAACAGGCTACCATGTAAAAGAACATTTGGCATGTCCAGTGATCAACAAAAAGCTATATTTAACTGAGCAGGTAATTTTCCACCGCCGGGGTTGCCCTGGGGTGGGCAGTGTGAACACCCCTGCCCCCCTATCCGGGGGCCCCCGCAGGGAGGGTTCTAGCCGGTCGACTTTTCCTGCAGTAAGGTCAAATGCCCTGCCCGGTTAGCTATATCAGCCTCACTGGGCGGGGGTGCGGTCAGCTAACACATTGTGCTGCGTCCCCAAGAAAGGGGGAACAAGGTGCCAAGCACAAAAGGCAAGGCGAGCAGTGTGAACCCCCTTCCTATTCGGGAATATTCTGGGATGAAGGGCAAAGTAGGACTTAGCCAATCCTTAAAGTTAGGCACCATATGGCAGCCAGTGCGCACTGTAATCACACGGATTCTCTAGCTGGTATCCCTAGGGGGTTCACCACGAAGGGAGCTGAGCTGGCGAAATTCCTATAAGAATTAAGGGATGCACGGCAAGGGCAGGAGGGCACCCTGGCTCATCGTCACACACGTCTAGTTATGGACATTCCTGTGCGTCATGAGTTAGAAAGCAAATGGACGGTGCAAAGGTTAAAGTAAAAGCCTTCTCGCCCGAATAGCCAGAAGTAGGCAGGTGGGTGTGGGAGCGGTCTCCCAACAAGCGGGCAGCTGTCCCTTAAGTGGGGACACAGGTGCGTTTAGACACACCCGTCCTAGTAGGACGGCAGCTAGGTGAGCTCAGCAAATTCATGGGGCAATGTGAGCAAGGGAATCTGATCTGCCCCGCCCAGAGTTGGCACGGGGCTGGTTATGTATGTGAAGTAGTGGAACTTTCCCACAGGAGGGTGGATAGTTTTTGGCACAAATTCACAGGGCAGAAGGGCCTTTGTGTTGCATTAGACACTAGCTGATCCAGGCTATCGGCAAGGGCTATTGTGATACAGATGGGGTTCATCTATCACCAGTGGGAGGGATCTCTTCCTAGCTTTGCAGGAGGCCTGGAAATGAGAGGTTGCAGGTAAGAAAGGAGTTTTGGTGGGGGGCTCTGGCGGCGACGGTGGCCACCTCCAGAGCTGTGGCGGAGTTACAGGGCGATCTGGAAGCAGAGGGGTACAGAAGGGTACCTCTGCGCGGCACCATGGTGGGTGCCAGAGCCAAATCCTAGGAGCCTCATGGGAGGTTCCTAGAAAACCGTGTCGGCGCCCGCTAGTCCTTCGGGCGGTTGTGGGCCTGAACAACCGGGGGTTTGCTATGCTACGCTCTGCCCTGAAAGGGGCGTGAGTAATAAGGAACCATGTGTCACGTGATCCGGGAAGAGGATCACCAGAAGTGGCAGCACAGATGGGGTTCGCCCCAGTGCTGCTTGGCTCATCAGGCGGGCAGGCGGCCTAGAAGGTTGCCTGCCCTTGGATCGCCCGTAAGATAACCCACCATATTACATAACGGTGTATGTAATAAACCTGCAGCAATCTTTACCCAAACAAGAAATGTGTTGTGTGATTATTTATGAGCATGCATGTTACGTTGAGGGGTGGGGTAGGTTGCCAATGCTGGTACTATGCGGTTGCCCGAGGCTCGCAGGGGGCCACTAAAGAGGGCAGCCCTCTAGTGCCAGCTGGGCACCCCACACCCCCGTAGGGCAGGGACTCAGGGAGGAGTCCCCAAGCCTGGTCGCAGCGCGATAGGCGAATCACGTCCGGGGCGCGAGGACAGGGGAGGGGTATATAGGCCTCCCCCACCATCTTGGCGTCCTCTTCGCGCGCCCGGACACGCCGTCTCCCACCCTACCGCTTACCCGGCGTGGTTCGTGGCAGGCAGGAGGCAGAGAATGTTGTAATGTTGTCTTTTTCGTTGCAGGCGGAGTTACAGGGCGATCTGGAAGCAGAGGGGTACAGAAGGGTACCTCTGCGCGGCACCATGGTGGGTGCCAGAGCCAAATCCTAGGAGCCTCATGGGAGGTTCCTAGAAAACCGTGTCGGCGCCCGTTAGTCCTTCGGGCGGTTGTGGGCCTGAACAACCGGGGGTTTGCTATGTTACGCTCCGCCCCTGAAAGGGGCGTGAGTAATAAGGAACCATGTGTCACGTGATCCGGGGAAGAGGATCACCAGAAGTGGCAGCACAGATGGGGTTCGCCCAGTGCTGCTTGGCTCATCAGGCGGGCAGGCGGCCTAGAAGGTTGCCTGCCCTTGATCGCCCGTAAGATAACTCCACCATATTACATAACGGTGTATGTAATAAACCTGCAGCAATCTTTACCCAAACAAGAAATGTGTTGTGTGATTATTTATGAGCATGCATGTTACGTTGGAGGGGTGGGGTAGGTTGCCAATGCTGGTACTATAGGCATCAACCTGAGCGACTTACCTCCCCTAACATACCATAACTTCCCCCTGTTTCATAATGGCTGTTGACGACACAAGGACTTATCTGTGTTCTTCCCCTTGGACGACAACTGGACTGGGCAAGTGGAGATGGGGGGGGTTAAAATTGTTGTTTTGGCTTTTATGAAGATACCATTGCTGATACTGACACAGTGCACTGCTTCACTGTTTATTATAACACAGTCAAAGCTGAGGGCCTTCCTTGGTCTCGAACAATGTATGTACTGTATTATCTTTATGCATGGATTGTTGCTGCCTACACCATGGCTTTTCAGGCTGCATGTGATGGTACTTACCATATTTCCTCTTTGTTTCTCTCTGTAAAATGCAAATAAAATGTGTTTTAAAAAAAGTAAGCTTCTATGTCTCAGAGATGGGGTCTGCAGTGTATAGGTCTTTGTAGAATTGTGTAAAGAACTGGGTGTTATCCTCATCTGTTCGCAATTGCACACCTTTTGAGATGGCGATTTTTGTGATGTTATCTTTGTGCAATTTATAACTTAGTTTGCAGGCAAGCAATTTGCCTGCTTTGTTTCCCCCTAGTAGTGTCGTTGGGGCAAACGTAGTAGTGTGTATTCTGCCCTGTCGATGTCTAGGGCCATGAGCTGTTGACTGGCCAATGACAGCTGTCACAGAACCTTGTGTACCCCAACTCATTTATGGCTGGTCTTAAGGCCTTTCACCTTTCCTTCAAGTTCGGCCCACTTGTCCTTCCTTTCTGTGTTAATTTTTACCACAACGTGCAATACTTTCATCTCATAACACAGCTTTCAGGGTTTCCCATACAGTGGCTACGTGCGTTTCTGTATCGGCGTTGTCTTGTAAAATGTTTTGGATCTGAACCCTAATATATTATTTATGATGTGTTTGCTCTTAATAATCTAGTCTCTAAGCATGGCCTGGCCTATACAGTCAGGGGTCTATAAGGGTTATGAAAATTGGAAAATGATCCCACAGGGCAGACATACCAATTTCGGCCTGTTCTGCCCTCGCCAGGACATGGGTAGTCCCTAGAAAGTAGTCTAGCATGTAGTCTCTACTAGTGGGGTTCAGGGTACACCATATGTCAATCAGGGCCAGTTCATTCAGCCACTCCTTTCCACTGATAGATAGTGCGCCTGTCTGTCCTGTACACTGCGTTGATCTGTACAATGCTGTATTTGATATGATATTTAGGTTCAACCCCACAACACCTCTTAGTCTGAGGAAATCATGACCTGTGAGAGGAACTCCCTAATAAACCTCTCCCCTGGTTCTCACTGGGGGCATAAACAATCACAAGGGCAAGTGTGAGGACGTTCAAGGATACCGGTACAGCCAGGAGTCTCCCGGCAATTTCAGTAACAGTGTTTAGGACTTTCCCCTTAAACTTACTGGTCAGCAGTATGGCTACAGCCCCTTTATTTATGTTGCAACTAGATAAGTATTGTCTGGAGAATCATCTAGATTTCATACGGCCCCAGAAGCACTTCAGAAGATGGGTCTCCTGTAGGAAACAGATACTACATGTGGGGTCTTTATGCATGGTTCAGGCCCATGCCATTCAGACTTAGTATTTTAGTCATGTGTGTCATCTCAGTAAGAGCTTGGGTCCCTGACATGTCTGCATGTCTATCTGAGCGGTCTCAGCTACATTTGAACATCAATGGGTGTTCAGCATGCTACGGGACAAAGGTGTGTGCCCTGGGGTGTTCCCTAAAGTAAAACCTGAAAGTAGAACAACATAGATAACTCCGCCCTCCAAATGGAAATAGAACATTCAAGTAAATGTCTACTAAAGTAGTCTATCACGGCTAGAAATGTTTCTTTCCTATTCATGCTTGTCATACGGTAATTTCCTCCATCTGACCTGGAGGTGTTAGGTTGTAGTGCAGTGGTCTGTATCTGGTGTACATTTCAGAAATACATAGGTTTCCTTCATACCCATTTTTCACTCTTTAAGTTTTACCATATGAATTGCTCTTTTCTTGGTACACAATTAAAAACCATTGTAATATGCAGCTCAGTTGTTGGCTCTGAGTACCTCAGGTTCTTGGACAATCTACTAACCCTATAAATCCCTGCAATCAGAAGAGTCTAGTGAACGTGATAGTATCTTGCTTTTGTAAGTCATCCGTCATGACAAGAAGTTACAGATGAAACGTTGTCTCTGTGTCCTTTTTTTTCCTACGCGTTTTCAATATATTTTTATTTCAACCTTTAGGGCCTAATTACGAGTCTGGGGGTCCGAGGGGCAGTGGTGGCGGTCTTCTGAACACCACATTATGATCTTGCTGATCGTGCTGCCTGGAACCACCGACTCCGCTCCCTGGCGGTGGAGCGGGGGTCAAGTGGCATCAATATGCTTGTCGGGACAGCTGCGGTCCTGCCAAGCATATCACGACTTTCCTCACTGCCACTGATTTCATGGAGGTCTTTCCTCCATGAAAACAGTGGCAGTGAGGAAAGAAAGGGGCCCCTACAGGGCCCCCTCGTGCCTCACTCCATGTGGATGCACACAGGGGTGCACAACATGTGCCCCACGTGTGCTTGCACCCCCAGTTTGAGCACAGCATGGACTTCACAGTCCATGCCATGCTGGAACTTCCTTTGACGTTTCCATGGAGGTGCCTACTTTATAGGCACCGCCTTGGGAACAGCAAAGGAAACGCCCGCCAATGACTAAAAAAGTAATTATACGGTGGGCAGTTCTCACGCGAGTTTGGCGGTGCTGCGGTGGGGCGGTCCTGCCGCCGGACCGTCAAGTTCGTAATTGGGCCTTAGTGTCATTGGGAAAACAGGAGTAATGTAAAAATGACTGCACCTTGAGAGATGTGTTAGGAGTGCATTATAATCACATGTAGTCGGCACTCGCATAGGTTCTGTGTGACTTGTGTTGAAAATGACAGTGGGAGTATTGTATATTTAAATATCCCCACAAACTAATGAAGCACATGAGTGTTTAGAGAGGTAATTGATAGAAATGTGGTGCATATGTATTAATATTTCAGGAGAGATGTTTTATAACGTGTTTACGAATTGGTACAATGAGATGTTTACTAAAGAATAATCATGTTACTACTGTATTAATTACTAAAATATATGTTGAACAATTCAATTTATTAGTGTGTAGGGAAGTGCACATAATGTAGCCCGTTCACATGTTAACTTAGCCTAACTTGTAGGCCTGAGATGTATTTTGATTCAAGCTCACGTTTCAGTTTAACATTTGAATTCATATTTTATTCTTACAGTAGAAATGTTGCACCTATTTTATATTCCCACTGCAGGTGGACAAGACTTTGTTAGTGAGAGAAAAGGGTCTTTGTTCTTAGTAGCTAGTGAGGTGTGTGAAGCTGCAACTGGTATGAAAGAAATGCGATAACAAGATGGGAGGAGAGTTCTCATGGGAGAAGGAGAAGAGACCAAGGACAGCTGAAGTAACGATTTATGGGAATGGAAAGATGGTGAAAAGAAACCAACATGTGCTGGTAGAATGGAAATTTACTAAGTACAGTTTGTGGGACGGCCTTTGGATGTAACTGATGTTATGATGCAACGTAGTGAGGGATAGTTAGCATTCTGACTTAGGATACCTTTAGGTTCTGATCTCAGCTTTGGCTAGTGTGGCTTTACGCTACTTGACCCATGTTAAAGTTTCTTTTATGGAAGACTCTGACAGCTGACACCTTTCAAATTTCACCTTACCTTAAACCTCTGCTTTAGTTTAGGGTTGTCACTTACAGATAGTGTAGGGAAAGAAAGAGGATCTAGGCTACTTTTCGATGCGAAATTGATGCAATCTAATGCAAAATTTTGTTTCCTTATTACTTATATAGCAATAATCAAGTTAATTGTTTTCTTTTTATTATATAGGGTAAATTGTTTCAGAAGATTTGGCTTCCGGTTGTTTGCATTGTATTTCTATACGATAATGCTCAGATTAGTTTATATTAATCTGTTTCTGAGTCTAAATTTGGAATGAATTTACTAACTTGAGACTTTATGTCGAACTGAGTTACTGTGTACCAAACTGGCTACATTGTATTTGGAGATTGAAAGGAAAGTGTTTCCTTACCTCTCAGGTCGCACAAAAATATCGTTGCCTAAGTGTTACTGTGTAAGTGGGCCCAGGCTCCATCAAATCCTTGAGGGATATACATAAATGACCCCTTGGTGAATTCAGAATTTTATCTACTCTCAGAAATGTATAGCTTTCCGGGATCACCCATGGGTTTCACACCGGTTTCCACCACAAACTGGAAGTAGGTTGAAAGTACACAAATTGGGCAAAAATAGTTACCTCTTAGAAAAATGCCAAAACCGTGGTAGAAAAATTAGTTTTCCCGTAAAGCCCTGTATGTTCCTAAAAGTGGGGAAGATTGTGACTTTAGCACAGTAAACCTTTTGTGCCATTTTTAGGAAAAAAATACACTTTTTTGTGGAGCACTTTTTGCTTCTTTTTCCCAAAAGCTCAAAATTAACTAGATTTTGGCTATTTTCTCTGTCCCCTCCAGGCAAATCCACAAACCCTGGGTATGTTTAGAATCCCCATGATGCTGGAAAAAAGCTTGCAAATTTGGCGTGGATATCTTATGTAGAAAAAAAATGTTGGCCTAGGCGCAAAGTGCCCCAAATAGCCAAAAAAGGGTTCAGCACAGGGGTGAAAAAGCCTCAGAATTTAAGGGGTTAAGGCAGCTGTAGAACACATTTTAAAATGCTTTCTTCTTATATATCCCCTTTAAAGTGTGTACTGATAAAGGGGAAAAAATGCCGACTTTAAGTGGTTTTATTAATTTTGGTACAGGGCGGGGCATTAACATACTGGTCATGGCAGTAAAAAACGCCCAGATGGCAACACTATGTGCTTTGTAGGAGACACATTAACCAGTTTAGTCGATTATTTCATGAGTCAAAGCTGTGGCTAGACTCCATACAGATTAATGCAACCCTGTAAAGTGCCATGCATCTAAAATTAATATACTGCATTCTAGTGTTTTTGTCCACACCTCCCCCCGCCACCCCCCCCGACCCCTGATTTAATGTCACAAATATCTGATTTACATTGCTTGAGGTTCTTAACCCAAAATGTGAGGCACTTGGCAGGACTGCACTTTCTTCGGGGAGCAAGATGGCGACCGAGTAAGATCGGACGAAGGCGGTGGCCCCCGAGGCGACGGCTGGATACAGCTCGGGAATGAAGCGGGAGCTTTAAAAAAGAGACACCAGTATGAAATACTTTCAGGAATACCCCCAGACAGAAAGCAGCGGGGGAAGGGGCAGGGTCGAGCCTCCTGACGCCTTACCAGGATTGAAGCGCTGGGTCCTGGAGCTGGCGGAGATCGCGGAGCAGCTGATCGTAGGCTGTAAGGGATTTGAGCAGGCGCTCTCCCACTCCTTCAGGGGTGATCCGGATATCGGAAACAATACTGGCTCCAGTGAGATGGGTCCCAAGTCTGGATCAAGAGGAAGAGGTGCAGCACAGCAGGTCGGGGCACGGGACTCTCCGCAGGGAAATTCAGAGGAGGCAGGATCAGCCCCCGTCCCCGTTCCTGCCACAGCGCCTGGACGGAAGCAGAAGACCCGGATGGAAACCCTTCCGGATGGGAAGGGGAGGGGCGTACAGCCCCAGCCGCCTCGCACCACGGTATCTGTCATTGAAATGCTCAGGAGCAGCTCGGCAGCTCAGGCGAGTGAGAAAATACACGATCAGGCAATAATCCCGACGGAGGAGAGAGGACAGAGCAGGAGACTGTTGGGTAAGCCACCCATGGGCACCGATGGGCCGGGGGATCAGAGGAAGGCTGGGGAAACTGGGGAAACCAGTGAAATGGGCGAGACTGTCTTCTCACAAAACGAGGAGCAAAATGAGAGTGATGTAGAGCAGGCACCTCAGTGGGGGGAGCCTCATATCACTGGGATTGCGGTAACAGCACTGACAGCCCACATTGTAGAGACCCTGAATGATATCCCAGGGGAGGTGGAAATAACAATTGGTGACCAATACACGGGGGTCATAGAACAACAGTTGGGGGGAAAAGATAAGGAAAAGGATAAGCCCTTGAATCAAAGCTCAATACAGAAAGCTGTGGAAAAGGCTCCCAATCTTATGACTGTGCCAGAGCTAAGGGTGCAGTCAAAAAACCGTGTAGAATCTTTGAGGAGGTTTAGGACGCCCAGGGCTGGTAGAGAGAAGGATATTGACTCTGAAACAAATGACTTTTTTTCACTCTCAGACGCTACGTGGTCGGGCTTAGGTACAGATACTGAATCTAACCTAGAATCCAGTGGGGAGGACAGTGCACCAGGTACCGGTATTAGCGGCCCGGGGACTATTACTAATATCCGGAAATCGCATTCCAGAGTGGGGAGAGCTGAAACCGCAAGACAAAGAGACCTGAGGTGGGACTACTCGCTTGGAGATCACTTGGTGGGGGACAGCAATCAACCCATTGGAGTCGGTTCTATCGCAGCATCTCCCACATTGGAATCCATCTTGCAGTGTGTAATCGCACACCGAGAAGAAGCCAGAGCAGAAAGCAAAAGATCGCAGAATGCTGCACGGAAACTGCAAGGAGCGGTCAGGAAAATCGCTCGGACTTGTAATGACATCAGCGACCGAATGTCTGATATAGAATCACGAACCACTTCACTGGAGATGGACATAGCAGGCTCAAAAGGGCAAGTAGAGGCACACGAGGCGCAACTTATCGATATTCAATGGAAGCTAGAGGAGAGTGAAAATCGTCAGAGAAGGAACAATTTGCGCTTTCTTGGCATTCCAGAAGGCAAAGAAGGGTCAGACGCACGCTTATTCATGGTGCAGCTATTGCAGAAATCCTTTCCTGAATTGGAGGGGTGGAATTGGCCCCAAGAGATTCAAAGAGCACATCGTGTACCTTTCAATATAAGGCAGCCAGTACGGCCAGACACCAAACCACGGGCATTCTTGGTTTATTTTGGCAATTATTTACTTAGACAGAATGTGTTCGAGAAGGCCAGACCAGATGCTCAACGCTCCACTGATGGATTCTCTTTTTTACAAGGCCGGATTTTTGTCACATCACAGTGGAACGTCGATGGCGATTGCGCCAAATGATCACCCAGTTCCAGGATAAGGGTGCACAGGCGTTCCTCTTGAATCCAGCAAGATTGAAGGTAGTCTGGAAGGATCAGACTAGATTCTTCACGTCGGAGATAAAGGCCAAGGAGTACTTGATCGCAGGGGGAAAATGACCTCTGTTCGATTTCCTTCTCTTTGCCCCTTCTGTTCTACCAGTCTTGTCTCTTCTCTCTTCTCTCTTTCCCTCTGATGTTTTTGTTCTTCTTATTCTTTTCTTTATTTCTCTTTCTCACCACCAGGAGTGCACAGGACTGAAGTGAATTGCAATATGATGGCCAGGCTAATATTACTCTGATCCTGATATGCTTTCTATTTCTGCAAGTTTTTTCTTTTGTATTGTATAAATTGTTCAAACGGTGGGGAGGTGAGGGGGAGGAGGAGAGGGGGGAGGAGAGGAAGTGTGAAGTATAGGGGGTATTCTCAGTATCACAATTTGCTTATTCGTCGCCGCGGGGAGGTCACCACCATACACCATCACCCACAGACCTGGTAGGTCTGTCGCTTCATAGCACAGGGCAGGGTGGGGGGAGGGCAAGGGGGAGTGGGTCAGGGCGGTCGGGATGGTGGGGGGAGCGGAGGGGGATAAAAAGAAATTTTTTCAGGACAGCAGGATATCTCAAGGAAAAATGCGCAGAAGAGCTGATTTAAAGGAAAGATTTAGGAGGACACCTAGGAAACAAGACCAAAAAAGAATGGGAAGGTTAAAGATTTGTAGCATAAATGTTGGTGGGCTGAACGACAAGGATAAAAGAGGCAGGGCCGGAGAGCTGCTGCGAGCATTAGAGTTGGATATCATATGCCAACAGGAAACTCATATTCCCTGGCAGAGGAGAGGACTTAATATAATACCAGGGTATACACAGGCTATCAGCTCATCTCAGTCTACCAATACTAGAGGGGTGGCTATTCACATTTCCAATCGGCTTCCACTCTCAAATCGTATGTATTCGGATAAATGGGGGAGATGGGCAATAGCCTTAATCCCAAGCGGTTTTACACTTTGTACAATTTATGGGTCAAACCTAGACGAGGGGGAAATATTCTCAGAATTGGAATTAGAACTCGCTTCATGGCCATCTCCCCTTGTTATATGTGGTGATTTTAACATCCATCTGGATGTAGGCTCTTCGCCCAGGGGAGGTTATCAGGGTAGGAAACCACGGGTTTATAGAGCCTTAAAAGCATTAGTGGATAGCCACGGGCTTATTGATGTATGGTCTTATAGGAATCCGGACGATCCAGGGGTTACATATTTTTCTTGCCCTCACAGAAAGTATGTTAGGTTAGACTACTTCTTTGTCTCTTCCACTCTTATTGAAGGCGCGTACATTAAGAAATTGCCTAAAATTCTGTTGGATCACTCCCCACTGGTTTTAGATGTCATGGTTCCAGGGTTTACGAGAACACACACAAAATGGACTTTTGACAGGAAACTACTAGTAACTGAAGGATTCATTGAGCATATAAGGGGGTGGACTCGGCAGTTCTACGATATGAATAGATTTAGCACATCTAGGGAGAATGTCTGGGACGCATTCAAGGCAGGTCTTAGGGGGAGATAATTAGCTTTGTGGGGTTTAATAGAAAAAAGCAGAGAGAGGTAGTAGACACACTTATGAAGGAGCTAAGCAAATATGAGGAAGAACATATGTTAGCTATAGTACAAGCACAGGTGGAGTTTCAGGGGCAGTTAGAGTTAAAAGTCATCAGTGCTAAGGCCAAAATCAATGGGTTTTATAATAGTATAATTGCTAAAAAATTCCAAACTACCAGGCGGGATAACTACGAGTATGGGGAGATGACGGGGAAACATCTGGCACTCCGCATAAAACAAAGGACGATGGCAAATAATATTCTAAGGATGAGGGGGAAGGATGGCCATATAGTTACTGAGCCCCAAGATATAATCAGTATATTCGCTGAATTCTATCAAGATCTGTATCAATCTAGGGATTGTGTAGCACCTATAAAAGGAACGGAAGGTGTACCCCCATTGGTCCAGGAGCTAGAGGCTGATATTTCATTGATGGAGGTAATCGAGGCACTCCAGTTGATGGCTTCGGGTAAGGCGGCGGGCCCAGACGGGATACCAATTGAGATCTATAAAATACTACAGGCAGAATTAGCCCCTCTACTATTGGATTTATTTTTAGCAGTACAGCAAAAGGGTATCCCTCCTCAATCTTGGCAGGAGACTAATATAGTCATCTTCCTAAAAAGGGAAAGGCTCCAGAAGATCCAGCCTCATATAGACCCATATCATTAATAAATACTGATGAAAAGCTGTATTCCAAAATTCTTGCACGAAGACTAACCAATATTATAGCGTCCTTGTAAGCCCATGGCAACATGGCTTCATCCCGGGCAGAGGGACGGTGGACCATGTTCGCCGGGTAATCTCATTATTTAACATTACGGAAGAAACAGGTGAGCGTATGTCCCTGATATTGCTAGATGCGCAAAAAGCGTTTGACCAGGTAGAGTGGGAGTTTTTATGGAAGTGCTTACAACTTAAGGGGTTTGGGCCTCGTATACTAACCGCCCTTCAAGCTATGTACGTACAATCGCATGCCAAAATACAACTAATGGGGAAGGAATCGGGAAAGGTCAAGATTGGGCGAGGTACAAGGCAGGGATGCCCCTGCTCCCCTATACTCTTTGCAATATATATAGACCCTTTAATAAGATCATTATTAAGTGATGAGGCAATTAAACCCATGATGGTCAGGGGATACAGCACCAAGGTGCTAGCATACGCTGACGATATTGCAATTGTCACCCCTGACCCATCAGGGGCTATAGGAAGAATTGAAGCGCTAGCCTTGGAATTCGGCAGACAGTCAGGCTATGGCTTAAACACGGATAAAACGAAAATAGTCTGCTCTAAATCTATGGTATTTCAGGATCCACGGAGGGTCGAGGCCGCCACTTACTTAGGAATAACCATCTCGGCGGAAGTTGGGGCAATCTGGGATATCAACTCAGAACCTTTGTTGAAGAAGATAGGGGGCGATCTAAAGAAAATGGATAATTTACACCTTTCCATAATTGGAAGAGCAAATGTTATAAAAATGACAATGTTTCCAAAAATTTTCTATTTATTTCGGAGCATACCAATTGAACTTCCGAATGCCATCTTTAAAAAGCAGAGGGGATGTTTTCACAATTTATATGGGGATACAAAAAGGTAAGAAGATCACTGAAGTTAATGACTTTACCACAAGATAGAGGGGGTCTGGCTGTACCAAACTTGTTATATTATTATTGGGCTATTATGCTGCAGCAAATGACGATGTTATTTAGGCCAAAGACTCGGGACGCGGTAACTATAGTAGATTTAGAAAGGGAATCCCCCTCCATTTATGAATTAGCTATTGGGGATGCGGCACCAGGAATAATGCTCAGGAGATTGGAGGGGAATTACTATAAGAGAACCCGTTTTAAACCTATAATTGCAGCATGGAATGTGTGGCGAAAATCTGGTAAACATTTAAAAATCCCAAAAATACAGCGGTACCTGTCCTTATGGCGATCATCGTCTATTTTAGCCCCTCTGTATGACAATCTTGGCAGAATATGGGAACAGGCAGGAATTCACAAAATGGGAGATATTGTTAATATGACTGGAGTTATGTCATTTGGTGAGATACAAGAACGATATGGGGTTGACCCCAAGACATTGTTTAAATACATCCAAATTAGAGAGGCAATTCAGCCGTTAGTACCACAGCTCACCAATTTGGAGCGTATTCCACTTTTAGAGAACTTAACTCATGGGCACCCCCGAGTCAACAATCTATATGCAATTTTGATGGATGCTAATCCAGACGATATAGTAAGGATAGAAAGTGGCTGGGCTAATAAGCTGAATAATCAGGATGTGGATTTGTGTAGAGCTTTGAAATTATCGAATACGCTATTTTTATCAGCTAACCTTAAGGCTCAACATTTTAAAACATTGTTTAGGCTTTATTATACTCCGGCTAAACTATGGGCATGGGGACACAGAGAAACCAATAATTGTCCAAGATGTGGCTATGGCCCCGCAGATATGGTCCACATGTTTTCTGAATGTGGTAGTTTGAACGTATTAAAAGCTGGGATTGAAACATTTTTGCAGCAAAACATAGGTCGAAGGGTTCCTTTAACTTCAACTTTGTTGATAATTGGGTATGACGAAACTTTACAGCTGGAATTGACTGAAGTTTATTTCTGTTTTATGGTGACAGCTATGGTTCGGCTAATGATAGCTTCAAAATGGAAGGATGAAGACCCTCCGACAATCCAGGCATGGTATGCTAGATTTTTCCACGTCTATAACCTGGAAATGGCACTGTACAAGTGTAAAGGTAGGAAAGCGAAGAAAAGGGGTCTCCAAATCTGGGGGTTGGTATTGGATCATTAGGCTGAATAGAAATCAGAATGAATTTTCTACAAATTGTCGAAAAATGTTATATTTTGATATCTTTTCTCACGTGTTAATTTATGTTTTTTATGTAATTGTGCATAATGTCTGCTGGCCTAAATAAAAAAAAAAAATTTAAAAAAAAAGGACTGCACTTTCTTCTCAGCGCTGCTTTTGTTAACCCATGCAAAAACAACAGTTGATGGACAGAATGCAGAACAATGTCATACATTCACCCCAGTACAGAGATCTGGGCCTAAATCCATCGTTTTTTTGTTCACCATGCCATTCCAGTTTGAACCCAGCCATATGCAAATCAGTCTTGACCCTGTGCCTCATGGGAACAGCCCAGCCCGAACTGCCAAGCCAGGTCCTCCCTGGACTGGAAACAAGCATCCTAGGACCGGTTTCGGGGTTTCACCCTCTTCAGCCAGGATAGCTTGATTCCAGTGGCATGGAGAGCACGGGACCCACGTCTGGGCATACCCGTCCCACTCGGGGTGACAAATACAAAAACAACAGTTGATGGACAGAATGCAGAACAATGTCATACATTCACCCCAGTACAGAGATCTGGGCCTAAATCCATCGTTTTTTTGCTCACCATGCCATTCCAGTTTGAACCCAGCCATATGCAAATCAGTCTTGACCCTGTGCCTCGTGGGAACAGTCCAGCCCGAACTGCCAAGCCAGGTCCGTCCATCATCCCCTTTGGTATCGCTTTGTTTGCCCTAAGTTGGCAGGGTATGCCCAGACGTGGGTCCCTTGCTCACTTTGCCACTGGATTCAAGATAGCCTGGCTGATGAGGGTTTTGAACCCGAAACCGGTCCCAGGATGCTTGTTTCCGGTCCAGGGAAGACATGGCTTGGCAGTTCGGGCTGGACTGTTCCCATGAGGCACAGGGTCAGACTGATTTGCATATGGCCATGTCTGAACTGGGGTGGTGGAGTGAGCTAAAGAATGATGTTGGATTAAACCCAGATCAGTTGACTGGGGGTGAGTGTTTGATTTGCTCTAACGCTCCGTCCATCATCCCCTTTGGTATCGCTTTGTTCGCCTCTAAGTTGGCAGGGTATGCCCAGACGTGGGTCCCTTGCTCACTTTGCCACTGGATTCAAGATAGCCTGGCTGATGAGGGTTTTGAACCCGAAACCGGTCCCAGGATGCTTGTTTCCGGTCCAGGGAAGACATGGCTTGGCAGTTCGGGCTGGACTGTTCCCATGAGGCACAGGGTCAGACTGATTTGCATATGGCCATGTCTGAACTGGGGTGGTGGAGTGAGCTAAAGAATGATGATGGATTAAACCCAGATCAGTTGACTGGGGGTGAGTGTTTGATTTGCTCTAACGCTCCGTCCATCATCCCCTTTGGTATCGCTTTGTTCGCCCTAAGTTGGCAGGGTATGCCCAGACGTGGGTCCCTTGCTCACTTTGCCACTGGATTCAAGATAGCCTGGCTGATGAGGGTTTTGAACCCGAAACCGGTCCCAGGATGCTTGTTTCCGGTCCAGGGAAGACATGGCTTGGCAGTTCGGGCTGGACTGTTCCCATGAGGCACAGGGTCAGACTGATTTGCATATGGCCATGTCTGAACTGGGGTGGTGGAGTGAGCTAAAGAATGATGATGATGGATTAAACCCAGATCAGTTGACTGGGGGTGAGTGTTTGATTTGCTCTAACGCTCCGTCCATCATCCCCTTTGGTATCGCTTTGTTCGCCCTAAGTTGGCAGGGTATGCCCAGACGTGGGTCCCTTGCTCACTTTGCCACTGAATTCAAGATAGCCTGGCTGATGAGGGTTTTGAACCCGAAACCGGTCCCAGGATGCTTGTTTCCGGTCCAGGGAAGACATGGCTTGGCAGTTCGGGCTGGACTGTTCCCATGAGGCACAGGGTCAGACTGATTTGCATATGGCCATGTCTGAACTGGGGTGGTGGAGTGAGCTAAAGAATGATGATGGATTAAACCCAGATCAGTTGACTGGGGGTGAGTGTTTGATTTGCTCTAACGCTCCGTCCATCATCCCCTTTGGTATCGCTTTGTTAACCCAGCACTAATGCAACTGATCTTTTAAAGTGACCCAGGCAGTGTGAGGCGGGCCCACAGAAAAGGTGACTCTGGTTGCCATTGTTACTAACTCCAGGCCCATAAAACTCTCTTATTAAGAAGACCAGTGACACAGCCGAAGCCGGGCCATTATTCCCAGACTGCAGCAGAAACGTATCCAAGGCAGCCCTGATGGTGTATTCAACAGTTACTGAAAACCCTTAACCTCTTCGATGCTCATGACGGAATGGTTCTGTCATGAGCATCGGTGCCCCTGTGCTCATGACGGAACCATTCCGTCATGAGGCCAGGGGCACGAAATCCCTCTGCTGCAGACAGCAGAGGGATTTCCTTTTCTCCCCCACAGCCTCGTCGCGCTGACTTCATTTCACTGAAAACGAAACTAAAGTGAGCCTTTAGGCTCATTTCAGTTTCACTTTCTACATGCTCAGGGGCTATCTCAGCCCCTGAGCACGTAGAAAGACGGGAGAGGTATCATTGGAAAGGGGAGAATCTCCCTTTCCAATGGTACCTCTCCCAGTGGATCCCTGCTTGGGGATCGCCCCAGGAGGGCGATCCCCAAGCAGGGATCCACCCACTAAGGCACCAGGAGGGGGAGCGGCCCCTTGGGCAAGGGCTTTTGCTCCCTCCCCAAAAAATTGGCAATGTTCAGTCTTTCTGCCCCCCGGGGGGGCAGAAAGCCCACCAGACACCAGGGATTTTGATTTGGTGCATATTTTTTAGGGTGGGGGCTGCCCGAAACGGGCACGCCAATGCCCCCAAACCCCAGCCACCATTACAGCCTTTCTGCCCCCCCAAGGGGGCAGAAAGCCCACTAAACACCAGGGATTTTTTTTGTGTAATTTTCTTTTTAGGGTGGGGGCTGCCCAAAATGTGCCGCTAATGCCCCCACCCCCGTCACCATTACAGCCTTTCTGCCCCCCCTTGGGGGCAGATGGGGGCTGTAGCCCCAATCTGCCCCCCGGTGGGGCAGAAAGCCCACTAAACGCCAGGGATTTTTTTGTGCAATTTTTTTAGGGTGGGGGCTGCCCAAAACAGGCACGCCAATGCCCCCACCCCGCCGCCACCATTACAGCCTTTCTGCCCCCCCGGGCGGCAGAAAGCCCACTTGACACCAGGGATTTTTTTTTGCGCATTTGTTTTTAGGGTGGGGACTGCCCGAAGTGGGCACGCCAATGCCCACATCCCTGCCACCATTACAGCCTTTCTGCTCCCCCTGGTCTCCCGATAAAAATGGTACCTCACACGCGTGGGTGGGGCAAGTACCCACGACAGGCAAGGGCCCAAAACCTAGTGAGGCGACATCAAAATTACCTATCACAAACCAACCTGGTTTTCAAGGGGGGTCCCATAAGTTTTTGGCCCCGGGTTCGGCGGCCAGCTAGGGAAACCTACTAAACCCACACATTTCTGAAAACTAGATACCCAGGGAATTCCAGGGAGGTATGGCTTGCGTGGATCCCCCAACGTTTTCTTACCCAGAGTCCCCCAGAAACCTGAAATTTTGCTGAAAAAATCACTTTTTTCACACATTTTTGTGTGGGAAAGTTGTGGCATCACCGGGCTGACACAAATTTCCTACCACCCAGTGTTCCCCCAGGTCTCCCGATAAAAACGGTGCATCACTCGGGTGGGAGGCCCAAGTACCCGCGACAGGCAAGGGCCCAAAACGTATTGAGGCGACATCAAAATTGCCTATCACAAAACGACCTGGTTTTGCAAGGGGGGGTCCCATGACATTTTGGCCCGGGGCTCGGCGGCCACCTAGGGAAACCTACCAAACCCACACATTTCTGAAAACTAGATACCCGGGGGATTCCGGGGAGGTATGGCTTACGTGGATCCCCCAACGTTTTCTTACCCAGAATCCCCCAGAAACCTGACATTTTGCTGAACAAATCACCTTTCTCACACATTTTTGTGTGGGAAAGTTGTGGCATCACTGGGCTGACACAAATTTCCTACCACCCAGCATTGCCCCAGGTCTCCCGATAAAAATGGTGCCTCACTCGGGTGGGAGGCCCAAGTACCCGCGACAAACAAGGGCCCAAAATGTATTGAGGCGACATCAAAATTGCCTATCACAAAACGACCTGGTTTTGCAAGGGGGGACCCATGACTTTTTGGCCCGGGGCTCGGCGGTCACCTAGGAAACCTACCAAACCCACACATTTCTGAAAAGTAGACACCCAGGAATTCCAGGAGGTATGGCTTGCGTGGATCCACCAACGTTTTCTTACGCAGAATCCCCAGAAACCTGAAATTTTGCTGAAAAAATCACTTTTTCACACATTTTGTGTGGAAAGTTGTGGCATCACCGGGCTGACACAAATTTCCTACCACCCAGCGTTCCCCAGGTCTCCTGATAAAAATGGTGCCTCACTCGGGTGGGAGGCCCAAGTACGCGCGACAGGCAAGGGTCCAAAACGTATTGAGGCGACATCAAAATTGCCTATCACAAAATGACCTGGTTTTGCAAGGGGTCCCATGACTTTTGGCCGGGGCTCGCGGTCACCTAGGAAACCTACCATCCCACACATTTCTGAAAAGTAGACACCTGGGGATTCCAGGAGGTATGGCTTGCGTGGATCCACCAACGCTTACCCAGAATCCCCAGAAACCTGAAATTTTACAGAAAAATCACTTTTTCACACATTTTGTGTGGGAAAGTTGTGGCATCACCGGGCTGACACAAATTTCTACCACCCAGCGTTCCCTCAGGTCTCCCGATAAAACGGTGCATCACTCGGGTGGGAGGCCCAGTACCGCGACAGGCAAGGGCCCAAAACGTATTGAGGTGACATCAAATTGCCTATCACAAAACGACCTGGTTTTGCAAGGGGGTCCCATGACTTTGGCCAGGGCTCGCGGCCACCTAGGAAACCTACCAAACCCATACATTTCTGAAAACTAGACACCCGGGGATTCCAGGGAGGTATGGCTTGCGTGGATCCCCAACGTTTTCTTACCCAGAATCCCCAGAAACCTGAAATTTTGCTGAAAATCACTTTTTCACACATTTTGCAGTGGAAAGTTGTGCATCACCGGGCTGACACAAATTTCCTACCACCCAGCATTGCCAGGTCTCCCGATAAAATGGTGCCTCACTGGGGGGAGGCCCAGTACCGCGACAGACAAGGGCCCAAAATGTATTGAGGTGACATCAAAATTGCCTATCACAAATCGACCTGGTTTTGCAGAGTCCCATGACTTTTTCCGGGCTCGCGGCCACCTAGGAAACCTACAACCCACACATTTCTGAAAAGTAGACACCTGGGAATTCCAGGGAGGTATGGCTTGCGTTGATCCACCAACGTTCTTACCCAGAATCCCCAGAAACCTGAAATTTTGCTGAAAAATCACTTTTTCACACATTTTGTGTAGGAAAGTTGTGGCATCACCGGGCTGACACAAATTTCCTACTGCCTCGTTCCTCAGGTCTCCCGATACAAATGGTGCCTCACTCGGGTGGGAGGCCCAAGTACCCGCAACAGGCATGGGCCCAAAACGTATTGAGGCAACATTGAAATTGCCTATCACAAAATGTTTTGGGCCCTTGCCTGTCACGGGTACTTGGGCCTCCCACACGAGTGAGGCACCATTTTTATCGGGAGACCTGGGGGAACGCTGGGTGGTAGGAAATTTGTGTCAGCCCGGTGATGCCACAACTTTCCCACACAAAAATGTGTGAAAAAAGTGATCTTTCAGCAAAATTTCAGGTTTCTGGGGGATTCTGGGTAAGAAAACGTTGGGGGATCCACGCAAGCCATACCTCCCTGGAATCCCCCGGGTGTCTACTTTTCAGAAATGTGTGGGTTTGGTAGGCTTCCCTAGGTGGCCGCCGAGCCCCGGGCCAAAAAGTCATGGGACACCCCTTGCAAAACCAGGTCGTTTTCTGATAGGCAATTTTGATGTCGCTTCAATACATTTTGGGCCCTTGCCTGTCGCACGCACTTGGGCCTCCCACCCGAGTGAGGCACCATTTTTATCGGGAGACCTGGGGAACGCTGGGTGGTAGGAAATTTGTGTCATCCCGGTGATGCCACAACTTTCCCACACAAAAATGTGTGAAAAAAGTGATTTTTCAGAAAAATTTCAAGTTTGCAGGGGATTCTGGGTAAGAAAACCTTGGTGGATCCACGCAAGCCATACCTCCCTGGAATCCCCCGGGTGTCTACTTTTCAGAAATGTGTGGGTTTGCTAGGTTTCCCTAGGTGGCCGCCGAGCCCCGGGCCAAAATGTCATGGGACCCCCCTTGCAAAACCAGGTCGTTTTGTGATAGGCATTTTTGATGTCGCCTCAATACGTTTTGGGCCCTTGCCTGTCGCGCGTACTTGGGCCTCCCACCCGAGTGAGGCACCATTTTTATCGAGAGACCTGGGGGAACGCTGGGTGGTAGGAAATTTGTGTCAGCCCGGTGATGCCACAACTTTCCCACACAAAAATGTGTGAAATAAGTGATTTTTTCAGCAAAATTTCAGGTTTGCAGGGGATTCTGGGTAAGAAAACGTTGGGGGATCCACGCAAGCCATACCTCCCTGGAATCCCCCGTGTGTCTACTTTTCAGAAATGTGTGGGTTTGGTAGGTTTCCCTAGGTGGCCACGAGCCCCGGGCCAAAAGTCATGGGACCCCCTTGCAAAACCAGGTCGTTTTGTGATAGGCAATTTTGATGTCGCCTCAATACGGTTTGGGCCCTTGCCTGTCGCGGGTACTTAGGCCTCCCACCCGAGTGAGGCACCATTTTTATCGGGAGACCTGGGGCAATGTTGGGTGGTAGGAAATTTGTGTCAGCCCGGTGATGCCACAACTTTCCCACACATAATGTGTGAAAAAGTGATTTTTTCAGCAAAATTTCAGGTTTCTGGGGGATTCTGGGTAAGAAAACATTGGGGGATGCACGCAAGCCATACCTCCCTGGAATCTCCCATGTGTCTACTTTTCAGAAATGTGTGGGTTTGGTAGGTTTCCCTAGGTGCCGGCAGAGCTAGAGTTCAAAAACTACAGCTAGGCACTTTGCAAAAAAAGGGTCATTTTTCACTGTGAAAATGTGGTGTGTCCACGTTGCGTTTTGTGCTGTTTCCTGTCGTGGGCACTAGGCCTACCCACACAAGTGAGGTACCATTTTTCTCGGAAGACTTTGGGGAACGCGGGGTAGGTGGAATTTTGTGGATCCACGCAGATTCCAGAACTTTCCACCACAGAAAAGTGAGGAAAATGTGTTTTTTTGGACAATTTTTTAGGTTTGCAAGGGATTCTGGGTAACACAACCTGGTGAGAGCCAGTCTAGTCACCCCATCCTGTATTCCCCTGGGTGTCTAGTTTTCAAAAATGTATAGGTTTGCTAGGTTTCCCTAGGTGCCGGCAGAGCTAGGGTTCAAAAACTACAGCCAGGCACTTTGCAAAAAAAGGGTCATTTTTCACTGTGAAAATGTGGTGTGTCCTCGTTGCGTTTTGCGCTGTTTCCTGCTGCGGGCACTAGGCCTACCCACACAAAAGAGGTACCATTTTTCTCGGAAGACTTTGGGGAACGCGGGGTGGGTGGAAATTTGTGGATCCACGCAGATTCCAGAACTTTTCACCACAGAAAAGTGAGGAAAATGTGTTTTTTTGACAATTTTTATGTTTGCAAGGGATTCTGGGTAACAGAACCTGGTGAGAGCCAGTCAAGTCACCCCATCCTGTATTCCCCTGGGTGTCTAGTTTTCAAAAATGTATAAGTTTGCTAGGTTTCCCTAGGTGCCGGCAGAGCTAGGGTTCAAAAACTACAGCTAGGCACTTTGCAAAAAGGGGTAATTTTTCACTGTGAAAATGTGTTGTGTCCACGTTGCGTTTTGGGCCGTTTCCTGTCGCGGGCACTAGGCCTACCCACACAAGTGAGGTACCGTTTTTCTCGAAAGACTTTGGGGAACGCGGGGTGGGTGGAATTTTGTGGATCCATGCAGATTCCAGAACTTTCCACCACAGAAAAGTGAGGAAAATTTGTTTTTTTTGACAATATTTTAGGTTTGCAAGGGATTCTGGGTAACAGAACCAGGTGAGAGCCAGTCAAGTCACCCCATCCTGGATTCCCCTGGGTGTCTAGTTTTCAAAAATGTATAGGTTTGCTAGGTTTCCCTAGGTGCCGGCAGAGCTAGGGTTCAAAAACTACAGGTAGGCATTTTGCAAATAAAGGGTCATTTTTCACTGTGAAAATGTGGTGTGTCCACGTTGCGTTTTGGGCCGTTTCCTGTCGCAGGCACTAGGCCTACCCACACAAGTGAGGTACCATTTTTATCGGGAGACTTAGGGTAACAGAAAATTGTAGAGCAACTGTTATTATCTATTGACTTTTGATGCATTTCTGCCTTCCAAATGAAAGACAATGTGTAAAAAAGAAGTCATTTTGAAAAATGTCCTATAATTCTCATGCTAGTATGGGTACTCCCAATTTCGGAAATGTGCAAATATCTACTATTTCTAAACTCTATATTTTGTTCCCATTTCAGAAATACATAGGTTTCTTTCAAACCGATTTTTCCATGTATAAATTTTCCCAGAATAATTGCTATATACCCGGTACATAATAAAAAACCATTGCAAGACGCTGCTCAGTTATTGGCTCTGGGTTCATCGGGTTCTTGGTGAACCTACAAGTCCTATATATCGCCACAACCAGAAAGGTCCAGCGGATGTAACGGTATATTGCTTTCAAATAGCTGTCATAATTAGAAGAAGTTACAGGTGAAAACGTTGACACAAATGGCTGATTTTTTCAACTAATTTTCAATTTTTCCTATATTTAACAGTTTGTTTCTATAAAGAAAACTTGAAGGATCTACACAAATGACCCCTTGATGAATTCAGAATGTTGTCTACTTTTCAGAAATGTATGGCTTTCCAGGATCCATTATTGCTTTCATACCCATTTCTACCATTAACTGGAAGGAGGTTGAAAGCACAAAAAATAGCAAAAATAGGCTATGTCCCAGAAAAATGCCAAAACTGTGTAAAAATGTTGGTTTTCTGACAAAAGTCTGCTTGTCCCTGAAAGCTGGGAAGATGGTGATTTCAGCACCACAACCCCTTTTTGATGCCATTTGCAGGGAAAAACCAGACGCTTTCATCTGTAGCCCTTTTTCGCATTTTTCCCCAAAAAAAAAAATTTAGCTGTATTTTGGCTAATTTCTGGGTCCCCTCTAGGGGAATCCGCAAACCCTGGGTACCTTTAGAATTCCCATGATGTTGGAAAAAAAGGACGCAAATTTGGCGTGGATACGTTATGTGGTCAAAAAGTTACAGGGGCCTAAGCGCGAACTACCCCAGATAGCCAAAAAAAGGCTTAGCACAGGAGGGGAAAAGGCCTAGCAGCGAAGGGGTTAAGGCAGGCGCGGTCGGTGGTAGGAGTGCCGGTCGGGCGGTGATGTGGGGCGGGGGAGGGGCAGGGTGGGGGGTAGTAAACTACGGATTAAGGCCTAATACAGGTAAGTAAACATTTAAATAAGTAAAACGAATTTCGTTGCGCGCACTGCATCGCCAAATGCGATTTGTGAAGCAAAAAATTACTTTATTTTGGACGTCTCCTCCTGAAATTGCCTCTGCTTAAATAAGTCAAGGGGGAAAATACATTCCTCCGATTTTTTCCCAAATCTTCAACTTTCTTGTTGGCTTGTATGCGTATTTGTTCTTGTTGCCAATTGCTTTGTAGCAGTTGTTTAAAAAAAGAAATACTACCGCGACCCCTCGTTACTGTGTTCTGTCTGTGATATCAGCTCTTCGCCTCCAGTTCGTGGATAGGGCTTAATGGATTTTTAGCAATTGCACCCCTGATCGAGGCATACTGCTAACAACCTTATTAAATAAGTGTGTTGATTTTTTCAAATGTAATTTAAATCAATAAGCGTAAATGGAAGTAATATATTCATGGGAGTTTCCGTTTTTACCGAAAAGCTGTGATTTCTTTTCAGTACATGTTTTAATCTTCTAACGAAGAAACAGTATTGCTTCCATTGCAAGATGGCTACGATATTGACGAAATCCCGAGTGCAGACTCGAAAACTGTTGTACTTCCACCGTACTCTTTGCTGTGCAGCGCTGTCTTTGCAGGAAATAGTGACACGTTCTAAGCGAAGCGTTGATTGGTTGACTAAAGCCCCATTTCTCCGTTCTTCCGTATGCACCTTCAGTGACGGGGGTGTTGTTGTTGAGCGTGTCCAGCTGATTCCTCGGTTTGTAGGCATGTGCAATGAAAAGGACACGGGAGAGCTCAATTCGCGTTCTTGTTAGTTCCGTTCAACGGGGTCGAGCCAGGTGTACCGCAGGCATCTGATGCCTAGAAGTCACCTGTTGCTTAGTTACAGCCCTGCCATTGCATTTTCACCTGAAAAATACAATCTCAATAAAGAGAGAAATGTTGCTGCAAGATTCACAGAAGGTGAGTAGCGTGCATGCAGTACAAAGGATGGATGAAGTAAACAAAATACAATGTTGAAAACTGTATAGATTCTCCAATTCGTTGCATGTTTGTGTCTGTATTTACTGTGAATGGCTTAATATATTTTAAATTAAATTACAGATTTTTGTTAATCAGGTTGCCCCCTCACTCAGCAGATCAGACACATTTCAAGGTCAGTGTGATTCCCATTGAAAGTCAAACAGGGCACCAGTCCTAAAAGTTCTAAACAAAATAGTGTGGGGACGATGTAGCTTATGCACAGACGTCACATTCAGTGATGTCACACCCCTGTAACATCCCTCGAAGGGAATGAGCTTATTTTGCAGGCAAGGCTGAGATGCAGTCTTTGCTACATATAAGAATATAACTCTATGAGTGCAACGTATGTGTTAATTTCTTAACCATACATACACATACTTCAACATATCTCTGAACAATAACAAGTACATGTTTGAGACAAGTGAGTCTATTTTTAAAGCATAACCTATACATTTATACACATTTAATCATGTAACATTCAATACTGTACAGATTTTATGTACAAATAAAAATAAAATCCATCAACAGAGTTTTTAAGAAGCTACACAATCTTCACGTTGTCATGTGTATTTAGAATTAGTGGAGTTAGTATAATCAATAATACATAAATTTAAAGACAATTATTTGAGACACGTTTAAAAATGTGGCATGGTGCGTGAGATTTGTGATCCTAAGTGCCCCCCAGACTGCACATTTGTCACACCAAGTTCAGGGGGGCCATGGGACAAGCAGGCACAAATGGTCCTCAGCTGTGATGGTTTGGGGCTATTTGCCTAATGATGATACAGTCCTCCAGTTGTCAACAAATCCACTTCTGGGCTCGGGTAAGATATACGTTGTTTGGACCTTCTAGGTTAGAGGTCAGCGACATGGTCTGCCTCCGGCGCAGTGGCGGCTGGTAGGGGACGGTGGCAGGGAAGCGGTGGAAGGTGGGGGGGGGGTTAGGAAGCAAATAAAAAAGAAAACTTACCTGCTGGTTGCCGTCGTAAGTCGCCGCCTCTCCTCGCAGGACCCAGGAACAAGAAGCACCCAGGCTTCCAGACTCCCCTAGCCAATCACGACGCTGCTGATAGCAGCGTCGTGATTGGTCTGAACGCCGTGGTTCGGGGCTCAGAGGGGGAGTGGAAGCCTGGGCATGTTCTCCAACCAGGCTGTAGTACAGGCTGTAATACAGCCTGGGTGGAGAACATGCAAAGTGCGCATGACTGTTTGGCCGGCCCGAGACGGCTGGCCAAATAGTCATGCCCACTTTAGGTGCAGCATCAGTCACTCCTCCTTCCTGTGATGTGGGGAGCCCAGCTCCGTCCGCCCTAACCTGGCAGCAACTGGAATGCTAAAAATAAAATGATAACTTCTGTTATTATCATTTTATTTTTTCCATTGCACTGAGTGTGTGATGCACCGTAATCCACCTCGGGCACTGTTTCTTGATTCAGTGGCACAATCTACTAGGACATAATTCTTTGATGCAGCAGAACAATCCTCTTGAGCAAAGTTCTTCAATGCAGTGGCACAGTCCGCTCAGGCGCAGTTGTTTGATGAAGTAGCACCGTGGGCTTGGGCAAAAATCTTCGATGCAGTAGGCACAATCTGAGTTGTGGCTTCCACATGAATCCATTTGCGCCTAAGCTCCCCAGGGCCTGCAGATAACTCTCCTCAGTCTTCCTGTTCTCGGAGACCCACTCACCCCTGGAGTCAAGCTGCTTCTGGTTCTCTCTTGAGAGACACACCTACTGAAGGATTTGTAGGCTTTTTTCCTATCTCAGAAGGCAGGTTGGGTTTTGGGTGCTTCAGGTCAGAAGAACGGCGTCTTCCTTGCAGGCAAGACTTCAGGTGATGTACCCATCAACTCTCGAAACCTGGCAGTCAGGCTCTGGTTGCACAGCAGTGCTCGGAGTACTCTGCAGGGCACTCCCTTCCTTGCTGAAAGAGAGCTTGGAACTGGAACAACAAGTGGGTCAGTGACTCCCACTATTATAAAGTCAAAATAGACAGGATAAGTGAATATTCGCTGTAGCACTTTCAGAACTGGGTAGTGGTGACCCTTCTTTCTGGTTTCCCTTCCAGGCTGCTTTCCTGACACACTAAAGTATTAAAAAAACTGAGGGATAGAATTCTTAAATCAATCTCAGCCACTGGTAATTACTTAGGGCTGCATCCCAGTCCATCGTTATTTTGCACACCATCCCATCTCCATTTGGACCCAAACAAATGCAATGGGAACAGTCCAGCCTGAACTGCCAGACCAGGTCCTCCCTCAAACTAGGAGCGGCTTATTGTGTTTAAATGATTTATGTTGGAGGCTGCCTTCTCCTAGTACCCCGTGCCTCTTGTTCCCTCCCCGGAGCCTTCCTCTGGGATACATGTGGTTAGATACCTCCCTCAATCAGAACACAAGCAACATAGGGCTGGTTTTGCCCTGGTTAGGGCTCATCAGCAGGTATAACTTGGTTCCAGTGACAAAGTGTGCATGGGACCCACGTCTGGGCATACCCGTCCCACTTAGGGTCTAGGTCTCCACACTCCATTTTCAGGAAAGTCAGCAATACACGTCCGCTGCCTGGGAAAATAACCTCATCTCCATCTTGTGCACAGGAACAAGCCAGGGGCTTCCAAAATAGAACCCATATGTCTCCATTACTCTGGCTCCCTCAACCATTCCGCATGTACCACACAGGTCACATAAACATGAAGAACATACACTTGGGTTGTTAGTGCTAGAATTTGGGCTAGCTCATAGAAGGGAAATATGTATGAGTGGAACAGTTGGCCTCCACTTCAAGTCACAGGAAAAACGGTCTAGTCACACAGCTATGGATTAAAAAAACACTGAATGCTACCAACACCATTCTGCAATCTAAACCCACAACAGGAACAGACGTCTACTGTCCATAAATGAGTGTTGGAAAACAAGGCAGTATCTGTGAGGCCTGCACAAATAACATGTCACATTTGTCCTTCACTGGGAACCAAACACCCTATTGTAGCGCTTGACTCTCCGAGGGTAGCGTTGCAGAGCAGTCTAAGGTGGTATGGGCTAGTAATCGCCATTACAAGTACGCAGAAATAACACTCAATAATTGATTGTCCAGTCTGTACTTTGCTTTATAAAAGTGAGAGTACATTTATTAAACACACACACTACTCAATACTATGCACCAATTTACAAATATACATAAGCTGTTGGAATTACTTTGTGACATTGCATAACATCTCCAACCCTCCCGCAGGGGGGGTGGGGTCTAGTACCACCACTCCCATGTATGCACATCATCTTGCCCCCTAATGCAGTGGGTTGACACAACCTGGAGAGAGGGCCTTGCCAGCTGGCACCATCCCAGTGGCGACCCACCCCATCATCTCAACAAGCATTAAAATAGGTACACCTGCCCTGGGGACACATAATCCTGACTGAGCATCTCCTACTGACCATACAGTATGCACCTCTACATCTTAGTAGCTAACAGTCTGGGTTGTTCCTCCCATAATGCGGTAGCAAGAATACATGTTTGGGCATCACTTTAAATGAGGTACTCATCATAGTTGATAACAGTTGTAATGCATTGCAATTAAAGCCCCTAAAAGGCATCACAGTGGAATCACAGGATTAAGCATATACAGCCAGACACCCTAGCAGAATGTCTGGCAACATAACCCCACTTCACTTATGACATCACCTTACACAGGTACTTCACATAACACATGTGACTTCCAGTCCCTCTAAAAAGAAATAACATGGGTAAATGCATTTCTGGTGCAATTACACCTCTTCACCTCCAGGGGATGCTCTCCTCCAGACATCCCCAAACTCAGCCCTTCATACCTTGGTGCAGTCCGTAGCGCACCCCCAGCTGCAGAACAAAAGTTCCACCCTCAGAATGCTTGGATTGCTGGCTGAGCCCTTGAGGGGTTATTCTTTACAAGTCCCCAGAGACTTAGGGAGGGACTTTCTTACTTTGTTCTGGGGGAGACTGCGTTGCTCCTGCAGCTCCCCCTGCACCCTGTCACACATTTGGCGGTGACCCCGTCCTCCTGGGGCCACCATGCGCCACCAACAAGCCGGTTTCTTTCGCAGGCCTTCCTGGGCCCTGCAGGGCATTATGGGGCGCGTTTTCCGCAAGGCCCGTGCATATTATAGCAGCGGCTCTCCCGCTGCTTCGGGGAGAGCCGCGATGTGGGCCTCCGGCCGCGTCGTTCCTTCGTTGGAGGGTCCGGTCCCACCCGGACCCCTAGGTGAGTGTCACAGCTCGGGGAGCCCACCCCCGGCTGTTCTGGCCGTTCTTCGGGGGCCTGGACCCCCCGCACTCCTCATTGCCCCTCTGCAGGGTCCCGGTCCCACCCGGGAACCCCGCATGGCTCAATTGTTGGAGGGCAGCCCGGGGAGCCCACCCCCGGCTGCCCCCGCCGGCTCCCCGCCCGGCCAGCACCCTCGTGTGCTGCCGCGGGAGCCGGCACCACAGTTCTGGTCTGCCTGCTCCGGCGGGCAGACGCGAAGACTCCCACCAACCCCGCCGGACCTCAGGGGGGGGCGACGGCACTCTCCCCGCCTTCCTTTACTTCGGGCCCGGGGATGGGGTCCCGGGCCCCTCGCCCTCTTCACGGAGAGCGCGCCGGCGCTCCCTGACTGGACTCGGGGAATCGGGGCCCGGGGTTGGGATCCCGGGCCCCATGGCATCTTCGCGGGAAGCGCGACGGCGCTCCCCGGCTCCTGCTCTTCTTCGGGGGCCAGGGTGGGCTCCTGGCACCCGTGCTCAGCTTCACGGGGAGCGCAACGGCGCTCCCTGACTTAGCTTCTCCTCGTCGGGGCCCGGAGTTGGGGCCCCAGGCCCCACAGGCATCTTTGCAGGGGGGGCGCGACGGCGCTCCCCTCCCCCCGTCGTCGCCGGGGGCCAGGGTGGGCTCCTGGCACCCCGGATGGGCCACTTCACGGGGAACGTGACGGCGCTCCACGGCTTTGCTTCGTGTTGGGGCCAGCCCCCGGGACCGGACCCACCCCGCGGGCACGTTCAAGACCGGCGGCGGAGTCCCACGCGCTTCGTCATCGGTCCGGCAAGAGGTCAAAGGTCGCCTACCTTCTGGGGGGCATATCTCAGCCCCCAGGGTACCGATCTGCACCATTTTCGCCTCTTCTTGCTCCTGGTGGCGCTCCCCAGCCACTGGGAGCACTTTGCTTCGCCCCCCTGGTCTCACGGAGGGTGGATTCAGCAGGGAGCTGTCTTCACTGGCTCCCTGCGCCAGCCTTTTGCCTGGCTCTCGCCCTGGGCCTCTCTCTCCTTGCGCAGAGGCCCAGGCTTCTGGTCACCTGTCCTGGTCTCCCCTTTTGGCGCAAGTCAGGGTCCTGGGACAGTCTGGAGGTTCTTCCTTCCAGCTGCCCATGGTACCAGGCTCCAGCACCAGTCGTCCTCAGCAGACCACACCCCAGAGAGAGCTCCTCTTCCTGTGCAAACTCTTTTAAAGAATTGGGGAGGGGGCTGGCAGAAAGTCTCTGGTTGCCCTATCACACAGCGACACATCACTTCTCTGCCCCTGCTCCCTCCTTCCTGCCCAGGCCTCTGGGTTTGTTCAAAATGGCGTCGTCCAGGGGTCTCATGCCACATGGTCTCTGAGAGCCCCTTCCCCCCTCGCTGCCTTCTCTCCTGAGCAGATTGGTGCCTGGCACCAGGTGACAGCTGCTGATGGATGAACCTGTAGCTCCACCCATCTTCTCTTCTTGGAGTGGAGGCCTTCGCCCTTGGAATGCTTGCCATGCAGGGCTGGGCCTCTGATGCCACAGTTTGGGGAGGAAGGTCATTAATTCAGCCTGGCAGGCTCAGCCCCAGCCAGGCCCTGGTTATGACCCAAAAGCAGTACAAATATGACTTTGGACTCTGCAGAATACTTCTTCTCACATAAGTTACAGTGGACTTTGGTGCATGTCTGGAATTTGTAGGCCCTAGGAAAGTAAAACTAGCCCATGTGCTCCCCATCCTCATAGGGGAATAATGGAATAAAAACAGTAAAGCACACTGACTTTCCCTCAAATGTTTCTTCCCATTGTAGAAAGACTATTCCATGTCACCACCCAATTCTGCATAAGTCCTGCCACACCATTCACTTTGTAGCTGCTCCTGGGCTGCGCACGCTAGGAATCTCCCCTGCGCAGCCCTTACACTTGTGCACATGCATGTACACACGTGTCTGCATGTAACCAGCCCAGTGCCCCTTACTCTGGCTGCAGCGCAGTGGCCTACTCGTGCCAGGGGGACACCGGTAAAATACACATGCAGTCTCTTTCATCATGAGTTCACTGTGGGTGAGTCCCAACTTATGAGGCTCTCCCACAGTAAAAGCTCAACAAATAGGTGTTCAAAAAGCGAAAAATCCAGGCGGCTCAGATGGTCAGAACCACCTTCTAACAATGAGTACATGCTTAGTGCAACCCTCCAGGTCACAGGACAGGTCTAGCACCACATGCATGTCAAAGGACCGGCCTAGGGCTTTGCATGCACACTAGAATAGTGTGAAGCACGGGCTAACAATTAAAAAAAACAGGATACCAGATACTTGCAGGTGGGGCATCTTCGCAGGCAAATTACATTTATAAGCTTGTTTTACAGAGTAAATAAAAAGTGTAGGCTGTATTTTTTGACGAGTTAGTTGAGTTATGTTAATGCCTTTCTTTCCTGCTTTCACACCTTGTGAAACTATGGAAGGATTTGTGGGAATTTAAGAGATCTTAAAATTACCTCCTGCTGGCCATTATCACAGATAAAGAGGAATCTGCCAATGGAATGGAGGCTTGAAAACACATTACAAGCATGTGTGTTGCCTTATGTTGTTTTAAAATGCAAGCAGAGGAGCCACAAGAGGACAAAAGTCCTTATGAGTGAGTTCAGCGAGCCAAACGTTATTAATTTAGAGTCATATTGATGTTTCATTAGGAGATACTCACTTCTCTCTGGGTTTACAATGAGGAGCTTGGCAGACATTCAGGTTTGTATCTTCTGCAGACAACTGTTAAGGGTAGCAAAATTCTGAAGTGAAGAGATCTTCATGTAGATCTGGTTATCGTCTGCATATTGTTAAATGGCCACCCCGATTCTTCTGTAAATATTCTCAGCAGTTTCAAATTCAGGTAAAAAAACACATGAGCTAGAATTGAGGCTTGGGTGACATTGCATGTCACAAAGGCAGCCTTGGATGAACATGATGATAATCGTTACAAAACAAGTGTGCCATCCCAAGACCATATCCCGAGTGCCCATGCAGGTATCCAGGATCTGCAAAATCCTGAAATTATCAACTGTGCCAAAAGCTGCCAATAAGGCCAGAAGGTTAAGCAGACAGGCGGCGCAATCATCCAGTAAAGTATGGATGTCATCAAGTATTTTGAGGGTGGCAATTTCAGTGCTATGCCCACTCTTAAAGCCAGAATGATTGTGAGCTAGTAGATTGTTGTCTTCGATATATGTCTGTTTGGCTGAATTGTGGCACATTTTTTAAGAACCTTTGTTAGGCACAGAGGTTTAGGTAGTTTTCACAAAATCTGACCTTTAGTTTGGATCTGCGTGCAGTGTTTTTTAAACTGAAATATCCAACCAATCTTAAATGAGTTGGGAAAAGCTCCCTAATTTAGAGAATCGTTCACTAAATGGCACCAAAAATTGAAGAACAAATGAAAGATCTTGTTGCAAATATAAGACAGTACTGTATCATGAGAGTAAAATGTTTGAATTCACAATTGTGCTTGTTTGCTTGTCGTTAGAGATTGTTGAAAAAGGGATCCATTGATTGCCTTGAAGTAATGAGTGGTGAAAACTGTATTTCTTGGGGAGGGTATGAAGTTCTTGATCAGCGAAATTTGTTGGAATAGAAATTTGAGAGGATGTTTCAGTTCTGATGCCTTATGGCTGTAAGAATAATGTCAGACTGCAAGGAATTAGAGTTCACCCGTTTAAAGAGTCTTCTTGGGTTGTTCAGTGAGTTAATTTTACCTTGCACATATTCTACTTTAGTAGAAAGTAGGTCAATTAGTATTTTCTTTTCACTTTTTTCAAGTTCGTTATAAGTGGGATGCCTTCTTTGAGTTCCTTTCTCATTTGGAAGAGTTTGTCAAACCATGTGTTTAGTTTGTCAGTAGAAGACTTCAACCTGCGAAGAATGGAGAAAGGTCATTTCCCTTTGCAGTTGCATCCATGTAGGCGACAAATGACCTGTTCACATCAAGGTTCAGAACTGCAAGTGTCCTTGAATGTCTCTCAGTCATTGGTATATTTGAAGGCATCGAAAGTGGTATTACGTCCACTGTCCTTGTTTGAGATTAGGGAGATTGTCACTTTGTCAGTCATTTTGAGAAGGATGTTCTAGAAGTTCTGGAGTATTTAGAGCCTACAAGTGTACTTGAAGGCCTTCCAAATCGAAGGGACACGTGAAGGCCTTGAAGTCTGAAGATTGGGACTTCTTGAGGGACTACAGGCTACAGAAACACAAGTGAATTTGAAGGACTGTGAGTCACAGATGTATTTGAACTCATCCAAAGCCAGTGTTGTTGCTCCCACTCTTGTTTGCAATTTGGAGACTGCCACTTCGTCAGTTGTTATGAGAAGGGTTCTGGAGTACTTGAAACCCACCAGGATATCTGAAGGCCTCCATGTCATTTTATATTTTAAATTCATACACTTGTATTGATTTTTTTATAAAATAAACTCAAAGAACAAAATAAAAGGCATACAAAGTACAATAATTCATGAATGAATTGCCCATCCTCCGTGGTGTCTAACAATATTTTTTTCTGGTGGAGGAGACAAATAATAACAAATTAGCATATGTGATGTCGGTGTTCAGATGTAGATGATACGCGTATGGATAAATTGAATCCATATAGTGCATTGAACTTGCAGCTTTATGTGAAGAGAATATAATTCATCTGCATGGTCTGAGTTTTATGAAAAGGTCAGTGTAGATGTTCTGGGCTTTTAATGAGAGGTCTGCGAAAGTCCCCTTGGGTGACCATCTTGAAATAACTTAATTACAAGATTAATTCAAACTTTTCACCAATCACATTTATGTTTTTCTAAAACAGAAAATTGAAACCCTCTAGAAACAAATAATCACAAAATTTAGAAGCAAGTGATGGAAATGAATCATAGTAGGTAAAGTGCACAGCTGTACACTAGTAGCTAATTTATATTATTTGGCATGTGTCTACTGCACAGGCTGCCATTAGTATGGCACTGCAATGCTGTTCAGTAGTCTAAGGCCACATTCCAAGCAGGTCTGAGAATTCTACCATGGGCGGTGTCCGAATCGGTTTGTGGAAATGTGCAGTCAGTGGAGTGAATGATGAATTACTTCTGTTAGATTAATGTGGCAGATTCAAAGATTTGAGAGTTTGGTGGGGGAGGCCAAAAGGCTCATGTGCATTGTTGAACGTCTTTGACATGTTAAACATGGAGTTCTACAATATCAGAAAATCAGGAATATCATTAATGTAGATAAGAACATAGTCTAGATAAGCCTGAAAGCATAATTGAGGATGTGTTGCAGAGGTTCTTCTCAAATCAAGTTCACCATAAATGGTGGTTGGCTTTGTATAATCTTGTAGTACATTGATAGGGAGTAGATTATATATAATTTTTGCAATTCAGGTAGTTCAGTTGGTAGAAATCTAAACTAAAACTGAGTTTCTTTCATTCTTTTTTGGTATAAAGAATAGGATGTACCTGCAGGGGAAACTGAATGTAAACTAAAACCTTTGGACCAGTTATCATAAATGCATTTCTTGAATATGTTGTTTTTACTTTTCTGTCAGTGTATATGCCTTCCTGCATTGGATTGAAGCCCAACGTATCAGGAAAATGCAACATTTTATGGTCTATAGGGTAATGTCCTAGTTATGCTTTAGGCTTAGTGGGCATTAAATACATCTCTATGGTCAAGTGTCATTCAAGTAGTCTACCATGACAGGGCTCACTTTGTACACAGCTGCACAACATCTTGTGGCACCTTCATTCTGGACTTTATGAGGCGAATTGCAGTGGAAAGGTGTGGCACAGTACTGCTGCAAGAATTTAATGGTTCTCTTTTTCCACTTGACTACCAGATTGTGCTTCAGTACCTATGGCATTCCCTGGATATGCGAAGTAAGGTACAGCAGTAAGATCAAAACTAATATCCTGTGGTGCAGATGAGATGATGGACCTGAAACTGAGGCAGATCCAACTACAAACTGTATGGGTTTGGATTGCTTCTCATAATTAAATGAAATACTTTATTATGCATCTTTATGATAAATAACATTCTGTGTGGCCCCCACAGTTTAGAATTGGAGAGACATTTTCAATATGGTACCTCCCTGGCTATGAATCACTCCAAATATACATTTATGCGGGATGCACTGTGTATGTGGGCAGAAGATGTGGTGAGGGGTTTTGCGATGTCCCCCTGCAAGGCAATTTCCCAAATGCTTGGGAGAGATTGAACTAATTTCCCACAAAACTTGGTCAGGCCACGTCTCTTCTGTCTGTCTCTTCTGTGATCAGGGTCCCTCCCAGCGTAAAAGGGCTGGGAAAACATTCTAAATATACAAAATGTCAGCAGAATTTATAGTGCCTCTTTTCCACTTTCTGCTTCATATAGGCTATTCAAATTGTATCAGTAGATTGGCAATTTGGTAACGGTTTGTGTGTATTGGAAACACTACCACCGCCAGATCATTGTAAAGCTCATTATGTAAACCACTGTAGAACTTGCTAAAATATGGTCATCAGCAGCCAGATTATTTAAATGGGTTGATGTATGTATGTATATATATATTTACACTTATAAGGTGCACACTACCTCTTAGGGTCTCTTGGTGCCAGTCATAGTGTTTCCTTAAAAAAGGTATGTTTTAAAGGGCTTTGCAGATCATTCTATAGATGAAAGAATGCCTAAGGCAGCAGAGAGTTTAAGAGAGCTGGGCACTGAACTGAGAATGTTTGCCCGCCGTAGGATTTTAATGTAGTACAGAGATTTTGCGATTGACTACGGAGTAGGCAGGGAAGTAGTTAGGGATGGATGTGCTTGGTCAGGTACTTGGGAGCAAGATTGCTCTTACATTTATACATCCGGGAGGCTTATTAAAATCGAATTTGTCCCATACAGGAAGCCAGTGAGGAGACCATCTGACGTGTGAACCATGCTGTTACTTCCTGAGTCCTGTAATACCTGCATTCTGCGCCCTCCGTAGACAACTAATCTGGAAGGAAGTAAGCCCTTTGTAGCAGAAATTGCAATAGGCGAATCTGCCATTAATAGCCTTACCATGCAACCACAGCTCTGTGGGGGGTGGAAAGAAAGGTTTCAGTTTAGCAAGCTAATGTGCGTAGTGAGTGACAACTGTGCTGACTTGAATGTTGAGAGACATGACACCATCACAGGTGACCCCTATGTTTTTTAGGTCTCGCCTACGCAGCGCGCATGCGCTGCATAGGAGGACCTTTAGCCGGCGCTCTGGTCATTTTCAGGCACACACTCGTGCTTGTGGCGGCATCCACGTTGCGGGAGCGAGCAGGGGCGCGCCACAAGCACGAGTGCAGTGCTTGAAAATGAGCAGACTGCGCGCACGCAGCACTCCCGGGCTCTCTCTCTCTCTCGCTCGCTCTCTCTCTCTCTCTCCTCTCGCTTTCTCTCTCTCTCTCTTTCTCTCTGTCTCTCCCGCTCTCTCTTTCTCCCTCTCGCTCTCGCCTAGCCGACGGTAGAAGCCATTAGACGGCATTAAAGGGTTTACGGTCCTGGCTGTGCAGCATGATGAGCTTTTCTCTCCCCACTCCCACTTAATGACCCCCGTCCCCCACATCCCCCATCCTTCTCACACCAGCTCCTCGACTATATATATTGATGGGCAGCCTTCTTTGAAAGGTTTTAAATTCTTTCCAAGGTGCTGCCCGTGTGTGCACGTGTGCGTGCCTAGCTGCAATTTTGGAATGTTTTTGCTTTAAGAAAAATGATTCCAAGACTGTCCCCGCCATGCGCAAGCCCAGTCACCATCGTGGAATAGTTTTTCTTAAAGCAAGAGACAAAGCACACAGATAGCTGCTGCACCCACACTTCCTGGAGATCTTGGAACACTTATTCTTAAGCTTTAGGAAAACTATTGGCACGGTAATCATGTCCTTGCCCCAGTGTGGAGTTTGAATCCCGTTTGCTTTGACAATTCTTGTTTTACATCCAGTTCTTTTGTTTTCAGTGCACTTGTTCATGAATTGTGTGTACTTTCGATGTCAATCTCTTCATCTTTTGTGAACAGATGAGTAAATGCTATGAGTATGTATTTAGGTTACACTTTTCATGCCTTTCTGATGGATACTGCTCATGGCAGACTCTTTGAGGGCGGCAGACTAAATCCAGAAAACCTTCTTCAGTAGCTTGTGAAATGCCAGAAGGCAGTGCCATTTGTCTTTATGGTTCTTTCAGTCCTATTCTGATGAGCCCTGGGGCTTGAACAGGTACTCCACACTTGTGTGGGGTATAGGAGGAGCCCTGCCGTTGCCAGGTGCTTTGTAAATACACTAACAATCTATGCGAATTAAAACAAGCATTGGCATAGCCAATAGGTCTCGCCTTTGGGACCTTATAAGTATTTAGTTATGCAGCACAATATCCTTACTGCAACAACATTAACTGTTGCATGGCTAAACACTTATAAGGTCCCAAAGGCTAGACCTATTGGCTATGCCAATGCTTGTTACTTGGTTGAGACTGTTGGGCTTTGTCCTAGAATGCTTCGAATGAGGAGGGAAGAACGGCTTGTTCTACCTGTAGGAAAGAGTCATAGTTTCAAAGAAGGGACATAATGCTAGAGAAATCAAACTGATTTTCTGAATCTTGGGGGTTAGATCAAAGAATGTATGAGTTCTATTATTTCACCATTGTTCTTAATACTATGCCACACAGGAGATTTGTAGGCATCCCTGCTTACTTTATTCTAAGGGCCTTATTTAGAGTTTGATGGACAGGATACTCTCAAAATGTGGCGGATACCCCATCTGCCGTATTAGAAGTACTATAGGGTATAATGCACTTGCAATACGCCAGATGGGACATCAGCCACTTTTTTGATGGAGTATCCCTTTCCGCCAACCAATAAATAAGGCCCAAAGGTCTTGACTTCAGAATTGGAATAGGAATGGCTATGTGACAAAAGACAAAGTGTGCCCATCAATGGAGCTCATGCTAGGGGGAGGGTACCGACTGAGGGATCAGGGTGGTTCAACAAGGATTAATATTAGGGCTCATCTTTTTCAGTGCATTTATCAGTTCCATTGGTGATGACCCGACAGGAATATTGTGCCTCTTTAAAGACATTCAAGATCTCATTTGGAGGAGGGTGTAGCAGTAAATGTTTCACATCCCGTTGTATTTACTGCTAAACCATAACTAGGGGATAACCCAGATTTTGAGTTTGGCAAATAGCGATTATGGTAGGTCCCTTAGCTATCTCAGATGATCCACTAAGGTACAAATGTAACTCAGCCAGTTTAGAGTGTCATATCTGCCACCATATCTGTTGGAGTTACTTTGTGAAAGCCACCACAAAAAGGACAGACTACACATGTGGACATTGCCATTGCACCCTGACCTAGGAGATACATTTTCAGTGCTGATAGATACTGTGGATATTCTGCCATCAGAAACATATATTGATTAGCTGTTACAATGTCAGCTGCACTATTTATAGTGCCACACTTCCATCATTCAATGCTAATTTCCAAGTGAAGGACAATGAGAGAGCCTGCTTGCTGGTTTTTTTCGTCCGTTGGCAGCCTTTGATACTAATCATCACAGGGTTCTCAATGCCATCTTGATAGACAAGATGGGGTTTGATAAAATACTTTTGGAGTCTTCCTCTTTTACTTCTAGTGACTTTTACTGTATTGGGATATCTGAGTGGGCCCCAAACGTATGGACTCAGCAAAACATTTAAACAATAAAGATACATACCTGCACCCCCCATTCCCACCGCCTGAAACAAATTCCACTCTCAATCCATGCTCTTCTCTCCTTGGTCATGGGCTGCTAACATACAGTAATCCCATACTCCCACTCTGTCTCCAGCAATCCAACGTTCTAGCAACTCCACTTCGGCTATTGCTGACACTTATTTCTGGCCCAGTACTGTATGATCGATAGACCGGAGCTTACAAAATGACCAATCTCCATGTGACTTTGCTACACTTAGAGTGGAGACAGGTGGTTATGTTGCAGGTCCTGCAGGCTGTTACAGTGTAGATTTGTGTGCAAGTGTGTGGCCCTGCCATTAGTTTAGCTGACAGCCACTCCAAGGATACATAGATGTGTATTACTGCCCATCTTCAAAATGGATACATCTACTGAATTATGTACTGTGCTGGGCTGTACTTCAGGGAGCTACTTCCAGGGTACTGGCAAGCTACCAGTAGTTTCCAAGCTACCCGTTGGAGGCCTCTGTAATAGACCGATCATAAACTAGCAAAAGGAAGGGTGCTACAGCTCTCATTACTTTAGGGCCTGAAACTGGCCACACAAATATGCTTGTCTTGTTTACAAAGCTTGAGTTATTTAAGAAGGAACCCTGTTTTCAGTCCAGAACCCATACAATGTGTGTGGTAATTCTGTGGTTCACAATGGTTTAAGGATCTACTTCAGCCCCCACTTTCCCATCAGTCCAAGGCACTGAGCCCTTGTTGTGGAAAGGGCCAAGCAGCAATACAATATTTTCCTTTCTGTTGAATGTCACTCACCCCTACCCTTACCCTCCTCTTCTGGCACTCTCTGCTTGTTTTGCCTCCAGAAAGGGAATGTAGGGAAATGTTGTTAGCTATTTAGCCAAGCAACCACTTTCGAAATTCTGAGATTTTAACGTTCATAAGTGTCACACCCTGTTCAAGGGGCCACTGGGCATAAAAGGATTTTTGGGTCCTAACCGTGGTAGTTGAGGTTGTTTATCACTGTTGTGCTGGAGTCTGTCCTATTATGGCTATTCAAACTGGACCTTGTACAACGCTTTCCGCACTTGACTCTCAGGGTAGTGAGGGCGAACAGTCACAGGCTTCTCAGGAAGGTATTGCATGGGGTTGCGCTCAGAACTCAACAATCAACCAGCAGACATAGTAATATAACGTCCAGCCTAGTGCTTATACTTTATGGAAAAAGAAAGTACTTCAGTCTTACAGCAGAACTAACTTTTTACTATATAATTCAATAGGTACATTATACATTGTTACCTAAGTTGCATCCCAACAGTAAGGTACTACACCCCCCTCATCCCGGGTAACTGTCTCCCCTTCTGCTAGGGACAGGTTTCTCGATATTACTGCCCCTACCCCTCTGTGGGCTTCAGCAAGATTTAGCTCAGGTGAAGATGACTCAAAAAGTTCTCACTGTTTAAGAAACAACTCTGTTGACTGTTTCCTTTTGTTTCTTTGCACAATAGTATGAGGCTGGCGTACCCACGCACCTCAGTTTCTTGATTCTCTCTGCTGGCTAAGCCCATGTAGTTTAATTGTGTTTTTTTTGCAGTCATCCAAGCAGTGCAGCTGGCGCATGTTACACACCTGCTGTCTCGGTTTGACTCTTCTTCCGCAGGGGACGCTGCAACAACAGCATCGCTTCAGGACAAGGTTCTCTGGTCATTCTCAGGAAAAGGACATGTATGGCAGCTTCTGACTTTGGTAGTGCGGCCCTATGGGGCAGCTGCAGTTTGGTGCTTGGCCATGAAAGTTACAGCCTCCAGGCTAAGATTCTTGTAGCAACATCTCTGATGGCAGTTTTGTCTTTTGAATCGACCATGGTTCTCCGATTCAGCTGGGAATCGGTGAACTCGTCAGCAGCAGCAATATCTGTCTCTCGAGCCTGCGGCAGACTGCCAGGCTATAAGCTGTGGTACAGAATTCATACAGTTCACTCCTGAACTGCACAAAGAGACCATGGACAGTCTCTCCACCTTGAGCCACTGCTAAATCGCTCTTTTGAGTTAACAGTTTTTTCCGGGGCTCCTCATGCTTGGGTTTCTCCTTCTGGGCAGTCTCTCCACATATTGAGCTTGGCTCACTTTCTCAGCAGGCAGGCAATCTACTAGGCTCTTTAGGCAGACCCCCAGCTCTTTAGCAGAGAGTGTTGTGGAGACTGGCTTCCAGGCAAACCCCAGCCCTGGTTGTACAGCACCTCTTCAAGTACACTGCGGAGCATATCTTTCCTTGGTCAAGAAGAACCTGGAACTGGAACAAAGTGGGGAGCATTGAATCCCACTTTTATACACATTTTCCAGATGGGGGATGTGGATTGTCTCCTGATTCATATCCAATTTGGTTTGGTTCCCTTTCAAATGCCATTTGTAGGCTGCTCTCAAGACACAGCCTTTGTGAAAAGTGATGCTTCTAACAGCAGGCAACACTGAGACTGACTCCAACAGGAGCACCCAAAACACAGGCTCAATGAAGTGTGAGTTCTCTGCAACTGACTTTCATCAGCCTCCCAGAAGCAGTAACCAAAGACAAACAGAAGGTCCAGCCTGGCCTAGAAACCTCCTCACCTTAAACAACAGAAGCAGCAGTCCTGCCCTCACTCCACCATCCACGAAATGGCAGTGCTCAGAAAAAACTAATTAGCAGCCCCCTGCTAACAAAATCTTAATGGAATTTCTAAAGGTAGCCCTGTCCTCCTCAATTGAGAATCAGGGTCTCCACTCTCCAGCCTCATAAAGGCAGGCAATACACTTCCACTATCTGAAGAGGCTAGCCTCACCCTCCAGCTTGTGCCAAAATCCAAAATGGATCACATTGGCTTCAGTTCTCAGACACATACACACACACTCCTGCTACCATACATGTATCATGCTCAACGGAGACACATGCACTCAACATTCACATAGCCTGTCAGTGCCAGGTTTTGAGTTTCACATTACACAGGACTTTACCCAAGAATACAGTAAAAAAAGAAAAAGCTCTGTCTTACTGAGACAGAGAAAAAGGTCTGCTCACACAGTAAATCATAAGCATGGTACACTGCCACCACTGCTTTACGTGATACACCCAGGAATGGAACAGTAGCCTGCTGTATACTATGTGCGCAAGTTTGGTGCCCCCCTCCTTGTCATGTCCAGGCCTAGACCTCTGCGTACATGCTAGATTAGCATGATGCCAGGGCCAAAATTACAGGATACCAGTTTCACATGCAGTCAGACACCCAGGGCTGGGGTACACGCCCATTTACTATGCAAGGGACAATCTTGTCCCAACTCCCAACAATAACCTTCTCAGTGGCCTGATGTTTTCCATTCTGACTGCATAAGTTCAAGCATTTCAACACAAAAAAGGAAGAACTATCACAACACTGTAAGGGTTATATGAAGATTTAAAAACAGATTTCAGGATTGTAAAAGGGATGTTGCTACCATTAACAAAAAAGCCTCAAGCTTTTTATGCAATATTTTTGGTAAAGATTAGAGAAAGGCTGTAATAGCCAAACAAATGAATACACACCAAGCCAACTTCATCAAAGCTACCTGAATATACTGGATGGGTCCTCTCCTAAACTAGTTTCTTCTAATCCTGTGTCCAGGTATAGATAAACAACTAGTACATGTGGATTCTTTATATTAATGAAGCGTGTAAAGTTAATTAACCTCAGAGCATAATTAGAGTAAACAATGTATTTGGACCTTAACTAAATATTGCTACATTTAGAAGGCTATCCCAGTTTTGGAAGTTTGCTACAAACTCAACTGTTCCTATTATTCCCCACATTTTAATCAAGTTTTTGTCTGACCTTTTAAACGAGCTTTGATGAATCCAGCAGGTTTACTCTGGTGAAGACTGGCAAAGTGTAAATGTTACAAGGGTCGGAAATCTTTTGTATGGTATCTTCCATGAACTCTTCAGTTTACATTTGTACCAGGGATTGTAATATGTAAAAATGGAGAAAGGGTAGGGAAGCATTTTGTAAACATTGTTTTTTTATCCACATGTTCTACTTACAGTGCTCTGCTTTGTGCTTACTGTAGTAAGTATTGGATGATGCAGATGTTTGACATGAATGTCAAGCAGCTGTGGCTCTTCCGCTAAGGTGGAGGAGCGCTGCCCCACTGCTCTTTGAGCAGTGCAAAGAGGAAAAATAAAATGATAATAACAATATGTTATTATCATTTTATTTTTCCGTACTGAGACAGTTTTACAGGGTGGGGCTGGGCTGTCATCACAGCCAGCCGGGGAAGGAGTGGTTGGTGCACTTAAGTGTGCATGATGGTTTGGCTGGCCATCTTGAGCCGGCCAGTCATGCGCACTTAGCATGTTCTCCACGTGGCTGTATTGAACAGCCTGGGTCAGTGGTGTAACGAAAGTTGAGGGCCCCGCCACGCATACAGAGGGGCCCCCGCTCCGGATTTAATCCGGAGCTATTGGGCCTGAGTACTGTGCTGAGGGGGCCCCCTGCAGCTCGGGCCCCCCCGCACCGCGGGGGCTGCGGGGGCCTTGTTACGCCCCTGGCCTGGGTGGAGAACATGCACAGGCTCCCACTCCCTGTCTGAGTGCTGAACCAGGCCTCTCAGACCAATCACGATGCTGCTGTCATGTTGGTGACAGCAGTGTCGTGATCGGCTAGGGGAGTTTGGGAGCCTTGGTGCTGCCGGGCGCCAGGAACAGAGGGAGGACGGAGGAGAGGAAGAGGCCGACGTCCAGCAGGTAATTCTTCTCTTTTTTTCTTTCTTTTTTTCTAACCCTCTCCGCGCCATCCCACCACCACCGTTCCTAGCAGCAATCACTGATGTCAAGGCCAGTGAGGACTTAGCTACAGAGACAATACCTATTACCTTTGTAATTAAATCTCAGTAAATTGGGAACAGAAATGAGAATTTTGCATAACAGGAAATATCACTGAATGGGTTCACAGAACAAACTGACAGTGTTCTTCCTTCTACTGCTTAGTGCATAGTCATTTATATTATCAAAACACCAACACCCCCATCATAAACGCCAACTAGATGTTTTCTAGATGTTTTCTATTTACAAAGTTTCAAAGGAGAAGTTGATATCTGAGCCGAGCATAATGCAGTACTGGTAATCAGATGTATATTCACAGTTGACAAGCAGGCACAGGGAGATCATAGATCCTAGCACTTAGCAGCTTGCATTAAAAAAATCCAATATGTATTGGTTTAATGTGCTAACTCATGGAAAACAACTATTGGCAAAGCCAGTAGGTCTCAGCTATGGGAGATCTAGTGGCTTTCTCCGTGTTTTTTCAAGCCATGTTTAACAGCAGCGTGCTGCTTTACAGTATGTTTGAAAGTAAAAAAAAAAATCAATATGACGCTGCCAGCTTTCACCACGTCATAGCTCTTTTTAATTTTTTACTTTCAGCCATGCCACACAGCAGCTGTGCTGTTATACAACATGGCTAAAAAACATTGACAACCCCAGTAGATCTTGCATAAGGGCGACCTATTGGCTTTTACCAGTGCTTTTGTGGTAGGAAAGGACAGGGCATGCAACAAAGTAGAAAGAATGGAGCAAGCAGGAACTCAAGAGGGGGGCGAGGTGGGGGGCAAGCAAGAATATGGGGCAGTGCAATCACTGCAATAGGAGGGGAAGAACGGGGCAAAAACAACAGTGTAAGCAATAACAGGTCAACAATGACAATGGGGCAAAAAATGACTAGGCAAGCAACAACAATGCAGCAACAAAGGCAGGGCAAGCAATATCGGGCAACAACAACAGGATAAGCTACAACGCGGAGTAGAACTGGTGGGGGAGCAAGATGTCCTGCAAATATGTGCACGCTTATGGAGTGCTACAACTAAAATAAAAAAAGAGTATCGCCGAAAGAGCACAAGCAGTGGAAGGACACTGGGTGCCGAAAGGAAGCAGTACTTCGGCCATGCCCCAAGGGAGGGACAAAAAAAACATGAAGAGGAATTGAAGCCAGCACGTACTAACCAAACAGAAGCAAAGAAATGAGATTGACGCTGAAGTCAACCAATCGTAAGCAGTGGACAGCTAAGCCCACTGTAAGCTATCAAACATTTGCAAGCAGGCTGTCTCAGCAAAGACCTAAACAGCATTAGCTCATTAAACTAGGCAAAACTAAGAAGCAAAAGATGACCTGCTTTGAAGGACCTTTCGCCTATGTTAAACCTCTTTTCGTTTCTATGTGAACTGAGGCTTTGCTGTTAAGGGAGCCTTCATTGTAGTCTTAGAATTTTCATGATACAAGGAGAAAAGGAGGATTATAATGAAGGTCCCTGATCACCCAAGCTTTATTTATGCCTTTTGTCTCTATGAGAAACAAGAATTGGCAGAACGAGAGACTCTCTCACATATCTGTGTGTGTGTCACTGTGGGACTGGGAATTCAGGCAGGGTGGGTGGGGGGGCAGAACTGGCAGGGTGGAATCGATGTGGGGAAGAGAAGTATTCGGAGATAAGGTGAGGGCGAAGCGATCGTGTGGGCACACAGAAAGGAACGGAGACAAGCCACCCCAGTACCGTTAGACGAAGGAACTCCGATTGTATACAGATATTCAAGCCATGCACACCAGCAGCACACCTGCAACATCTTTCAAAATGTGGCAGGGAGGAAAAACTTAGAAACGTGAAAAGTTTAATAGAAAACATTGGCAATGTATATAGCCCCAAACCGTGTAACAGCCAATAGCCCGGGGATTAGTGACGTGTATTTTCTTTAAGCATCAGTCGGGAGGAAACACAAGTTATGTTTCAGCAATCTCAATCCACTCTCTTTTAAAGCATGACACCAGACTGCCAGTGGCTTACACTCCAAAAGAGTCCACATCAGTATGTTACCTATCCCTTATGTCACACACTCAAGCAGCAGCCCCAATGTTGTATGTTATGTATGTTATTATATGACAGAAATAAGAAAGATGCTGCAGTCCCGCACCAGTTCAAAATAAAAACAGTGTAGAGAATTCTGTGAGGTTTGCACACCAATGCAAGCACCAGCACAAGTGACTGATGCATGCATTCTTTTCCAAGACAGCAGAGAAGTACGTTGAGTGTCCTAGAATTTTCCTGGCCACAAACTAAAAAAAAACTTTTGTATTTTACAAAAGATGGCTTGTGCAAAAACTAAAGGGCTGTGCACCAGTGGCGGTTGGTAAAGTTTGAGAGTGGTGAGGCTGAACTTGGCGCGTGGAGTGGGGGAGGGCATCGGGGTTCATGTTAGGGACGACGACATTTTTTGTAAGGCTAGTAAATTGCAAATAAAAGGAATAAAAAGCAGGTTGCAAATTTAGAGCAGCCGCTGTATTTACTGATGACCCAATCGATTGGAGAAAGCTCTGCTGGCTAATCACTTTGCGGCATTTGGTCTGCTACCACTATATGCTTTTTTAGCGTGCAAATTTTGAACGGAAAAGTGACCAATTAAAAATTGCAGACAACCACTGGTTTCGAAAGACAAATTAATTTATGAAAAGGGTGCAGAGAGACGCACTGGGAGCAGCCTGTGTCTGGAATGATGACTTCAGATTAGATCTTCATTAACCTTTACAAAGAGCGCTTTCTAATGCCAGGTTTCCCAAAAAGATTTTATGTATACAGTGATATCAGTAACCACCAACAGTTAAGCAGGTACTGTGACGCCAGGGATGTAAAGGGTCCACTGCACCACAGTTATGGCTGATTGGGTACGCAAGTCCAACGGGGGAACGGGTGGAGGGCTTCTCCCACAATGCTAGATAGCGGCAGAGGTATCTTTTTCATACATTATGTATACTTTCTGTTCAATTTGCACCACAGAGCACGTGAAATAGGATTGTTTTAATCTGCTGCAATCCAGGGATCCTGTGAACAGTATCTATGAACCCCAGTGTTTCACGAGCTACGCTATAACTTAACATTACTGTACAGGGCAATACGCTGCATATTATTGGCGTTGCACGCTGTATGCCTTATATCACTCGCCATCCATAGTGCATTCGTCCATGTACAGGCCCATGCCACTGTCTGCGCCGAGGAGCGCCATGAAAGCGAATAACATACCATCACCCACTGCTGCACAATAAGTATATTGAAGTCGATATTGTCTCTCCTGTGTGACGCAGGATTGGATACCATTTAATTAATTATTATTATAATAAAGGGGTCTAAGATGTTCTTAGGAGCCAAATGCCTGGGCTGCTGAATTATAATGCCACCAGTGCTCCTTGGTCTTGATTTCACTTCATGCCTCTTCCTTGCTGCACCAACCTACACTTTCTTTCTCGAGTACCACGGGTAAATAGGGTGATTTGTTGTACTCCACTTGAGCCCCTATGCCTCCAAGGTCTCTGGTATTGGATGCACCTCAAACAGTGTCCGTTGGCTGTGTATTCCCTTCTAGTTTGCCACTTGCCCTTACCCCGGACCTGTGCCATGTACACCTTTACTTTGCACGTGTGACATGAAGTACAGTACCATTGTACAGTGCCATGTCCCCCCACGTACTCCCACTTTCCCACATACTGTGGTAAGAGAATGTGTCATATGTGCCCAAAAAATGGCACTTGCCCCTTTTGTGATGCATACTCCTGTGCTATGCCCTGTATAGTTCCCTAGGTTCTCAAAAAGTGCCACTTGCCCCTACACCATCACAATACCGTCTGCCCTGCCATGATCCAGTGCCACGTATGAGTCCAGTGACACATGGCCCCCATGTAGTGCCATGCTCCATCGTGTGATTCCACAGACCTCTATACTCATATTATACAACTTGCACCTGGAGGGAGACCTGTACAATATCTCATTCCCTGTGGCGATCCGTGTATAGCGGCCGATCTATGTTACAACGACTAGTCCAAAAAAACTATATTTCTCAAACTTGCTACATATTTTTTTTCTCCACTCGGTATTTATGAGGTGAATCCACCTGAGATGTATTCCAACTGTAGCACTTCATCATAGGGCAGAAGGTAATGCTTTAAAGCCTCGTGGTCCTTAGAATGTTGCTGTAAATATGGCCGCTTTCACTTTCAGAGGTTGGGAGTGGTTGTTGTATTGCATAATACCCTCAATAAATCTCCCTTGAAACTTTGAAAATAATACATCACATGACATTCAGATCACTTGTAATTGTTTGTGTCATTAAAGCAGTGCTTTGGTCTGTGCACCGGCAGGGGATTGCTCCAAAAACCAGTATTTTATGTATTGCATTGCTCTTGGGCACATCTGCACCGCACAGGGTTGGGAGCTGTGGGGAACCACTGGGGCTGGAGGGAAGCTTCAAGGCAACGCCGACATAGACATTGAACCTGCAGTGTGTACAACCTTGTCTGCTCCTCAGATCCTGGCTGCCAGTGCCAGTGAAACACAGACACCGGAGGTCAAATGATGGTGTGCACACAGTCCTGCATGAACTGCAGTGCGGGAAGCAGAAACATCAAGTCTGCAGAGTGTCTTCAAAGTCCTGATGACAAACTGTGCAGACTCGATTTCTCAGCTTCCCTCCTGCCTGCAGGGTATACCCCACCCTTTCCCAACTTGTCACAGGGTGGGACCCTTGTGAGACCTACCCCCCTGTGACGAGTTAGAAAGGGTGGGGTGACCATGCTCTCCACTCCCTGTTCGACGTGAAACCCTAGCGCTACAGGGCTTCAGTCTAAAATGCCTGGGGCTAATTTTACCCCTATGTCATCAGGGAGAGGAGACTGGTCCTTAAGACTATATCTATGCAGAGCTGATGACCTCACAGGCCTCAGGGCCGTGAGATCGTCATCCCAGCAAATACTGTAGACTCTGGGCCCGCCCATGGGCAGCAGGTTTAGGGAGTATGTCAGCGTCACTGGCAGTGTGTCATGACTCATCACAGCAACAGCAGCCATGGCCCCAAGCAAGAGGTGTGTATGCATTTATTTTACACGGATTTAGAGAGTTTGCTTTCAATTTGGCAATGGCCTATCCTGTGGGATGAAAGTAAAGGGGGCGGAGCCCCAACTCCCTCACTCAGAAGCTGCTGCTGCTGTTGTGCACAGCACCATTGATAACATAGGAAAGGTACACCTCCGAAAACCCTGATATGCCAAAATCAGCACTGAATCAGTATAAAGCAGTTGCTGTGCGTGCTCCTGTTACAGTGCATACTGGAAGAAGCTCAGTTTATGAATAGTAGTAGCACCATACAGACCTGAAAACTAATATTTACCCTCTCCTTACAGTAATCTTTTTGGCTCGGAACCAAGCATGAAACAAAAACAACCCTGAAGTAAGAGTGGTACGACAATTGCTGCTTATCGCACGTAGATTTAATCTGTAATCTTCATCACCCACAGCATGAAGCGTCCATCCGGTTCAGAGGTCGAACACCAACTGACACTTCCATTCGAATCCTTACCAGTGCCCACTGCATGCGCGAGTCTAAATTAAAACATACCAAATGTAAAATACCATTTACCAAACAGCACAGCGCACGAGACGTACGCGAGAAGCATGTCCACTACATTACCACATTACATCACCTTACCCCCTTGAAACAAAAATAAATAGTAATAAAAATAATAAATGAAAATCAAACCACATAAACCAACTATTTAATACCTAATAAAATCATTGAATTTTCTAGTAACCCTTCTGACTCGTGAACCATTCGCATTTCCATTACTATTATGACTAGGATCAACCCAACTAGAACCCGAAGGACCCACCTGTTTACTACCCTCATCCACACTACCTGAAACAGTCTTACCCTTCACATCAGATAGCTACCAATGCGCCCAATCTTGGTCATCCAAGCAACACCTCTTCTGCTGCATGATGTTGACCTGCACCGGCGTAACCTTCACTAGTTGTCTCTTGTTCCACCAACCTTTACCCACAACAAATGCTGCCCCTTTGCTGACTTTACTGACTTGCTCTGGCATGGAAAACTTAGACTCCCTTTTCCTTTCTTTGAGGGGTTTCTTAATTAAAACCCAGTCGCCGACTGATACGTCCCTGCCCCTAAGGCAACACTTCTTGTCAAAATTATCTTTCATAGCAATTTGCTTCAAGGCAACCTTTGAAGATACTTTTCTTTTGGTCACATTTTTCATTTCACTCATACATGACTGGAACAAAGACGTGTGCTTTCCTGCCCCTTAACAGAGCAAATGGAGTAACACCCGTGGTGCAGTGTGGCGACGTATTATAATTCCACACCTACTGTTCAATGAATTCACTTGCATCCAATCCTGAAGCAATGGCATTCTGTATACCCTCTTTCATCACTTTGTTAACGCACTCCACCAGACCATTCAAAGTAGGCGAATATAATGCAACTTTGAGATGTTTTATGTCTTGTGCGCTCATGAATTTACACATTCTTTCTGACACGAAATGTGTGCCATTATCCGTGACAATGACTTTGGGAGCACCTTCAGTTAAAAATATTTTACTCAGGAACTCATTGTTTGTATCCGTGTCTGGTGTTTTCACAAACCTATAGTACATCCATTTCGAGTAATAATCAACAGTTAGGATTAAGTACCTCATATCTGAGGGCAATACTGTATAGGGACCTGAGAAGTCCAAATCAACCTTCTCCCATGCCATGCTCGGAAATTGAGTTGGATGCAATGGAGTCTGTACCGTTTTCCAATGTTTATCTGACAGTAAACATTCAGGACATTTACCGACCAACATCTTGACTTGATTATCAAGAGCTGGCCACCAATAATGCTGTTTTACCTTCATGCCACTCTTTGTGGAACCAAGATGACCGTGATGTGCTTTACTTATGATTGCATTACGCAAATCAATAGGTGGGACAAACCGGTCACCATGAACTACCATGTTATTTTCCATAGCTATCTGTGCAATAATGTTCAAATCCCCACTTAAGCACCTTGAATCTGGCCATTTGTGATTAATATACTCAATCACCTTAATCAGAGTCTGATCCTTCCTGCAAGACTCCATCCAGTCCTTTTCAGTTATTACTGACTCATACTCCGATACAGCATCCACCAAAGATACACACTCAACGTCATCAACATGCGAATCATCCTCATTATCATCTTCCATAAGCATTCTAGACAAACAATCGGCCCGGAAATCCTTTCCCCCTGGGATGTGCTTGATCTCAAAATTGTATTCTTGCAGCCTAGACACTAATCTTGTGTGTCTGGCAGACATTTTATTGCTACTAACCTTGCTAAATATATAAACCAGTGGCTTGTGGTCTGTATATAATTCAAACCTACGTCCCCAAATATACGTTTTAAACTTTTGCACTGCCCATACACATGCAAGTGCTTTTCGTTCAATCGTACTGTACTGACATTCAAATTGTTTGAGTGCCCTTGATGCAAACGCCACAGTCTGCTCACGACCGCCAACCATCTGGCTGAGTACATCACCCAGTCCGTCTATGATTGCATCAACAGTTATAAGTGAAGTGCAATCCTCACGGAATGCATGCAGAGTTTGTGCCATTATGATGAACTCCTTCACCTTTCCAAACACCCTTTCTAAATCTTCCGACCATTTAAACACCTGGCCTTTCCTGAGTAGGGTACGTAATGGTTCAACCGTTTGAGCATAATTAGGCACAAACCTGGCATAGTACTCTGCCAACCCAAGAAACGATCGGAGAGTATCCTTATCTGTGGGTGCTTTAGCATCGCTTATTGCTCTAACTGAAAACTTGGGTTTTATGCCAGCATCCGACACGGTGTGCCCTAAGTATTCCAACTCCTTCACTGCAAACTTGCATTTGTCTGTCCTGCTGTCATATCTCACGTCTTCAAAATAGATAGAACTTTCCTCAATATTACATTATGCTCTTCCAAGATCTCTACATGTATCAGGATATCATCAAGATATGCTTGTACCCCCCTGGTGCCCTGAAACAATGTGTCCATAAGTTTCTGGAACACACTGACTGCCGAACCCAGACAAAATGGGAATCTTAGAAACTTATAGGCACCAAAGGGGGTAACAAACGTCATAAAATCCTGAGATTCAGCTGTCAATAACCCCTGGTGATATGCTGACCTCAAATCGATCAGAGAAAACCACTTGGCTGCCCCAAGATTTGCCAGAAACTCATGAATTCTGGGCAGTGGGTGGCAGTGTATGATAATATGTTTGTTTAGGGCACGTAAATCAGCACAAAGTCTGATCTCTCCTGATTTTTTCTGTGCGACGTCTATGGGTGCCACCCACTACGACAAATCCGTAGGCTAAATGATCCCTTGTGAGCATAAACTATGTAAAGTGTCCTTCAATTCTTCCCTGACACTTATGGGGACCGGTCGTACTTTGTGTGCTACTGGCTGTGCATCAGGCATCAACCTAATGTGGTGTTCCACACCTTTTACTAACTCAACCTGATCGTTAAACACCGATTGGAACTCTGATAAAATTTCCTTAATTGACCCATTTACACAATCCACCTGGCAAATTGACAAATCCCGAACCCATACGGGGTTCTCAGCCCCTGGAACTAGATACAGGCCCATACGTGCCACGTCCCGCCAGCCAATGATATTCTTTCCTTTTACGGGTACATATACTTTTGTGTGAGTCTCTCTGCCTAAACATTGTACCTTGGTTAAAAAATACCCAATCATCTCCATGTCTTTTTCCCCAAATGCCTTGGGGTTCACATCAGACTGAGACAATGGAAAATCTTTCCCCCCGTTTTCGTAAAAGGTAGTTTCTGTTATGATAGTTATAGGCGATCCCGAATCGGCCATGACCTGCAAAGAAATGTCATTAATTTTGGCAGTACTTAATGGACCTTTAAGCACCTTGGTCCCATCATCACAGTCTAGCGTTAGAACCACATTACTGAGAGAATCTGAACATGTTTCGACCTCCACATCAACACTGCCAACCCTTGCCAGCTTCATATTACTGCTGCAAACATTCTGAAAATGACCTAATTTTTTTTACAAACGAAGTAACGTTTGTTAACAGCTGGACAGTCAGCAAAATTGCTCATATGACTTTTGGAACCGCATCTGTAACAAAAAGCAGTCAATTTTTTGTTCATGAACTTTGATGGTTTTACTTTCATGTTGACCATACATAGTGATTCATCCTGATCCAAGTCTGCAGAAGAAACCATACTGACACCAGTGAGAGAATCCACGTGCATGGCTTTGGTAGAGATAGCTGGCCTTTCAATACTCAGTGCCTAAATCATTAACTTCAGATAGTGACGGATTTTTGCAGCTCAGTAACCTCTCTTGAATTTTCCGTGACACTCAGTTAAATACAAATTGATCCCTAATGTAGTCATCCAACATAGGGCCAAAACCACACGTAGTCACCAGTACTCTGAGCGCTGAAATGTATTCTGTCACCTTTTCTTCACCCATTTGCTTTCGTTTATAAAAATGATGCCGTTCCAACAGAATGTTAGGTTTGTCTGAAACTGTTTCCTCAGTCTTGCTATTGCCTCCAAATACACATTCCATTGCCTATCACCAGACTGTGCTTGAGAAGGATGTATCGGTGGAAGGCTATAAAAAATCTGCTGTGCTGCTTGCCCCAGGCTCCCAAATAACATGGCAAACTTGCGAGCAGGACTATATCCCATTGCATCAATGGCTACCAAATGGTTCTCAAACAGTCTGAACAATTGTGACCGTATGTTAGCCGGTTTACCTGGCTTACTTAGAAATTATGGCGGCTGAGTGATCTGATGTGGAGTTGCCATGACTTTGTATAAAGTGTTCAACACTGTGCTTTAAAAGGTCCCAAAAGAAAGATGCCTGGGAGCAATGAAGTGCTGTATTTGGGGAAGAAGTCAAACAAACCAAACCAGAATCCCAAACCCCCACCAGGCATACTAGGGCTAAAATAAGCGCTGCAGTAAGGCTAATTAGATTACCTCCTGTGCATTAGCTGCTGCTGTTAACCAATGCTGTCTGCATGCAGAGAACTTGACCAAATGGGCGACTTAAAAGTCCAACAAGGTGCTTAATACTCCGTTGTGAATCCTTACGTATTTTCGACCATAACCAGTATGGCCCCCATGTTCAGCTTGATGGCATCAGACGGTGTGGGACATGCCGGCCGGGCAAGGTTAATTATGTTCGCGATGACACGCGGGTGCTTGCGCCGTTTCAAGCCTCAAAGCACCTCCCGGCTCCTAACCAAACAAAAAAATAGCTACACTCACCACTACGTCAGGTATGTGCGCACCGGACACCACTTCTAAATCCACTGGCTTTGCGGCAGCACTTGCTCTGCAGTGCATCCGCAGTGCTCTCCCGGAGAGGTCGCTCGAATGCTTGAAGACAAACTGTGGGATATGCCAGTGGGTGATGATCCTCCCGATCGTCGCCAAATGAAGTAAGAGTCGTACAATATATGCTGCTTATCACACATAGATTTAATCTGTACACTTCATCACCCACAGCATGAAACATTCATCTGGTTCTGAGGTTGAACAGCAACTGACACTTGCCATTTGAATCCGTACCAGTGTCCGCTCCATGCACAAGTCTATATTAAAACATAGGGTAAATGGAATTTTACATTTGTTAACAGAACAGCGCACGAGACGTGCGCGAGAAGCATGTCTAATCAGTCAATCATGCGTTTGTTAAGCGCGACTACTCACCCGTGAGGGTCTCAAGGCGCTGGGGGGGGGGGGGGTGCAGGTTCCAGTCCATCAAGGAGGGGGTCTGTCGAAGAGCCAAGTTTTGAGGTTTCTCGTGAAGATGGGGAGTGATGTTGTCTGTCTGAGGTGGAGCGGTAGGGCGTTCCAGGCTCTGGCCGCGAGGAAGGAGAAGGAGCGGCCTCCCGATCTGGTCTTTCTGGCGCGGGGGACCACGGCGTAGGAGAGCTGGGCTGATCGTAGGGTCCTTTGGGGTGCGTGGAATTCGAGTCGGCTGTTCAGGTATGCTGGTCCGGTGTTGTGGAGGGCTTTGTGTGCGTGGGTGAGAATCTTGAAGGTGATTCTAGCCTCGATGGCTAATACTTTACCAAATTACAAACCCTATGCTAAGCACTAGCTGCATGTTTTTCCTGTACCCTGGTGCCCCACATATAGCATTATTACACAGAAAAAAAACACCAAAACCATGTTGTCAGGAGCCGTAGACAGCAGCCTTGTGGCACTTTCCGTAAGGCAGAACAGTCACAGAAGTACCAATGAAATGTGCAGAAAGTACCTTCTAAGAGATTAACATTATATGTATCTATGACATTTGCAATAAAAGCGAACACCAAAGAACCTCTGCCATCTAGCCATTAACATAAGCAATATAACGTATGTATTTAACTGGTAACAGGAGCTAAAACGCTCGTCAGTCAGCCCAAACATGACTTGTTCATTGTCAAACTGATGTCAAGTGAATTTCGTGGTAGGGGATTGTTGCACAATAGCCGGCCCAAAATAGCCCTAAGACCCAGGGAGACTGTTTGACCTAGTATAATAAACTCCAAATGTAATTATTTCTCAACATGCATTGATTCCCACTCCTCCTCTTTGTTGGCATTCTTATTTACTGTAAAGAGAATACTCTACTTAAATTGTAATATCTTGTAAATTATCTGTGTGTTTTTTTTTCTGATTGCAGTAAGATGTTGTGGTAACCTAGCAATATAGGAAAGAGCTCTCCTCGATATGTGGTCCCAAAAAATACATTTATCGGGTCTTGTATTGTAGGATTACAAACTGGCATGGAGAGAAGCCTTCACTATTCTAAAACAATTCCTACATTTTTTTTCAGATTGTCAGCTGTAACAATTTCTTTACCTTGAACGTTTTATTGCACAGTCCTTGTCCTTGATTTATTGATTCTGACCTCCAGCCTGGAAAAAAGATACCCTGTTAAAAGGGCTAAAGAGAGTCCCAGAGCAGGTTCCAAGTAAGCAAGAGAGAGAGAGATGAAATTGGGCAGTAGAAGAGTAAACTGTGCGGTTTCATAAAGAACAGGGCAGAATTTAAAACTCTGTATTTCAGATGTGATCAAGCAACACCACATTTTGGTGGTTGTACTCCTACGTGCTTCTAGAGTGCAGTGTGCAGTGGCGTAGCAAAGGCCCCCCGCAGACCCCGCAATGCGGGGTCCCGAGCTCCAGACGGCCCCTAAGCACAGTACCCTGGCCTGAGAGCTCCTGAATGAGTCTGAAGGGGGGTCTCTCCATGTACTTTACAAGGGAGAGGCCCTCAAGTTTCGTTACGCCACTGACAGTGTGGTGTGTTAATTTCCCTATAATGCAGGACTGTCAAAAAGTCAAGTGTTTAGGGTTCTGTTTCGCATGTTAGACCTCCTCGGGTCTTTGATTGCAGCATGGTGTCCCTGTATGCTATGTAGTGCGGTGCTTTAGCATCCCTAGAGAGCAATATTGTGGAAAGGTGTTCTGGGATGTAGTGTCCCTACGATTTTGATGAAACGGAAGGACAATCAACGCAGCACCAATTTTATTCCAAAAACGAATGGTCCATTCTGCAAAATTAAATCTAACTTTGATCCAACTGAGTTAGCTATGATGCTTGCCAGTTGAGAACGGATAACATCACCGCCATAAGCCGTCTGTTGTATATATAATACCACAGCAACAGGCACTAAATCACTAAATCAGTCCTCATCACACTTCGGATCATTTCAGTTCAAAAGATAGGGCGTTATTGTTTCTGTTTTGTGGAAGTACTATTAGAACACTGGAATATTGAGCCTTATTATAGGTCCTCGACTTCAACTCAGGCCTTTAACGCTGGAGCGGGCCTTTAATGGCCGGTAAAGCCCGCTACGTCGGGCTATAAGGCTATATTGTGCGTTTAGTGATGTTGTATTCATTCAATGTAATTCTTTTATATGGTCTGTACTGTAATAAGTTTTAAATTATTCATTTCGAATGTTTCAGAAACAGAACAGACAAAAGAATTTAAATTCAAACTGAAGTTACAATTATGGAGATTGAAAAAAGGATAAGCTACATTTATTAGGCAAAGGAATGTATGTATTTGCTCACTAGCTTCTAACACCACGCAACTCTCTTCCACTGCCCGTTGAAGAGACCTGTGAGCAGTCATAAGCTAACTGCTTGATCCGATTATTTTTATATTTTTCATTATCAGCCATACTTAAGAAAACTAAAAATATTTGTTAGTTTTTATGTATCTGCAACCACCAGAGTTGTACTGCTGTAAAAGACAAGGATTGATATTGGATAGCTTATATTTTAATAATACTATTTTTAAGTTTGAATTAACATATGCTGGACACAATAAAAGGGTGTCTGACTGCCCATCGGACACCTCATACCACATAGTTATTGCTTTAACCGCAGTTCTTCAGTTTATTGTGTATGCTTTGCTCTTCGAGGCACAGGTTACATTGCATGATGTCGCTGCCTATTTCTCTGAAGAGGAGTGGAAGCTTTTACAAGAATGGCAGAAGGAACTTTACAAGAATGTGATGAATGAAATCCACCAGGCTTTGATTTCTCTTGGTAAGTTTATATTACTTATCGCTATAGTGTAAGTCTGTAAAATTGAATTGGCAGAAAAATCTGAACAGGTCTATTCTAGACATTTTTAGGTCAGGCATTAGCCAAGACCGTTAGTTTTTCGAAAAAATCCTTTAACATTACATAAATATATTCAGGGCTTTCAGTCAGCAGTCTTTATCCATTGGTCTGTTGTATGACTTTTAGATTTTGCTTCCACCCTTCACACTATATAGCATCAGGTAATGGGTAAGCTCACTTAAGTCATTGGCTTCCCTCTCTGGGAGTGACAGGATTATACCCTGTGCGCAAAGTGCACATTAACTTAAAAAGTAGTCTCCTTCAGTATAAGGCACTAGTGGGCTAATGTGTTCTTTGATTTCAAAAAACCTTTTTTTCTTTTTTTAAATAAAATTTGCGGGGCCCTGTAGCTCCACAGACACTGGGACTACCAGCTGCAGTCCGCCATATCTCGCCTGGGCACTGCAAGCAGCACCCATATTTAAAAGAGCTTTATAACAATTCAGAGATGCCCACCCTTGTGTTAGCAAGCATGAACAGCTATCGTAGAATTCTTCTTAATATACTAAGTAAAAAACATTAAAAATTACCACACATGCATTTATTTGCACGAATGTGTGGCTATCTTTTAATGTTTTCTTTCTTACACACTTTAACAAAAAAAGTTCAAAGATGGCTGCGTGTGCATGCACACACATTTCTAGCCATTTTGACAAAGTTTAACAATTCCATTCCAAGATATCTGCCCATGCGTCTACATGCTTAGGCGGCCAGCTTTAAATGTTTTTTGTCTACTTTACCAAAAATCATAAAAAATTAACAAACATTGGCAAATCCACTACCTCAGCAGACAATATTTATTTATTTATTTATTTATTTATATAGCGCCTGAATCGACCCCCGGAGGGGTATCTCTGTGCTTCGGACAGGCAATGTTAATGATCTACCTCCTGATCTTTGACGCTGAAACTTTGGGATCACTGCCAGGAATTTGTTGGTAAATCGTAAATGTCTAGTAGGGTTATAAAAGCTAAATCTAGCTCTAAGGTAATCGGGGCCTGTCTGATACAAGGCATCATGTACTAGTGTCAGGGCCTTAAATTTGACCCTCTCACTGATGGGTAACCAGTGGAGTCCCTGCAAATGTGAGCTGATGTGCTGCCTTCTCGGCACATTTAGCAGAAGGCGAGCTGCCGGTTCTGATTCACTTGCAATTTGTCCATTAAGTATTCCGGTATGCTGAGGTATAGTGCATTGTCATAATCTATTCTAGATGAAACTAATGCCTGGATGACTATTTTCTTTGCTGAGAAGGATAGCAGGGGCAGAAATGTCTTAAGGGATCTCATAATTCCGAAGCATGTGCCTACCAGCCTTTTGACTTGAGGACAGAAAAATAGTCTATTGTCAAAGGTTAGTCCCAGGTTTTTTACTGAGTCATTCTGGGGGCCTGAAGGGGAGGTATCGTCTGGCCTAATAGTCAGCGGTGTAGCTAGCCACTTTTCTGCCCATGGCGGTCCCTGCCTTTGCCGCCCGGCGGTGGCCGCATCAAAGAGCGGTGGGGGGGTTGGGTGCTTGCGATATTCCTGCGATTGCCGCCCTGCGGCGGCCGCATAGAAGAGCGGGGGTGGGGGGGTTGCTGGCGATATTCCTGCGATTGCCTCCCCGTGGCAAACGCATGGAAGAACGGGGGAGGCCGCCCTCCCTTAAAACTCGTACTGCCCGTGGCAGAGCGCCACCCCCCCTCCTCCCTTGCTACGCCACTGCAAATAGTTAGCCAGACGTTTGGTGGGAATGTCCCAAAGAAGAGGATTTTGTTTTTTTTTCCTCATTCCATTTAAGTTGAGCTTTGGTTAGCCAGTGGAAGACTGCAGTAAGGAAGGTTTTAATTTGTGTCCCCTTCAGCTCAGATCCCTTGTTCCAGGAAAAAAGCAATTGAGTATCGTCCACATAGGATGACAACTTCACTCCCAATTCTTCTGCTAGAAATGCCAAGGGCATAGGATATAAGTTGAAGAGCATTGGACTTAGGGCCGAGCCTTGGGGAACACCTGAATCCACTTCCCTTGGACTGGTCGTGCAGGGAGGAATCCAAACTTGCTGGCTTCTATCTGCAAAAAAGTATGTTAGCCAGTCCAGTGCACACCCTGTCACTCCAATGGCCTGGAGGTGGTCAAGCGGCAGTGTGTGGGGTATTGTATCGAAGGCTGCTGGCAGGTCCAGCATGAGCAGTACAACCGCCCCCTCCCCCCCCCATCAAGGGTTCCTTTGATATATTCCGATACCTCAACCAATGCTGTTTCTGTACTATAGCGGGCTCTAATGCCAGATTGGCTAGGGTGTAGCAACTAATTTGCTTTCAAGAAGTTTGACAGTTGTATATTCACCTGCTTCTCCAGAATTTTGGATAAGGCTGGAAGCAAGGAAATAGGCCTATAATTGGCCAGAATAGCAGGGCCCGCATCTGGCTTTTTAATAAGGATCTTTGCCTGCTTTCATGCAATAGGGACTGAAGCTGTCCTTATTGAGGTATTTAAAATCCAGTTATAGAGATTGATAGTCTCTGCCACCAGCGCCAGCAGTTTCAGTGGGCATGGATCATCGGGGGAGCCAGATTTTATGGCTTTAAGAGCCTTCAGCGAGCAATCCAACTGAATAGTTTCAAAACTGCTCAGAATTATCCTAGCCGTTGGGATCTTCCTAGTAAGCTGTGTGATCTTGGCGTCGACCTCGAGTAGCCATCCTATAACTAGGGTGGCTTGAATGCTAGAGATTTTATTAGTAAAGGAGCTTGCCAGCTTTTCACACCAGTCGACCGATGCTGCCTTGGTGTAAGTGCAGGCCCCCAGGGTCATAAAACTCTTGACTAAAATCTCTTTTGATCTGTTTCCTGACTTTCCTATGCGCTCCTCGAAGTAGGCTTGCTTCGCTTTGGTTATACCCGCGTAGTATACCTTTGTGCAAGTTTAAAGGTCTCTTTATCGGCTGAGTTATAATCCTTCCTTGTGCCTACCCAAGCATCTGATTGCCATATCTGGTATACAGCGGGTATCCCCACATCGTATGGGTGCCCCAGGCATCTGGTGAACATCCGTAACATATCTGACATCTTGTACCTGCCCAAACATTTGATTGACATTTGTGGCATACAGTGGGTATCTCCCACATCTCATGGGTGCCTCAGGCATCTGGTGGGCATCCTCATCATAGCAACACATTCCAGGCATATAGTCATCACCTGTTAGTTCTTCTGTGCATCTATGACATAATGTAGGTATCCTTGGCACGCGCATTTTAGGCAGTACCTGATGAGCAGTAGTAAATATGAGTACTTGATGAAAATGACAAGCTGGTATTTGGGGGGCCACATTAGCTTATTTACCAAAAATTAGAAGCTGGGTTTGAGAACAAAACGTATATGTTCAGAAAATAACAGACTGATGTTTAACAACAAAATGAGAGGGTTTACCATATAAGTATCCCATATAAGCTGATATTTGTATAACAATTCTTGATGAGTTGTGAGCACTTATTTCTGATGTTATTTCCTTGATGCCAAAGGGCCCTTGCTGCAATGCATGAAAAGAAAAGTTTCTAATTCATTGACCAGATTAGTTAAACTTACAGTAAAACCTGTGCTTTGTAGGCAGCATATTTTAAAATTGTTTTTGGCTCCATTTAGGTTCGAATTGTAGGCAGGAAAGGATGTGTCTTGCTTGCTTTGCGTACTGTTTAATTTGTGGTTTTGATTTATACCTTGCCACTAATCCACTGCCACTGAATGAACAGGGTGTGGGAGGATGACAGTGGCAGGATCAAAACAAATGAAGCGACTCATAATGATTCATAGTGAGCATGTGATGTGGTAAGATAAAGCAACAGATGGCAGATTGTTGGCTTTGATGAGTTGTGTTCAAACCAAATAATAGATCAAGTGTGAGGTTTATGGAAAATCGCAGAGATGGAGAAGATCTGAAGCACCATTCACAAGACAAAGTATAGGTATTCATTAGAAATGTATTTTGAAATGAGGACCAAAATGGAAGCTAATCAATTATGATTGAAAGGTCTGGTAACTGAAGTGGATATAAAGAAAAATTCTTCATTGTGCTAAAAAAGTAAGCGAGGGGGGTGCAGGGATGCCATATCTCTAGACAGCAACTTGCTTCACACTTTAGCATTTAGAAACAAATCAAACCTTCAAGCTTGTTTGAACCTGCCTCCCTAGAAACATCACCCAACTTCACATACATTGTAGCTCTGCTTTCTTCATATATATGATCTTTCAGAAAAAAAACATTAAAATGGTTGTAAACCTCAAATTGCGTATATACTTGTGAAATTATTGTTTCTCTTGAGTCATTGTTTGACTCATTTCTTTAAAATGGACACTGTGGAGCTTTTCTGGGGCATACCACTGGAGAGTACTTCAGGTTACCTCTGTGCTACTGTATGCACTAAATTATGGAATCGAATCTCCCAAGGCTGCAGTTTGTATAGCCCACCTTTATCCCTTGTTAACTTCTTGCCAAGTACTAAATCATTGTGGAGAGTAATGCTTTATCCGTTTAGGTCAGTCACTATAAAATGCATACAGAGTTCTGTTTTTAGTTGAATTGTGGTGGAGTTCAATCATCTTCTCATATTCTGCATAGTGTATATATACTGCATTATATTTTGTTATTGCACAAGTTGCTGTAATTATTTATCATGTTTTACTTTTAATGACAGGTCCTCTTATTGCTTCTTCAGTCTATTCACTAAGAGTCAAAGGAAAGGAAGATCTGTGTCATGTGGACAAGCGGGACCACGAGAGAAGCCACCGTGCTAATCTTTCCACATGTGAGTGATACCAAATAATTTCAATATTTTGTCAACAAAAAAAGATGGGCCCCTAGTTATCACTATAAACATACAGAAGGAATTGAACTAGTTTTTCATTGATCATGCACGTTCCACAGTGGACTACAATATTTAACTAGGAGATTAACCTCTGTCTAAATTTGAGATTAAATAGTAATTACAACCCTTTGATCATGACTGATAATTGAAAAGATGTTATCCAATAAAAACGCTTTACCCGCCTTATGTCCTGACATGTTTTACTGATAAGTAAAGTGTATGTGTACCCTTTATATATTGTCTGCCAAGCGTAATATGTTGCTGTCCTTGATGTTTTACTTTGGAATGACTGAGAAGAACACCTATGTGTTAAATGTATATTTCTCAGAACAGTAAATCAGTGATCATTCCACCAACGTTGATTTAGATATTCCTACAAATTTATTAAATCAGTGTCACTTGGAAATGAGACCTTCAGTATCGGAATAGACATAAGAGCACCCCAAGAGCGAATAAAATATGGCATTGTACACATGTGAATAACAGAACATGCCATATTAAGAAGTAAAACAGTTGACTGTGATTTATTGTGACACATTCTCTGAGCAAAGTGCAAATATAGAAGCCAACATACAGCAATAGCCAACTAAGGAGTTTTATTACATCTCATTTTACAGCTCTACTATATATAGTACAGATGTAACAGTAACCTAGGCATATTAAATAAGACAATACAAGGAACAAAAGAGTAGAAATGTAGGTTTCTTATATAGAAACCTAATATTTAACGACCAGTCCGTTTTGTTAATACCAGGAACATGATCTATTGAAAGTAGTCTTTCGAAGGTTTCCCCATATTTTTAATGATTTCCAGGGATGAGGTCAAGTCCTCCTAGGGCCTCCTTGGCTTTCTTCTCTATATGTGCTCAATATTTAGCAGAAAGCCATCCAGCTTGGAGCCAGAACTGGAATATAGATGAACACTGTGGAGAAATGATAATGGTTCATGTTGCAAAGGTACTTACTATGAAAGTAAAGGGGTGGTGAGGTGGACAACCAGGAGGCGGAATCCTTCATAGAATAGAACATAACAATAGTTGTGCCATTCTGTTCTCAGTATTTACTGCCCTGTGTAATTAGTATATATATATATTCAAATAAAGAAGGGTAAGATTGTTATATCCTAAGCTATAATCTTAGCCCCGCCCTCACCAGTGCTCTGGGCAGACTGTCACGATAACCTACTGATCGAGTCCCATGTTCCCTGGCAGCATGATAGAGGTTAATGTTCTGCAAATATTTAAGTGGTAGATTCTAATTTCAGCGGTGGTGGCAAGGGCAGGGGAATCTTTTTCCAGTTCCTCTAGAGCAACATCTAAAAATGGGTAATTTATACATGGAAATTACACTGTAAATTAAGTTGCTTTCTATGTATGTGCTTGCTTGATCAATTTGTTATACAGAATCTACAAACTAGAGGTCTAAAAACTTCTAATTCTTTATAGCATTGGACAAAACGCTGTGACTCATTAAAGATAACTGATAACTACTTTCACTGGCGATCACAATGTAGTTAATGTTTGTTTTCTATTGTGGAAAAAATCATTAAACTGGATTTTTCTTATAAGCAACAGCAACTGAGGTCATTTCCGTTGTGATTAAAGATGAGGAAGTGGAAGACCAAGAAGATGTTGCAACTAGGAAAAACATGACTAGTCCCACAGGTGAGTGTACCTACTTGTTTGGAGTTGCAGGATGTACATCTTTGAGTGAGCTTCCTGTCTTGCAACACGCTGAAGTAGCCTGTATATTCAGTTCATCATAATATACTATACAATCCTTTACACAACTATTCTCCTATGGTCTACCATGTATTCTCAAAGAGAACTCCAGCTACACCTCTGCTGTCACTACTCCGAACCTCAGTGTCTCATATGGATTCTTCATCATTCAGATTAAAAAAAAAAAAGCCTTATTCACATACAGAGATTTAATCATATTGGAAAATTCTCCAAAGTTGTTGTCTGACTTTTTTCTTTCTGTTTCGTTACATTTATACATTTGATGACACACAACTGTGCAACATTCTAATGAAACACTAAATCCACTCCCAACTTGGAGAGGTAGAGACAAAACATGAATATTTTGAAGCTCTGTAATTGGGTCATGATCGTGTTTGCAAATACCGGCTAGGCCGGAACACCATTCCCATCAAGCCTGGTTATTTCTGTATAAGTACGCACATCCAGTACAAGTAGATACAAGTTATTTCATGTGGACATATATTTAGCTTTTTGAAAAGCTACAATATCAACTCAGGTCCTGACACAATAGCCCTGGGATGTCTTGATAGCACCATGCCTATATGACGAAACACTTGTTGTTTGAAGGAGACGCATACCAAATTGGGGATGCTTATGAAGAAATGAATTGAGAAATATTGGACAACTCATACTGAATTGTTATTTGCTCTTGTGTTCTATTTATTGTTTTAAACTTAGCTGATATGTGATTTACACATGAACTTTGTAATGGTGTGCAAGCGTATTCCAATTATTGTTTAGGATAAAGTTGGTGTACCTTTGGACAACAGGTAAATAGTACTAAGAACCCAGTGACACCTATTTTGATTACAACTTTTTATCTTTCTTATTACCTTTGAACTATATGAGGTGTTTGGTCTAGTTATCCCTGGTTTCCTGCATTCTCTTTTCTCCATCATGTGACATACAAATGACTCACCAGATGTTTAGGCAATTCAAGAAGTTTGAGAAGAGCTCAATAAGACTGCACAGGATTGCCTATGTACATGAATAATTTGATTACAGTATATCCATCTCAACTTAATAAGCCCACATGTTTCTGACAAGTTTCAAGCTCTATTTAGGTCTGACACTAGCCAAGACCATTTGATTTTACTAAAATTACACTTTGAATATACTTATAGGTGCTTTCAGTCATCCCTCTTCATCCATTGATCTTTTGTTGTGTTGTGTACATTTTTCTTCTGTCCACTATAGCATACAGCGTGGGACAGTGGGTCAGCCCACTACACCCATTTGCTAGCTTCACTGTGAGTGACGGTATTCTGCTCTTTCATTAGGAGCACATCCACAAAGTATTTCCCATTGAGTGTCATAGTCTACACTGGAAATTCGTGTTCATAAACACAAAAAATACTTTTGCTTTTAGCCACTGTTCTCGGTTTTTTATATGGGTGAGTGCCCAGCGCCTCCCCCAATAATGACATTTTACAAAAAGGATGACAAAACAAATCAAAAGGATTGTGCAAGAGCACAAATCCCATATTGTAGAAAGAGAGGTTACTAATAAACTCGATAAGAGGTAAATAGGTGAATAAAAAAGCATAAGTGGTTCAAAGGGCCTGGATTTTCGGTTCACTGACAGAATATCGAACACAAAATATCGTGTGGACAGAATATCGTGTCCAAAATATCGAGGACAAGAATATCGAGTAGGTAAGTGCAAATAGATAGGTATAAATTTACTATTCTTAACTCCAGATCTACGTACCTTGAAGATATATATATCGTCAAAGTACATATATGTGGAGTTATATATAGTAAAACTTTACTTACCCATAAGAAATGACCTTCACGATATTCTTGTCCTCGATATTTTTGACACGATATTGTGTCCGACGATATTTGTGTTTTCGATATTTTGTCCACCCATCTGGATTTTTATTATCACAAACATGACAAGACCTTCAAGTTCTGAATAGTGCAGACCATTCACTCTGTGTCACATTGGGTCCAACAAAAAACAATTTTACTTGCATTGTGTGCATCTGTGCATGTCTGTGAGTTGCCACATTGTAGGATTTTCCACATGTATCCTTTATAGGTGTTTCTTGCTTGAGGGAGCATGCATCAGTAGGTGCTGTCATTTCCTTGCTGGCTTTGGGCCTAAAGCCTTGTGCTGGCTAGTGGGTCATCCAAGCCTTGAGTAGTTGACGTGCTGAATTAAAAACTATGATCATTATTCCGCCAGCAGGCCTTGTCTTGTCAGTGTGTCAGGTATGCTTACAATGAACTTCTGATAGTTTGTGTTCCAAGTCTCATTTCAGCAGTTGACTGGGCTAGAGTAAATAAATGAAAAGCTGTGTAGAACATAATCCATTCCTGGATTTGTGTACCAACAGGAAGCATTGTCTGCAGAACTGAGTGTTCTTTGATGGAGAAGGCCTGATACCTTGCTTTTAGGTCTCACCTGTGACCGCGCATTCGCTGCACTGCACACACTCTTGCTGGCAAGAGACATTGTATACAACAACTGGCTTGCAGCCTACCCCTCACCCCCATTGTATTCGTTTGTTTGCTTCGTTGTCATTCTTATTTGCTGCCTTCTAATTCTACAGCGCCTGCTGGCTTCACTTCCTCTTCTTTTGGCTGGAGCATGGACCAAGTACTGATGCTTCAGCTTGATTGCTCGCCTTCCGCTGATCATCTGTGATTGATGTACCATTTTTATTTTTTCATCTTCTCCTGTCATCCTCTTCTGTGTTGTTATTCTTCTTTCTCCCCTTTCATCCTTCTCCATGTTGCTTTTCCCTCTCACTCCTCTGTGTAGCTTCATGTCAGTGTGGGAAATCAGTGATAATTTCATGAGTACTGGTTGTGGTAAAGCAATTACTGAACCACAGTACCTCCACAGAGAAACCGACTTTCTCTAAATGATGTCCAGTACGTGTGACTGCAAATAATCTCAAAGCAAGCAAACACTGACTTTCCCATCTGATCCTCAACTCATACATAAAGTTAAACATTACCACTTAAATGTTGAGAAAAAAAGGTCAAACGTGCATCTTCACCAAGCATTGTAGACACCACTGTTTGCCAAATTTGTATTTGAGAGCTATCAGCCGTGTAAATGCATTCCCAAAAATGTTTACACCTTTTATCAACTGTTGCACAACACAGCTGCCCGTCAATAGGTATGACTCATCTACAAATAAATAAATACTTGTTAGTATGTATAGCCACACTTCCAGAACTGCTCCACCTGGTTCAAGCAAGCTCACAGATTATAATCCCAGCAAATATAGGCGACAGCCGTAGAGTGCAGACACTGAACATCAATGGTGGGAAAAGGGCATTAAAAGTTTGTATTGGAGCTGGTTTATGTCTGATTTGCATATGGCTGGTTACAAACTGAGGTGGCATGGTGGCCAAAGGAACGATGGGTTGGAATGTTACCCCGAGCGGTTGCCAGTGGTTAAACTGAATGCAAGTATTCCTCCCATCATCTTTTGTGTGTTCGATGGCTACACCAGTCCTAAAAAAGAGCCTCTGCAAGGCTGATCTGATAAAGTCCTTTTCCTCTCTTTCTTTTGTGACAATCGTGTTATGGCCTCTTTATGATAGTTGTATCTCCTGAATGCATTGTGTTGTATTTTATTGTAGTCTATTATACTGTATTGCATTGTATTGTATTGTAATTGCAGTTATATAGCGTTTTTATAGTCCTGATGAGTCTCTGAAGCACATTATCTATTGGTAGCACGCTACTACCTTGATTGTGCTTTATTGGAAGGATGTAATTTTGTAGTGTCTCTTTTGTGTGAAGTGTTTATTGGATGCTGTAGGATGCATATGCTTACAAGGCAGTGTATGGTTGGTTGGTTGTGGGAATTGAAAGTGGTCTATTTGAGGAGTAATTTGGTGTTTTGGGTGAGTGATGGAGGCTTTTCATATCATGTGACTGAAAACACGAAGCTGCTGTTATGTGGAGTGAAACGAAAGAGAGTGAGAGATAGCTGCACACGTTCTTGATGGAGCTTTGGTGCCAGTTCTGCTGTGGGAATGATCCTCAGTTCTCTGTTAGTTGTACTATCATGGTGCAAATAGATCTGTCTGCTAGCTTCAGGCTCCTCTAGTTTCATTTAGGAAAGAGGCTGTTTTTTACTGCCTACCTGAATTCCAGGGAATCCTACTTATTTCTTGCCTTTACTGTGAGAAGTTCTGTAGCTTTGCTTCTTTTATGAAGAAAGGTTTTATGAAAGCATTTTCTGTAGATGGAGCACTTAGCCAAGGTAACAGTCTGGAACAAAGGTTTCTGTTCTAAGAGCATACTTGCAGTTTTACTTGAATGACAGAAGCTCCCTTGCCATACATGGCACTGTGAGCAGTTTAGTGTTCTTGGAAATGACTGGCCAGGAGTAGGCAGTCAAGTGTTTGGAGAGCTATACTCGTTTGGTTCCATAGGCAAAGTTGTCTCCTATCTTGCGGCTTCATTTTGGATTCCTTTCTGCATCCAGAGTACTGAAAGTTGGGCTCTCGGGTAGATTCCATTTACTTAGTTTAGACAAGCTATCACAAGGGTTATAATGGCCTTGAGCTTCTGTGGGAAATTTTGGTGAGAGAAAATGCTTTTGAGAGTTCACATGATTTAAAAAGAGCTTCTTGGTTAACTTTGAGAGGGTAAAGGTGGAGTCCATGATCACGCTCAGATTTCTTACATCAGTGAGTTGTGGTAGACCCCCTTCCTGGGGCCAGATAGTTGTAGGCCCTGATGTGAGATGGTTATAGGATGCTACTTCCGCCATTTTCTTCAGGGTACCATCTTTGATTTGGAAGAGAGGAATTTGAGACAATTATTCAATAAGTGGCATTATTGACCACTGTCTTGATTAATGTTGCTACATTATTAAAGATTAGAGACTAGTTCCTTATAATAGTAACCATTTTGTCTTTTATTTTGATCTTGGAGACAAAATGCTATAGTTGTCAAGAAAGTACTACGTGCATTAACCACTGCTCCTCTATTCTTTATTAGGGGCTACTATATTGTATAGGATTGTAATTGCATTAATATAGTGCATTATACTCCTGAAGCACATTAGCGGAGTGGTAGCACACACTACACTGTGAGTGAGTGCTTGATTGGAAAAGTACTTAATTGCAGTAGGGTCTGTGTGGGAAGTCTTTTGGTGTTGTGCGTGAGAGACTAAAGTGGTGCTTCTTTCTGAGCTCATATGTTAAAAGCATTTATCAAGCGCACATTCACCAAAGGTTTCTTGGCGCTGGGGGAGTGAAAAGGTGGCATCAGGAATGGATGGCTTAAGTTCCATACGCCTGTGCGAACAACCAGGTCTTTAGCTGTTTCCTGAATAGAGTGAGAGAGGTCAGAGACCTCATCTCCATAGGGAGCGAGTTCCAGAACAGAGGGGCTAAGACCATAAATCTGGACCCTCCGTGTTTCTTACGTTTAAAAATAGGGGTGACCAAAAAATTCTGATGGGAGGAACGCAGATTACGAGAGGGGACATAGCGAGAAATCTTAGAAGCAATGAAGGCTGGGCTGTTGCCATGAAGGGCTTTAAAAACAGTACATCCTAACTTGAATGCACTGCGCTTGGCCACTGGAAGCCAATGAAGGCTTTTCATCAGTGGCTTAACATGATGCCATTTAGGTTGCGCAAAAATCAGTCTGGCAGCTTGATTCTGGACCAGCTGAAGGCGTTTTAATTGGTATGCCGGAATGCCGACATAGAGTGAGTTAGCATAGTCCAAGCGGGAGATGACCAATGCCAGAACAACTAAAATCAGGGCTTCCCTGGACAAGAACTTACTGATCTTCTTTATTCTCCGAAGTTGGAAGAAACCAGCGGAGACAACGGCGCTGATCTGAGCTTTCATGCTCAGATCGTTGCTTATCACTATGCCTAAGCTTTTAACTGAGCTGGCCGGTAGAGGGGGACTACCAAGGGTAGATGGCCAAAAGTTGGAATTCCATGGGTTTGAAAACCCTCCAGTAAGGATAAGCTCAGTTTTGTCGGGGTTAAGCTTCAATTGGTTGTCATTCATCCATTTGCTTATAAAAATCATCGTGTCTTGAAAATGGGACACAGAGGATGATGAAAGATTGATGTCGAAAACCAATTGAAGGTCATCCGCATAATTGTATGTTCCCACTTTCCTTTCTCTCAAGGAAGAGATTAAAGGGAATAAGTACAAGTTAAAAAGGAGCGGGGAGAGAGAAGAGCCCTGGGGAACCCCACAAGTCAGTTCTATCTTGGTAGAGGAGAAATTACCAAGACTCACCGCTTGGAACCGGTCTCTGAGGAAGGAAGAAAGCCACTTCAGAGCCAGGCCCTGGATCCCGGCCTTGTTGACACGATCGATCAGAATATTATGGTCGACCGTGTCAAATGCTGCAGACAGGTCCAGGAGTACCAAGGCCTGGGTGAGGCCTCTATCTGCCCCCCTCTGAGTTCTTCCAGGACTGTCAGAATTATTGACTCGGTAGAATGGGCGGGTCGGAACCCCGCCTGGTGAGGGTCCAGGACATGAGACCGTTCAACAAAAGAACTCAGTTGGTTTGATACATGAGCTTCTAAGACCTTTCCAAGGTAGGGTAGCAATGAAATGGGGCGGTAGTTGCTAAGAATGGAAGGGTCCACACCCGTTTTTTTTAAAATGGGGATAATTTCCACGCTTTTAAAGAGGTGTAACACCTAGGTGTTAGAACCAGGGTTCCAGGGACCACTGACTCCGACACGGTAGCTTGGCGAGAGGCAGGTAGGCACGCCCGAGGCTATGTGTGAAGTAGTTGTGCAGCACACTCCCACTCTGACACAGTAAAGCACACACAATAAGGAGGCACCACTCCAGTATCATTTGCAAGAACAAGTATCTTTATCCACCTTTTAGTCAGGGTAGAAAACGTGAGGTTCGCACAGAATGCAGGATAAACGGTTTCTGTCACATTAGGTTAATGCAGGCAACAATTCCTAGGCAGATAGTCCCTACAGGTAATCATTCCTGGGCACAAATTCAGTACAAGTAATCAGCCTTGTGCAACTATTCACTACAGGTAATCATGCTTAGGTAAATATTCACCACAGGCAACAATGCTCCTTCAGGTATAACATTCAGATAACAATTCCTTTACGGATACTCAATACTAGGGACAATTCTTAGGCAGAGATTCCATGCAGGTTCAGAGGGGGCATCTCAGCAGGGGCGCATGTCCCAGACAGTGATTACTGGTGTCCGAGGGTGTTGACCCGGTATTCCGGCCCCAGGAGCCCCCGGGGCTATCCCTGCTGTCCGTGGGAAGGGGCCTCCGCGAGGGCGTAGGCCCCAGACCTCCCCGACTCACCGCTCTAGTCCTGGGGAAAATTCAGGCCTCGTAGCAGCGCCGGCCCTGGCAGACGCAGGCCGCCTCCCCCCCAGTCAGCCCGCTCCTTCCTGCACTCGGGGCTTAGACTGGGGGAGGCGGAATATCCCCCCTGCTCTCGCCGGCCTCTCCGCTTCTGGAATCCCGGTCGGGGAGGTTAGGGGCTCCCGCTCTCCTCGGTGCCCCTCTCTCCGATGCCTGGACGGGCTCCGAGCTTCCTGCTCGACTCGGGGCCCGGGAACCAATCCGAGCGCGGCTTCCTGGGGGCGCGGCCGATGACGCGGCTGGCGCCCCGGTTGCCAGGCAACGCTCTCCTTCGCGCGCTCGGCTCAGCGCGGCCTTGGCGGCGACCGCGGCAGCCCTCACCCCACTCAGGGGCCCGCAGCTGTGATCTCGGCCTCCACACTTCTCCTTCCAGCAGCGCAGGGGGGCCGCAGGGGGGATCCCAGCCACAGCGCTTCTCAGGTTCCCAGCGCTCGCATGCAGCTGCCCGGCCAGCGGCGGTGAGTCCCCCACGCCAGTGCTTCTTCTCTCCAGAGCGCGGGTCCGCGGCGGTGATCTTGGGCACAGGGCGCGCTCTGATACAGCGCCGATTGACACGCTCAGGTTCTGGGCCCACAGCGCTCCTCTGCACTAGCGCTTGGGGCTCAGGGTCAGGTTCTGGGCACGGCAGCGCTTCACTGGCATAGCGCTCAAGATCAAGGGCAAAGTCTAGTTGGGCAGCGCTTCGCTGGCATAGCGCTCCGTACCTCAGGATCCCCAGCAGCAGCAGCACTCCCAGGGTCACAGCGCGTCGCAGTCCCAGCGCTGGGTAGAGATTTCAGGTGTCAGGCACACAGCGCTTCCTAGTCTCAGCGCTGGTGATGGATGGCAGGGGTTAGTTGTAGGGGAAGAGATTACGGTAGTCCTGGGCAGGCACACTGGAGCTGGTGTCCCTGGTTCCCCTCACACAGGGCAAGGTCAACAGGCAGGCAGGGTAACTCATCTGACTTGGGGCAGCAGGTCCTAGGATCAGTCAGCCTCAGTAGTGTAGCATCCCCCTAGCTCAGCAGCCTTCACTCCAGCGGAGGGTCCCCAGGTCCAGTAGTGCAACAACTTGTCAGGTTTCCCTCCTTGGCTTTTATACCCTAGGTCAGGTGACCCTTCAAAAAGGCGGCAAGTTCTGCCGCCAACCTCGGGGGGTTGGAAGGTTCTAGAAGGCTCTGGTGACTCTGTGGTGTCTGTCTTGGTGACAAGAGGCGGGACTGTCAAGGTTACAGTAGCATTAAGTCCCAGCCTTGTCCCAACTACTAGCGCGCAGATAGGACAGTGGCCTCACCGCAGTAGCAGGGGCCTGTGGCAACCATGTTGTTAGGAGAGAGCACCTGCACCTCAGCACTGTTTAGCAGCGGTAAGGCGCCCAGAGTTCTATGTCCAGCAAAAATGGCGGTCAATAACGAGGCAAAAAGGGAAAATTGTAGGGGAAGACCACCCTAGGGCTGACAGGTCTAACACACGTCCCCCCCAGCCGAAAGTGGGGAGAGCTACCCAACCTCTAGGGAGTTCTCGTCACTAAGGCGGAAGAACCTAGAGAGACCGTCAGCATTGGTGTGGTCTACTCCGGGTCGGTGTTCCACCCTGAAGTCCATACCCTGGAGGGAAACGGACCACCTCAACAATTTAGGGTTTTCGCCCCTCATTTGCATGAGCCAGCGAAGGGGCCGGTGATCGGTCTGAATCAGGAAGTGAGAGCCAAAGAGATATGGCCTCAGCTTCTTCAAGGCCCAAACCACAGCAAAAGCTTCTCGTTCAATAGTACTCCACCGTTGTTCCCGGGGGGAGTAGCCTCCTGGATATGAAGGCCACAGGCTGGTCCAGGCCCTCCTCGTTGAGCTGCGAGAGTACTGCCCCAATGCCATGTTCAGAGGCGTCCGTTTGAACAATAAATTCCTTGCTGAAGTCCGGAGCCCTAAGCACCGGAGCAGTGCACACAGCTTGCTTGAAGGAATCGAAAGCTTTCTGGCAAGCTTCAGTCCAAATCACTTTTCTCGGTTGCTTCTTGGAAGTTAGTTCGTTCAAGGGGGCCACAATGGTGCCATAGCCCTTGACAAACAGGCGGTAGTAACCCGTGAGGCCCAGGAAAGCCCTGACCTCCGTCTGGGTTTTGGGGGGCTCCCAGGCCAAGATGGTCTCGATTTTGGCCTGGAGGGGCTGCACCTTACCCCCACCCACCAGGTGTCCCAAGTAGACGACAGATCCCTGTCCGATCTGGCATTTGCTGGCCTTGATGGTCAGGCCGGCCCGCTGCAGGGCCTGCAGCACCTCCTGGAGATGCTCCAGATGGTCCTCCCAGCTGCTGCTGAAGACAGCTATGTCATCCAGGTAGGCAGCAGAGAAGGCCTCTAGGCCAGAAAGCACCTGGTTTACCAACCGCTGAAAGGTGGCAGGAGCGTTTTTCAATCCAAAGGGCATCACTCTAAATTGGAATTGGCCCTCTGGGGTGGAGAACGCAGTCTTCTCCTTGGCTCCGTCCGTCAGGGCGATCTGCCAGTATCCTGACGTGAGGTCAAAGGTATTTAAGTATCAGGCAGCGCCCAGCCCGTCAATGAGCTCATCCGCTCTAGGGATGGGATGAGCGTCCGTTTTGGTCACAGAATTTAGTCCTCGGTAATCCACACAGAACCGAAGTTCAGGTGTGGTGCCCGGTGGGGCCGCTTTAGGTACCAACACCACCGGACTGGCCCAGGGGCTACTTGAAGGTTCGATCACCCCCAACATCTTAGCGACCTCACTCTGGATGCTGGCCTTCACCTTATCCGACAGCCTGTAAGACTTGGTTTTAACAGGGGGGCTGTCCCCGTGTCCACATCATGGGTACACAGGTGGGTAATTCCAGGGGTGAGGGAGAACAGCGAAGAGTACTGCTCCAATACCTGGCGGCAGTCCCTCTGTTGCTCAAAGGTCAAGGACGGAGAGAGAACCACTCCCTCCACCGATCCGTCTTTCTCTTGGGACGCCAGAAGGTCCGGAAGAGGCTCGCTCTCCTCCTCCTCGCTCCCATCTGTCACCATCAAGAGGGTAAGCTCAGACCTCTCATGGTGCGGCTTGAGGCGGTTGACATGCAACACCCGGTGGGGTTGCCTTGGGGTCCTAAGATCCACCAAGTAAGTGGTCTGGCTCTTCTTTTCCAGTATCTCGTACGGGCCAGTCCACCGGTCCTGGAGGGCGCTAAGCTCTCCGGGCTCCATGACCCACACCTTCTGTCCAGTATCCAGTTCCACCGGATGGGCATTCCGGTCATACCACTCTTTCATGACCGCCTGGCTGGTCTCCCAAGTTGTCAGATGCCTCCTTCCACAGCTTCGCCATCTGGCTGCGGAATGCCAACATGTAGCTCACCACATCCTGGGGAAGCCTCCTAGGAGACTTCTCCCACCCCTCCTTCACCAGGCTGAGAGGTCCCCTGACCGGGTGCCCGTACAGCAGCTCGAAGGGGCTGAAGCCCACCCCCTTCTGTGGCACCTCTCGGTAAGAAAACAACAGGCAGGGCAAGAGGACGTCCCACTTCTTCCTTAGGTCTTCAGGCAGACTCCTGATCATTCCTTTCAGGGTCTTGTTAAAAAGCTCGACAAGCCCGTTGGTCTGGGGATGGTAAGGGGTGGAGAACTTGTAAGTCACCCCACACTCCTTCCACATGGCCTGCATATAGGCGGACATAAAGTTGGTGCCCCGGTCCGACACCACGACCTTGGGGAAACCCACTCGGGTAAAAATCCCCATCAGGGCCCGCGCCACCGCAGGTGCAGTGATGGTCCTCAGAGGGATAGCCTCCGGGTATCGGGTGGCATGGTCCACCAGAACTAGGATGAACCGGTGTCCAGAAGATGTCGGCGTATCCATAGGCCCGACGATGTCGATGCCCACCCGCTCGAAAGGGGTACCAACGACCGGTAGTGGTTCCAGGGGGACCTTCAACTTGGTCCCAGTCTTCCCACTCGCTTGGCAGGTCACGCAAGTCTTGCAAAAGGCATCAGAGGCAATCCTCATCCTGGGCCAATAAAAGTGTGGGACCAAACGAGCAAAAGTTTTATCTTGGCCCAGGTGTCCCGCCAGGGGGATCTCATGCGCTAATTCCAACAAAAAGGCTCGATAGCATTGGGGGACCACTAAGGCCCTTGAGGACCCATGCACCGGAGCCTTGGGCTCACTGTAAAGGAGGCCATCCTCCCAGTAGATGTGGTAGTTTCCAGCAGCGTTTCCGGCTGCTTGGGCTTCGGCCTGTCGCCGCATGCCCTCAAGGGTGGGGCACTCCTTCTGTGCCCGACAGAATTCCTCCCGGGTAGGCCCTCCTTCCACCTGCCACTCTGCAGGGGTTGGCAAGTCCCTCACGGGAACAACGTCGCCCTCCGTGGACTCCGGTGCAACCGCCGCGGGTGCCCCATCCATCTCACGGGGTGCGTTCTCCAAGGAGTTTTCCTGGTCAGCAGAGGGCAGGGCCATTGTCCCAGGCTCTAGCCCTGGTTGACTCCTTCGCCGGGCAGCCGTGGACCGTGTGATCGCACAGGTCCATTCTGGGTGTCCCAGCATCTCTGCATGTGCTTTGAACTCTACCTCCTTCCAGGCAGTATGCTCAAGATCGTTTCCCAACAAACAGTCGACTGGCATGGCAGGGCTCACCGCAACTCTCAAAAGGCCTGAAACCCCTCCCCATTCAAAGGGAACTTGGGCCATGGGGTAGTGACCCACACTGTTGTCAGCCATCACAACCGGGTGGAATACATCAGGAATCACTTGCTCCGGGGACACCAGCTGTCTCCTTACCATCGTCATGCTGGCACCTGTGTCCCTCAGAGCCTCCACCCCCTGCCCGTTGACAAGGACCCTCTGCCTGTACTTGGCAGTATTTGAGGGTACCTGGGTCTGTGGGACCATCTCCCTGTCTCCCAGGGATACTAGGGTCAATCCTGCCCACTCACCCCCCTTATCTAGGGACAGCTCCTCCCCCAGCGCTACACTAGCCACCTCGGGGTTCTTACCTCCAGTAGGGGCTGGGGTCCTCTTACGACACTGGGGATCCCCCTTGTAGTGTCCAACCTCCCCGCACTTATAGCACCGGACAGTTTTGGGCTGCTGACTTCTGTCAGGATAAGTAGGCTTCTGGTAGCCAGATTGGGGCTGGCATCCAAACCCTCTCCCTTGCGGTCTGTTTTGGGGGCCTTTGGAGAACTCCTTCTTTTTATCTCCCCCCTCTCTCTTCTGGGGGAAACCCTGTCCACCCTTCTGGGGGTCCCCCCCGGATCCCTTGTTGGACACCCTGGTACTAATCCAGGTATCCGCCTCCTCCGCAAGCTCCCTCGGGTCGGTCAACTTGCGGTCAACCAGGTGTTGGCGCAGCTCTGGAAAACATTTATCTAGAAGGTGCTCTCTTAAAAACAAATCGTACAGCCCTTCATAATCAGTCACCTCGCTGCCCGCACCCAACCCTCCAATGCCTTGCGGGCGTAGTCCAGGAAATCTATCCAGTTCTGTGTGGGGAGTTTGTGGCTGTTTCTAAACTTCTGCCTATACTTCTCAGGGGTGAGACCAAACTTCTTAAGTAACACTTCCCTCATAACGGAATAGTTGGTCTGATCTGCCTTGTCTAGTGTCAGGAGTGTGTCCCTCCCCACCGGAGGCATGTACCTGTACAGGCTACCCCCCCAATGACTCTCGGGGACCCCATGGGCTGTTAAAGACACCTCATAGGCCGCTAGCCACTTGTCGATATCGTCCCCCACATTAAAACTGGCCACAACATCTTTGGGCATGTAGAACCTAGACTCCCGTGAAGCGTCAGTAGGTACGCTGCCACCATTTGCGTTGCTGGTAGCCCCTATTTGTAGGGCTTTGATTTCCAGCTCCTTCAGGCTAAGCTCATGGACAAGTTTTCTTTCCTCCATAGCCAACCTCTTCTCTTCACGCTCCTTCTCTAACCTGGCAAGCTCTAGTTTAAGTTGTCTCTCCTCCCTCCTGTCCTCGAACTCCTCTGCAGACAAACTCCTTACTGAGACACTACTGCCTGCCCGGGAACGTCTTCCTGGCAATACATTATCGCTAGTATCTATGTGCAATAGGTCCAGCTCTCCTGGAGCGTCACGCCCTCCCTGCCCCTCGTCCCCCCTCCCTTCCGGGTGGGCCAGTGCCCATGCTCTCAAGGTTTTCTGAAGCTCCTCTCTCTTGGCGCCTCGCTTGAAGAACACCGTGTCGGAGTCAGTGGTCCCTGGAACCCTGGTTCTAACATTGGTGGCAGCGGTGGGATCCCAGCCACAGCGCTTCTCAGGTTCCCAGCGCCCGCATGCAGCTGCCCAGCCAGCGGCGGTGAGTCCCCCACGCCAGCGCTTCTTCTCTCCACAGCGCTGGGGGGCCGCGGCGGTGATCTTGGGCACAGGGCGCGCTCTGATACAGCGCCGATCGACACGCTCAGGTTCTGGGCCCACAGCGCTCCTCTGCACTAGCGCTTGGGGCTCAGGTTCTGGGCACGGCAGCGCTTCACTGGCATAGCGCTCAAGATCAAGGGCAAAGTCTAGTTGGGCAGCGCTTCGCTGGCATAGCGCTCCGTACCTCAGGATCCCCAGCAGCAGCAGCACTCCCAGGGTCACAGCGCGTCGCAGTCCCAGCGCTGGGTAGAGATTTCAGGTGTCAGGCACACAGCGCTTCCCAGTCTCAGCGCTGGATGGCAGGGGTTAGTTGTAGGGGAAGAGATTAGCTTGGCGCGAGGCAGGTAGGCACGCCCGAGGCTATGTGTGAAGTAGTTGTGCAGCACACTCCCACTCTGACACAGTAAAGCACACATAGCCTCGGGCGTGCCTACCTGCCTCGCGCCAAGCTACCGTGTCAGAGTCAGTGGTCCCTGGAACCCTGGTTCTAACATTGGTGTTCAGCGGTGGGATTAGGACTTGTGCTTGTGCAGCACCCTACGGTGACTCAGTGTGCGCCACAATCTGACACCTGATGTGATGCTACCTCAAAATCCTCCCTGATTGCCTGATTGTAAGTGCTCTTGTGTTAAGCCTGTTACCTACGTCCTAGTGGTTTTCCCTGAAATTGTCCGAGGCCCTACCTAGCAAGATGGAATTCGAGCTGGCCAACCTGGAAGTGTACACAGTGGCACAGCTTAAGGGGTTCTGCGAGGGGAAAGGGGTGTTCTTCAAGCGAGGCGCCAAGAGAGCATTGTTGCCTGTAGTGAATATTTACCTAAGCATGATTACCTGTAGTGAATAGTTGCATAAGGCTGATTACTTGTACTGAATATGTGCCCAGGAATGATTACCTGTAGGGATTATCTGCCTAGGAATTGTTGCCTGCATTAACCTAATGTGACAGAAACCGTTTATCCTGCATTCTGTGCGAACCTCACATTTTCTACCCTGACTAAAAGGTGGATAAAGTTACTTGTTCTTGCAAATGATACTGGAGTGGTGCCTCCTTATTGTGTGTGCTTTATTGTGTCAGAGTGGGAGTGTGCTGCACAACTACTTCACACATAGCCTCGGGCGTGCCTACCTGCCTCGCGCCAAGCTACCGTGTCGGAGTCAGTGGTCCCTGGAACCCTGGTTCTAACATTGGTGGCAGCGGTGGGATCCCAGCCACAGCGCTTCTCAGGTTCCCAGCGCCCGCATGCAGCTGCCCGGCCAGCGGCGGTGAGTCCCCCACGCCAGCACTTCTTCTCTCCACAGCGCGGGGGCCGCGGCGGTGATCTTGGGCACAGGGCGCGCTCTGATACTGCGCCGATCGACACGCTCAGGTTCTGGGCCCACAGCGCTCCTCTGCACTAGCGCTTGGGGCTCAGGGTCAGGTTCTGGGCACGGCAGCGCTTCACTGGTATAGCGCTCAAGATCAAGGGCAAAGTCTAGTTGGGCAGCGCTTCGCTGGCATAGCGCTCCGTACCTCAGGATCCCCAGCAGCAGCAGCACTCCCAGGGTCACAGTGTGTCGCAGTCCCAGCGCTGGGTAGAGATTTCAGGTGTCCGGCAGACAGCACTTCCCAGTCTCAGCGCTGGCGATGGATGGCAGGGGTTAGTTGTAGGGGAAGAGATTACGGTAGTCCTGGGCAGGCACACTGGAGCTGGTGTCCCTGGTTCCCCTCACACAGGGCAAGGTCAACAGGCAGGCAGGGTAACTCATCTGACTTGGGGCAGCAGGTCCTAGGATCAGTCAGCCTCAGTAGTGTAGCATCCCCCTAGCTCAGCAGCCTTCACTCCAGCGGAGGGTCCCCAGGTCCAGTAGTGCAATAACTTGTCAGGTTTCCCTCCTTTGCTTTTATACCCCTAGGTCAGGTGACCCTTCAAAAAGGCGGCAAGTTCTGGCGCCAACCTGGGGGCGTTGGAAGGTTCTAGAAGGCTCTGGTGACTCTGTGGTATCTGTCTTGGTGACAAGAGGCGGGACGGTCAAGGTTACAGTAGCATTAAGTCCCAGCCTTGTCCCAACTACTAGCGCGCAGATAGGACAGTGGCCTCACCGCAGGGGCCTGTGGCAACCATGTTCTTAGGAGAGAGCACCTGCACCTCAGCACTGTTTAGCAGCGGTAAGGCGCCCAGAGTTCTATGTCCAGCAAAAATAGCAGTCAATAACGAGGCAAAAAGGGAAAATTGTAGGGGAAGACCAACCTAGGGCTGACAGGTCTAACACTAGGCATGTGACACCAGCAATAGGCATGGGAGATTGAACCATGCATGTTACATTTATTTAATGTTGTGCCTGATTCAGTGACAAAGGAGGAGACCAAGGCATACAGCCAATCATGGCAGGCACTCCATGTTATATCTTGCTTTCATAGGTGAGTGACCCGCAAGTATGCACTGTGTACAGTCAGCCCAGGGTAAATGATCTAGAAAGTCGATCAAGTTTCAACGGGGAATAACCTGCAGGCATGCACAGGCGAAACGCAGCCAAAATAAATGCCCTTTAGGGGTGATCCAGGAGTAACAGAGGAGCTGCCGCAGGACTGCACTAGTTACAGGCAGACATAGATTAAAATCTACAGCATCCAGACAGGATTAAGCGAGACCGACACACTGGATACTGGAAGACAGGATAAATTCTTCAAGGGATCTATCTTAAAGCGTCAAAAGAGCAGCCCACAGCATCATGCAGGGGCGGTGCGTCCATTGGGGCGTTGCCCCCCCGCCCGCGCCCGCAGCTCCCTCGGCGTCTCTAAACTTAAGTAAACTGACTCAGTTTACTTTAAGTTCAAAGACGCCGAGGGAGAACTGACAATCATGTCAGTCAGCATGACGTCGGACCGCCCACCCCCTTCAGAGTCTGAAGGGGGTGGGCGGTCCGGCGTCATGTTGACTGACATGATTGTCAGACCAGGGGCAGCAGGCAGCAGCACAAGTGCGCATGACTGGTGAAGGTCGGCGAATTTTTCCGCTGTGCCTAGTCATGCGCACTAGTGTCTGCTCTGGCTGGCGCATGCCCATTAGGAGAGCGAGGGTTGAGGAAAGGCTCAAACCTCGGTCTCCTAATGGGCAGGCGGGCGGCGAGTAACCCTGCTCTAAGCCAATCCTGGCGCTGCTGGAGCAGGGGTTGCCACTCCAGTGCCGTTCGTGAAGGTGCCTAGGGGAGCAGAGGTGGCGTGGACCGGCTGTCAGGTAAGTTTTAAAAAAAAAATTTAATTTTAATTCCCCGGCCCCCACCCCCGCGCTACAACCACCCCCCCCCGCGAGTATTGCGATGCGAGCCGCGACTGGACAAGACCAGCAGGACATTGTAGTAAATAGCAGCGGTGCTGAGCATTGCAAATCAACACCATTAAATTGGAGGAATAGTACCCCTTTTGATTGTCCCTGGGCAGTTTTTATTTTAATTCCCCGGCCCCCACCCCGCGCGACAACCCCTCCCCCCCACGAGTATTGCGATGCGAGCCCCGACTGGACAAGACCAGCAGGACATTGTAGAAAATAGCAGCGGTGCTGAGAATTGCAAATCAACACCATTAAATTGGAGGAATAGTACCCCTTTTGATTGTCCCTGGGCAGTTCACCGTGCCTTTGGCGAGCCGGGGGCTCATGCAAATCACTCTTGGCACGAAGCACTGGGCAATGTGAATACAAACTCATAAAGAGGTAGGCCATAGCGCTTGTAATTTACGTAAAGGTACGAATTGTATACATTTGGGCAGTGACTCCGTAGGTAGATTCCGTCATTAAGGTAGACAAGTCCAGCAGGAATAATTATATTTCTTGATGTTCTGTTTTCCCTGTGTTCATGGACATTAAGCTACATTTTAAAAGGGGGTTTACTTGACTAGTTTGGCAAATTGATAAGAGCCGAGGTCAAGGTGGCATTTCCTGAACGGGCATGAATTTTAACGACTATTAACGCTGTAGCATAATGTTGCTGAAACAGCAGCATAAAACATCATTTAAACTTCGATAATATATATTATTATTTTAAAGCAAACTGCACCCAAAAGAATTGCCAACAAGGACAAATGTGATGGTAAATCCGTACAAGTTCACTTAGACAGAACAGAGTGCAGTTTACAGATATTTAATGATGCATCCTCTCGCGCAGCTGCTCGTGCATGTTTCCCAGAGTTCCTCTGAGTAAATCTCAATTGTCGCTATCAGAATCGGTTTGTGTCAGATCTCTGCTGAAGCTAGTTGGGGACGATTACATCCATATGGATATACCCGGCGAAGTGCTGGGGTATTGTTCTCACACGTCAGCTTTAAAATTGACTCGCTGTGTTACTTGTCGAAAAAAACGTTTTGCTTTTGAGTGCCCATAGCTTGTGGAATCATTGCCTCGGATCACCGGTTTGCCAGAAACTTCATGAGGATACGAATTCGACCGCATCTTCACAGTTCTCACAATAGGCGGTAGCAGGATTGGGCAGGGCTTTAAGTGGGATGAAAAAACTGGGGGGTCTCTCAAAGGGGCGTGGCCAATGTAATTAAGGGCGTGGCTTAAAAACACGCAAGCTAAAAATCTGTGCTTAGGATAGTGTGCCGCCCGACTTGTATTTTGCTGTTCTTTCATTGTATCCAGATATATGATACAACAAGTAACATCATAAATACAACAAGTCAGCACTATTGGCTTTGTCAATGGTTGTTAGTTGCATAAGATAAATAAGCAGCAACTATGGCTTGTGTATAAGATTGAAAAAGCTTCCACTTAAAGCCCTGGTGATACCACGACAATGTTGCTGTTCCCGACTTTCAAAAAGAGAAGGGAAATCCAGAGAGAAAATGACTCTCTTTAAAGGATTTCCCTCCCCCTACTATGAGACGTGTGAGCTGCCCAGGAGCACACGGATTGTCAGCTGTGATGACGGCGCCAGTGCCACTAGAAGACCCCTGCGGCCCTTGTTTTCAGTATTCAGCCTTCACTTGGATTAGTTTCTGCTAGGGAGGTCGGGTCCTTGCACCGTGCTAACGCCAAGCTTTGCTGTAAGATCCGCCACGGTGTCTCTTCCACCTTCGCTGCTCCTTCACTCTCCCCTCGCACCCCTCTGCCTCACCACACACTGAGTTGGGAAAGGGTGGGTGGCAGGGTGTCGGTGTGCTGCCCCGGGAGGGGGGGCGATCTAAACGTACGAGGGCCTCAAGAGCTAGGAGGAGGGGAACATCAAGGGTATCTCATCAGCGGGGTGCGGGAGGGGGGGTCTTAAAATGTAGGAGAAGGTTCTTGGCTCGAAGTGAGTGGAGGTCGTAACTTCAGGGGTGCTTCACCGGGGGAAGGTGGCTTAACGTCAGTGCTATCTCAGCAGCAGTGTAGGGCGTCTTAACATCATGGGTGCTACTGCTTGTGTGCGTTTAGAGGGTAAAATCCGGGGTGTCTCGGCAGTAGGGGAGGGGCGATCATAACATCAGGAGGTGTTATAATCGAGGTGTCTCGGGAGCTGGAGGGTGTGTTTCCTGGCATTAGGGGTGCCTCCTCACACGAGGCGTTGGGGGGAGGTGTATATTTTTACCGGCATGTGAAACAGGGGGTTGCGTCCTTTGATGGTGGAATCAAAGCAGATAGGTGCAGGCTCCATCTTTCGCAAGTCTGTTATGTTTTTTGTTTTGGGGGGGGGGTATAGACAGGGGGTACCGATATGATCGGAGGGGTTACATTGTGAAGACGCAGCAGGCCCCTGGTAGGGAGGGAGCGGCGACAGCATCGCGCTGGGGTGATGGTGATGTTGCTGTTAGAATTGAGGGCTATATATCCCCAGGGAGCCCACCATCGTGTTCTTTCGCCTGCGCGTACATTATTTTAGGGGAGGGTGGGGGATTATCGACCGATCATTTCTCTGGAACATGGACGGACGGGGGTGTCCGTCCTGGCGTTGAGGCGCTTTTTCGCTAAGTTGAGAATCTCAACAGGACTCACTGTGGCACGACACTTGACTCTATGGAATTAAAATTCAAAGCTTCTCATTGTAGAGGCCGCGTGTTGCTATTGGATGGTCGAATGGGTGAAAGTGTCCTGTGGTTCTAATTTTAGGGGGACGAAGGCGATGGTCCCAGTTTGAGTGCCGGTGCAGGGTTTGCTAGGCTTGTCCATCCCTTTTGCATTTTTAACCTTTCTGCTTATACCTGTGTAGACAGAGGACAGGTCCGCCTAATGACAGCTGGGCGGCACGCATCTGGTACCGCGGTATGAATGCTTAGATGCTTACTGTAAGCACACCATTAAGAACGACCAAGGAGCTACACTTACTGGTGCTAACCAGCGATACTGTGCAACATCTGTGCTGAAGGCGTGGCTGCGTCTCTTTACTTACTGCGCTTCACTTTTAGCACTCACAAGATATTAAAGGATAAGTTAATGAGGAAAGAGAGGGGGTTGAAGATGTGCAGATGGACAAGATATGCAGAGAAAAAGAGGATACATATCTAACATAAAGCACACATAATTGAAGGCCAAAAATCCTTCCACAGGCCTCAATGCTATTTAATTCACAGACTCACTATTTCAGAATTTAAACATTTTCAATGTTAATTATTTATAAGAAATCATTGTTGTTGTTACTCATTTATCTTAAACAGCTAACACCCAGTGACAAAGCCAATCATACTGACAGGCTTTAGGCGTATGTCAGTTGCTGTGCCATTTATCTGGATAAAATTACATCTCAGAGAGAAACCAAAATACCGGTCTGATGGCACACTATGGGAATCACAGAAATGTATTTGGCATGTTCCTTTATAGGGAGCACCCACTTTTTTCATCTCACTTAAAGACCTGTCTGCACATATTTCTATATGACTGGTTACAGCCAGCAGCTGTGGTGCTTCCCGAAGTCTGGTTAGAGCATATTTTTCCAAAGTTAATGCTGCATGCAGTGCAAGATACTGGGCAAGCATACATTTTAAAGGGCTAAAGTTGTAATGCAGAACAATTTACATATTACAGTAACTGTTGAACAAATTATTGCAAGAAGATACGGGGCAGTTTTTAATGTGTTTAATATTTCAAGCCTATACGTTCCCACTGCTTAATAAGCCTTGCTTTATCGCTGCATTCATTTGCTTTAAAATGCACCATTTGCCAATCTTTTTTTAATTTCTTTCTCAGGAGAGGGACTCTCCCTAGACCCCAGATTTGTCCTTTGAACTTGTTCACATCGCTAACTAGTGTTTTCTATTGGAAAGGGTAGAGCCAAAGCAGTCTTGCTTAGTACCCTAGCCCTCTTCAGAAGTCAGACTTGCTTGGCAACCCAGAAATTCTCTGAAATAATGTATGAGTTTTCTTTTATGAATGCCTAGAAGAACTGAATTTTTAGTCCATTTATCACAGAAATAGTGCTGAAAATCGCACCAAAAAGATGCCAATTTAAAAAAAACATTCTTCACGGGGGGAGAACCCCCCCCGAACCCCCCTTATTGCCGTCGGGCTCGCTCGCTGCGCTCGCATACGTTGATTCGTTCTGCATACGCCTCACCAGTTTCAAATTCCACCAGCCGCCACTGACAGCATGCATTGATTATAGTCAGCAAGCATACATTCGGCCACCATTAATGCCTAAGGGGTCCACTCAGAATTGAGAGAGGGAAGCCTTCGGCTTACAGGCACCCATTGTAAATGATAGAAAGAGTATGTTCAGGAGTGACAAAGATTTACATGCAAGCATGCACACGAGAAATGCTGCTAGAGTGAATGCTAATAAAATCCATGATGAGAGGTGAGATTCATTAGGTGGTGGGAGCTGTAGAGGTGTGCATGGCTGCGGTTCGACACAGCACCCAAGATGGTTGTTTTCTTCATCCCCATTGTTTTGCAGCATTTCATAAGCAGGGATTCAGCTTTGGTGTGATTTCCTGTGCAAGAGGTGACTGGGAAGAGGTACTGTAGGGAGATGGGCAGGTATACTCTCTACTTTATTAGCTGATGCTCGAGATATTACAGGTGGCTTTCAAGGCATGCATCATGCCGAGTAGGTACCATGGATACTAGACCTAAATTGGAAATTGGTTACACCTTTTGTTGGGAGAGGGGCTCTGGGAGCTTTTGGTACAAATTCCATGGTCCCCCTTCATTTCCAGTTGACAATAGGACATGTATTTGCTTGTGCTTGGGAGGTAATGTTACTTATGTCAATTTGCCATAAGCATCTAAGGGGTTAGAGATCACTTCTGCATACACGGCCACAGTATTTTGTTGCATGTGTCAGCTGTCTTCTCCTTTATCTCTATTACCCATGGATTAAATGCACTGGATGCACAACATTATACCAAAATTCTGAATGTTTTAAAAGAAACCAGGCCCAACCATTCATGTATTTACGTGTTCTTTGACGCCACTGGCAGTTTACCATGGCCATTCAATTTGTCGCCTAGATAACCCGTCGTCGTTCAAGAATAGGAGTCTGTAAACATTTGAAAGATGAACTCAGCTTCCAGAGATGGTACTTGGAGAGTATACACTTTATCCATCACAAACCTTCCTGTCCATAATTGTTGAAAGGGGCTGTGATTTGTGGGGCTCCATGCTGAGGAAAATGCTAAAAAACATTTTTACTAATGCACCAACTGCAGATTACATGTGTCAAAGAAAATTCTGTCTCACTTTTTTGTTGGAATCTAAAAGTGTTTATTGCAAAAATGACATAGTCTGTGACTCACTGAGGTTACCGACAAGGGGATCTCCATACATCAGCTATGGAGCCAGGATCCCTACACCAGACAGAACTCCAATGTATACCCTATTACACATTTGGTTGTAATACTAATCACATTACACAAAATTCCCACCATGAGATCAAGCAGGTGCCTTGCTGAAGCCATGAGAATTAGTAGATGGCCTTCTCGACTAACAAAAATGTTAACTGTTTCGGCTGAGCAAGCTAATGTTCGGCTTTTGTGTCAAGACATAGCATACCCACCTCCCATAGACAGCCACATCTGGAAGGCTAAGTTAGCATGCACAAGAAAACTAAGACATGCAGATACATTTAATTCTTCTACACACAAACAGTTCTCAGTAAAGAGGATATGAATGATTTTATAAAATGTCTGATGTCAGGGAAGTTTTGCAATCATTTTCTGTGCTGTTTTGACTGTTAGCACGTGATCCTGTCATCACATCTGTATTTTCACTAAGTGAAAAGCCACGAGATGAAATGAATTTCCATGAAGATCCAGAGCCTGAAGAAGAAAACATAGGTAAGAATCATAGAGTTGGTGCCCAAATGCAAGAAATAATGAGTGATATATCCACTGTTATGAGCCAGCCTCTTTTTTGTAAAGCACTGATGTTGCCTCATTTAAGGTGGAAGAAGCAGTGACTCTGGGCAGGATGTACAAAGCCCTCTGCGGTTGCAAACCGAGCAGTTTGTAAAATCACTGGGTTTGTGACTGCTAAAGAGTTTGTTTTGCATACTACAAAAACCCTTTTACATGTCATAAAATACTTTTTAAGTCAGGAGAAGGGTTTTGTTACCCTTTCTGATTCGCGAAAGGGAGGGGTCCTGAAAGGGGTATCCCATCCCACTTACAAGTCATGACAAAAGGTATGTATCAATGGTTTGTGACGACAACTGCGGAAAACTTCATATTGAGCGCTCTCCATTCCCTGTGGGTGCTTCAGAAGGCTAAGGCCCTTGGGAGGAGTTAGGGTGTCACCACAAAACAAATAGTAGTATGTATAGCCACATTTTTCATACAAACCTCTTCATTTGCAGTCAACCAGCAGTCCCGCAGATGAAGAACTGTGAAATGTGACTGCAGTTCTTTCAAAGGCTCTTCTCTGGATGCACCTGAGGCTGTATCAGGACCCCGTACAGTCCTAGCAGAGGCATAGAAGAGAACAGTGCACCCATTTTCTACAAAATCATGCTGTTTACAGTGCATCTGCTAGCTCAGTAATGGTATGAATAGGCTAACGAATGGCGGCTAGGGCAGCTTGAACCCGCAGAACAGCACCACCACTAAACCTGGAGGGTAGAGCCCTGAGAATCCAGGGAGCAAAGTTAATGATCCCATCCATGCACAATTGATGGCACAGTTGAACTACTAAACATTTAGAAAGCCACTGACTGAGCTCTTCATGAAGGCATTTTACAGACCTAGCTTGTGGGCACATTTGGGGTCAGCTTCCCTTGTTGGAGGCTATTGTTAGATACATCTAATTGGCCCAGTTATGGGCTTCGTCTTTTGTCTTGAAATCACTTTGAAGCAGTAGTTTGGCTACAATTGTCCATATAGAAATAAATTCATTAAATAGTTGAAAGTGACATGTGTCTTGTACAGGAGGCGGATCTCCATGTAGGTGTGTCTGGTATCTCACAGACGAAATGCTGAGTTCTTGGGTAATTTGTAATTCTACAATTCAGACAGAAATTCAAGTAACCAAAACCCTCTGTAAGATTTTGAAAAGCATTTAATAGCATAGAATGAAATAAAGCCCATTTAATACAATATTCCATGAGGAATAAAGTAAAGGGAATATAAATATAGACCATAACAATAAAATAGGCTAACGCTTTCCTTTCCATGCAGTACGGTGGTGCAGGAGATCCAGACTACTTATTGTCCTTCGGTTATACCCAAAAAGTTCAGTGTCTGTACAGCACTTTTGCTCCCTGCCTGTACCTAATTTTTGCCTAACAGATAAAAGTAGTTGTCCTTCTGAGAACGTTCCACGTCAAGTGGTATAGCTTAGTCAATGAGATTCGGGGGTTCAAACTGTAGATATTCGCCAGCAAGTGTGCCAACACATTCTAGGGCCTATCTCCCTCTGTCGCTGCTCCAGAGTCCTCACATGGGGTGATTCTCACTAATCCTTGCAGTTGAGCCCATCCAGCTGTCATCTCACTCCTCTCCACAGCTCTTCCCCCTGCCACTTCAGTTCAGGCAAAATCCCCCTCAGTGACTGCATGCTCAGGGATCCTACAATAAAATGTGATGCCACCATTCTCCTGTCTCACTGCCTCACTGCAGCAGTCTCTGAGGTCTCACGAAGAACCCAAACAGGGAGCACCATTTATTAGAACATTGGAATGTTGAGCGCTCCATTGAAGACAATTTAGTGCTCTGGGCTTCTAGTGGCTGGTAGAAGCCCGGAGCATCAACATTCCAATGTTTGTTCACAGCAACAGCTGTGAACAAAGGCCTCACGGAGCTCGAGGGATTTCAACCCCCTCGGGCTCCGTGAGGCCATAGTTTTACAAATTAGAACATTCTGCCCTCTAGGGGTGGAATGTTCTAATAGCCTTAGAGCCATCTGTAGCGGGCCTTCGGGCTCAAGTCTTTCACACTGGAGCGGGCCTGTAATGGCCGGTAGAGCCCCCTACGGCAGGCTCTAAGGCTATAATGTCTCTCAGTAGCATGATTGAGCTATGCCACTCTGCCTATATTGGGGACCTACACTCGTCCTGCAGTTCATTCAGGAAAAGTGCCACCAACTCCCCCACCGGCATTGGCACTCTGGTGTCTTGTTTCCTCCACAACAAGGGGACCCGCGCAGTGGCCTGGCTCGGATAGACTACAAAAATGTTTGCCAGGGTGAAGTGTGTATATCTGGCCATCTCTCTTTGTTATGCTCTGTTGCGTCCATAATGATTGAATATGGTTGGGTACAAACGAAGCTAGACATTTTCAGATACTTTGTTGTCTAATTTGTAGCGTGATTTTGCTTGACTTTGTGTTCAGAGCAGGTTTCCAATTTACTGGCTGGGGTGTGTTTAATTAAATCATTTTGCATATTGTTTTGCTCAATAACAGCTGATCCAGTTATCACATTTGTGTGTTCACTAAGTAATGAACCTGAGGATGAAATTAATTTCCAAGAAGAGCCAGTGGCTGAATGTCAGACTATGGGTGAGTAAGAACTGTGGTCAGTACTGAAGGATGAAGTGCATGAAGCTGTGTCTGATTTGTCCAATATTGGGAACAATCCACATTACTCTTGTACCTTTCTACAGTATTATTCTTTTTTTATAGATTATTAGATTATAAATATTGTTTCTTCTGATACTGGCTGATTTAATTATGACTTTGAAAGTACCCCACATACTGAATTCCAGCACAAAACATGTAATTTCTGCACGTGACTCACTGACTTCGCCGCACAAAACGTTAGCACAATCTAATACATGCAAAGACACCATTAAGTGTGCATGGAGGAGGCAAAAATGGATGTATGATGGAACCATGCATGCCTTTACCATGCAATGCCTTTACCATGCAATGCCTTTACCACGCATTGCCTTTACCACGCAAGTCTTTACCAAACATATGCCTTTAATACGCATGCCTTTGCAACCAAAATATAAGTATATATCATGTAAGTGAAACCCCTTTTTAATATATATATATATACACACACACACACACACACATACATATGTATATGTGTGTATATCTATATATACATATATATAAATATATATATATTCTCTTATCGAGCCCTAACCCCTAAACTCAATCGCCCCTAAACCCTAAAAATACTCTTACCACGCATTACCCCTACCCACCCTAAACCCTAAAAATACCATTACCACCCAATACCCTTACCAACACCTAAACTCTAAAAAAATTACCCTTACCACCCAATAACCTTACCCTTACCCACCCCTAAACCCTAAAAACACCCTTGCCACCTAATACCCCTACCCACCCTAAACCCTAAAAATACCCTTACCATCAAGTACACTCACCCACCCCATAACCCTAAAAACAGCCTTACTACCCAATACCCCTACCCACTCTGAACCCTAAAATATACTTACCACTCAATACCCCTACCCACCCGACACCCTACAAATATCCTTACCACCCAATACCCTTACCAACCCAAAATCCTAAAAACACCCTTACCACCCAATACTCTTACCCACCCCTACACCCTAAAAATATTGTCACCACCCAATACCCTTACCCACCCCATAACCCTAAAAACACCCTTAGCACCCAATACCTCTACCCTCAAACCCTAAAAAAAACTTACCACCCAATACCCTTACCCACCCTAAAAATACCCTTACCACTCAGTACCCTTACCAACCCTAAAAACACCCTTACCACACAATACCCTTACCCATCCCTAAACACTAAAATCACCCTTACCATCCTATACCCTTATCCACCCCTAAACTCTCAAAACGCCCTTACCCTAAATATATATATATATATATCTCCCCAGGCTCCAATTTCAAAAAGACCAGCACTCGCGGGAGAGTTTAACGAGACATTGACGAAGGCGAACCGCCAAAATGCGTTTGTTGAGTAAAGTGCAAATAAATCTGCAAGAGGATTAAACTCTCCCGCGAGTGCTGGTCTTTTTGAAATTAGAGCCTGGAGATATACGTGAGCCTGCCCTCGCGTGACGGGGCACCCGCTAGACAGGAAACCAAGCAAAGATATATATATATATGTGTCACTTACCTGATATATACTTACATTTTCAATGTAAAGACATGAGTGGTAAAGGCATATGGGTGGTAAAGATTTGCGTGGTGAAGGCGTTGCGTGGTAAAGACTGCGAGTAATGATAATGCGTGGTAATGACTGCATGGTAAAGGTTGTTTCCCGGCAAAAATTAATGATGCTACGGGAGGCACATAATATATGTGTTTGGCAGGTCTGGGGCCATATTGTGCAAATGTACTGTTTTTTTTCCTTAAGCAGTCTTCGACATTAGCTAGAAGATTAAGCTGCACCCCCACTGTATGCCTGCTCAGTTGCTTAATTTGTAAAAATAAAATGTGCCTAGGCCTACAATTTTTGTTGGGATGCTGCCACTAGAGTCTTTCCCTGACACTACTGATGCCTACCATTGCATCCACTGGAGCCAACCCACCCACTGCCTCAGCCACACAATGTATCCCCCATCAACACTCACTGCTCATCGACACATATTTTTCATTGCACCTTCGATCACACTGGCAATTTGTGTGAGATCCGATTGTTAATTCCAGTGTGAGAAATAATGACCCATCTCTTACAATTGGAAATGAAAGATATGACTGAAGAGGATAAATGTAGCCAAAAGTAAATTGTGGTCTTGAAAAGCCAAAGGAAAAAAAGTCACAAATGGTAAGTATAAAGGCCCTCATTACGATGGCATGCGGGATGGAGACCACCGGACATGTAGTCGGCGACTCCACCCACCATATTACGATCCGACCGCCGTGAAGACGGTCGGAAACATGCATTTTACTTGCAGCATGTGCTGCGGCCCGGAAAAGGGGCGCAGCACAAGCCGCAATAGTAAAATGCATGTCTACAAAAACCCATGCACCGTGTGCCAGGCACCACATGGTGGTACAGGGGCCCTGCTAGGGGCCCCTAATGTCCCTTTCCATCTGCTTTTACATGGCAGCACCGCCATGTAATGGCTGGGGGAAAAAGACATTCTAATTCCTACGGCGGTGCCTCCACAGGCACCGCCTCCATTATGCGGATTAGGATACGACCGCCATCCCAACGGGCTCCTTGAGCCTGTCGGAGGCAGTGGTCTTTCCCCTGCCCAAATCGCTGTGACCACCGTAAATCCTAATCCTGTGGTCGGACCGATATACTGGATGTCGGGCGAACCGCCACCGACGACCTGTCGGTGGCGGTCCACTCAACATCCTAATGAGGCCCAAAATGAGAGATTACAAGAAGTTAAGAATTATGATTACCTGAGACCAAATGTAACTCAGAATATAGCTCAAACATTGAACAACGAGGTTGTAATGGGATTGCTTTGGCAATTGAATTTTTAAAATGTATTAATCATATGGTGGAAGGCATTTAAAAAATCTGTTTGAAGCATAAGGTGCATAACGTCGAACCTGATATAAGGAGTGAGATATATATCTCAATTTCTCATCCTGCGTGTTTGTATAAATCAGGGGATAAATTCTGAAATAGAGTTCTCTGTAAGGGAATCTTATCCAGTGCAAGTGCTGAGACTGGTGTTATGGTTGACCAGTGCATATTATTTACGCTTGGGTACTATTCTTCTGTGGGCATATCAAATTTTAACAGCTGCCCTGGATAGATTGAGATTTGATATCAAAATGTAATGGTTTTCTAGTTTTGGTGCAATATAGATGTACTGAGTAATTTTAATTATGCTTCAAGTAAGTAATATTAATTATGCATCAACTACATTGGAAATTGTGTCACATTTCTGAAGCTGTGGCTCAGATTTTGAAGTGAAGTAAAAGGTTAAAACTACTGTATAACTGAGGAGTTTTCTGGCAGATTTTTACCACCATAAAAGTAAAAGAAAATCCAAACATATATAGCCTCGCACACCAAGCAGAATCAAGCTCACCCATACTTCAGTATTTTAATTGAGCATAATTTGTGCAGATTCTTTTTAAATGTGAAAGTTGGAGGATTACCTCAAAGTGGGGTATTGAAGACCTCAGGTAGGTTATTTTCAGTGGAAGGATTTTGTAGCTTGTGAAGTTCCATAAGGCAAGATATGACTTGTTGTTTGTTCTAAATTTAAAGAGGCATGCAGTAGAGCATAAGAACAATGTTTAGCAGGAATGCAAAAGGAAATGTGAAGGATGCTTTTAAATATGTATTAGCACCTCTTTAAGGTGCTAATGTTTGTCGTTTATACACATATTGTTTATACACATTTAAACAAAGTTAATACTTTTATAGTAATGATCTTACTGTAAGCATAATTTACAACAGCTTTCCCGTTTTTACTGTATGCAAATGTTGTAAATCTCTAGTACATCTCATTATCAAGCTAATAAAGAATTGAATTGACTAAAGATGATGGCGCATGTTCTCATAGTTGAACCCCAGTGAGAATAGCAACAATAAAACAATCACTTTGTGTTGTCACTATATTGTTTTCGTTGGCTGTACATCAATTCAAGCTACTCATAGTTCTTAAGTCAACAAAAAATTACTATAACATTAGAATCTCAAGAAAATGTACCCAAGTTCTGACAGTGATTACTTATTTCTGTTGCTTCTTTTTACGTTTGCAAAAGGGGTTCACCCTTTGAATTTAATTTGACTAGGTGAATACTCTAGAGCACTAGAGCAATATTGCTTTCCATCAGATGGTAATAGTCCTAAAAAATAAAGATATTGGCTACATTTACAAGCCCAGGGCACCCATTTATATACAAAGAACTAAGTAGATTTTCTGTCTCTTCCCCAAGATTTCTTAGGAACATATTGTCATTGACTACTCTTACCTCTCATTAATGAGCAATATTGATATCCTAATTTAGAGGCAACAGTAAAGGAAAGAACAAGCGAGAAATGGCTAGGTATACATGGCGCACTCTACCACTTTTCAAAGAAATGTACAAAAAATTAAACGTATGGTTTGATAAAATGTCCAACTGGTGCTTCAGGAGGAGAACCATCCCTCTCAACATGGACCAAGTCCCAAGATAATTAAACAATTTCTCCAAGCACACAGAATTTTGAAGCTGAGGTCGCGGTTTCAGAAGTTTTTTATTCCAACGCCCTTTGTAGGTGCCCATGTGCCAACACGTGTTTCGTCTATAGCTGTGTTAGTTACAGCGGACTTCATCTGGGCAATACATCTAAAACACAAACATTTCACTAAATCAGGAGGAGTAATCTTAAATGTTTCTAAAGTCACCGTCACCCTGGTCAGTCGACCATTATAATTCACCCGAAGTGTGTCGTTTGGGTTACGGATAGGTTCCATACTTTCAATAGGTGGTGTTTAGACTAATAGCAGTGCAATTGTTAGTCTAATGTGTCTAGACTTCACCGAACCCAACAGTATGTGCTTTTGTGTGTAGAATTAAATGCGTGCAGAGCTATATAGTTATTATAGGCTGTGAGTGGTGGGAAAATAGTAGACTTGTACTCACTATGTCCGTTAAAGTAAATACTATTCGGTTCCTAAGTGTCAAGTGTTTGCGTAATGATCAGAAGAGATCTGCAAAAGTTTTTATCTATTAGTAAGTATCATACCCATTAATTCACTATAGTGAATAGTAATACACAGGGTCTGAGGGCAACTCTTTACTTGTTGTCCTTCATTCCATATCCCAAATCCAAAAGTTGAGAAATCTAAAAATAAAGTAAAGTTCTAATCAAAATACATGGGGCTACCAACAATTGCTGACTTTACATTTGACGTAAACACATTTATGTCGGTAAAGCCCAATCTACACTTAAGTAATAGCAAGACAAGTAACAGAAAAATGCATGCCACTCGGTTTGTCTGAGGAGAGCTATATGTTATGATATTCGTATCTGCTCATAAAAGCATCACCGTATATCTATGCCACTCAGATGTTTGTGGATAAGTCGGCAGTAAGGCCCAATTTATACTAGATAATGGCAAAACAAGTAACCAAAAAGCGAATGCCTTTCGGGTTGTCAGGGGAAAGCTGTATGCTATTCTTTTTGTATCCGCTCGTAATAACATAACCCTGCACCAATGTCACTCAAAATCTATAAGGAAAACGGCGTCCGTAACAAACAATACTCCTAAAATAATACTCACTTTTTGTTCTGATTGTAAAACGTTGATAACTCCGTCGTCCGCCGAGTACGCGAGGACGATTTCTGGCGTGGACGATAAGCGCCATTTTTCAACGCCTTAAGTAGTACCAAAATAAACGATGTCCCTCACGTCACAAGGATCGTCCAGGCAAGAGGAACCGGGGCGGCCATCTTTAAATAGCAAGATTCATTTGCGGTCGATCAAGTAAGACAGCAGCGGCCATCTAAAGGTGTCCACACTTAAGTGGAAAAAGTGAGGAAACATTCCTCCTAAGTCTAATATCAAAAAGACCAGTGACTATGCGTAAAATATGTTTACATACTCTAAATAGTATCAAAATAAACGATGTCCCTCAAGTCACAAGGATCATCTAGGCAAGAAAAACTGTGGCGGCCATCTTTAAATAGCAAGATTCATTTGCGGCCGATCAAGTAAGACCGCAGAGGCCATCTTAGAGTATACACGCTTAAGTGGAAAAAAATAAATACATTTTTGAGGAAACATTCCTCCTAAGTCTAATATCGAAGAGACCGGTAACCAAGCGTAAAATATGTTTACATACTCTATATATCATGTATCTCACAATACAAGTTGATGTTATAACACCTCATCCCACTATATATTCCAGTTGGCTATATATCAGTTAATCAGTCACATTGTTAATTATATGTATACAGATTAAGTGTAAAGAGTTTATTGTGTCATGAGACTAAGGGGTCGATTCACAGAACTAATCTGAGACAAAATCCTAAACGTACTACTTTTGGTATTCACAGAAGGCACTTACGGTTTTTGGTATTCACAGAATTCACTTACGACTCCTAACTTTATGTCCGCACTCGGGCCGGAATTTCCCCACCCGGACCGTACTCTCCGCACCCGGACCATACTCTCTGCACTCAAACCGTACTCTCCGCACCCGGACCGTACTCTCCGGCTAGGGCCGGACTCTCCGGCTAGGGCCGTACTCTCCGGCTCGAGCCGTAATTTCCGGCTAGGGCCGGATAAAGTGTAATCAATGGGACGGATTGCAATTTTTACAAAAAGGAACATTAGGAATGTGTGATAAATGGTAGAGGAGGTCATGAAAAACAGTTTGGGCAGGGAAAGCTCCCCTCAGTGTTGACTGTAGTGTCAACACTACAGTCAACAACACTGAGGGGAGCGCAAATTGTGCACTGCATGTACCATGATGCAAAGGAGAAAACTTTTCTGGGTTATGATGCAGTGTCTGGCCGTACCCTTTTCCGTGCCCAAACTGTTTTTCATGACCTCCTCTACCATTTATCACACATTCCTAATGTTCCTTTTTGTAAAAATTGCAATCCAGCCCATTGATTGCACTTTATCCGGCCCCAGCCGGAGATTACGGCTCGAGCCGGAGAGTACGGCCCTAACCGGCGAGTACGGTCCGGGTGCGGAGAGTACGGTCCGGGTGCGGAGAGTACGGTCCGGGTGTGGAGAGTACGGTCCGGGTGCGGAAATTCCGGCCCGAGTGCGGACGTACAATTAGGAGTCGTAAGTGCATTCTGTGAATACCAAAAATCGTAAGTGCCTTCTGTGAATACCAAAAGTAGTAAGTTTAGGATTTTGTCTCAGATTTGTTCTGTGAATCGGCCCCTAAGTGTATAGAGGGGGTAAGAGAGAGTGAGTAATCAAAGTAATTCCATGTACTAGAGTTATGAGACTAAGTTGATTAACAGTAGAGGAAAGCATTGTAAACAGAAAGGCCCCATAGCTCTTAACTTTAAATTTTGAAATTAAGCATTTTGCAATATAAACAGAGTATATAATTGTGTGAGAAAAAGAAAAATATACATCATGATGATTGACGCAAAGAAATATTTATGTTAATGCTTCGTCAAGTGCTAATGTGTCCCAGTGCATCCATTTTGTTCTGTATATGCCATAAGTTGTTTACATACGTGTTTCTCCAAATGTTTGACCAAAGTAGGCATGCGCAAGATTGTCCTATAATTGGACCAGGTAAAAGAGTCAAGATTCAGATTTTTCAACAGGGGCATAACCATTGTGTGTTGTCATACCTTAGGGACACCGCCTTATGAGAGCTATGCATTCAGATGCTGAGTTAGAGATTGTCGGCCAAGTTTGCCATAAACCAAAGGTCTAAAGGTGATCCTGATTTGATGGCATTAAGAAGCAAGGTAAAAGTTGGGAGGTCCCAGGGCAGAAAGGTTCTCAGAGAGCAGGGTGGGGCAGGTCCTGGGGTCTCTTATGCGATATTGCGAGCAGACAGGGGCAACACAGGTGTTGTCATAGGTGTTTTCACAGATGTTATCACAGGTCACAAGTACAGCACAGGTGTTATCTAACTCTGATTGTGACTGACAACAGTTAGGATCGGGAGTAGAGGAAAATGAAGCCTGAAAGTCAGCAACTTTTTTAGAAAAAAGGCGCACTAGTTTGTCACACTGAGGCTTCAAAAGAGAAACAGCAGGAGAAATATTTATGAGATCTGATAAAGTAGATATTACTTGAAAAAGGGTTTTGGGGCAGTTTTGTGCCATGGTTATTTTTTTCGAATAGAAAGAGGCTCTGATAGCGCTGCAATTTTATGATAATCTTTTAGAGCCAGCGTATACTTTTGTTTATCATTTTCACAGTAGGATTTATGCCAGACTCTTGCCAAATGTTTACAGATCTTTTTGTCTTCGGGCAAGGCATCTCTTAGACAAGATATCAACAGGGCCCTCAATGACCTTGGCCATTCAGTTCAGTTCACAGATCTTTATTCGGTTACACAAGTAGCCATAAAAGTACATACATACATAAAATAGTTAAAATTATTAAAACAGACTTGTACTGTAGATCATATCTATTCTAAGATAGTAAAATCAGTGCAATCTCCATATCTTAATACAACTAAAACTGAGCACTAAAAGGCAGTCATTGTTTGTCGGGCCCTCACCGGAGTTTTCAAAAACAGTCCGAAATGAAAGATACATTCCTCATTATTCAACTGGAGCAAGATATCATAAGATACTCTAAAATCTGTAATATAATGCCTCTAAATTAATGGTAATAAAATGCTTTTAGTGTACAGTAAATAAGAATCGCAAAACAATAAAAGATTTATCATTGATTGACCGGACATCCCGTTGCACGGACAGGGGCGGGAATCTAAGTTTGCTTGAAAGCCTAATGGAAAGCTTAACAGATACTTGACCATACCTTCCCTAAAACGATACAGCAGAATGCGCTCCCACTGCCCCATCGGGCTTGTCAGGTACCTTTGAATTGGGGCACACCCATCAGAGTTTGTATTCAGATAAGCTACCACTCTTGATTTACCAAGCTCATTCTTCAGTCTCTCCGCATGTGTAAATTCAAACCAGGCAGTGTGTAACTGTCTTTTACTGATAGTGTGAGGGCCGTCCGGGTTCTCAAACAGTTGTTGGCGACCTATCTTACGCATACGGGATGCTACATACGCCAGCCACTGAATATTTCTGCCTTTATCACAAGAAAGACAGTCTATTATGTCTCTTATGAGATCTACCTCCGTATTGTTCCAAATTGTTGACCATAAGAGCAGTCGGCGAGCACTAATGTAATCCTCGACATAGGAAATATTTAAATCACTGTTTCCTACAAAATCTATGCTCTTCCAATTGGATTTGGGGGCATTTATCAATACCTCAGACATTGTGTCTTAAAGATATTCAATAAGGGGACTAAGGCTCCCCCTTCCTGGGGTGAGGTAGGCTAAATAGTGAGCCAATGGCTCTGGAAAGTTTGCTCCTACTATGTGCTATGTAAACTTGCCAAGAGCCACTGTGAGAAAAGATCATGCCAAAGTAAGAAAAAGTGCTTGTGCATTGAAGAGATGAATCGCCCACTTTCAGTGTTGCCAGTTTGTACTTTTTTTGGGCCACAAGACATTTTAAAAGTTTGTTAAAATTTGTGCGCAGATCTAATAGTGCCATAACATTTACGAAGCCGCTTACAAGCTGCCGAAGCGCATTAGGAGTGCGGGCCATCAACACGGCATCGTCGGCATATAATAATGCTGGTAAAAGAGAGCCTTTAATTTTAGTGACATCCAAAGTGGTAGTGAGTAAAAATGGGTGGAGGTCATTTATATACAAAATAAATAAGAGTGGGGCTAAAACGCATACTTGTCTCACACCTCTTTGACCATTCATTACGCCAAGCTGATTCCCCTTTGCAACAGGTTGAATCAACAGTGGCAGACCATGTTCAGGGCAATGCGGATCAAACAGCACACTTATAAAAACTGGAGTGAGATCAGGCCACGTAACAAGACAAACTCGACAATCTCAAAAAATGTTCCAGGAGAAGTAATATAAGGGTCAGGTTCATTGCATCAACAATACCCCAAGCAGAATTAGAGGCCATGTGCAGGCCCTCTTTGCGCACATACTTCAACAGACTGACGATACCCCGATCCTTCTAGCTCGAACCCACAGAGTGTACTCTTCCTACCGGCAGCAAAAGAACCTTCCTCTGGATACCCTCATCAGGGTCCACTATTTCATTATGAAAGAAAAGATCCTTCAAGCAGCTCGACAGCAGGAACCTATAATGTTCCGTGGGTGCACCATTTCACTCTTCCAAGACGTTTCAGTCCAAACCTTCACCAGACGGAAGGAATTCTGCAAAATAACACAGTGCTTGCAAAAGGAAAAAGTCATGTACCGCTGGGGGTTCCCCATCGGACTACTCTTCACTGGCAAAGATAAACAAATCACGGTACACAACTTACAGGAAGCCTGTGAGGTGTTGGGCATGTTATCCCCCCCCAAACAAGGAACAACCCCAGGAGCTAGAAAATCTCAAGCGTGTAGACCAGGGAGAGGGCTGGCGTTTCCAGTCAACCTGCTCCACATGAAAGGAAGCCTGCAAGCAATGACATCAAGGCGATACGGAACGCCCGCCATCCTCATCAGAAGAAGACACACCGCCATGAGGCACTCCTGTGGAATTGGTTGCCCCCACACCGACAGGCCTGCCAGCACCCACAGACTCATCCCACACTTTTTGCTGAAAACTGTTACTATCCTGCAGAGACTAATTACAGGGGGGAATGGGCTCACACATAAAATTCAGGAGCTTGCCCCTACTTCCCATGATGACACCCAAAGATTTCCACAATGTGCTATCTTTACATCATGAGTTGGACTTTCAGACGCTGACCCCGGGTAGGGTCTTGAAGTTTACTATGTTTACCATGCTTACCCTATTTTCCTCTGTCCCAGTTGACGCACACGACTGACACCATGAGAGGTGACACGATCATCATACAGCACATGGTCCACATTCTATGTACAGGCGAGTTTACAAATGTAGAAAGCCATGACACCCTTACCATTGGTATCCCTCAATGTGCAGGGCTTGAATGCCCCGATCAAACGTCAAGCCTTATTGAATTGGGTCAGGCAGAAAGAGGTGGATGTGGTGTAAAGCAGACACCAAACACCTCCGCTCATACTGGTACCCGGCACAATTCCACTCCTCAGATACACGCAAGTCCCGTGGAGCAGCAGTCCTCCTCCGTAGAGACCTATCTTTCCAAATAGATAGCATATATATTGATCTCAAAGGTCACCAAGAGGGTATAGGTGGAACCCTAGGTGGCACTCTGACAACCATTATCTCCATCTATGGCCCCAGTGAGAAGAAAGAACATTTTTACATTGACCTCATCCCTAGGATCTCCCACTTTGCAGTAGGCGACATTATTCTGGGCGGTGACCTCAATACTCCCCTAAACCCCGGGCTGGACCGCTCCCACCCCAGACAAGGCGAAGCCCTCCCACCACCTGCCCTGACACAAGGGATAACGGACTTGGCTTTGGTGGATACCTGGCATCACCATTACCCCGGGGATCGAGATTGCATATCCTACTCTATTGTCCACAAAACGTGTTCACGCCTGGATTACTTCC